>CM042196.1:12712777-12758433 GCA_023539305.1 Ilex asprella
TGATGCACATGAGTGAGAGGTTCCATGTAAGGATGCACACCCATTCCCAAGAGGTTCCCGGTAAGAATGCTTGGGAAACAAAGTAGTGATTAGTGAGAGGTTCCATGTAAGGATGCTCACCCATTCCCAAGAGGTTCCCGGTAAGGATGCTTGGGAAGCAATGTAGTGATTAGTGAGAGGTTCCATATAAGGATTCTCACCCATTCTCAAGAGGTTCCCGGTAAGGATGCTTGAGAAATAATGTAGTGATTAGTGAGAGGTTCCATGTAAGGATGCTCACCCATTTCCCAAGAGGTTCCCGGTAAGGATGCTTGGGAAACAATGTAGTGATTAGTGAGAGGTTCCATGTAAGGATGCTCACCCATTCTCAAGAGGTTCCCAGTAAGGATGCTTGAGAATCAAAGGTGACCTAAAAAGGGATGGAGGTTACCCAAAAGTATGCCACCTACCGAAAGAATTTTTGAAAATTATTTATGACCATTAATGATTATTATTTGAATGAGGTGCTCGTTTATTCATTTAAGTAATGTTTTTAAATAAACTTGAGATCCTTTTTAAATGTCACCTCTTTATTTCAAATTATGTATCTATGTTATGTTAAAAATGAGACCGACTGTTTTAAATGCTTTTCTAAACCTTGTATGGATTTGGGATAATTTTTTTACAGAGCTTCGTGCTCACCCCTTAATGCTAATATTTTTCAGATTACCAGCTAGAGGAGGACGTAAGGGTCGAGGAGCCCGCTACTTGGGAGAGTCCACTTGACGGGAGTGTGGATCCGGAGAGCGACCTCCTTTCCTTTATGTACTAGACTAGGATATTCTTTTGAAACATTGTGTAGTCTAACTTCTTTTGTTTATTTCGATGCGCTTCTTTAATTAATTTTTGAGATGTAATAGCCATGACTTGGGCTTATTCTTTTGGATAATTTTGTAGTTATTTACGGATGACAAATGAAGTCTTGTTTCTTAAGGGATTTTATTAGTGCTCTCATGATATGAATGATTTTAAAATGTAATGTCGTCCAGGTTGTGTTTTGGGGCGTTACAGGGACATACAATTGACCTACCGAACTTAATTATAGACCAAATGATACTTGTTGCGGATAGAAAAAGGCCCTCACTCTCATATGCTATGTTAGTTTCTCGCCTATGCATGAACAAGGGTATGGTCATTGATCCTATTTGGTAAATAGTTGACCATTTTGGAGCATTGGAGAAAAATTCATTGAAAAAGAGTCGTGCAGGACAACTTGAAGAACAACAAGAAGCACCACATGTACCCCAAGAGGAGTCATTCCCGGTACCTGAAGAATTCATACCACAAGAACAGCAACCACAAGAGGAGCAACCATATGTATCAGTGGATGACAAAACGGATAGACAAATCTTACTAGAGATGGAGACTAGCATTACTCAAATTAACATACTTATGGATAATTATGAACAAAATCAAGCTAAGCTTTTGAGACTATGGAGGGAACATTTTGGAGGAGAATCTTTGACTTCCTAAACAGACTGAAGATTTTACAAAAACTTTACTATCTTTCACTCATCTTTTACATTATGCACCTTTACTTTATGCATGTAGAATTTACTTTATGTTGTGTGTGTTAACTTGTTGTGTTTAAACTAGTTTTTAATTAATATGGAGCTAATGCTTGTTAAGTTAGAACGATTATGTCATAAAATTTTCAATTAAATTAGGTTGATATTCCTATGCTTTGTGAAAATAACCTTAATCTGATCACGCGAAATTTTCATATTTTTGTTGTACGCTATCTTAATATTTTTATTTAAACTTACTCTTATAAGCACGAATAGATTTCTTTTATTTTAGAAACCTTGTAAAATATTACACTCTTTGCATATATAGTGGAGATGTATAACCAATTGAATAATTTGAGCCAATCTTTCTTGGAGAGAAGTTCTATATCTACTCAAGTAAACATCTTCGTTTCTACGGTAAACTTTCTTTGAATAATCACATTAACTTTGTTATGATTAACACTGGTTAGATTGTATTGTTAGCATTATCTTTAAAACCCTTTTGTAGGAATTATATAGATGTATGATTTTTGAAAAATGATCTTAGCCCTTTTTCATTATCTTTGAGTCTTGACCATTTCTTTTACAAAATTATATCCCTAGTCAACTATAATTGAGCCTGGAAAAATATATATTCTTTTCATGATACCCGAAAAATACCATAGCCACATAAAAATATATTAAACCTACCTTGGATACATAATTTTCTTGCACCCTCTTTTATATCTGCAGGATACAGATAACCACAGAGAAAAAAGAGAAGGTGGAAAAGAAAAAAAAAAGAAAAGGATATTATCCATTTGAAGAATAGAAAAACAGAAAGAAAAGAGCCAAGAAAGTGAAAAATGGAAAAGATGAACATGGAAAGTCTAAAAAAACTAGAAATAGGTGTGCCACAATATAAAAAGTAGCTTTTGAATACCACAAACGTCATTTCTTAAAATCCTAAACCAATAGCCACATTATAACCTATTGAAAGTCCTTTTTGATTCTAGAAATCATGTATCTGTATTAATTCAATATATCCATAAAAAGAGAATGTTGATAATATATCTATTATAGTGTTAATTTCCAATCAAGAGATTATGTCAAATTCCAAATTTTATTCAAATATCCATTCTTCAGATATATTACATGTGATATTAGTTACTTTGTTAACAATATTCTAATTACATGTAACTATTGGGAGAGTAGTCACCATAACATATATGTATTCTTTGCTAAGTGTAATTCAGGAAAGGATTGACATCAAAACTACAATAAAAGATGGTAATATTTCTTGAGTGATTTCTATCAAAAAAGAAATCATCACACACACACAAGTTTTTATAAAAAAAGTATAGATAATGTTACAACTAACATGTGTTACTCTTATAGTGATCCGAAAAAAAGGAAATATTCCAACAATACTGTAACTACCCAAATACCACCCTGGATGTCATTACATTCTAAAATCATTTACATAATGAGAGCACTAGAATAATCCATCTATAATTAAGACGTCGTAAGTCATCCATAAGATTTACAACATTTTCCCAAAAGAATAGGCCCATCCTTGGCCTTTACATTTCAAAATTTACTAATGTAGTGCAGCGGAATATAACAAAAGTAAACTAGACTTTATATTATTTTAAAATAATATCCTAGTCTAGTACAAAAGAATGTGTCCCTCTAAGCGTCCACCTCGAGATCCACATTCCCGTCTAGCAGAGTCTCACCGTGTAAAGGCTCCTCGACTCCCAACTCCTCCTCAAGAGTATAATCTGAAAAATGTTTAACTGTAGGGGGTGAGCACGAAGCTCTGTAGCGAAATCTTCCCAAACTCATATAAGGTTTAGAAATATGTAAAATAGGTCGGTCTCATTTCACAAATAGGATATATAATCTTTTGAAGTAAAACATGGGCATTTCAGAATGGATCTCAAGTTTGAATTGCAACAGTAATTTAAATGAACAGTAAAAACCAAGTTTCAAATAAACATCCATTTTCCCAAAATATAATCGTTTTCCCACAAGACCTTATGGAATCCAATACTTTCACAAGTTCTTGTAGGAAATCATTTTTCACAACAATCTAATACTTCATAACTCGAATATTCCACAACCATATGTATATGTATCTCAAACATGATGCGAGGCAAGCCCCATGAATCAACACATTGAGTAATATCTAGCCCACACACACCCACACAAATCTTATCAAAGATATTCATCCTTTAGAAAGGGCATATGTCATACCAATGGCAGTGACGTATCCAACCCAGGCATTAGTATACTAATCCTTTTCCACGGTACCCCGTGAGCGATAGTAGTTTAGTCTTATCAAAGCACTAACCCCACTACGAGTGGTAGAAAAAATGTCAACCCACACGGAGCAAGCAACACATCTACCCACTCTACGATATCTCATCAAAGGCCACCCATGGTCATCCCACACTCATAAGAGATACAATACCAAACCCATTTCCTCTATTTACAAGCATATCTCAAAAATTCCAAATTTGACATCTGACATTATCAATAACTACTTAAGAAAATTGCAAGAGATCAACCACAATATTATTTTATCACTCAACACAAAGTTCTAGGGTTCCAACATCAATAATTAAAGAAGAATTTAAGAAGGGACTCCCTTACCCTTGAAATCTAGGTTTTTGAATCGAGAAAAATGGGTATCAACCCTAACTTCATGTAAAACATGATAATAATTGCGAGGAAACCAAGAAATGAAGAACACATAGCAAATATATACTAATGAGAGTAAAAACATGCATATATATTAGCCCTAGCCACAATGAAAGAGAATAGGAAGAAATCCCCTATTCCTGAAGAACTAGGGCTTTGATCTTGAATCAACCTTTAAATCTCTTGTTTTTCCCCTTTGATCTTGTGTTTCTCTCTTTCTCTCTTCCTCTCTAAGTGCTTTTAGGGTTAGAAGTGGTGTAATGGAGGCTAAGGAGGCGTCCTAATGTATTTATAGTGGAGAAAGGACCGGCTATTTTTGACTTAAAATTTTCATATTTCTACAGCGACTACCGGTAGATCGGGTACATTGGACACTCGACTACCTGTTGACTACCGATAGCTCGGGTACACTGGACATTCGACTACCGATAGTTCGGGTAAACTAGGCACTCGACTACCTGTTGACTACTGGTAGCTCGGGTACACTGGACATTCGACTACCGGTAGTTCGGGTAAACTAGGCAGTCGACTACCTGTTGACTTCCGGCAGCTCGGGTACACTAGACATTCGACTACCAGTAGTTACAGCCCAGATTTGCCTACTTCACTTATTTTTTATTTTCAATCCATTCCTAACCCTTTCAAGGCCATCCCATACATGTCTTACAAGGTTTTTCACATAAGTCTTGATACCTATAAGTTCTATTGAAAATATTTTATATTCTTTACAAGTCGAAACGAAATTTTTGCTAAATATTTATTATTATCAAGCTAATACTTCCCAAATATTACATCACCTATACTATCATGTGAAAACCAATTAATAAACAATTATATCACTATATGTATATAAACATGTGGGGGTTTACAATCCACCCCTTAAAGAAAGTTTCATCCTTGAAACTTACCTCAAGTAGCGAACAAATACGGATACTTCTCCCACATTTTCTGCTCGGGTTCCCAAGTAGCTTCATCCACCCCATTATGTTGCCACAAGACTTTTTTGATTCGGATAACTTTGTTGCGAAGCACTTTCGCCTTGGTATCGAGGATTGTCATTGGTTGTTCTTCATATGTTGCTCTATCTTGAACTTGTATATCATCTAAGTCCACGACCTGCATTGCATCCGTTTGACATTTTCGTAACATTGAAACGTGGAACACGTTATACACTCCCGACAACTGAGCTGGTAACCGCAACTGATACGCCGCCTTGCCCACAACTTTGATCACTTCAAATGGTCCTGTATATCTTGGCGCTAACTTTCCCTTCTTGAACGAAACACTCCCTTCTTGGGTGAAACTTTGAGAAACACGTAGTCTCCTACTTTAAATTCCAAGGGTCTTCATCTTGGATCCGCATAGCTTTTCTGTCAACTTTGTGTCGTGCATAGCCTCTCTCGGATGAATTGAATTTTCTAGGTAGTTTCCCAAATGATTTTCGGCCCAAATAAGCTACTCTTGCCGGCTTCCAACCAACACATCGGGGATCTACACGGTCTTCCATACAATGCTTCATATGGTATCATACCAATGCTTGCCTGATAGTTGTTGTTGTATGCAAATTCCACCAACGGCAAATGATCGCTCTAACTTCCTTTGAAGTCCAACACGCAAGCACGTAACATGTCTTCCACAATCTGTATGACCCTCTCGGATTGGCAATCCATTTGGGGATGAAAAGCTGTGTTGAAATGTAACTCTGTCTCTAGGACTTTTTGTAGACTTTGCCAAAACTGCGCCACAAATCGAGAATCACGATCTGACACGATTGAAAGCGGAACTCCATGCAATCGCACAATCTCACGAATGTAAAGCTTGCTCAAGGTTTCTAAGTTGTCCGTGGTCTTCATACTCAAGAAATGACTTGGGGAGTCTATCCACGATGACCTATACAACATTATGTCCTCGCGATGTCCGTGGTAAACTCGACATGAAATCCATGGTGATGTGATCACATTTTCACTCTAGAATAGGTAAGGATTGCAGTAATCCTTCGGATTTTTGATGCTCGATCTTCACTTGCTGGCATACCGCACATCGTACTACAAACCTTGCCACATCCTTCTTCATTCCCTTCCACCAATATTGATGCTTCATGTCCTTATACATTTTTGTGCTACCGGGGTGGATAGAAAACTTAGAGCGATGACACTCTCCAAGTATCTCCTCCTTTAGAGACGAATCATCGGGTACACATAGGTTTTCCTTATACCTTAATTCTCCATTCTTCCAAGACCACCCTTCAATTGTTTCCCCATTTTCCTATTTAGCTCGAATTGACTCTAAGTTAGGATCCAAGCGTTGTAATTCCACAATTCTAATTTGGAGGGTAGGTTGGGCTACGAGGTTGAATAGGCATAGTCGAGCTCTATCTTCTCCAACCTATAGGTCATAATCTCCAAGGGCATCCCTCATCTTTCATTGACTTGCAAGAGCATTTAGTTCACCTCAAGACTTTCTGTTAAGTGCATCGGCGACTACATTAGCCTTCCTTGGATGGTAGTTGAGTGTGAATTCATAATCTTCTAGATATTCCACCCACTGTCTCTGCCGAAGATTCAAGTCCTTTTGTGTGAACACATACTTGAGGCTCTTGTGATCAGAGAACACTTGAAATTTTTTCCCATACAAGTAATACCTCCATAACTTGAGAGCAAAAACCACAGTGGCAAGCTCTAAGTCATGGGTGGGATAATTTGGCTCATGAACTTTGAGTTGCCTCGAGCCATAAGCAACTACCTTGCCTCCTTGCATTAACACGCATCCCAGGCCTCGTAGTGAAGCATCGGTGTAAATATCGTATCCCTCCCCACTACTCAGAATAATAAGGGCAGGAGTTGTTGTCAATTTCTCCTTCAAGGTGCGAAAAGCTAGCTCACACACTTGAGTCCATAAGAATTTCTCCCCCTTCTTTGTAAGACGAGTCATCAGCATTGCAAGTTTTGAGAATCCTTTTACAAATCTCCGGTAGTAGCCTACAAAACCAAGGAAACTACAGACTTCTGTCACATTCTTCGGTGGTTCCCATTTCATTACGGCTTCAATCTTAGCGGGATCAACAACTACACCCTGTTCTGACACAACATGGCCAAGGAATTTCACTTCCTTCATCCAAAACTCACACTTACTCATCTTCGCATATAACTTATGGTCTCTCAATGTCTGTAGTACAATAGAGAGATGGCGTCCATGTTCCTCGTGAGTCTGTGAATAAACTAGTATGTCATCAATGAACACAATGACAAACTGATCTAGGTATGGTCGAAATACCCTGACATCAAATCCATGAAGGCTGCATGTGCATTTGTCAATCCGAACGGCATTATTGTTTACTGGAAATGACCATATCGGGTACGAAAAGCAGTCTTAGGAATATCCTCCTCCCTGATCCGCAATTGATGGTACCCTGTGCGAAGGTCAATCTTGGTGTAATACTTAGAAACCCTCAACTGATCGAAAAAGTCATCAATCCTTGGCAATGGATATTTATTCTTCACTATAACTCGATTCAACCTTCGATAATCTGTGCATAACTAAAGTGTCTCGTCATGCTTTTTCACAAAGAGGACCAGGGCTCCCCAAGGTGAAGTGCTCAAACGGATAAACCCAATGGCCAACAGATGATCTAACTGTTTCCTTAGCTCCTTTAAATCCAAAGGTGTCATCCGATAAGGAGCAATGGACATGGGTTCAGTTCCTAGATAGAGATCAATCTTGAACTCAATTTCCCTTTGTGGAGATAACCCAGGTAATTCGTCAGGGAAGACATCCAAAAAGTCTGACACTACCAATATCACATCGGGTTGGGATTTATCCCGATCATCTCTCATTAAGCTGGCTATAAACTTAGCTGGCTCCCTACCTCAGCTTTCAAGAATCTACTACCCATAGTAGAAAATGGATGGGAAGAATTACGATCATTCCTGAAAGTAAAGACTACCCCTCCCGGTAATTGGAATGAGATCCGCTTACGAAAATAATCCATCACCGCACGGAAAGTGAACAACAAATTCATCCCAAATATAACGTCATACCCCTTCATGTCTAGCATAACCAAATCTGCAATCAACTCTTGTTCCCCAATGTGAAGCATGCATCCTTTACACTCCCTAGTTGTATCCAACCGTTCTCCCGTCGGCATATCAATACTCAATGCATGTTCAAGTTTTCCAAAATCCAAACTCAAATTAAGTGTATATCTCATGCGTATGAATGAATGTGTTGCACCGGGGTCAAATAAGATTCGGGCCAAAGAATTATAAAGAAGCACAATACCTTTCACTATAGCATTGGGAGCGTTTTCCTCCGGTTGAGTCAAAGCAAAAATCCTTCCCTGATTGGTGCCATCGAGGGCTTGAGCTTGTTACTTTCTCGGCTGTGATGGCCTTTGTAGAAGGGACCTGTTTGCTGGTACCTGCCCGGTTGCTTGGTTTGCCCTTGATGGAAACATAGGGCATCTATGTTTGAAATGCCCAAACTCTCCGCATGAGAAGCATTGACGTGGATCAGTGCTTTTTCTAGTCTGGGCAACTCCATCTCCTTGGGCGGTCAAAAGTCTCTGTTCACTTGTCTGGTCTGGCCGTCAGTATGGTACCGCCCGCTGTACCCCGCTACTACTGGTACCCGCCCGAATTGGGCCTGCTCTCGCGAAGTTTTTTCGTCGCTGGCTGTCCTCTATATCCCTCTCCACAAGTGCAGCTCTGTCAACAAGATCCCCATAATCCCGAATCTTTAGAGCCACCAACTTCTCTCGGATCACCGGTCTTAAGCCTTGCTCAAAGCGCTTGACCCTATTGGCCTCAGTAGACATAAACTCCGTAGCATAACGGGACAGCTCATCAAACCTCCTCTCGTACATCAATTCCTCTTCCTTCGTCCATCCTGCACATCAATTCACAATTTAGTTTTAATGATGTACAAGATATCCTAAATATTACTTTAATCTAAAACATATGGTTCCTATAGAACAAGACCAAATAATTCTTTCGACCTAGTCCTATTTCTCTAGTGCGAATCCATAACCTACAGCTCCCATGTAAGATCTAAAGCCTAGGCCCTGATACCAAAATCTGTAACACCCCAAATACCATCCTGGATGGCATTACATTCTAAAACCATTTACAAAATGAGAGCACTAGAATAATCCATCAATAATTAAGGATTTACAACATTTTTCCAGAAGAATAGGCCCATCTTGGCCTTTACATTTCAAAATTTACTAATGTAGCGCAGCGGAATATAACAAAAGTAAACTAGACTTTACATTGTTTCAAAATAATATCTTAGTCTAGTACAAAAGAATGTGTCGCTCTAAACGTCCACCTCGGGATTCACATTCCCGTCTAGCGGAGTCTCATCGTGTAAAGGCTCCTTGACTCCCAACTCCTCCTCAAGAGTATAATCTGAAAAATGTTTAACTGTAAGGGGTGAGCATGAAGCTCTGTAGCGAAATCTTCCCAAACTCATACAAGGTTTAGAAATATATAAAACAGGTCGGTCTTATTCCACAAATAGGATATATAATCTTTTGAAGTAAAACATGGGCATTTCGGAATGGATCTCAAGTTTGAATTGCAACAGTAATTTAAATGAACAGTAAAAACCAAGTTTCAAATAAACATCTATTTTCCCAAAATATAACCGTTTTCCCACAAGACCTTATGGAATCCAATACTTTCACAAGTTCTTGTAGGAACCATTTTTCACAACAATCCAATACTCCATAACTCGAATATTCCCCAACCATATGTATATGTATCTCAAACATGACGCGAGACAAGCCCCATGAATCAACACATTGAGTAATATCTAGCCCATACACACCCACACAAATCTTATCAAAGATATCCATCCTTTTGAAAGGGTGTATGCCATACCAATGACAGTGACGTATCCAACCCAGGCATTAGTATACTAATCCTTTTCCACGGTACCCCGTGAGCGATAGAAGTTTAGTCTTATCAAAGCACTAACCCTACTACGAGTGGTAAGAAAAATGTCAACCCACACGGAGCAAGCAACACATCTACCCACTCTACGATATCTAATCAAAGGTCACTCATGGTCATCCCACACTCATAAGAGATACAATACCAAACCCATTTCCTCTATTTACAAGTATATTTCAAAAATTCCAAATTTGACATGTGACATTTTTAATAACCACTTAAGAAAATTGCAAGAGATCAACCTCAATATTATTTTATCACTCAAAACAAAGTTCTAGGGTTCCAACATCAACAATAAAAGAAGAATTTAAGAGGGGACTCTCTTACCCTTGAAATCTAGGTTTTTGAATCGAGAAAAATGGGTATCAACCCTAATTTCATGTAAAACATGATAATAATTGCGAGGAAACCAAGAAATGAAGAACCTGCAAATACGTACTAATGAGAGTCAAAACATGTATATATATTAGCCCTAGCCTCAATGAAAGAGAATAGAAAGAAATCCCCTACCTTGTGTTCTTGAAGAACTAGGACTTTGATCTTGAACCAACCTCTAAATCTCTTGTTTTTTCCCTTTGATCTTGTGTTTCTCTCTTTCTCTCTTCCTCTCTAAGTGTTTTTAGGGTTAGAACTGGTGTAATATAGGCTAAGGAGGCGTCCTAATATATTTATAGTGGAGAAAGGAGCGGCTATTCGCGACTTAAAATTTTTAGATTTCTACAGCAACTACCGGTAGATCGGGTACATTGGACACTCGACTACCTATTGACTACCGGTAGCTCGGGTACACTGGACATTTGACTACCGGTAGGTACTACAGGTAGTTCGGGTAAACTAGGCACTCGACTACCTCTTAACTACCGGTAGCTCGGGTACACTGGACATTCGACTCCGGTAGTTACAACCCAGATTTGTCTACTTCACCCATTTTTTATTTACAATCCATTCCTAACCCTTTCAAGGCCATCCCATAGATGTCTTACAAGGTTTTTCACATAAATCTTGATACCTACAAGTTCTATTGGAAATATTTTAAATTCTTTACAAGTCAAAACGAAATTTTAGCTAAATATTTACTATAATCAAGCTTAATACTTCCCAAATATTACATCATCTATACTATCATGTGAAAACCAATTAATAAAAAATTATATCACTATATGCATATAACATGTGGGGGTTTACAAATACACAAGAATATTTATTTAATTTTAATTGTAAAAAGTGTGACTTATAAACTCCTAAGTACTGAAATTTGCAGGTAGCTTCATTGAAAACCTTCACGAGACAAAACTCGTCTAGTAGGGATCACCTAGTAGATTAACGGCTTGTTGCATATGCTAAATACAATTGTAGAAAAATCTACAAAAATGATTTTACCTCTATTTATATTTTATTTTTATTTTATGAAATATTTTATCTATTTTACTAGGGACTAGTAAAGTTTAAGTTGGGGGTGTGATTAACCCTAACTATTGTAAAGTTTGAATAAATTAAGTACTCAAATTGGTAAGATAAACTAACTAAATCTTATTAATTAAATTCAATTAAAGTTTTGTGTGTAAATTAGAATATTTGCCAATTGTATGTTTGAAATTGCAAGGTTTAATGTTTAATTACCAAAGAATACAAAGCAAAATTTAAAAGTTGGGAACTACAAAGGACTGAATTGCAAAAGATTTAAAGCATAAACCAGCCCCCGGCACGTGGCAGCCCAAGAAGACGACAAGTAGTAGCCCAAGAAACCAACACCTAGCCACCACTGCAAGGCACCACCGTCTGAACGGTGGTGTGGGCGTCCGGACGGCCACCCCAGGCCATTTGTCTTCCTCCCCCCTTTATAAATAGGGGTGCCTTCTTGCTCCTTCTCCATTCCAAATTCCACACCAAGAGGGCCGGCCACCTAGAGTTCCAAAGAGACAAAAGAAATAAAAAAGAGAAAGAATGAAGAAAGAAGAAAGAAGAAAGAAAGAAAAAGAAAAACAAGTCTTTGAAAACAGGTCTGTCCGACACTCATATCTACACATATCTGTTGTATCTTTCTATTCGGATAGTTGAACTACCGCCACTTTATTGTTTTGATTAATGATGAAGGTGGTTGTATTTCATGTGTTCCTTGTGAATTTTTTTTTACATTTTACCGTTTAATTTCAGTTGTAATGACGAATACCCACACTCGTTTTTCTATAGCAAAGGGGCGTGAGTAGTCGTTTATCTAACCTTTAGTGAAGGGTGAACATATGTATATTATCTATTAGATTATGAAAATGATGATGTTTTATTTATATGTTTATCTATATACGTATTATTATGCACTTCATGCATGATACAACGATGTACGTAATTTCAGTGTTGTGCTTTGAATTATGTCATCGGTGCATCATTAACTTGCCAGTTAAACTACCACGACGTTTCTACTAGTATGACTTGTCCTCCACCGAAATGATGAGGATGTTATACTGATGCATGGTATAAAACCTAAATGATCCTCATGAATGACTTGTCCTTATGGGTTATTAGGGTTGTTTAATTACTATATATAACTATATTGCCAAAATAACAACCACGGCGTTCCTACCGGTATGGCTTTTCCTCCATCAGAATGCTGAGGATGTTTCATTGGTATATATATATCTATATATATCACAGATAACTTATTGAGTAATTCAAGTATTCCTAATGAATGGCTTGTCCTTCTAGTTCACTTGGATTAGTCAATTGGTACATAACCAGCTAACCTAAGAAGTTGTTGTGTTATGTTATAATACCACCAGTTAGCCTAAAAAGTTGTTGGGTTATAGTTTATTATGTATGCATTTACAACCATGAGATCAATTGGATAATTCAAGTATTCCTCATGATGGGCTTGTCCTTTTGGTTTGCTTGGCTTAATCAATTGACACATATATAACCAGCTAACCTAAGAAGTTGTTGTGTTATGATTAAATACCACTAGCTAATCTAAGAAGTTGTTGTGTTATAGTTTATATACATCAGACCTACCAGTTGACTTTCTAGTAAAATGAGAGTTAATTGTTATAAGGTAGCATTTCTAGTATTTAGCCAGCAAAAAGCATATGAAATCCTTAAACTAAAGGGTATCTTTTATATTATCCTTTTCAAGCTTATCGTTGCACTTTATTTAATTGTCACTGCATTTACTTTATTTAATTAAACTAGTTATCAATCTAAGCTCATTTCACAAGCTATCTAACGATACACTGTTTCAAACAACAACTTTACAGTTTTTATTTATTTTATTGTTTAAATTACTAAAAAATCTTCGTGGGGTCGATACTTGGACTTAAACCCGATAAAACTATAATTTGACCACTTATACTTGGGTGTATAATGTAATATAATTCAGACACACTAAAAAAATACTTTTTATCGGTTCATCAGAGTTAAAATGCAATCAAGACTCTTTTTGAAGTCTATTAGCTGAGGCCTTTCAGAATTTTTATTGGTGGTCTGAGAAACAATTAACGTACATGACAATGGAGATTAACGAATGTCAGTTGTGGGTTATTGTTCATTGTACCTGAAACGGTTTCTACAAGAGTTTTGGGAAGTATGGGATTCCATAAGAACTTGTTGGAAATAATTTATGGTGGAATGGATTATGTTTGGAAATGGTTTGTTAATTGTATATAGATTTAACTTATTCATTAAATTACGGTTGTTCCTTAAACTTGAGATCTATATAAATGTCCCGGTTTTTTTTTACTTCAAAAGCTCTATATGTTATTTGTGAAATGAGACCGACCTATTTTATATGATTTCTAAACCATGTTTGAGTCTGGGAGGATTTTCCTACAGAGCTTAGTGCTCACCCCCTACATACAAACATTTTTTCAGATTATGGTCTAAGAAAGGAGCTCGGAGTAGAGGAACCGGCACATTGGGAGATTCCCATAGATGGGCATGTAGATTCTGAGACGGATGCTTAGAGCGATATTATCTTTTGTTCTAGACTAGGAAATTCATTTTGGAGATATTTTGAAGACTAGTTTTCTTTTGTTTTCCGATGCATTATAATAGTTAAATTTTTGGGATGTAAATGACATGGTTTGGCATACTCTTTTGGATAATGTTGTAAACATTTTATGAATGATGAATGACGACTCTTTTCTTTATGGATTTTATTTTTGCTCTCATGGTATGAATGGTTATAGATAGTAATGCCTTCCAGGGTGGATTTTGGGGCGTTACATATTATATCATAACACAACAACTTCTTAGGTTTGTTGGTTATAGATGTACCAATTGACTAATCCAAGTGAACTAGAAGGACAAGTCATTCATGAGGAATACTTGAATTACTTAATAAGTTATCTATGACTTATATATATACCAGTTAAACATCCTCATCATTTTGATGGAGGACAAGCCATACCGGTAGGAACATCGTGGTTGTTAGACTGACAATATAGTTATATATAGTAATTAAACAACCCTAATAACCTAGAAGGACAATCCATTCATGAGAATCATTTAGGTTTTGTACCATGCATCAGTATAACATCCTTAGCATTTCGGTGGAGGACAAGTCATACCGGTAGGAACACCGTAGTTGTTTAACTGGTAGGTTGATGATGCACCGACAACATAATTCCAAGCACAACACCGAAATTGCGTACATCGTTGTATCATGCACAAAGTGCATAATAATACTTATATAGATAAACATATATATAAAACATCAGCATTTCAATAATCTAGCTAATAATATACATATTATTAATCAATAATATACATATGTTCCCCCTTCATCGAAGGGTATTTAAACGACTACTCACACCCCATTGTTATAGAAAAGCAAGGAGTGAGGGTATTTGTCATTACAACTGAAATTAAACGGTAAACTGTAAAACATCTTTCACAAGGAACACTTGAAACACAACCACCTTTATCATTAATCAAAACAACAAAGTGGCGGTAGTTCAACTATCCGAACAGAAAGATACAACAGAAATGTAAAAATACAGAATATCAGGTAGACTGACTTTCAACTTCAATTTTCTCTTTCTCTTTTTCTTTCTCTCTTTTCTTCCTCTATTTGGTTCTCTCTTAGGAGCTTTGGTGGCCGGCCTCTTGGAGTGGAATGCAATGAAGAATGAACCCCTATTTATAGAGGTGGGAGAAGACAAACGGCGAAGGGGCCATCTGGACGCCCTCCCCACCGTCCAGGCAGTGGTGCCTTGTAGGTGGGGTTATGTGTTGTGTTCTTGAGAAAGGGTCATCTTCTTGGGCTGCCACTTGTCGGGGGTTGGCCTATTTCTTGTATCTTTTGCAGTTCAGTCATTTGTATTTTTCAGCTTTGTAATTTCGCCTTGTATTCTTAGGTAATTCTAGATTAAACCATGCAATTTCAAACATAAAACTGGTAATACTTTAATTTACACACAAAAATCTAATTGATTTTAATTAATAAGTTTTAATTAGTTTATCTTACTAATTTGATTACTTAAATTTTTCAAAATTTTCATTAGTTAGGTTTAATCACACCCCCTAACTTTAAATTTACTAATCCCTAGTAAACATAATTTATAAAAACTATTTCAAAAAATATAAACAGAGGTAAAATCATTTTCATAGATTTTTCCATGAATTGCATTTAACATATGCAATAAGCTCTTAAACCCCTAGGTGATCCCTAGTGTGACGCCGCAAAATTCGGGGGTCATTAATTAACTGTTGACAACCCGTCAACCCGCGGAAATACTCGTAGATGTCGCATAACCCGACACCACGTTAAAAGCATCCAAGTCATGCACACCATGGTTCATACCCCCATTAGGGTCCAATTTGGTCATTTAAAGGAAGGAAATTTTAAGCCCAAATCTTGGCAAAATAATTTTTAAAATTTTAAAATTTTAGACTGGCTACCGGTAGGTGTCAATCGACTACCGGTAATTCGGGTATTCTGGAAAATCTCTACAGGAAGCTACTTGTTAGCTACCGGTAGCTAGAACCCTCTGGACCAACGACTATCGGTTGACTATCGGTAGCCCGAAACCTTCTGGTCCACGACTACCTATTGACTACCCGTAGCTACTTCCTTCTAGGTTACGACTACCGGTAGTTAAACCCAGATTTTGCCCATTTCCATAGTTTTTCATTTCAAAACTTCTCAAAACCAACCAACACATGTACAAACCATATAACATGGCATTTATACAAGTTTTATTGCATTCAATACCATAGGTTTACGTGATCAAAAAGAAAACCAAGTTTTCTTTACTTAATTTACAAAACTCAAAATAAGCCACATCTTGGCTTTTCTTCAACCTTGGCGAACCGAATGTGGCCCATCCACCGGCGTATACTCCACACCTGAAATGTGTTCCCGTATAGGGTGAGCCAACGCCCAGTAAAGTAAATCCTACAGAGGTTACTCCCCCTAGATGCTCATACTCATGTAACATTCAAACAATTCTCAACAATTCCAATCAAATATATGCAACCAAAAGATGAAATTTTTTATGATATGTCATGCAATGAGGTGAGACTCATTCATGCACTTCATCCGAACCCATCCCGGCTCCTCAACACATGCAAGTGTCAATGTGTGTGAACCCGTCATCCATGTTATACATCGAATGACATTTACAATCTAGGATCTTTCTTAGGGTTGATGTTTATGGACTTACACCAATGGTACCCAACCGACACGGAATTTATGGACTTCCACCAACGGTTCCGCGTACACCGACATATTTTACGGACTCTTATACCAACGGAGTGCGTATCCAATCACCGGGCCTTTCACCCGAGGGATCTTCTAGTCCCTTCTTGCAAACCCCGATCCAAACCATAATGCAACCAAGCAGCTCCTTTAGGCCAAACTTTTTCGAGCCTTCCGTCACCCACCAAATGTGGTGTTGACGACAACCATGCACACACCCATGAGATGAGATATTTTCCGTGCATATGCAATGTGATGCACCATTGCACAACAACACAATGTTCAATATACTATGAATGTCATATGAACAATTCCAATCCATCCATGGTAAATTATATCCTAATCATATAATTAACATATTTGTCTCAATGTCAATATATCAAGACATGCATATATCAACAAATACATTTCAATCACAATCCATATCATAGGCATATGATTTCACATTACCACATACTCAAACATGTTATAGCATATTCTCATGCAATTAACACACTTTATATCACATAGGCATATTATCAAACACCTTAAAGGCATCCAACAAGTTAAACACAACCTTCAAGCATAAATTTCACCAAGCTACAAGAATGAACTCAAGTAACATCCATTTACCAAATTCAAGCTAGAAACTAGCCTAAATCATTTCCATGCTCACTTTTTCACTTCCATAACCATATACATATGTACAAGTCAATACATAGGCATATATATAAATGCAACTCTTAGTTTATGAACATCTAAAGAAAGAATAATCCAAGGTAGGAATAACCCTACCTCAAATGGGGTGTGGAGAACTCCAAGAACACCAACCAAACTTTGCAGATCTTGATCTCCCAAAATCTTCCTCTTGAATCTTCGGTGAAAACTCTTGTTTTTGGTATGTAGACGTAGCCCTCGTGACGGAGATCGATTTTTCCTCTTAGCTCGACAGAATCGGAGCGACGGAACTCCGGGAAAATTGAAGAAGAAGGGTGAAGAACTCTCTTGTCTCTCTTGGGCAGCTGAAATGAGCTGAAGAATGGGATATTTCTGCTGAAATATACCATATAAGGCCCTATTTATATTTTTCAAGACTTGGCCAAGATCGTGCCAAGTGTCCCCCGCTTATTTGATTCTGATTTCTCCCCGAAATAATTTATTACATTCCGTGTTTTGTCCAAATTAATATTATTGATGCTTTAATCCAATTATACTTAAATTTTAAGATAATTATATTTGGAGACCTTTGTGGGGTCATCCACCATCTAGTTGCCTCGAACGACGTGCAAAATATCCGACTATCTCAGAATTCGACGAAATTCAACAAGGTGACTAGACAGAGAAAGAAGGAAGGAATTCAGCTAGGAATTAACTCTTAAATACCCAAAAATGATGAGAGATGATTCATCTCTCCTTTTCCAACGTTCTCTCTCTCTCTCTCTCTCTCCAATTTTAGTAGCTAGTTTTTCACCTTGAATCTCTTGCTTTTCCTCTTCTCTCTTCCTCTCTAATGTTTTCTAGGGTTAGAATGGCTGAAATGACGGCTAAGGAGGCATCATTGAGAATTTATAGTGGAAGGGGAACCTGTTGTTCGTGACTTAAAAATTTTAAATTTTTACAGCGACTATCGGTAGGTCGGGTACATTGGATAATCAACTACCTGTTGACTACCGGTAGTTCGGGTACACTCCGTAATCAACTACCTATTGACTACTGGTAGTTTGGTACACTAGGCGATTAACTGCATGTTGACTACCGGTAGTTCGGGTACACTGGGTAATCGACTACCTGTTGACTACCGATAGTTTGGTACACTAGGCGATTAACTACCTATTTACTACCAATAGTTCAGTAATGTAACGCCCCAAATACCACCCTAGACGACTTTACATGCTAATCACCATTCACATCATGAGAGCACTAAATAAATCCATAAATAAGAAGTTTTTCATTCATCATATATAAAAATAACAAGATCATTCCAAATGAATAAGTCAAGCTATGGGCACAATATCAAAAGAATATGCCAAACTATGGTATTTACATGTCAAAAGAATTAAATTACACTTGGAGCGAAAATACAAAGGAAAACTAGACTTCTAAATTCTCAAGTCTAGGACAAAAGAAGCTATGTCTCTACAGGTCCACCTCAGGGTCTATATTCCCCTCAGGTGGTGCCTCTCAATGTGCTGGCTCATCAACTCTAATCTCCTCCTCTAGCACATAATCTGAAAAAATGTAATTTGTAGGGGATGAGCACGAAGCTTTGTAGCAAAATCTTTCCAAACTCCAACAAGGTTTAGAAAAATATATAAAAAAGTCGATCTCATTTCACAAATAACATATAATCTTTGAAGTAAAACCGGGACATTTTACAACTGATCTCAAGTTTAAGTAGCAATAATAATAGAAATGAACAATACCAACCAAGTTCCAATAAACATCTATTTCCAAAATATAAACCATTTCCCACACATGATATAATAGTCCTTCAAGGCATGAGCATCCTTACAAGGAACCTTTAACCCTCAAGGTTTGGGTTTCTCAAGCATCCTTACAAGGAACCTCTTGAGAAAAATCTCATACTGTCCTCTTTTGGCATGAGCATCCTTACAAGGAACCTCTCACCCTCAAGGTTTGGTTTCCCAAGCATCCCTACAAGGAACCTCTTGAGAAGATCACACATTGTCCTCTTTTGGCATGAGCATTGTTACAAGAAACCTCTCACCCTCACGGTTTGGTTTCTCAAACATCCTTATAAGGAATCTCTTGAAAAGGAATTAGCATCCTTACAAGGAACCTCTCACTCATATTTGTCCATACAACCATACAAGCAATACATTACCCACTATTTTCTCAAATACCCAACAATTCCACAAGTCCCTGATTTAAAAGCAATTTTCAAAGTATTAACAAAATCCCCAAATTCATCATGTGACAATTCCAATAACCAAATATGAAAAGTACAAGAGATTACAACAATATCATTTTATTACTCACATCAAGTTCTATGATTCCAACGTCAATAAAAAAGGCAAAACTAGGCAAAACCGTATCGGTACTGTGTTCTGGAGCAAATTGTCCAGAGAGTTAGACGTATCAATATAATGTACCGGTAAAGCTGAAAGAGGTTTGACAGTTTAATGTCGCAATTTGGGGTCCATTTTAGCCTTATAAATACCTAGATACGCCTCCTTTAGCCCCATTTCGACACTGCTAACCTTAGAAAACCCTAAAGAGGAAGAAAGAAAGAGAAGAGAGGAAGAAAGAAAAACAAAAACACTAGTTTTGAGGGGATTTGTACCTTGGAGTCCATCAAAACCTAACTTCCAAGAACACAAGGTAGGGGATTTCTTCTCTTTCTCTTACATTGAGGTTCGGGCTTATGTATATATGTATGTTTGGCTCTAAATATGATATATATGATATGAAATCATCATCTCTTAGTCTTTTGAGCAAAGATTACATGTTTATGATTTGCTCCAGAACACAGTACCGATATGGTCGATCCTCTTGTCTAAACCCTTCCAAAGCCAACCTAAACTTACACAACATACATTTGTACCCCAAATATAGTTGATAGAAGTTCTTTTACAAGTTATGTCATATATTCACTAGTTAAACCGGCTTTAACTATTATTTTTATAAAATTAGTATTTCCTACGGTTATAACTCATGGGCTTCATTCCTACACCATTACATATATCATATTGCTACACAATGTATGATTATATTACTTTAACATGGGTTTATAGGTACTTAACTACCGGTAGTTATTACCCAGATTTTGCCTACTTCACCCTTTTTTCATTTCCAATCCATTCTTACCCCCTCCAAAACCATCTCATACATGTTTAACAAGATTTTTTTACATAAATCTTGATACCTACAAGTTCTATTGAAAATTTTTTCAATTCTTTAGAAGTCGAAACTAAATTTTAGCTAAATATTTACTATTATCAACCTTAACACCTACCAAATATTACATCACAACAATGATTCGCCTCACTCGTATTTATTTTTACTGTTCAACTCTATAGGATTTATGCCTATCTCATCACCTATACTATCATGTGAAAATCAATTAATAAAAAATTATATCACTATATGAATATAAACATGTGGGGGTTTACAATCCACCCCCTTAAGGAAAGTTTCGTCCTCAAAACTTACCTCAAGTAGCAAACATATATGGATACTTCTCCCGCATTTTCAGCTCGGGTTCCCAAGTAGCTTCATCCACCCCATAATGTTGCCACAAGACTTTCACTATTTGAATAACTTTATTGCAAAGCACCTTCTCCTTGGTAACTAGAATTTTCACTGGTTGTTCTTCATATGTTGCTCCATCTTGAACTTCTATATCTTCCAAGTCCACGACCGGCGTTGTATCCATTTGACATTTCCGTAACATTGAAACGTGGAACACTTCATGTACCCCTAACAATAGAGCCGGTAACCGCAACTGATACGCCACCTTGCCCACAACTTTGACCACTTCAAATGGTCTAGCATATCTTGGCGCTAACTTTCCTTTCTTGCCAAATCTAAACACTCCCTTCTTAGGCGACACTTTGATGAAAACATAGTCCCCCTCTTTGAATTCCAACGGCCTTCATCTTCTATCCGCATATCTCTTCTGCCTACTTTGTGTCGTGCGTAGTCTCTCCCGGATGAGTTGAATTTTCTCTATGGTCTCTCGAACAATTTTTGGCCCAAACAAGCTACTCTCACCAGCTTCAAGCCAACAAGTAGGCGACCTACATGGTCTCCCATATAATGCTTCATACGGAGCCATTCCAATACTTGCTTGAAAGCTATTGTTATAGACAAATTTCACCAATGACAAATGATCACTCCAACTTCCCTTGAAGTATAACATGTAAGCCCATAACATGTCTTTCGAAATCTGTATCACCCTCTCGGATTGCCCATCTGTTTGAGAATGAAATGTGGTGCTAAAGTGTAACTCTGTCTCCATAGCTCTTTGAAGACTTTGCCAAAACTGCGCCATGAAACGAGAATCATGATCCGATACGATAGATAGTGGAACTCCATGCAACCTGACAATCTCACAAATGTATAGCCTGCTCAAGGTCTCTAATGTGTCTGTAGTCTTCATACTCAAGAAATGAGTAGACTTGGTGAGTCTATCCATGATGACCCATACAACATTATGTCCCCGCGACGTCCATGGTAAACCCAACACGAAGTCCATAGTGATCTGATCCCACTTCCACTCTGGAACAGGTAAGGATTGCAGTAATCCTCTAGGTTTTTTATGCTCGATCTTCACTTGCTGGCACACCGTGCACTTTTAAATGTACTTAGCCATATCTCGCTTCATCCTCTCCACCAATACTGGTGCTTCATATCCCTATACATTTTGGTGCTACCCAGATGTATGGAGAACTTTGAACTATGACACTCGACCAACACTTCTTCTCTCACCTGGTCGTTCTTGGGTACACATAGTCTTCCCCGAAACCGTAACTCATCATTCTTTATCAACCAATTCTCAACACTCTCATTCCTTTCCAACCTACCCCGGATAGCTTCCAACTCGGTGTCTAACCGTTACAACTCTACGATCCTTTTATCCATGCATCGGTTGGGCAACAAGACTAAATAGGCATGGTCAATCCTCTTGTCTATCCACCCATAGATCGAATTCCTCCAAGACATCCATCGTCTTCCACCTATTCATCGCAAGGCAATTTATTTCACCCCGAGACTTCCTACTCAGTGCATCTTCTACTACGTTCACCCTCCTCGGATGATAGTTGAGTGTGAAATCGTAGTCTTCTAAATACTCAATCCACCTTCTTTGCTAAAAATTCAAGTCTTTCTGTGTGAACACATACTTGAGGCTCTTGTGGTCAGAGAACACTTGAAACTTTTTCTCATACAAGTAACACCTCCACAACTTGAGAGCAAAAATCACAGTGGCCAGCTCCAAGTCATGAGTGTGATAATTCTATTCGTGAACCTTTAATTGTTTCAAACCATAAGCAACTACCTTGCCTCCCTGTATTAGCACACATCCCAAGCCTCGTAATGAAGCATCGGTGTACACATTGTATCCCTCCCCACTATTCAAAATAATGAGGACAGGTGTTGTCATCAACCTCTCCTTCAAGGTGCGAAAGACTAGTTCACACTCGTGAGTCCACAAGAATTTCTCCCCCTTCTTTGTAAGGCGAGTCATCGACATCGCAAGCTTTGAGAACCTTTCTATAAACCTCCAGTAGTAGCCTGCTAAACCTAGGAAGCTACATACTTTCGACATATTCTTCGGTAGTTCCCATTTTATTACGGCTTCAATCTTAGTGGAATCAACTGCTACACCTATTCCGACACCACATGGCCAAGGAATTTCACCTCCTTCATCCAAAACTCACATTTACTCATCTTAGCATATAACTTATGCTCCCTCGAGGTCTGGAGCATAATCATGAGATGGTGTTCATGTTTCTCGTGTGTCCGTGAATAGATTAGTATGTCATCAATAAATACGATGACAAACTGATCTAGATACGGCCGAAATACCCTGTGTATCAAATCCATGAAGGATGCGGGTGCATTAGTCAATCCGAAAGGCATCACCGTATATTCGAAATGATCATACCTGGTACAAAAAGCAATCTTAAGAATGTCCTCCTCCCTGATCCGCAATTAATGGCACCCTGTGCAAAGGTCAATTTTGGTGTAATACTTAAAACTCCTAAGTTGATAGAATAAGTCATATATTCGTGGCAACGAATACTTATTTTTCACTATCACCCGATTCAACCTTCGATAGTCCGTGCATAACTGAAGCGTTTCATCATGCTTCTTCACAAAGAGGATCGGGGCTCCCTAAGGTGAAATACTCAAACGGATAAACCCAATAGCTAACAGATGGTCTAGTTTCTTCCTTAGCTCCTTTAACTCTAAAGGTGCCATTCGATAGGGAGCAATAGATATGGGCTCGGTTCTCGGATAGAGATCAATCTTGAACTCAATTTCTCTTTGTGGAGGTAACCCAAGTAATTCGTCTGGGAAGACATCTGGAAAATCCGATACTATCAACACCACATCCGTATAGGATTTGTCCCGATCATCTTCCATTAAGCTAACTAAGAAATTGAACTGGCTCTCCACCTTAGCTTTCAAGAATCTACTTTTCGTAGTAGGAAATGGATGGGAAGAATTACGATCATTCATGAGAGTAAAAACTACCCCTCTCGGTAATTGGAATGAGATCCGCTTGCGAAAACAATCCATCACCGTACGAAAATTTGACAACAGATTCATCCCAAATATGATGTCGTACCCCTTCATATCTAACGCAACCAAATCTACGATCAGTTCATGATCCCCAATTCGAAGTACACGCCCTGCTAGTATCCAATTGTTCACCCGTGGGCATGTCGATACTTAGAGCATGTTCTAGCTTCTCAAATTCCAATCCCAAATGAAAAGCATATGCAGTGCATATGAACGAATGTGCAGCACCGGGGTCAAATAAGATTATGGCCCAAGAATTATAAAGAAGTACAATAACTTCCACTATGGTATTGGAGACATCTTTCTCCGGTTGGGTCAAAACAAATACCCTTCCTGGATTGGCATTGCCCGGGGCTTGAGCTCTTAATGGCCTCTACGGTGGTGGCGGCTTGTTGGCACTTGCTTGTTCGACTGCTTGATCGGTCCTTAGTGGAAAAGATGGGCAATTCTGTCTGAAGTGCCTCACTCCTCCAAATGCGAAACACTGACGGGGGTCTGTGGTTATTCTCCCCAGTACACCTCTTGCTCCTTAAGCTATCTGAGGTCTTTGTGCCCTGCCTGATCTGGGCGACAGTAGGGTGCCGCTCTCGGCGCTCCACTGCTACTAGCACCCGCCCGAGTCGGACCTCCCCTCATGGCATTCTGCCTCCTCTGACTGTCCTCTGTGTCGCTCTCCACCAGTGCAGCTTTGTCAACAAGATCCCCATAGTCTCGGATTTTAAGACCCACAAGCTTTTCTCCGATAGCAGGCCTCAAGCCCTACTCAAAGCGTTTTGCCCTCCTGGCCTCAGTAGATATGAACTCCGTAGCGTAGCGGGACAACTCGTCAAACCTCCTCTCATATTTGGCTACTGTCATGCTCCCTTGTCGGAGAGTGAGAAAATTGATGCTCATTTTTTCCCTAACTAATTCATCCTCCTATTCATCTCTCGGTTGCCCGGTACTTGGCTAACAGGTGAGCCCCACTATTGTGTCCCATTCTAGTGTTGTACCAGAGTGGTTAGCTCCCTCAAGCATTGATAGATGCCGTTTATGGCATCGGGAGGTGGTGGTGGTGGTGGTGGTGAATTTGCTTGACCTCCACGACCACGCCCACGTCCACGTCCATGTCCTCATCCGCTATCCATCCTGCACATCAATTTATAATTTAGTTTCTTGATGTGCAAGACATGGTTAGGATGTCTAGATCTTAGCACAAGGCTTGTATAAAATTTAAATCAATAATTTCATTCAACCTAATCCTACCTCTCTAGTGATAATACATAACCTATAGCTCCCATGTAAGACCTAAACCCTAGGCTCTGATACCAAAACCTGTAACGCCCTAAAAACTACCCTGGACAGCATTACATTCTAAAACCATTTTCATAATGAGAGCACTAAGATAATCCATCAATAAATAAATTTTATTCATCATATATATATAACATCTACAACATTATCCAAAAAGAATAGACACATCTAAGCATTACATTCAAAAAATCAACTAATGTAACGCAGTGGAAATAACAAAAGAAAACTAGACTTCACATAGTCTTAAAATAAATTCTCAAGTGTAGTACAAAAAGAAGCTATATCTCTACATGTCCACCCCGGGATCAAGATTCCCCTCGGGTAAGGCCTCCCAATACCCCTACTCGTTAACTCCAAGATTCTCCTTTAGCACCAAATCTGAAAAATATTTAACTGTAGGGAGTGAGCACAAAGCTTTGTAGCAAAATCCTCCTAAACTCAAGCAAGGTTTAGAAAAATGTAAAACAAGTCGGTTTCATTCATAAATAACATTTATAGCTTTTGAAATAAAACTGGGACATTTTGTGAGACCCTAAAATCTGGGGGTCATTAATTAACCGTTGACAACCCGTCAACCCGCGAAAATACCCGTTGATGTCGCATAACCCGACACCACATTAAAAGCATCCAAGTCTTTGTGTTCCCGTATAGGGTGAGCCAACGCCCAGTAGAGTAGATCCTATAGAGGCTACTCCCCCCTAGACGTTCATGTTCATGCAACATTCAAACAATTTTCAAAAATTCCAATCAAATATATGCAACCAAATGATGGAATTCATTATGATATGTCATGCAATGAAGTGAGACTCATTCATGCAACTCAACCCGAGCCCATACCGGCTCCCACAATGCAATGTAATGCAATGCACTTGTGACATAAAACCGTCAATTGACTAAAATCCATCTAATGATTGTTAGAAAATACAAATCATATATTTGCAACACCAAATCATTGTTGGATGTAACCAATTGAATGGGTGTTTTATAAAATAAAATCTTGTGTCTTGTTGTGCAACGGATTTTCAAAGCACACTGCCGGCTCCGTACGCCATCATACTTTTCTGGAATTTCACCTCAGGAGAGTGTGTGAACCAAGTACCGGGTCTTGCACCCGAGGGAGTATCTAGCCCTTCTTGCTATACCCGACACAAGTTTTTCATGCATGCAGCCGTGCGACTAAATTGGACCTTCAAACCAATTTTTTCGAGCCCACCCATCAGGCGCCAAGTTTGGTGTTGATCTACAATGCACCAACACACCCCCATACTCATGCATATAGCCCATGAACGTGATGCCATGACCATGCCCAATATGTAATGAATACTGCATGAGCAATATTTTTCACACCTCATGATATTCCATAAATCATCATAAACAACATATCAATAAGCATATGTCAACAACACATTCAACATGTGATTCTAATGGCATCAAACAACCATCTAAAACAATCAAGGTATTTTATCAAACACCTTAAAGGCACAATTTATAAAACACATAGCATGCCTCAAGATTTCCTAAGTTACAAGAACAATCACATGTAATTTTCATATATCAAAATTAAGCTGGAAGTTAGCCTAAATCATTTCCATGCTCACTTTTCCACTTCCTTAACCATAGACATATATACAAGTCAATACATAGACATATATAAATTTAACCCTTAGTCTACCAACATCTAAAGAAAGAATAATCCAAGGTAGGAAGAACTCTACCTCAATAGAAGTGTAGAAGACTTCTATAACACCAAAACAACTCAAGAACTCTTGATTTCTCAAATCTTCACTTTTGAATCTTTTGTGAAATCTCTTGTTTTTTGTACATAAACATAGCCCTCGTGATGGAGATCAATTTTTTCTCTTGGCCCGACGGAATCCGAGGGAAGAAACTCCGAGAAAATTGAAGAAAAAGGGTGAAGAACAAGTTTTCCTCTCTTCTCTTTCTCTCACTACTTGGGCAGCTGAAATGTCTGAACAAATGGGATGAGAATATCTGATTTTTCAGATATTTATCCCTATTTTAATTTTTAATACCCGGCCCACATCGCGCCTCGTGTCCTTCACTTATTCGGGTCCGTTTTCACCCCGAAACGATTCCATGTTTGGCCCAAAATTATGTTATTGGTACTTTAATCCAATTATACTTAAATTTTAAGATAATTATATTTGAAGATCTTTGTGGGGTCATCCGCCCCCTAATTGCCTCGAATGACGTGCAAAAATATTTGACTATCTTAGAATTCGACGAAATTCAACAGGATGACTAGATTTTGCGATACGAGTTCAATGGCGAACTCCGTTTCCTCATCCGAAGTCTCTAACATATACAATAGTCATCTAACACTAAATGACTACCAAAAAATACATCCATCCTTAAATAAGAAGGGATAATTGGTACGCATAGTGTTCTCACCCTCCCATGTTGCCTCATCCCCCCTCGGTGCTGCCACGACACCTTTACTAGCCTCACGGTCTTACATCGCTAAACCTGATCCCAACTATCCATGATACGCACCAGTCCCTCTTCGAAGGTTCCATTCGTATCAACATCAAGTTCGCCCCAATCCACCACATAAGTCAAATCTGGGGTGTATTTTCGGAGCATAGAGATATAGAATACCGAATGAACACCTGATAGATTTGGCGGTAACGCCAATCTGTAAGCGACTGTATCCACCCTCTCGAGTACCTCGAAGGCCCGTTGTACATCGGTAATAGTTTTTACCGATTGCCAAACCTAACCACTCCTCTTGCAGGCATTACCTTCAATAAGACATGATCTTCCACCTCAAACTCTAGAGGTCGTCGCCGTCTGTCGGTGTAACACTTCTGCCAGCTCGGAGTCGTAAGAAGACATTTTCGTGTCAAGCTCACCTTCTCAGAGGTGTCTCTAACCAATTTCAGACCCGCAGAGGGTCTCTCTCCTACAGGTCTAGTAAATCAGAGAACGACAAGGCCTCCCATATAATGCCATATAGGGTGTCATCTGTATGCTCGCCTGATAACTGTTATTGTAGGCAAACTCCACCAAGGGTAAATGTTCTTCCCATCTACCTTTGAGATCTAGGACGCATGCCCGTAGCATGTCCTCTAACGTCTGGATGGTCCTCTCCGACTGACCGTCCGTCTGGGGATGAAAAGCAGTGCTTATCATCAGCTGTGTCCCCATGGCTCACTGAAAACTCTCCCAAAAGTTAGCCGTAAATCTAGGATCCCGATCTGATACTATAGATACGGGTACCCCATGTAGCCGGACAATCTCCCATATATATAACTTGCAGAATTCCTTCAGTGTGAAAGTCATCCGCACAGCCAAAAAGTGAGCCAACTTAGTAAGTCAGTCTACTATCACCCATACCGCATCATGTCCCCGCAATGCCCATGGCGAGTGAGTCACAGAGTCCATTGTGACATGCTCCCACTTCCACTCAGCTACCTCCAAGGGCTGGAGTAATCCTGTTGTTCTCTGGTGCTCAGCCTTAACCTACTAATACGTGAGACATCTATCGACAAAATTTTCAATCTGTCTTCTCATTCCACTCTAGTAATATTGGCGACGAAGATCATGATACATCTTCCTACCACCTGGATGAACTACAAAATGGGAGCAATGAAACTCCCTAAGGATCTCCTCTCTCAGATCCACTAACTGAGGAACCACAACCCTTCCTCGATATCGAAGACTACCATCTGAGTGAATGGCCCAGCTCTCGTTACCTGTACCTACCTGTATATGGTCCCGGATAGACAATAGCTCCATGTCCTGACTTTGGGACTCAATCACCCTGCTCAGTAGGGAAGACATAGCCACCAAACTCTCCAAAGTACCCTGAGCCTGACCCATATAACGTAGCCTGAACTGTTCCACAGTCTCGAGCATCTGTCACTCTAGGGAAACCACTCTAGCCAAGACTCCCCATGATTTCTAGCTAATTGCATTAGCCACCACATTTTCCCTACCAGGATGGTAATGCAAAGTGAAGTCATAGTCCTCTAAAAACTCCATCCATTTGTGTTGCCTCATATTGAGGTCCCGCTGTGTAAAGATGTACTTCAGACTTTTATGGTCAGAAAACACCTCGAACTGTTCACCGTATAGATAGTGGCGCCAAGCCTTCAAGGCAAAGACAATAGCCACAAACTCCATGTCATGTGTGGGGTAATTCTGCTCTTGATTCTTCAACTGCCGAGAACCATAAGCAACTACCCTCCTGGACTGTATCAAGACACATCCCAGTCCTTTCTTCAAGGCATCACAATACACTGTGTACCTCTGTCCCCTTTTTGGAACTATCAGAATAGGAGCTGAAGTAAGCCTCATCTTCAACTCTTGGAATGCCTTCTCATAGGAATCATTCCACTCAAACTTGACCTCCTTTCGGGTCAACTTCGTCATAGGTGGAGCTAATCGAGAGAAGTCCTAAATGAACTACCTATAGTACCCTGCCAATCCCAAGAAACTGCATATCTCGAAGGCTAACCTCGGCCTCTCCCAATTCATGACTGCCTCAACCTTCTCCGGGTCTACGGATACACCCGAAGCCGACACTACATGTCCCAAAAATTTTACCTCAGTCAGCCAAAATTCAGACTTGCTTAACTTGGCGTACAAATCTCTCAAGGTCTGGAGAACAATCCTCAAGTGACCCTTATGCTCTTTCTTCGACTTAGAGTAGATCAAGATGTCGTCAATAAAAACTACGACAAACTGATTTAAATAGGGTTGGAACACCCTATGCATGAGATCCATGAATGCCGCTGGGGCATTCGTCAATCCAAAAGGCATGACGGTAAATTTGAAGTGCCCATATCATGTCCTAAACGTTGTCTTAAGGATGTCCGTTTCCCTAACCCTCAATTGATGGTAACCAGTACGGAGATCTATTTTGGAATAGACTCATGCTCCTCTCAGTTGGTCAAATAAGTCATCATTTCTCAATAAAGAGTACCTATTCTTGATAGTAACCCTATTCAACTGCCGGTACTCAATGCATAACGAAAGGGTCTTGTCCTTTTTCTTGGCAAATAACACCAGAGCGCCCTAAGGTAAAGTGCTCGGTCTAATGAACCCCCTGTCCAACTATTCCTACAATTGGACCTTGAGTTCTTACAACTCAGCAGGTGTCATCCTATGTAGAGTCATAAAAATGGGCGATGTACCTGGATGTAACTCAATGGTGAAGTCTACATCCCTATGTGGAGGTAATCGAAGTAGTTCATCCAGAAAAACATTCGCATACTCACAAACCACTCGATGCAGACCAAACTCCTGTCTCGCCTCGTCCTCCAGGGTATGGCTTGCTAGCCAACCCATTAACTGTCTGTGCCATCGGGAGTCATACACTTCTCGGGTTAGAGCACCATGCTTTTTTTCCTTGAACTTAAAACAAACATCCTCATGCGTATAAGCAGTAACCCTCTTACGATCACAATCAATAATAATACGGTGTGCTGTCAACCAATCCATCCCAGGGATGACATCGAACTCCGACATGTCCATGACCCGAAGGTCCACGGTGAGTAGAATCCCTAAGATTTCTAACTCACACCCCCGACATATCTGATCGACCCTTACCTTAGCACCTAGAGGAGAACTCACATGCAATGGCTCATCTAAGGTCTCATCCTCTAGCCTAAGTCTTTCACACAAGATGCAACAATAAATAAATGTGATGCACCAAAATCAAATAATACTCTAGCCCATAAGCGAGATAGTAGAAATATACCCTGGATAATCGACTAATCTGTTGGCTCAGTCTGAGGTGTGATGGCATAGACACGCCCTTGAGTCCCCAAAGTCCCGGCTTGTGAGCTTTGTCCTCGACCTTGACCTATGCCCTGGCCCATCTGGCCTGATTACGGAGTGCCCGCATGTGAAGTGCTGGGGGTTTGGACAACACTCTATAGTTGGAATAGATCTCCCTGGTCCATAATGGGACAGGGAGGAACAACGTGTGCTTGTGTGAGTCCCACTGACGACTGGGATTGAGACGTTTCGAAACTCCGTAAGGTCTGCCTCAGGGGACAATTCTTCCTCACATGGCCTTGCTGTCGACAATAAAAACATGTCTTCTAGCCTCCTTGGGACAAGCGTCTCTAGGCTTGGCCCTGCCCTTGTGATTCTTATGGGTTAGATGTTTTCTGCTTTTTCCATGAACATTGGTGGTCCATGGAACTCAAACTTCCTTGGATGGCTTGAGCCCCTTGGCTCATATTGGCGCTTGCTTGTGCTAGGTTAGTAGCCATCGTACCCATAGCCTCTATAAAAGCTTGTTGGTCAAAGGCCGGTGGTAGTTGGTTGTTATGTCGTCCACTGTCTCAGCGTCCTCTTCCTTGATTAGCCATCTACATATATCAGATAGCAATAGAGTCTCAAATACTATCCTAAAGCAGGGATTAACATTTAAACATTGAGAACTTTCTCATTGTCTCACTAGTAGGGCACATGTCACCCACTAGTAGACATTCATACCATGAACCATCCTGTTCATCCCTTTCTCTGAACATAACCTTGGGTTTTGTTTTCTAAATCTAGTGTTCTTCTTTTCATATACATAGCACAATGCATATAATTCACATGTCATTTAGCACATAATCATGTAGCATATAAAGCACATAACATGAATGCACAATGAATGCAATGGTCTAGACCCAATGCCCATCAAGTTTAGGTATACAATTTACCTATGGCTTTAGTTGTGGCCAATGACAGACTCATTTCCCAGAAGGACAATATAAGATCTATGGCCTAGGCTTTGATTTCAAGCTGTGAGACCCCAAAATTCGGAGGTCATTAATTAACCGTTGACAACCCGTCAACCTGCGAAAATACCCGTTGATGTCACATAACCTGACACCACGTTAAAAGCATCCAAGTCTTTGTGTTCCCGTATAGGATGAGCCAACGTCCAGTAAAGTAGATCCTATAGAGGCTATTCCCCCTAGATGCTCATGCTCATGCAACATTCAAACAATTTTCAACAATTTCAATCAAATATATACAACCAAATGATATAATTCATTATGATATGTCAAGTAATGAGGTGAGACTCATTCATGCAACTCAACCCGAGCCCTTACTGTCTCCCACAACGCAATGCAATGCTCTTGTGCCATGAAACCGTCAATTGACGAAATCCATCCAATGATTGTTAGAAAATACAAATCATATATTTGCAACACCAAATCATTGTTGGATGTCACATATTGAATGAGTGTTTTATTAAATAAAATCTTATGTCTTGTTGGGCAACGGATTTTGGAATCATACCGCCAGCTTCGTATACCATCACACTTTTTTGGAATTTCACCTCAGAGGAGTGTGAACCATGTAACTGGGCCTTGCACCCGTGAGAGAATCTATCCCTTCTTGTTATACCCAACACAAGTTTTTCATGTATGCAACCGTGCGACTCAATCGGACCTCCAGTCCAATTTTCCCGAGCCCACCCATCAAGCACCAAGTTTGGTGTTGATCTACCATGCACCCACACACCCCCACACTCATGCATATAGCCCATGAATGTGATGTCATGACCATGCCCAATATATAATATTTTCCATGAGCAATATTTTTCACACCTCATAATATTCCATAAATCATCATAAACAACATATCAATAAGCATATGTCAACAACACATTCAACATGTGATTCCAATGGCATCAAAAAACCATTTAAAACAATCATGACATTTCATAAAACATCTTAAAGGCTCAATTTATAAAACACATAGCATGCCTCAAGATTTCCTAAGTTATAAGAACAATCACATGTAACTTCCATATATCCAAATTAAGCTAGAAGTTAGCCTAAATCATTTTCATGCTCACTTTTCCACTTCGTTAACCATAGACATATATACAAGTCAATACATAGGTATATATAAATTTAACCTAGGTCTACCAACATCTAAAGAAAGAATAATCCAAGGTAGGAAGAACGCTACCTCAATAGAAGTGTAGAAGACTTCTATAACACCAAAACAACTCAAGAACACTTGATTTCCCAAATCTCCACTTTTGAATCTTTGGTAAAATCTCTTGTTTTTGTATGTAAACGTAGCCCTCGTGACGGAGATCGATTTTTCCTCTTGGCTCGACAGAATCCGAGCAACGGAACTCCGAGAAAATAGAAGAAAAAGGGAGAAGAACAAGTTTTTCTCTCTTCTCTTTCTCTCTCTCCTTGGGCGGCTGAAATGGATGAACAAATGGGGTGAGAATATCTGACTTTTCAGATATTTACCCCTATTTATAATTTTTAATACCCAGCCTACGTCGCGCCACGTGTCCTTCGCTTATTCGGGTACGTTTTTGCCATGAAACAATTTATTACATTCCGTGTTTGGCCCAAAATTATGTTATTGGTACTTTAATCCAATTATACTTAAATTTAAAGATAATTGTAATTGGAGACATTTGTGGAGTCATTCGTCATCCAGTTGCCTCGAATGACGTACAAAAATATTCGACTATCTCAGAATTGGACGAAATTCAACAGGGTGATTAAATTTCGTGATACGAGTCCAACAGCGAACTCTGTTTTCTCTTCTGAGGTCTCTAGAACCCGTATTTCAATTTTGCGATATAGTGGCAAAAATGACCATTTTGCCCTTTCTAAAAAATTTTAAAAATTTCTCGGGTTTTACACATTTAAACAGATCTCAAGTTTAAGGAACAACAGTAATTTAATGAATAAGTTAAATCAATATACAATAAACAATCTTTTCAAACCATAGTCCATTCCAGCATAAACCGTTTTTGGCAAGTTCTTGGAGAATCTCATACTTTCCAAAACTCTTGTAGAAACTATTTCTAGTACAATGAACGATAACCCATACTGTATTCTGGTTTATTCCTAGTGCCATGTAGGTAGATTGTTTCTCATGAATCTATCAAACGATTATACCTAGTCCACCCATTACAATCACAAATCACAATCACTTCGGGAAAGAGCGTTTACCATCCCAATAGTAGTAACGAATCCCTCCCCAGAAAAGGTATACCAACCCTAGTTCAAACTCCGGTGGACGATAGTGGTTACATTACCAACTGACAATCCACTACAAGCGTTAGAAAATCATCTCACCCCCACTGGGATAGACTAACCTCTAACAATCTACAACATCTCTCGATGACAATTCAAGTACGTCACAACAACCATACAATAAGGAAACCAACATATTCTCAATTTGTAAGCATATTTTAAAAATCTCTAAATCTATCATGTGACAAATCTAATAACCAAATCTAAAAAATACAAGAGATGACAACCACATCATTTTATTACTCCACACAAAGTTCTATGGTTCCAACATTAATAATAAAGGAAGAATTTAAGAAGAAAATTTATCACTCTTCAAAAACCTAGGGTATTGAAACACAAAAAGAGATTTCATGGGTATTCAACCCTAACTTTGTTAAAATCATGTAATCTTTGCCCAAAAGACTAAGAAATGTTGATTTCATATCATATATATAACATTTAGAACAAAACATACATATATACATAAGCCCTAACTTCATTGTAAGAGAAAGAAAAGAAATCTCCTACTTGTGTTCTTAGATTTGAGTGAAGGAGAGAAGGGTTTGGCATTCTCCAACTTGACTCACCCTTGAATCTCTTGCTTTTCCTCTTCTCTCTTCCTCACTAATGTTTCCTAGGGTTAGAATGGCTGAAATGATGGCTAAGGAGGCATCATTGAGTATTTATAGTGGAAGGGAAAACTGTTGTTCGTGACTTAAAAATTTTGAATTTTTACAGCGACTACCGGTAGGTCGGGTACATTGGATAATCAACTACCTGTTGACTACCGAAAGTTTGGTACACTAGGCGATTTATTACCTGTTGACTACCGGTAGTGCGGGGACACTGGGTAATCAACTACCTGTTGACTACTAGTAGTTCGGTATACTAGGCGATCAACTACCTGTTGACTACCGGTAGTTCGGGTACACTGGATAATCAACTACCTGTTGACTACCGGTAGTTCGGTACACTAGGCAATCAACTACCTATTGTCTATCGACAGTTCGATACTTAACTACCGCTTGTTATTACCCAGATTTTGCCTACTTCACCCGTTTTTCATTTTTAATCCCTTCCTACCCCTTCTAGGACTATGACATACATGTTTAACAAGGTTTTTCACATAAATCTTGATACCTACAAGTTCTATTGAAAATATTTTCAATTTTTTACAAGTGAAACTAAATTTTAGCTAAATATTTACTATTATCAACCTTAACACTTACAAAATATTACGTCACACCAATGATTCGCCTCACTCGTATTTATTTCTACTTTTCAACTCTATAGGATTTATGTCTATCTCATCATCTATACTATCATGTGAAAACCAATTAATAAACAATTATATCACTATATGAATATAAACATGTAGGGATTTACATAAGTCTTTGACCATAACTTGTAAGTCATCACTCTAGTGATTTTCTTTTCCATTTTAAGGTTAAGTAGGATAGTCTTTTAGTCTACCAAGTTTAGTCTCTCTATTACTTTATATTTCAGCTGTCTTTCTACATTCTAGTTCATTTATTTACTAATTGGGAACTGTTTAAGTCATTCTTCCCTAAGGCATAGAAAAGAGCTCAGAGGTAACATTACGTCTCACTACAATTGTCTGAATGTCATAGTTTAAAAATCTCACACTAGTTCAAATATGTAAGGTCATATATTTTTGGATCTTAAGTCTAATCAGACATTGGTATGCTCGCAATTTGAAAGTACCACAAACATATTTTTTTTGGCACGTCTGATGGGTCCCCAAGTTGTAGCATGGCAAACTCCTATCGAAAGGCCAAAATTGGCATAACATAAGTGCCACTAGCACCTAAAGTTTTAGAAAAAGCAAGTTTGGTGTTCCCAACCTATAGGAAGAATTGCATCCACTCAGGGGGCAAGAAAATCAAGATTCTGACTTAGAGCGGGAGGAGTCAATTAAAGCATTGTTGCAGGAAGTCTCCCAACTGGTGTCCATGTTGAACAATGACCTGGAGGACTTGAGCAAAGAAGAATCTAGTCGCACCACACATGCACTAGAGCGATTGTTTGACAGTATGAACTTTCAATAGGGCACAAGGAAGCCACTGTTTCTGTTATACAAAAAGTACTAGTGGAAGTAGCACAGCCAGTGCTTCTTTCATATTTGTTGCCCCCTTAGGTGCAACAGGCCAAAAATGGCCATTTGAGAAACAATAATCTTTTGTTCAAGGAGGATATAGCCCCCAATTCTTAGTTTGGGGGCCAAAGAAGGCAGTTGTCAATAGTTCTACCATTGACTCCCCAAGTGCTTATAAACAGGGATCAACTGGACAAATTTATCTAGGAATATGTCAGCCCTTCCATGTGTATCCTTAGGGGTACAAGTTCCCGATATTAATAACTTTCTTAGGAGAAGACGGTCAGTCAACTGTGGAGCATATTTGAGGAAAAAGGCATAATGTTTTACCCCAAATGATGTATTACTCCCGTTACCACGAGTAGTTGATAGTTTGGCATGCTAGCCTTACCCTTGGGGATGAGGTGAAACAAGAGCTAGTTCTGCCTCGAATTATGTGTGATTATGAGGATATCTTTTTGGATGAGTTATCAGATTTGCCACTGCATCGGGATATAGACTTCACCACTGAGTCACAACCTTGTGTATCCCCTATCTCTATGGCACCGCATAGTATGGCACTAGTAGAGTTGCCATAGCTAAAGGTCCAGTTATAGAAATTACTAAATAGGGGTTTCATTAGGTTGAGTACATCACCTTGGGGTGTTCCGATGCAATTTTCCAAGAAAAAGGACAAGACACTTAAGCTTTGCATGGACTACCAATAGTTGAACAGGGTCACTATCAAGAATAAGTACCCACTGCTAAGGATCAATGATCTTTTTTGACCAACTGAGAAGAGCATTAGTCTACTATAATATAGATCTGTGCATAAGGTACCATCAATTTAGGATTAGGAAAGCTGACATTTTGAAGATGACTTTTTGAATGCGTTACGGACATTTTGAGTTTACAGTTATGCCCTTTGGATTGACGAATTTACCGGCAGCATTCAGGGATCTCACACATAGGGTGTTCCAACACTACTTGAGATCAGTTTATTGTGGTCTTTGTAGAAGACTTTCTGATCTACTCCAAGTATAAGGAGGAGCATGAGGGTCACTTGAGGATCATTCTCCATTGAAAAACTATTTTTTGTTTGTCAAGTTCAGCAAGTGTGAATTTTGGCTGATAAAGGAGAAGTTTTTAGGTCACGTGGTGTCCACTTCGGGTGTATCTGTTGGCCTGGAGAAGGTGGAGGCAGTGATGAGTTGGGAGAGGTCAAAGTCAGTCATCGAGATACATAATTTCTTGGGATTGGCAGGGTACTACAAGAGGTTCATTGAGGACTTCACCCATGTAGCAGCCCCGATGACACGACTAACTAGGAAAGATGTTAGATTTAAGTGGGATGACTCATGTGAAAGGGTATTCTAGGAGTTGAAGAGGAAGCTGAGTTTAGCTCCTATTTTTTTTATGCCCTAGAGATATTAGAAGTACATAGTCTATTATGATGCCTCGAATGATGGACTAGGTTGGTTTTGATGGAATTTAAGGAGGTAGCTTATGGTTCACGACAGCTAAAGAACCACCCTACACACGACACAGAGTTAGTTGTCGTTGTCTTTGCCTTAAAGGCATGGTGCCACTATTGTCCAAAGAATAGTTTGAGGTGTTTTTAGACTATAAGAGTTTGAAGTACATCTTCACACACAAGGATCTCAACATAAGGTAGTGCAGGTGGATGGAATACCTAGAGGATTACGACTTCATTTTACATTACCACTGTAGTAAGGCAAATATTGTGGTTGATGCACTCAGTTGGAAGCGATGGGGGGTTTTGGCTAGCATAGTTTTCTGAGAGTGGAAGATGCTCAAGATTGTGTAGTAGTTCGAGCTACATTACAAGGATCAGCCTCAGGACATTTTGGGCAGTCTGGTGAGTACGTCTTCTTTACTGAGCAGGGTGAGTCTCAGGCATAAGACATGGAGATATTATCCATCAAGGACTGAGTACAGTCGGGCACAAATGACAAGGGCTGGGCCATTCATGCTTATGTTAGTCTTCAGTTCAGGGCAAGGTTATGGTTTCACAGTCTACAGATCTAAGAGAGGAGATTCTTAGGAAATTTTAGTCCTCCCATTTTAATGTGCATCCTAGTGGCACAAAGATGTACCATGATCTTTGTCGCTAGTATTACTGGAGTAGGATAAAGAGACACATCAGAGACTTTGTTAGCAGATGTCTCATGTGTCAATAGGTCAAGGGTGAGCACTAGAGACCATCAGTGTTGTTCCATCCTTTGAAGGTGGTTGAGTGGAAGTAGAAGCACGTCTCTATGAATTTTATGACCCACTTACCACGGACTTTGTATGGGTACAATGCGGTATGGGTGATAGTGGACTAGCTTACAAAATTAACAAACTTGTTGGTGGTGCGGATGACCTTCATATTGGAGGAGTTTCGGATTGGGATAGTCAGGCTACATGAGGTACTCGTATCCATAGTATCGGATTGGGATTCCGGTTCATGACTCATTTTTAGGAGAACTTCCAGTGAGCAATGGGGATGCAGTTGATGATGAGTATAGTTTTTTATCCCCTGAAGGACGGTTAGACAAAAAGGACTAGTTTTTTACCCTTGGTGGAGTTTGCATATTACAATAGTTATCAGGCAAGTACTCAGATGGCACCCTATAAGGCATTATATAGGAGTTCATGTCATTCTCCAGTGTGTTGGATGGAGGTTGGAGAGGGAACTTCCACAAGTCTGGACATGATCAGGGACACTTTAGAGAAGGTGGACATTATATGGAAGCATTTTCTTATAGCTTAGAGCTAGCAGAAAAGCTAAATCAATAAATGGCAGAGACCTCTAGAATTCGAGGTTGGATATCACGTCTTCTAAGGGGTATGAAAAGGAGGGAAATCAGATTTTTCCTCCATTGCTTGCTAGGTTTTTCAAGAAAAGAGAGAAATAAGGGTTTTCTTCCACCTTCTCTTTGTGATCTATGGTTCTCCATTCGTCGACGAGAGGTATGTCTACGTACCAAAAAAGGTGGATTTCGTCAAAGTCTCAAGATTGGGATTTTTGGAAATCAAGGTTTAAAGCACGAGTTGGGTTTCATGGGGCTTCTCCTATGTGTATGACTCTTCAAGAGGTAGGTTTCCTTTTCTAACTAGGTTTATTTACAATCTAGGGTTGAAATATGAAATGGGAAGGGTGTTAGAAATGTAATCTCATGTATGGCACATACCTATTTGAAGTTGAATGTGGAAAACGGGTATAAGAATATTTAAAATCAATTCTTGCATGAATTGGGTTTTGGTGAAATTGCTCATTGGAATTTCAAGATGAATGTGTTGATTGGGCATGTTATATATTTACATTTATACCTTGAAGGTGTTTGATAAAATACCTATGTTGATTAAGTGTGTTATTTACATTAAATATGTTATTACATGCTTGGGATTAATGTTGTGAAATATTGGTATATGCCTTATGATATATTGACATTGAGGACTTGGAAATATTGTGAAAATTGAATATTGCTCATAATGTGCTTATGACATATCGAACATGACATGAAAATTGCAATTGTACATTACATTGCATATCCACAGGAAGCATCACATTCGTGGGCATGTGACATTGGTGTGGGTGTGGGTATGGGTGTGTGCATGGTTTTGATCAAACACCATCCTTGGTGGGTTTATACGTGGGCTCGAAAAAGTTGGACTTAGGTTCGACTAAGTCGCACGGGCTACATTGAAAATAAGGGTCGGGATTAGCAAGAAGGGCTAGACCCAGTGATTTGGATACGCACTCCATTGGTTTTGAGTCCATAAAGTGTGTCGGCGTACACGGAGCCGTTGGTGAAAGTCCATAGATGTTATGCCGGTTGGGTGCCCGTTGGTGGAAGTCCATATATACCTACCCCAAGAACAACTCAGGATTTATAAAATAGTTGTTGGATGTGTAACATCAATGGCAGGGACTTAGAATGCTCGGATACATACGCGTGGCATTCCATGTGTTATGGGAGCCAACGAAGGCTCAGATTGCTTTGAATGTGTGAGTCTCATGTCATAAGATGGCATGACATTGTTAAATCCATTATGAATTGCATATTTTTTAATGGATGTTTGTTGATAGTTGGCATGGCATTGGTAATTCTATTATGAATTTCATATTCTTGAGTGGATGTTTGTTGATTGGTGAATTACATGTGAACATTTCATACGCATCTGGGTTGGGGAGGAGCTTCTTTAAGAGATACCTTATTGAGCATGGCTTACCCTTTATGGGGATATATGTTTCAGGTGTTGGACATGCTATGGCAGTTGGCTTTCACTTGGGCACGTGTTAATGACCAAGTCGGGTTGTGGCTCGTGAATTCCATTTTGTAATCATTTTGTACTTTTTTTTCCCTCATATAAATAATTTATAAAACCTTTTATTTAGCAAAGGCATGCAATGGGAAATTGTTCTTTTGTAAAAGGAATTAATGGAATTGGTATGGTATGTTTTGAATGGCTAAAAGTTTGATTTGGGAAAGTTAGAGAAAATCTTGGCTCTAGGTACCGGTACCTCACATGTATGTTGTGACACCCCAAAATTTGGGGGTTGTTTGTTAACCATTGATAACTCATCAACCCGTGAAAATACCTGTGGATGTCGCTTGATAGCTTCTCTTAACCGGGATTATAACCCATAAAAGTAATGCGGGTTCAATTATTCATTGGATCCAAGTCAAGTCCAACATGCCTTGAATTATACTTCATTAGGGTCCATGTACATCATTGGAGGGAAAGGAAACATAGGCCAAAAACATGGCAATACACATTTAAAATTTGAAAATTTCGTAAAGTGTACCGGTACTGCGTACCGGTACGGTTTGCTCTCTGGAGTTGACTGTACCGGTAGACAGTACCGATACTATCTGTCCAGTTTTGCCTTTTTCGACCAATTTTGATTTCAAATCCACTCCAAACCAAACCAAAATCATCCCATACATAATTAACAATGTTTCCAACATAAAACTTGTTACCTACAAGTTCTATTACATTCATTCACATGAATTTATATGTCAAAACATCACTTTCACAATGTTTTACAAAATATAGTTTTAAAGGCCACATGTCGGCCCCTCTTCACCCTTAATGGCCTGAATGAGATCCATCCACCGGTGTATATTTCACACCTAAAATGTTTCCCGTATAAGGTGAGCTACGCTCAGTAGAATATTTCCTACAGAGGCTACTCCCCTACCTAGATGCACATGGAATGCTCACATGCAATATTTAATTTTCCACAACAATTCCAATCAAGTATATGCAACTCAATGATGGAATCTTTTATGACATGCCATGCAATGAGGTGAGATTCATTCATGCACTCAATCCGAGCCCTTCCCGGCTCCTCAATACATGCAAGTGTCAATTTGTATGAACCTGTCATCCATGTTACACATCAAATGATGTTTACAAATCTAGGGTCTTTCTTGGGGGTGGATATTCATGGACTTGCACCAACGGCACCCAACCGACACGGAATTCATGGACTTCTACCAACGGTTATGTGTACGCCGACACACTTAATGAGCTCTTATACCAATGGAGTGCGTAATCACTGGGTCTCTCACCTGAGGGATCATCTAACCCCTTCTTGCTAATCCCAAACCCAATTTATCATGCTTCCATGCGACTCTGCTAGGCCTTCGGCCCAACTGTCCCAAGCCTTCCGTCAATCACCAAATGTGGTATTGACGACAACAATGCACACACCCATGTGATGAGATATTTCGTGTAAATGCAATGTAATGAACCATTGCTTATCCATGTCATGCCCCATGTAATGAATGTCACATAAGCAACATTTATCACTTATCATCATATTCCATGAAAATATATATCATGTGCATATACCTTCCATAAATCATCATTATGCTCAATATATCAATAAGAATATAATTTTCACAAGTTATCGCATAACTCAACTCAAGCATGTTATTTCAATTTAATCAAAACAACAATTTTCAATCACTCAAGGCATTTTATCAAACACCTTCAATGCAATATTAATGTAAACACACAAATTTGTTCACATAGCCCCAAGTTTCATGAAAGTACTCAAGAAACTTCTATTTATCAAATTCAAGCGAGAAATTCATTTACGCCATTTTTACACTCTTTTTCTCATTTCCATAACTATAACAAGTTATATGTATAACCACATACCCTAACCATCCCTTATAGACATTCTAGGTTAGGAATGAACTCAAGTAGGAGAAACCCTACCTCTTGGAGCGTGAGATGAAAGCAAGAGTTTCTAGAACACCTCCTAAAACCTCCAATACTTGCTTTCTCCAAATTCTCTCTTTTGGATCTTCGGTGAATTCCTTCATTTTTTGTATGGATGCGTAGCCCTCGTCGAGGAGAGCGACTTTAAGTCTTGGCTCGATGGAATGCGACCGACGGAACCTCAAGAATCAACAGAGAAAGCTTGAAGATCTAATTTTTTCTATTCTTTTCTCTCTTCTCTCTTCTCTCTTCTCTCTTCTCTCTTCTCCAACATGTGACCAGCTGATGATTGGGGATTTTTTGAGAAAAATATCTAATTTTTGCCCCTTTTTATAATTTTTAAGACTTGGCTTAAATCGCGTCAAGTGTCCCCCACTTATCTGGGTCCGTGTTCAAATAAATTTTATTTAAACTTTAATTCGATTATAAAAAAATTTAAAATTTTCTATTTTTGGGGACCTTTACGAGGTCATTCGACACCAGGTGTCTCGTAAAACGCGTAAAATCTGACTATCTCAAAATTTGACGAAATTAGTCTGGATGACTAAATTTTGCGATATGAATCCAACAACGAAGTCCATTGTGTCATATGAGCTCTAGAGAGTACATTTTTTAATTTTTCATTATAATGACAAAATGATCATTTTGTCCTTTTTCATAAAAATTTTAAATTTTTCCGGGTTTTACATATGTATTAGATGGCTAAAAGTTTGATTTGGGAAAGTTTGGAGAAAAATGTGGGCTCTAGGTATCGGTACCTCACAGGTACCTGGCATCTAGAGAGCCCAAGTACCAGTACCTAGGCTCATAGACACCGGTATCTTGTTGGCATTGAGCTCAGGTACCGGTACCACGTTGTCGAGGGCTTAGCTATCGGTACTTGGCAAACAAAAGGCTCAGGTACCGGGACCACGTGACGTAGGTACCCGTGCCACTTTCAAAATATTCAAAATTTAAGTATAACTTTGCCAAGCCTTCGGGCCTTGAGCCTTTTTGTTTAAAGAATAAAATTAGTGAAATACTAAGGACAAATTGATGCATATTGAACCTTGGAATTGTCGTGTGATGAGGTGGTGACGGGTTATGTGGCATACACGGGTATTTTTGCGGGTGGATGTGTGATCAACGGGTTGAGAAAAGACCCTCGAATTTTAGGGCTTCACAACATGTGTGCAATTCTAGGGATGAAGTTCCCTTAAAGGGAGAATGTGAGACCCGAGAATGTTAAAATCTTAATTCAGATGATAAAATGATAATTAGCCATTAAAGCATGGGTCAAAAACTAAAAATTTTATATGACTTGAATGATAAAGTGGACCTCCCCATTGGATTCGTCTTGCAAAATCTAATTACCCAGCCAATTTTCATTGAATTTTGAAATAGTCGAATTTTTTGCGTATTACGAAGTGATCGGCCAACGCATGACAAAAAACAATTATCGCGAACAAATATTATTTACCAAACCCAGGAAATAATTTAAAGTTAATTGAATAAAAATATATTCTAAACTTAACATGGGGCAAGATTTAATTGATTCGGACTAAAATTGGACTCGTTAAAATGAGACGTGTGGTGCGATATGGGCCAAGTAATTAAAAGTACATAAAGTGGAATATTTTTGTCTTCAACTCCATTTGGTTCTCCCATTCTCAGCCAATAGAGAGAGAGAGAGAGAAATCCAAGCGTTTTCTTCACCTGTTTCCTTCGATCAAGCAAAATCCAGGCAACGACTCGATTCGAATCAAGGCTACGCGTGGGTACCAACCATGCTCAAATGACGATATTTTTCGAAAATTGGGGTTTTGGATCAAGATTAAATCAAGGCTTGAGAATCTAGATTTTTGGGATTTCTTGGGAGTTCTACTACATGGGCTCACGCTACGAGAGGTAGGGTTTCCTCTATTTAGATATAATCTAAATGTGTAGGCAATGGGTTTGTGCATCACATGTTTAGGGCTTAACTAGTGTGGCTTGTGGGTTAAATATAGGATTTATAATTAATCCTTTAATTTGTGAAACTCTATTATTGATTAAATGGGTATACTTTAACATTACTGGTTTAAAACATGTTAATTATAAATTAGCATGACTTTGATGTATAAATGGCATATCAAGCTTAATTGACTTATTAGCTAGTGATATGTGGCTTGATCCGAAATGTGTACACCCAAGTGCAAACGGTCAAGCTATAGTAATAATTCGGTTTGAGTCTGGAGTCGAATCCACAGGGAACTATTATTGGTGTTTCAAAGTAAGCAGTGGTGGAGACCAAATAATTGTAAACCTTGAGATTTGAAGTTGTGTGGTGTATGAGATTTTCTAAACAGAATATAGGATTCTTTCCAAGAAAGTTTTCTAGACAAAATATAAGATAAGCTCAAATGTAAAAAGGTCACTCTTTAGTTCGAGGATCTAGACATGTAGTTAATCATCCGTTTTATTATACTTGTGCTTGACAACTCAATTAACTCCCATGTCAACAGCAAGTTAATCGGAAGATAAAGATGGACTGTGAGAATTAAAAACATGATTTCGATTTCTTTCTAGAAATTTACAAGAATTGTATGTGCCGAGACTTAACCCGTTTACAAACAAGCAAGTATTTCTGCTAAACATCCAACCATGACATTAATATTCAATTTTCATTCCTTAATTGAAGCATAATAATGGTGAAAACTGAAGGGCAGTCATGAAGATCTAGACAGGGTACTTGCCTTGAACCGATGAGTCTTCTACGCAAGAGTTATCAATGTTGTAGAAGGTACTCGTGGTTATACAAAGTACCTTAACTTTACTAGACGCAATCAATCATTCAATAAGCAAGGAAAATATAAAACATTAAGCATAAGTGAAAATGCACAGATATAGCTCCTGGATAATTTA
>CM042196.1:12758833-12809643 GCA_023539305.1 Ilex asprella
GAATGTGATGCTAAAGTCATGCCAAACATGCAATGAATGTCAAATGGACAACTTAAATGACATATCAACATGTATCATGGATAATTATATCATATACATATAATCTCTATAATTTCATCACAATGTCAAAACATCAACTAGTATGTATCAGCATTTATATTCAACACAATTGACAAGAATGTTATTGCATAATCTATGTCAATAACACACTTAAATCATAAGGTGCATGATAACACATAATAGCCCACAAAAATCAACACAAAATTAGTCCGTAAAGTGGCCTAAAAACAGTCCCCAAAGTGGCCTAAAAATAGTCTACAAAGTGGCCTAAAAGCAGCCCATGAAATGGCCCTAAAAACAGTCCTATTTCTGCCACTAAAACAGTCCAAAAATAGGCCATCTGGATAGTCTCTATGCATCCCATAAACATCCCCTTGAAGCCACAATTTTAGCCCCTTAGGATAGGAATAAAACAGTCCAAAAAGATCCCCTAATTAGTGCACAAAATAGCCCCTAATTAGTGCACAAAACAGCCATTAAATAGCCCCAAATTCAGTCCAAAATATAACCATATAACAGTCAATATTTTCAGCCACAAGGGAGTGCACAATTCAGCCCCTAAACGGCCCTAAGGAAATGCACAAAACAGCCCCTTAGGGTGAGAATAAAACTCAATTAGGAAGAACCCTACCTCTTCTAGCGTGGAGGAAGTGATAGAACTTCCAAGAACACCAACAATGGCCCAAGAACTTGATTTCTCAAAAATATTTTCTTTGGATTTTCAGTAAAATCCATTTTTCTTGGTACGTAGACGTAGCCCTCGTCGCAGTGATCAATTTTAGTCCTTGGCTCGACAGATTCCGACCGACAGAACTCCGAGAATTGACGAAGGAAGTTTGGAAGTCTCACTTTTTCTCCTCTTTTCTATCTTCTCTCTTCAATGTGGAGGCTGAACAATGGAGATATGTGTGCCTAAATATCTGATTTAGGTTGATTTTTATAGTCGTAAATGAGCGGTCTACATCGCACCGCATATTTTTGACTCCCGGGTCTATTTTTCCTCCCGAAACGATTTATTACGTTTCGTGTTTAGTCCAAATTAATTTTATTGGTACTTTAGTCCAATTATACTTAAATTTTAAAATATTTAGTTTTGGGGACCACTGAGAGGTCATCCGCTATCTAGTCGTCTCGAACGACGTGCAAAAAGTTTAACTATCTCATAATTCAACGAAATTTGACAGGGTGACTAGATTTTGCGACACAAGTCCAACGGTGAACTATGTTTCCTCATCTGAGGTCTAGAACATGAGTATTTTAAATATAAATTATATTGACAAATTACCATTTTACCCTTTTTTAAAAAAGTTCAAATTTACCCGAGTTTCCCATTTTTCCCTCTTAAAAGAATTTCGTCCCTGAAACTCATATTCTCAGGCACATACAATCACATGCATATGCAACAGTCATCTAACACTAAATGACTTTAAAAATGTAGCACCATCCTAGAAGAGAAAAGGGTTATTAATACGAATAATGTCCTCACGGTCCCATGTCGCCTCTTTTACTCCTCGGTGCTGCCACAGCACCTTCACTAGTCTCACGGTCTTGCCTCGCAAAACCTACTCCCGACTATCCATGATACGCACCAATCCCTCCTCAAAGGTCTCATCCACATCAACAACAAGCTCGCCCCAATCCACCACTTCAGTCAGATCTAGGGTGTATTTCCAGAGCATGGAGACGTGAAATACCGCATGAACAACCAGATAGATTTGACGGTAATGTCAATCGGTAAGCAACTGTACCCACCCTTTCGAGTACCTCGAAGGGCCCGATATACCTCGGCGACAACTTTTCTATCTTTCCAAACCTGACCACTCTTCTCTTAGGCATCACCTTCAAGAAGACATGATCTCCCAGCTCAAACTCTAGAGGTCATCGCCGTCTATCGGCATAGTTTTTCTGCCGACTCTGAGCCATAAGAAGACGCTTTCGTATCAAGTCCACCTTCTCAGAGGTGTCTTCAACCAATTTCGAACCAGTTGAAGGTCTTTCTCCTACCTCCATCCAACAAATCAAAGAACGACAAGACCTCTCATATAGTGCCTCATATGGTGTCATCTGTATGCTAGTCTGATAATTGTTGTTGTAGGCGAACTCCACCAAGGGTAAATGATCTTCCCAGCCACCCTTGAGATCTAAGACGCATGCCCGTAACATGTCCTCTAATGTCTGGATGGTCCTCTCAGACTGACCGTCCGTCTGGGGATGAAAAATAGTGCTCATCATTAGCTACGTCCCTATGGCTCATTGGAAATTCTCTCAAAAAAGAGTCGTAAATCTGGGATCCCAATCCAATACTATAAATACGGGTACCCCAAGCAATCGAACAATCTCTCGTATATATAACCTGTAGAATTCCTCCAATGTGAAGCTCATTTGCACTGTCAAAAAGTGTGCCGACTTTGTAAGTCGGTCCACTATCACCCACACCGTGTCATGACCCCACAATGTCTGTGGCAAGTGAGTCACAAAATCTATCGTGGCATGCTCCCACTTCCACTCAATTACCTCCAAAGGCTGGAGTAATCCCACTGGTCTTTGGTGCTCAGCCTTCACTTGCTGACACGTGAGACATTTACTAACAAAATTCTCAACGTGTTTCTTAATCCTACTTCAATATTACTGGCAACAAAGATCTTGATACATCTTTGAGCCACCGGGATGCACAGCAAGACAAGAGCAATGCAACTCTCTAAGGATCTCCTCTCTCAACTCCGCAGGCTGGGGAACCACAATCCTTCCCCTATACTGAAGACTACCATCCAAGTGAATGGTCCAGCCTTCATCACCTGTCCTTGACCGTAATCGGTCCTTAATGGACAATATCTCCAGGTCATACCCCTGAGACTCAATCACTCTACTCAGTAGGGAAGGTGTAGCCATCAAACTCCCCAACGTACCCTGCGCCTGCCCCATGTAGTGTAACCTGAACTATCCCATAGTCTCGAGCATCTGCCACTCCCAAGAAGCAACACTAGTCAGGACTCCCCGTGACTTCTGGCTAAGTGCATCAGCCACCACATTTTCCTTACTTGGATGATAATACAAAGTGACGTCATAGTCCTCTAGATACTCCATCCACATGCGTTGCCTCAAATTAAGGTCTCGTTGTGTAAAGATGTACTTTAGATTTTTGTTATCCGAAAACACCTCAAATTTCTCACCATATAGATAGTGGTGTCAGGCCTTCAAAGCAAAGACAATGGTCGCCAACTCCATATAATTCTGCTCGTGATTCTTTAACTGCCGAGAACCATAAGCCACTACCCTCCAGGATTACATCAACACTTAGTTGAGTCCGTTCTTAGAGGCATCACAATACACTATGTACCTTTGTCCCCTTTCTGGGACTATCAAAATAGGAGCTGAAGTAAGCCTCCTCTTCAACTCTTGGAATGTCTTCTCACAAGAATCATTCCACTCGAACTTGACCTATTTCCTGGTCAATCTCGTCATAGGTGCACCTAGTCGGGAGAAGTCCTCAATGAACCTCCTGTAATACCCTACCAATCCTAAGAAACTGCGTATCTCAAAGACTGACTTTGGTCTCTCCCAATTCATGACCGCTTCAACCTTCTCTAGGTCCACGAATACACCCGAAGCCGACACTACATACCCAAAGAATTTCACCTCAGTCAGCTATGATTGGAAAGAAATTAGGAAAAACTTGGCACAAGTACCAGTACCTAAGTGATTAAGTACCAGTAACACTGTTAGATGGGTCAGGTACCAATACTCGATATATGTGTACCAGTACCTAGATTTCAGTGGGCTCAGGTACCGGTACCAGGACTTCAAGTACCGGTACATCAATGGATAGTGGGCTCAAGAACTGGTACCCCATTACCTAGGCACTAGTACCTAACAACTGGAAGGAACCTAAGAAATAAAGGTTCAGGTACTGGTACCCCATTAATCAAATACAGGTACCTAGCAGACAAATGGCTCAAGTAACGATACCAGGTGTAAGAAGTACCGATATATCTTTCAAAATTTTCAAAATTTTAAATATAACTTGCCAAGACTTTGAGCCTTAAGCATTCTTGTGCAAGGATGTAATCGATTCAAATGTTAAGTTCAAATTGATGCAGATTGGACCTTAGAATAGTCAAGAGATTAATATGTAAAACTCGAGAAAATTTTAAATTTTTTCTGAAAAAGGCAAAATGATAATTTTTCACTATAATGCAGAATTAAAATACATATTCTCTAGAGCTCTTATAAAATAACGGACTTCGTCATTGGATTCCTATCACCAAATCTAGTCACTCAGACTAATTTCGTTAAATTTTGAGATAGTTAGTTTTTTCACGTTTTACCAGACAATTGGGTGTCTAATGACCTCACAAAGGTCCCCAAAAATAAATATTTTAAAATTTTCTTATAATTGAATTGAAGTTCAAATAAAATTAATTTGAACTTAATTTGGGACGAAATAAATTGTTTCAGGGCAAAAACGGACCCGAACAAGTGGAGGATACGTGGCTCGACGTAGGCCGAGTATTAAAATTATAAATAGGGTAAAATATCTGATATTTCAACAGAAATATCTCTAAAATTCTCCAAAAACGTGTGAGCGAAGGGGAAGAAGAAAATAAAGAAATCCAAAACTTCTTTCACCAGTTCACAGAGTTCTGTCGGTCAGAATTCTTCGAACCAAAAATTAAAGTCAATCTCCTCTACGAGGATTTCACCGAAGATCTAAAGAGATGATTTTGGGAAATCAAGACTTGGAGGTCCTCCTACTTTGATTTATTTACATCCTATGGTGTCCATAGGAAATGGGTGGACTGTTTTGAGTGTTTTAACACTTACCTATTAGAGTTGGTTTAATAGAAATGGGTAGGCTCAATTCTAGTATGAATCGGTAGTTAAAAATTGCTAATTTGTGAATTCTAGGATATTTTGATAATTGGGTATGTAAAAATCATATATTATAATTTTTTTTAGAGTTATGTAATAAATTTAGGCATGTTATGTGATTACATGATTTGGTGCCTTGAAGGTATTTGCTAAAATGCCTATATGAAATAAAGTGTGTTAATAGCATGAGATTTGTGATAACATGCTTGAATGATGTGGTAAAGAGAAATTATATGCTTAAGATATGAATTGCAATGGAAAATGAAATGTTGATATGTGCTTATGATATGTTGACATTGTGACAAAGTTTGGTAGCTATATGCATAAGATATAAATTGTCATAGAACATGTGGACATGTAGTTAAATTGCTCATTTGGCATTAATGCATACTGGTCATGATATTGGCATTACATTCATGGTCATGAGTAATAAGTGTGGGTGTGTGACTGCATGGTTGATCAAACACCATACTTCGTGGTTGATATGTGGTCTCGGGAAGGTTGGATCAAAAATTCCCTTTGAGATTGCAAGAAAAACTTGTGTCGGGTATAGCAAAAAGGGCTAGATTCTCCCTCGGGTGCAAGACTCGACTACTTGGTTCATACACTCCGATGGTGCAAGTCCAAAAAGTGTAAAAAGGCGTACGAAATCGGCGGTGTGATTCCAAAATCCATTGCCTAATAAAAACACAAGATTTTGTATTATCAAAATATTCATTCAATGGGTAACATCCAACAATGATTTGGTTTTATAAATACACAACTTTTATTTCAAACAATCGTTGGATGTATTTTTGTCAATTGACGGATTCATTACACACATGCATTGCATTATGTTGAGGGAGTTGGTGAGGACTCGGGTTAAATTTGTATGAGTGAGTCTCATCTCAATTTATAGCATGGAAGTTTCTACCATGATTGCAGTTCTTCATTGAAAAGAATATTTTTATAATTGTTGCATGTGCACTTTCATTAGAATCTAGGGTGGGGAGTAGCCTCTATAAGAGATACTCTATTGAGCGTTGCTCACCCTATACAGGAAAATATTTCAGGTGCGGGATATTCACCGGTGGAGAGCCTCAAGGACGAAGAGAGGCCGACTTGTGGCCTTTAACATTGGTTTTTGTAAAACTTTTGTTAAAACTAGGTTTAGGGCATGTAATGTATGTAAAATAATTGCAATCGAATTTGTATGGATTATTCTTAATATAACCTTGCATGTTTTATATGAGTATGGATAAATGGACCCGGTGTGGTCAATGTTTACTTATAAATGGACCAAGTGTGGTCAATGTTGAATATTGGACCTCGAATGGGTCTTGTAATTGTATGATGCACAGGTTGTGTTTTTGGGTAGAGCTCACCGTATAAGGAGACTCTGCCCAAATTTTATTAAATTATGAATCCCGGTAAATAAGACATAACGGTGTGATATCGAGTTATACGATATCCACATGTATTTCGCAGGTTGATGGGTGACCAACGAAGCTCTAAATTTTGGGGTGTCACATGATATATGCACAGGTTATGCGTTTAAGAGGGCTCTAGTACAAGGAAGAGTCTTTCCAAACTCTGTGTTGGTAATGACCCCGGTGATGGCGATGTGATGATGTGGTGCCGGGTTATACAGCACACATGGGTAATTCTGCGGGTTGATGGGTGATCACCAGAAAGGACTCCCAGATTTTGGGGCGTCACAGCTTGGTATCAGAGTTTAGGTTCTCGATTTACCAAGGGCTTGCAGGATATGAGTCTAGGCCATTGCATACATTATGCATTACATGTTGTATTCATCAAATGCTACATGCTATGTGCTATGTGAATTATATGCATGATTATATGTGTATGAAAATGAGACACTAGGGGTTAGAAAACATGACCTTGGGGGTCAGAAAAGAAAGAACGAGAAGGTTCATGGTTAAAGTGTCTATTAGTGGGTGGCACACATCCTGCTAGTGAGACAAGGAGAGAAATCTCAATGCCTTGACTTTGATCCCTACTTTGGGATACTAAGTTAGTGTTCTATTGTTATCGTATGTGTGTGTAGATGGAAAATAGAGGAAGAGAAAATCAGAACGGTCAAGTGAGTGGAGGGAACAACTACCAACCACCACTAGCATTTGACTGACAATTCTTCGTGGCGGCTATAGGCACAATAGCGGCTACCGTTGCACAATCTAGCACCAATATGGGCAAGGAGGCACGAACAACCTCCAAAGGTTTAAGGCACACAAGCTACCTACTTTCATGGGAGGGGCAGATCCGATGGTGGCCAACCATTGGTTACAACAAGTAGAAAATATCTTGGAAGCTATGCCCCTAAGATAAGGCTAGTTGTGTTCCAACTTAAGGGAGAGGCCCATCTAAGGTGGGATTGGGCAAGGGCTTCAATGAACCTAGAGAAAATGACATGGGGAGAGTTCTGTGAGCTCTTCATGGGTAAGTATTTTCCGATGGCTGTTTGGCGAGCAAAAGCTAGGAATTCTTAGAATTGAGGCAAGGGACTATGACGGTGATGGAATACATGGCTAAGTTCACTGAGTTAGCCCATTTTGTCGATGATTATGTAGCCACAGACTTGGCTAAAGTCAAAAGGTTCAAGGATGGTTTGAAGTTATTCATCTGATGAAAGATTGTGGGCCACTACCTACAAGACTTGGACTTAATGGTTGAGATGGCCATGGCCATTGAGAGGTAAATGGAAGACACAAGGGGCATCTGGGAGGCGGGTGCTAAGGATAAGAAGAAGGAGAGTCGATCCTCTTCTTCTAGTTCGGGGAAGAAGTAGAAGAATTCTACCTCTTAAGGGTATCAAAGGCAGGGTCACGGCTATCAAGGTCAAGGCCAAGGTCAATCCTCCAAAAGAAAGATAAATTTCAGGGCCACCTACCAGGCGGGCCAAAGGACTTATTTCATATGCCATCATCTAGGCCACATGAAGCGTGATTGTCCTCAGAGGCAGGGATCCCAGAGCTTTGGGGCATCTACAAACTTTCTTCATTCCTACCTATCCCCCCATAGGCCTGGGAAATCACTTTCAGTTCTAGGGTGCTACGCATGCCCCTATCACTGCATGAGTGGGGACTCCGCAATCAAGCTACAGGTTGGGACATCGGGGACCTAGGAGCGAGTCTATGCCATCACACCTCAGACTGAGTCGGTGGATCTGTCGGTGATTCAGGGTACATTTTTACTCCCGCCTATGGGCAAGGGTATTATTTAATTCTAGTGCATCGCATTCATTTATAGTTGCATTATGTGTAAAGGATTTGGGCTTAGAGGTTGAGACCTTGGAAGAGCCAATGCATGTGAGTTTTCCCCTAGGAGCTAGGATTCGCATTGATCAAATATATCGAGGATGTGAGTGAAAGATCTTGGGGATTCTACTCATTGTAGACCTTGGGTCATGGACATGTCGCAGTTTGATGTCATCCTCGGGATGGACTGGTTGGCGGCACACCAAGTCGTTATCGATTGTGATTGGAAGAGGGTCACTACCTATACACCAGAGGGTGTTTGTTTCAAGTTTCAGGGAGAAAAGCACGATGTTTTACCCCAAATGGTATATGATTCCCATTGGCATGGGCAGTTGATAGGTTGGCTCGCGAGCCTTACACTTGAGAATGAGACGAGACGAGACAGGAGCTAGGTCTACCTTGGGTACTGTGTGAGTATGCGAATGTTTTTCTGGACAAGCTACCTAGATTACCTCCACATCAGGATGTATACTTTACCATTGAGTTACAATCCGGTGCATCTCCTATTTCTATGACACCGCATAGGATGACACCTGCGAAGTTGCAAGAACTCAAGGTCATGTTGTAAGAATTGTTGGACAAAGGTTTCATTAGACCGAATACCTCACCTTGGATGCTTCGGTGCTATTTTCCAAAAAGAAAGAAAAGACCCTTAGACTTTGTATAGACTATTAGCAATTGAATCGGGTTACCATCAAGAACAAGTATCCATTGCCGCAGATTGCTGACTTGTTTGATCAACTGAGAGGAGCACGGATCTACTCCAACATAGATATGTGCACAGGATACCACCAGTTGAGCATTAGGGAGGCAGATATCTCTAAGCCGACATTTAGAAAGCGATATGGGCATTTCAAGTTTACTGTGATGCCATTTAGATTGACAATTGTCCCGGCGACATTCATGGATCTCATACATAGGGTATTCCAACCCTACCTACATTAGTTTGTCGTGGTCTTTGTTGATGACATCCTGATCTACTCCAAGTCTGAGAAGGATAATGAGAGTTACTTGAGGATTGTTCTCCAGACCTTAAAAGACCACTAGTTGTACACCAAGTTTAGCAAGTGTGAATTTTGGCTGACAGAGGTGAAATTTTTGGGACACTTAGTGTCAGCTTCAGGTATATCCGTGGACCAGGAGAAGGTTGAGGCAGTTATGAGTTGGAAGAGGCCCAAGTTAGTCTTTAAGATACATAGTTTTTTGGGATCGGTGAAATTTTACCGTAGGTTCATTAAAAACTTGTCCCGACTAGCTACACCTATGACTAGACTGACCAGGAAAGAGGTCAAATTTCAGTGGGATGACTCGTATGAGAGGGCATTCTAGGAGTTGAAAAGGAGGCTTACTTCAATTCCTATTCTGATAGTTTCGAAGAGGGGACAGAGGTACATGGTATACTATGATGCCTCAAATGACGGACTTAAATGTGTATTGATGTAGTCCAGGAGGGTGGTGGCTTATGATTCACGGCAAATGAAGAGCCACGAGCAGACTACCCCACGCACGACATGGAGTTGGCAGCCATTGTCTTTGTCTTGAAGGCATGGTGCCACTATATAAAGGGAGAGCAGTTTTAGGTGCTTTCAGACCACAAGAGTCTGAATTACATCTTCACTCAACAGGACATCAACATGAAACAGCGTAGGTGGATGGAGTACTTCTGTAGCGCCCCGATTTTTCTCTTCTTTTCGAAGACGTTAATTGATATAAAAACACCCAAATAAAATAACATAACGCTAATTGTCATAATTAAATTTCATTTATCAAAATCATCTCCCAATACAAATGAATCCGTCAATATACATAAATCTCTCAAGATAATTAAAACATCAATTACATCGACATCTCCTCGTCTTTAATATTCTGATTATCTCGTTCCGATCTTTTCTCTAAAATCAGCGTGAAAATAATAAATAATACGGGGAAGTAAACAATGTGACAAGAAAAAAAATTTGCTCAATTACAATAATCAAATATCACAAACTATCTCAATCAACGGATACCAATATCAAATTTACATGTCACACGTCATACAGAATCTTAACACATATCTGACACCTCACCAATCATCTCACCTCAACCCGATTCCACGGGTCTCCCGGCTGGCAATGCATTGGCTATTGGCTGTCATGATCCCATCTCAATATCCGCATAACACGATCAATGAGACAAAAATATTCAACGATATTCAATCAAAATTTCAAAATAACGATAGCACAAGTTAGAATACAAATTATAGGATAATCCAAGAAATACTCTTTGCAAAGAGATTTAAGAAGAGCATATTGCATACCACTCTGTACCTCAAAATCATTGTTTGAATTTGATAACTCAACTTTCTTCCTCTTTTCCCCAACTTCTCTTGTCTTCTCTCTAGGAGGTCATTAATGTGTTTTTCTCCTAATTCCATAACCAAGTCCCCTATTTACAGGCCTTCATCCTCCTAGGAATATTCAAGAGGATTATTCTTCAATGTGGAATATCCTAAGAATATTCTAAAATGTAGAATATCTTAGGAATATTCTAAAATTTGGAATATCTTAGGAATATTCTAAAATGTTCTAGAACCTTCTACATCTTTCAAAAAGATTCATTTTTGTTCCGAAACAATTAAATTCATCTTGCTTTAAGTTCAAATTAATTTTATTTGAACTTTAATTCAATTATAAAAAAATTCTATAAACTTTATTTCTGGAGACCTTTGTGAGGTCAACCGTTACTTAGTCGCCTCAAAATACATGCAAATTTTAACTATCTCAAAATTTGATGAAATCTGACAGAGTAGCTAGATTTCGCAATACGAATCCAATTACGAAGTCCATTGCGTCATCCGAGCTTTATAAACATGATTATTTTAATTACGCATTGTAATGAGAAATTACCATTTTACCCTTTTTCAAAAAAAGTTCAAATTAACCCAGATTTTACATTCTTCCCTCCTTAAAAGAATTTCGTCCACATAATTATGTTTAAACTACTTCTAAAAATAAGGGATCTCAAAATCTACCCTCCTTAAAAGAATTTTGTGCCCGAAATTTCTTAATTCACAAAGAATGCAAAAATCATTAAAACACAACGAAAACACAGTGAACTCACTTCTCACAAATTTCATATAAGATCTGAAGCCTAAGTTCTGAAACCAAACTATAACGCCCTGATTTTTTTCTTCTTTTCAGAGACATTAATTGATATAAAAACACCCAAATAAAATAACAGAACGCTTATTGTCCTAATAAAATTTCATTTATCAAAATCATATTCCAATACAAATGAATCCGTCAATATATAAATCTCTCAATATAATTAAAACATCAATACAATCGACATCTCCTCGTCTTTAATATTCTGATTATTTCGTTCCGACCTTCTCTCTAAAATCAGCCATAAAATATTAAATAAAGCGGGGAAATAAAAAATATGACGAGAAAAGAAAATATGCTCAATTACAATAATCGAGTATCACAAACTATCTCAATCAACAAATACCAATATCAAATTTATATGTCACACGTCATACAGAATCTTAACACAGATCTGACACGTCACCAATCATCTCACCTCAACACGATTCCATGGGTCTCGCAGCTGGCGATGCATCGGCTATTGGCTGCCATGATCCCGTCTCAATATCCGCATAACACGATCAATGAGACAAAAATATTCAACGATATTCAATTGAAATTTTAAAATAACGATAGTACAAGTTAGAATACAAATCATAGGATAATCAAAGAAATACTCTTTGCAAAGAGATTTAAAAATAGCATATTGCATGCCACCCCGTACCTCAAAATCAGTGTTTGAATTTGATAACTCAGCTTTCTTCCTCTTTTCCCTAACTTCTCTTGTCTTTTCTCTGAGAGGTCATCAATGTGTTTTCCTCCTAATTCCATAACCACGTCCCCTATTTATAGACCTTCAGCCTCCTATGAATATTCTAAAATGTGGAATATCCTACGAAGATTTTAAAATGTGGAATATCCTACGAAGATTCTAAAATATTCTAGAACCTTCTAGATCTTATAAAAGATCCGTTTTTGTAGCGAAACGATTAAATTCACCTCGCTTTAAGTTCAAATTAATTTTATCTGAACTTTAATTCAATTATAAAAAAATTCTATAAACTTTATTTGTGGGGACCTTTGTGAGGTCAACCGCCACCAAGTGGCCTCAAAATACATGCAAATTTTAACTATCTCAAAATTTGATGAAATCTGACAAGGTAACCGGATTTTGCAATACGAATCTAATGGCGAAGTCCGTTGTGTCATCTGAGGTTTAGAAACATAATTATTTTAAATACACATTAAAGTGACAAATTATCGTTTTGCGCTTTTTCAAAAAGAGTTCAAATTTACCTGGATTTTGCATTTTCCCCCCTTAAAAGAATTTTGTCCACATAATTATGTTTAAACTACTTATAAAAATATGGGATCTCATAATCTACCTTCCTTAAAAGAATTTTGTCCTAGAAATTTCTTAAAACACTAAGAATCCGAAAATCCTTAAAACACAACAAAAACAGCGTGAACTCACTTCCCACAAATCTCATATAAGATCTGAAGCCTAAGTTCTGATACCCAACTGTAACGCCCTGATTTTTTTGTTCTTTTCAGAGACGTTAATTGATATAAAAATACTCAAATAAAATAACAGAGCGTTAATTGTCCCAATAAAATTTTCTTTATCCAAATCATCTCCCAATACAAATAAATCCGTCAATATACATAAATCTCTCAATATAATTAAAACATCAATTACATTGACATCTCCTCACCTATAATATTCTGATTATCTCATTTCGATCTTTTCTCTAAAATTAGCCTGAAAATATTAAATAAAACGGGAAGTATGCAATATGACAACGAAAAAAAATATGCTCAATTACAATAATCGAGTATCACAAACTATCTCAATCAACAAATATCAATATCAAATTTACATATCGCACGTCATACAGAATCTTAGCACAGATCTGACACCTCACCAATCGTCCCACCTCAACCCGATTCCACGGGTCTCCCGACTGGCGATACATCAGCTATTGGCTGTCACGATCCCGTCTCAATATCTGTATAACACGATCAATGAGACAAAAATATTCAACGATATTCAATCGAAATTTTAAAATAACGATAGCAAAAGTTAGAATACAAATCATTAGATAATCAAAGAAATAGTATTTGCGAAGAGATTTAAGACCAACATATTGCATACCATCCCGTACCTTAAAATCATTGTTTGAATTTGATAACTCAGGTTTTTTTCTCTTTTTCTCAACTTCTCTTGCCTTCTTTGTGTGAGGTCACCATTGTGTTTTTCTTCTAATTTCATAACCAAGTCCCCTATTTATAGGCCTTCAGGACTTCTAGGAATATTCTAGAGGAATATTCTAAAATGCGGAATATCTTAGGAATATTCTAATATGTTCTAGAACCTTCCAGATCTTTCTAAAAGATTCGTTTTCGTCCTGAAACGATTAAATTATTGGTTTAAGTTCAAATTAATTTTATTTGAACTTTAATTCAATTATAAGAAAATTCTAAAAAATTTATTTTTGGGGACCTTTGTGAGGTCAACTGCCATCCAGTCACCTCGAAATACGTGCAAATTTTGACTATCTCAAAATTTGATGAAATCTTACAAGGTTATTGGATTTTACAATACGAATCCAATGATGAAGTCAGTTGTGTCATTAGAGCTCTAGAAACATGAGTATTTTAAATACACATTATAGTAATAAATTACCGTTTTGCCCTTTTTCAGAAAGAGTTCAAATTTACCCGAGTTTTATATTCTTGCCCCTTAAAATAATTTCATCCACATAATTATGTTTGACCTACTTCTAAAAATTTGGGATCTCATAACTTGGAGGACTATGACTTCACTTTGTATTACCATCCTAGTAAGGCAAATGTGGTGGTTGATGCACTTAACTGAAAGTCACAAGGAGTCTAGGTTAATATAGCTTCTTGAGAGATCGGGTATAGTAAGGTACAGAAGACAAGGGTTGGGCCGCTCAATTTGATTGTAGTCTTCAATTTAGGGGAAGGATTATGGTTTCTCAGTCTACGAATCTAAAAGAGGAGATCCTCAAGGAGTTTCACTACTCTTGTTTTACTATGCATCCTAGTGGCATGCAGATGTACCATGATTTTTACCGCTAGTATTACTGGAGTAGGATATGTAGGAGATTTTATTAGTAGATGTCTCACGTGTCAGTAGTTTAAGGACGAGCACTAGACACTAGTGGGGTTCCTCAGCCTTTGGAGGTGCCTGAGTGAAAGTGGGAACACGTCACTATGAATTTTGTGACCCACCTACCACGGACTTCGCATAGGCATAACGCAGTATCAGTGATAGCGGACAGGTTTAGGAAGTCGACACATTTTGTGACTACATAGCAGTCATATTATATATACGAGAGATAGTCCAGTTACATGGGTTACCCATATCTACAGTATCAAATCGAGATCCCATGTTTTTCGGCCACTTCTAGGAGAGCTTTCAGCAAGCTATGGGGACAGAGTTGATGATGAGTATAACCATTTCATCCCTAGACAAACGGTCAGTTGGAGAAGACCATCCAGATTTTAGAGGACATGTTTTGGCCATGCGTCCTTAACCTCAAGGGTAGCTGGGAGGAACACTTATCTGTAGTGGAATTCGCCTACAACAATAGTTACCAAGCGAGCAACATACAGATGACACCCTATGAGGCATTAAATAAGAGGCTATGCCATTCTTCGATATGTTGGACAGAAGTTGGAGAGGGGCCTTCCATGGGTGCGGACTTGATCAGGGATACCTCAAAGAAGGTGAACATAATACGGAAGTGTCTTATTACGAATCAGAGTCAGCAGAAGAGCTATGCCAAAAGGCTACGAAGACCTCTAAAGTTTGAGATTGAAGATCACGTCTTCTTAAAGGTCATGCGTAAGAAATAAGTGGTCAGTTTCAGGAAGAGGAGAAAGTCATCGCTAAAGTATAGTAGACCCCTCGAGACACTCGAAAGGGTTGGTACAATTTATTACCGGTTGGCATTACTGTCAAATCTATTGGGGGTTCACGCGGTGTTCTGTGTCTCTATATTTCGAAAGTACACTCCAGATCCTATACATGTTTTGGATTGGGGTGAACTAGTGATTGAAACAGATGGGACCTTCGAGAAGGGACTGATACGTATGATGGATAGCCAAGATCAAGTTTTATGTTGCAAGACAATGAAGCTGGTGAAGGTGATGTGGCAGACTGTGGTATAGAGGAGGTGACATGGGAGCATAAGGACACTATCTGCACTACCTATCCGTTCATGTTTGAGGTTTGAAGTACATTTCTTGTAATCATAGAGTAGTATCTGATTTGTTACATTTGTAATGCACGTGTGGATAATTTCAGGGACAAAATTCCCTTGAGGGGGAGAATATAAAACACAAAAAATTAAAACTTAATTAAAAAAGGCAAAACGGTAGTTAGTCGTTTACGATATAGGTTGAAAACTCAAATTTTTTCTGGAACTCAGATGACAAAACAACCTCACCATTGGATTTGAATCACAAAATCTAGCTAACGGTCAGTTTTCTTCGACTTTTGAGACAATCAAATTTTTTGATTTTAACGATGTGATCGGGTGTCGCATGACTAAAATAAACGCGATCAAATTTTATTCGCGGGACTCGAAAAATAATTTAAAGTTAGTTCAATAAAAATATACTAAACTTAACACGGGGCGAGATTTAATTGATTCGAAATAAAATTGGACCAATTAAAGTGGGACATGTGGAGCATTGTGAGCCAAGCATAAGGAGAGTTTTTAAAGGGGGGAAATTTGATTTTTTTCCCTATTCTTTGGCCTACATTTTCTAATAGAGAGAGAGAGAGAGAGAGAAGGGATAAGTTCTTCAAGCCTCCTCCATCTTTCTTCTTAGATCTATAAAGATTCAACCGTTGGATTGCTTCGGGCCAAAAGTTAAAGTTGCTCTATGCAACCATATCAAAGATCGAGCTTTTCTCCAAAATCTCAAAGATGTAAATTTAGGGCTAAATCTTGGAATGCTTGATTTGAGGTTCTTGGGACTTTTACTACGAGAGCTTACACTACAAGATGTAGAGTTTCCTCTTATCTAGGTTTACTTTAAACCTAGTATTGTGATATGAAATGGGTAGGGAAATAGAGATGAATTCTCATTATTAGCTCTCACCCAATATATCTAGGATATGAAGAACGGATATGAGAACATGTTGTATCCTTGCTTGATTTGGATTTGGGTATAAAAATGTGAACCTACCAGTAGGAGAGTAGTTAGATGTTTGTTTGAGGAAATGGCTTGTTTGGGTATGTTGTGTGTTTACATTTTATGCCTACCAAGAGTTTTATTAAATGCTTAGAAATTCAAGCATGTTATTTGGATTGAAATCACATGTGACATGCTTGCAAATGTTTGTGGAAAACGGACATATGTTTGATGATATGATGAGCATGATGATATGAATTGCAATTATACATTTTAATTGCATGTGCATGGGTAGCATCGCATTTGTGGGCATCTGACATGAGTGTGGGTTTGTGTGTATATTTTTAGTCAAACACAATTCTTGGTGGGTTGATACATAGGCTTGAGAAAGTTGGACCTAGATATAACTAAGTCTCATGGGTTTGCATTAAAAAAAACGTGTTGAAGTTAGCAAGAAGGGCTACATTCTTCCTCTCATTGGTATTGAGTCTGTAAAGTGTGTCGATGTATGCGAAACCGTTGGTGAAAATCTATAGATGTGTCGGTTAGGTGACCATTGGTGGAAGTCCATAAATACCTACCCTAAGAAAGACACGGGTTTTTATAAAATAGACATTAGATGTTTAATATCACTGACGGAAGCTTGGAATGTACGGATGTGTACGCATAGCATAATATGTGTTATGGGAACCGGTAGAGCTCGATTTGCATTGCATGTGTGAGTTCCCATCTCATGGTATGGTTTGAAATTGTGGCATTCATTTATGAAATTTATGTATTTGAATGGATGCTTGACATGATGATTTAAATGTGACATTTCATATGCATCTAGATTGGAGGTGATCTCCATAGGAGATATCCTATTGAGTGTGATTCACTATTTATGAAAATACATTTCAAGTATCGAATAGACATCCACAAGAGGCTCTCTTTGAGGACATAGCCGGGTTATGGCTCTTGAGTTGTAGTTTTTTAGTCTCTTGTGAAAATTTACATTTTAGCCTTGTATATTTTGAAAAACTAAAACTTGTATATTCTTTTGAAACAAAGACATGTAATTGGGACTTAATGCATGGATACTTGTTCTTTTATAAATGGATGTTGTATGACAAGGGTTGTGGATGGATATTCAATGTATGAAATGCATTAATATTGATGTTAGGCTATGGAATAGTCATAAGAGTATTAGAATGCACAATTTGTGTTTTGGGTAGAGTTATCTACACAAAGGAGACTCTACCCAGATTTCGTTAAGTATGGACCCTAGTGACAAGGATCAAAATATCGTTTCAAAATGGTCAAAACATTTCTATTTCCAAGGAAACCAAAATAAATCAGTGATAAAATCGAAATTATAATACTTCGAGGTGTTCTATAATGTTTGAAATGTTTTGTTTTATTTCAATGTATTTGCACAACTATTTCGAAATATTTTACGGTTTTTCAAGATATTTTGGTGTATTTTGACCAATGTTTTGAAAAAATAATTCTTAAATTTTTTTTATGTTTTTTTTGGAAACGGGTTAAAACGTTTTCGAAACACGTCGAAACATTTCCGTTTCTTAGGTGACCAAAACAATGCACCGAAACAAAATTTTAATCTTTACCAGATGAATGGGGTATTACTACTTGTTATTGGGTTAAACGGTATCACGAGTTATTTCGCGAATTAATGGGTGATCAACAGATTAATCGAGACCCCTGAAAATTGGGGCATCACATTTCCTGTTCTGCCTGCTCAAAATCCATCAAGCATGAACTGAGTTGGAACGTACTCCTAAGATTGGTAACCTATCACACTTTTCCAAGCCTATGTTAACCAAGTTAGAAGCTGATTTACGAATTTTTTATGAAATACACTTTTGTAGTTCTTGAAGTATAGTTTCTACTTCCATAAGAATCAACTCAATAGAGTAAAAATTTGTGGTTAAAATACTAATGTAGTATCTAATTTCTTTCTACCCAATTCTCTAAAAAGCTTGTCTAAGCTCAGAAACACTTCTAAACTTCTATTACACCCATGTCACCTGTCCTTAATTTATTTTATATTAATGCAGTACACGATAGTCTAATATAATTTAAAATAAATATATGGGGGCTTACATAAATATACTCAATCGTAAAATTTGACATATTTCACTGTTCAATTTTATTTGTTTACCCGATAAAGACATAAATTGAACAGTGAAATAAATATTTCATTCTACAATCTTAGTAAAATTGAACAGAGAAATAAATTGACATTTGACATATATATATATATATATATATATATATTTGCTGGTTATGAGACATATATTTAACTATCTGTTTTCAATATCAATTTTGGACAGTAAAACAAATTTGATGGTGAAATTGAACAATGAAATTTAGCCACAAAGCCACCACAACCTGCAACGTAGATAGTGAAATATGTATTTCATTATTCAATTTTACTGTGTAAGACAGAGTAACATATATTCCACAGCCCAAATGTGGCCAGCCACCAAGTTAAGTGAGAAAATGGACAATCGATTTAAGTTAGAAGGCAATATGGACAACGAAATTGAAAAAATAAACAGTGAAATTATGTAAATTTCATTGCCGTGAATAATGAAATTGGCTGTGAAATTTTTTCTGCCTGGGACAGTGAAATCGAGTTTTTTTTTTACTATAGTATTCGTTTTCATTAAGTTTAAAGTGTTTTTTAGTCTTCAAACCCAAATAATTAAATTGGGTCTTATTTTACTGTCAAAATAATATTTTCTTGTCTTAGTCAATGAAATTGGACGTATCCCTGTAATGAAATAGACTTGTTTCATGACATTGAAACCGTGAAATTGGAAAGTAAAATAAGACTTGTTTCATGACATTGTCTATTTTCATCAAGTCAACAATGTCTTTTAAATCTTCAAACCCAAACATACCAAAGGAATTACCCACAAATAAAAATCTAGGTCTTAACCAATATTGTAACAAAATCTTTAATACTCATGAAAAAGTAGAGCAATACAATAACGTATTCAAGACCTATATAATACTGGAATGAACAGAATTGAAGTGAACCGTTACAGATATTGAAGTTGGACAGACTGTCCAATTTTGCTCTTAATTTGACTGTAAAATATTACCCGATAGTGAAATTTATCCATTTTTAAAACTCCATCTATGTTGTTTTTCTGTAATCTAATTTTTTAATAATTTGTTGAACTAATACTGCGAGGAATTGGAGACATGGTAACTTTGCACTTTTGCAAGCTAGCTGATTTGAATACATTATTGTGCTTTTTTAAAGGTTTGACCACTCACTGATCTTATGTTTGATTATCACACAAACTTATAAACTGGGTTGTGGTTGTATTCCTCTTCCTTCCATTTTTCTCATGAAATGCACTCCACCTATACGCTGTCTTCCAACTTTCATCGTTTTGTGTTTTACTTTCACCTTTAATCTCTTCTCTTTCTCTAAAAACATTTTCATCTTCATTATATCTTTAACACAGAAAATACAAGGTTAGATCAAAAATTTGATCTCGACAGCGACTATAAGCAGGAAGAGCTTATCAAACAGCCATCATTTTCCACTTCCTTGTCCTTGAGCTTCGATATCCATTTTCTTTGATCTCCATGTCCTTGAGCTTCGATATCATATCGTCGGTGTGGTGCTAATTTTGTGATTGAAACCACCATCATTTTCCATTTCCAACAGCCAGAGTTCAGATATTTCTAAGTTTTACACATTCAGAATCTAGTGGATTCATGGTGACTTGCAAGAGTTGATGTCTCACATGTCATTATCCTGGACGTAGTTGATGCTTTGTGAATTTCTGCAATTCTGGCAAGCAATTGAGAGAGAGAAATCAATGCGTGGATAACGCATATGGTAAAGAAAGTTTGGTCTTTCAGTCTGATTTTGTCATTTTGGACCCAAAATTTCTCACCTGGGATATGCTGCACAAAAGTGTCAACCACAAGCTGTAGTTCCTTTTTCCCCAAAAATATTTGTATCATTCAAACCTCTTCCTTTTTAGACCAATAGTAATAGTTTTGTAACCGTTTAATTTGGTTTGTTAAGTTGGGAGAAAAAAAAAGGAGACTCCGATAAAAAGAGACAGAAAGCTTTCTAAGCCTTCTCTCCAATAACATTTTGATTATTGTAACTGATAAATAGGTTGCGCAAAATTAGTAATTTCGGCTCACCATAATATTCTAGTCCAAAGAGAGGAGAACTCAGTAGAACATCCGCTGTAATTTCTGTTCCGTACTTCCTGTAATGTAATGCTTTTTTATCGCACATAGAAACTGAATGTACTTATTGTCCCTTTTTTCGACCAGCCAATTAATAAGGTAGCATCTATTTAAAATTTTCAGCAATTAAATGTCCATGAATCAAATAATCTCAATTTTTTCCAAAATGATAAATCAGCATTTTCTGTAGCTTAATTACAGATGAAGATAAATTAAATCATGATTTCTCATTGTTCTAGATATTAACCCAAAACTCAATCTCCAATTCAACTTCGCATGAGCTGAAGCAAACTAACTTTCCGGCCGGAAATCATATCATTATTGACTGTGAATGACTGATTGTAAACTGTTGATTCATAAGAACCACATGCCACCAATATTACAACTAAGCTAATTATGTAGTATGTAGTTCCTTCAATGATGACAAAACCTCAATGGCACTGCCCAACGGCCATGCTGCTTCAACCAGTGAATTTTGGTATTCAACTTGTTTCACCAATGTAATTTCTTGCCAAGGATCTAGGGCTGTCCCCAAAAAAAAAAGAAAAAGAGTCAGTAATCTAAAGTATAACAATACCTTGAGAGGTGGAGGATGTCAATAGGTACTCGCAGGAGACAATGCGGGTAAAACTTACCAAACCCATCTACAAGCAACGTGAACTGAAACACAAGATCCATGCACAAGTATGGCAGGTTATCAGGATCCACATGACGATATAAAGATTTAGCATCCTTCAAGTTAGTTTCACAAGCACGCTTAGCTGCATCCTCAAAATCAGCTGGACGAACTTTGGCAACAGGCTTGTTTGGATCAACAAAACCAGCCTAATGTGAAACACTCCAATCAGCATGGTTACACAGAAACAAGAATGAAAAAAGTTCACTTCAAAAAAAAAACCCACCAGTTTATTCCCTATTAATGGGTACAGGCCTTATGTTGGCCTTATAAACACAAGTGGTTGCCCTCTGGTTCGAACCCACAACCTCAAGATTATTGGGTCGAATTTTGACCACTTAACAAGTGGTCCCCTGTTTTTTCTTTTTGTAAGTTCAGTGGCCCATTGTCAACAAGTTTAACTTCCACATTTTCCAAACACGTGAATACAGGAATGATTTATACCTCAGCAGCCCTGTCATAAAAAAATGAAGCAACGAACAGATTCTTCTGTCCGTCCCCACCTCCACCATTCCATACTCCACCAAATGTGCATTTCATGTGGGGGCATGTTGATTCATTAACTTTGAGAACCTTTATAGCTACTTCCCTGCATCTGTTCATGCTTGAACCAGATGGAGAAGCTGATGCTTCATAAAATGTTCCTCCATATTTGTACCTCCCTTAAAAAATGCTTAGTACAATTATTAATGCTGCAGTTGCTTACTGAACAAAACAAAGTATGGAGACAAATTGTAAATAAATAACGTTCAGAATTCAAAGGGCCCAACAGTTATAAAATGCATACTGTTATTTTCTTCACCCATTTCAGGTTAGGAAGATGAACAAGAGAAGTTAAATTGCAAAAAGATAAAATAGCAAACTCTAACCGCAGAAAAGGGCGTGCCCACATACGCGTGCACACACACACACAGAGCAACGATAAAAAAAAGGTGGGATGAAATAGCAAATAAAAACAAAACTAAGAGAAAAGTGGGAAGCAGCAAACCTTCTACTGTCATTCATTGCATCCCTATTAATCATGCAAAAAAAGACGGTGCATACGCCTATGAAGCACAAATATTTCGTGAAGGTCGACGTATCCGTATCGAATATTATACTTATTAGATAATCGAGGATACATATCGGATATACGCCAAACATATCCAATAATAAATAAAATATATAGATACTTCGCGGATACTTCAATATGTACAGAAGTAAATGTAATTTTTAGTTTTAATCTTTATATCTTCCTTTTGATTTCACATACAATGCATACATCAACAAAAATTCATACGACTTGAAAGACAAATGGGTGTTTTTCAATTATTATCTTTCACATGTCCAAAATGTTTAAATGAGTTGATTACTTTATAATCTTAACAACAAATACTTCTAAACAAATAATTTATATAATAAAACAAGAGTGTGTTTGACTTTTATTCCAATTATATTTTCCTCCTCAAAATCATCACTAATCACTTACCTCACTCATTATTTCTTTGTCAAACTCAAACGTCAAATTGCATCACTTATTTTTATCACATGTTTAATCATTTATATATTTCCTCCCTAAAAATATCACATCACTTATTTCTATCAAATATTTAATCATTAATATTTGATTAATTTGTAGCTAATATATTTTGAAAAAAAATTAATATAGTAGGATTAATTTTTTGGATGCTCGAATTTATATTTTATCATGCCTTCAAGCAAGAGTTATGACTAGTATATTTAAATGCTAGTTCTTATTTCATAAATTAATTACGTTCACTTTGTAGATATACCATAATGAGACGATAGGTAACTTCTTAGAAGTAAAAAATTGTTAATGTTGTTTATTATTATTATAGAATTAAAAAAATTATAATTATCAAATCATTACATAATAGTAAAAATATAATATATATATAAACGTATCCCGGCCGTACCCGCATCTTATTTTTTAGAGTTTTGTCATATCGTCGTATATGTATCATTCTCGTATCTCGGATTCATATCCGTGCTTCCTTCCTAGGCATACACATTATTGAAATGTAGTTTATTACTTTGGCACATCTACTTCATCATGTGAACGGCAACAATCACGTCACTACAATTAAAACAAAACTGCATAATACTATTTGGTGCTAGACAATTTTGAAGTACAAATTCATTTACATTATTTTGGTTCTATATTATCCATGGAAGAAGAGCACCTTATATGCAAATGCCCTAGGTAGAAGAAAAAGGGATGAAAGAAAGAAACAAAAAGAAAAAGAAAAAGAAAAAGAAAAAAAAGAAAGAAAGAAAGAAAGAAGAAAGAAAGAGGGAAGAGATTAACAGGAAAGCTGAGTAACAGTAGTCCCACTACAAAATCAGGCTGCATGAAACTGGAATAGTTGGACATACCATGATAGCCTGCCAAGATGCATGGGCTGCCAGCTTCTTCAGCAAGCTTCAGAATCTCTGCTCGGGCTGCTAGTAAGCCATAGTGCAAGTAACTGGATACGTGATGTGGAAAGCATATTAAAAGACAGCGAGGAAAATGATACTTCTATTTAAAAGCAGAACTATTATTTATTATGACACCACAAAATAATACAAGGATATACCTCTGAATTAAGGGCATCATTCAGTCTCAGTTTTTCTTAATCAACAAATGAAAAGCTCAATTAACATCATAAAATTGTTCATTCAATGAAGCTAATTAGGACCTCACAGCAACCATTGGACTGCATGAGGTAGTAGGCAAGTGATTCATCATTACACAATGAAGACATCAATTAATTAAAAAGGATAAGAGGAACCTGTGAACATAAAGGTAATATTTCATTCCCTTGAGAAACATTTCCTGCACATATGTATCCTCTCCGTCTGATATCCTTGGAGCCTTTGCAGCTTCTGTCTCCGAAATGGCATATGCCATTTGTACGGATCCACCTCCGAGATCAACCACTCCAACAGTATTTGAGTATTTCTTACCCAATCTCCCTAATAGATAGTTTAAGGTCACCTGCAGACATTGACAAAACTTTCTGATGGTGGATGGAGAAAAAGAATATGATGATCTTTATTCTAAGCTAAACATAAGTGATGAAAAGAAAGAGGATGAATTAAAGAGTCTTTTTAAAAAATGAGGAAATTAAGGTAGGTGAAAAAGTTCTTTAGGAAGCTATCAAGTGGAAATCATCCAGGGGGTCTTAGATGTTAAAGAATATAATAAACGGTGAGATTAGCGAAAATTTTCCATAAAAATAGGGCATCAAAAGTAAAGAATGTGTTATAGAAAATGAAGATTAGAAAAACTTGATAACTTCTGGCATACCGATTGAGGTTTGGAAATATTCTAGAAAAATTGCAGTATTGCAGCTAACCAAGTTATTTTGTAAGACTATAAGGACTAAGAAAATGTCAAATGCATGAAGGAAGAGAATTTTGGTAAATATACATAAAAACAAAGAGAACGTTCTAAGTTGCACAATATTAAGATATTACATTCAAGAGTCATACAATGAAACTTTAGAAGATAATTATCAAGTAAAATTTAAGAATTGAAACACCATTATCTGAGAATGAATTTAGATTTATGCTTGGGAGGTCAATAATGGAAGTCATATGTTTTGGAGATGCATAGAGATAAAAAGAAAGATTGTTATGTGGTTTTTTTATGAACTTGTAAAGGCCTATGATATGATATGTACGAGTGCGCAATGATTTTAGTAGAAACAACTATAGCAGAGACTAGAGAATTTACAATCGTCGTAGGATTACATCAGGATTCCATTTTAAGTCTGTCTTTTTGCTCTGATTATGGATAAATTAACTAAACAAGTTCAAGATGAGTTCCACGGTATGTATCATGTCTTGATGATACAATACTTTTACTTGATTGTCATTTTCAGTCAATCAAGAGATAGTAAAGATATCATAGAGTGAACTCTCTTGATATTTGGAGTCAATTATCCACGAGGAAGAGATTATAGACGATATTAGTCATGGCATCAAAGTAGAATGGACTAGTAGCTCGAGGAATGCATCAGGCTTAGTCTATGATTGACTCATACCTCTTAAATTGACAGTCATCAGACTAATAATGATTGAGCGCGCATAAACGATATGTTAAGTTGTGTGTAGTTAAACCCATAAATTATAGAACTAGTAATGAGAATATTCATAGACCGTAGAAGTGGCACTAATAGGAGATAAGTTAAGAGAGAATTGACTTTAGTGGTGTGGACATATTTATGAAGACCTATTACTACACCATTGAGTAAAAGTGATATGATATCTATTGCTGGTAAGGCAAGGGATAAAGATAGACCTTATTATTGAATGATACAGTAAAAATATATGATAGCTTGTGATTTGACAGAAAATAGGACCCTGGATAGAGCACAATGATATAATAGAATTTATGTAGCCGACCTCAAATAGCTGAGACACCAATAAACTAAAACGCTATTGTGGCAAGTTGATTTATAGGAGTTTATTTAAGTTTCATAAGATCCATAAATCATGTGGGTAGCAACTTTGCAACCTACAGAATCAACTAATTCTTCTGTATGGTTGTCATAGTAAGTTTATCCCCATGTTTAATGTTTCCTTAGCCTCTATGATACTTACTAAAACTTTTTGAACAATAAATATGCCATGCAAACCTAAGCGTTTCTTGACTTCATTTTTTTCGTCTCTGAAGCTTATCACTAACAATCTCTAATTCTCATAGGATGCTAAATCTTCCAAAATAAACCCCCCATTATCCTATACAAAGGTTCTTATGCCAATAAAAAACTAGATTGGCACTATTAGCACTATGAAAAATGCTGGTACTTCAATCCTCTTTTCATGTAAAGCAAAATAACAAATTGCCCTCAACTTTATCAGAACACAAAAACATGTCTCCTTCCTCCCTCTCTGCTATCAATTAATTTACTGATTGATAATCTAAGCAACTGATTAAGGCCTTACAATAGCAAAATCCTTCCATGCCTTCTAAGGAGAACAAAAAGCCATTTCCTTCATGGTCCACAAATAATCCAACGATACCAATGGGCAGATTACTATGTTTTAGTATGTTGTTGGGTGTGAGGAACAAAGGCATTCCTAGATCTATCCGGCTTGGCCATGAAAAAAGAAGACTTTGTAGGAGATAATCTAAGCTTCAAGGAGGGAGGTGTCGACCGAAGCCCTACATATTGTAAAGCCTTATAAGATTAGAAAGTGGAATGCGAGCACACTTTCTAGGACTGTTATATAATGCACGGGAGTTGAACAGTAAAATTAATATCAAGGTTTCAGGAAAAAGAAAAAGAGATTGAAAAGAATGATGTGTAAATACTATGTGTGCCAGACACCCTCTTATTTATACTAGAAGAATATTGTGGGTTATTACAATGTTACTCTACACCTGCTTATTATGACTAAATACATAAAAGAACTATACTCCCCTTCAAACTGGAGCATAAATATCAAAGATGTCCAACTTGAACCTGGCAAGAATATCACCTAGTTGATCACCAAACTTTGTATATGGAGTAATAATTGTCTTTCATATTAATAGATCTCGAATAAAATGACAATCTATTTCCATGTGTTCAGTACGCTAATGAAATATTGGATTACTCACAATGAAAATAATTGCTTGAGACAATGTGTCAGCATAGGAGATGTCACACCAATGCCCATCTCACAAAATAGAGAACAAATCCACAACATCTCACCTGCAATATGAACCATGACGCAACCCTCAGCCTCCACACTAGAACGTGCAACTGTATTATATTTCTTACTACATCAAGTAACAAAATTACCACCTACAAACATACAGTAACTCGAAGAAGATCGACTGTCAACTCAACTACCTACTCAGTTAGCATAAAAAAAATTAGTGGCAATTATAGATGACGAGAGACGATACAACAACCCTTTACCCGGTGCTCCTTTCAGATACCAAAGAATGTGACATATAGTTTCTCAGTGAGGCTTACAGGAGTGTGCATAAACTAACTAACTACATCAACAATATATATGTAATATCACGGCATGTAACTGTGAGATAAATTAGCTTATCAACTAACCGTCGATAATGTCATATTTCTCTCCATTCTTAGCAACTGACTTAACTATAGAGTTCATAGGAGTATCAATCAGGCATACACCAAGAGTACCAATTTTAGACACTAAATCCAATATGTACTTCCCTTGGCACAAACTCATACCTTCATTGGATTAGGCAACCTCAATTCCAAGGAAATGCCAAAAAAGACTTTAGTCTTTGATATGCAACTACCTCCTTAAATCAGTCTTGAAGTGGACTATAATAGTCAAATCACAATTCGAATCGTAAATCAGAATACTAAATTTGAAAATTGTAAATTGTATCGAATCGTGAATCGTAAGATTCGACACAAAATTTGAACAAAAATAAAAAATAATACTGCATATTTAAAGTAAACAACATATTGAATGTTGAGCATTATTGCTTTTTAAAAATAATCAATTAACATAATCACGTCGTCTAAATGGAAAGACACTAGTTTTTTGCTTTATTTTCATCTTTTACTTAATCATTTTCAAAATCAACAACTTCAAGAAAAAAAATTCATTAAAAAACTATGGCTATTCAAGAACCAAAATAATGACATCCAGTATAGATTAGGCTACAAACATGAATGAAAAAATAACAAATAAGAAAATTAATTGGAAGAAAACATACAAACATTTTGAAACAAAAATTTAGAACCTAATAAACTACCTATGAAAAAATTGAAAGCAAAAATCAACCGATGATGCGAGACCTTTAGCTTCGGACAACGCAAGACGAGCTTTAGACAACATTAGAAAGGGAACGAGCAAAGAGTTTAAGTTAAGGCGTGAGTTCTTTTGCAAACAAAACGACGTCACTTTACTGTTTAGCAGACAAAACGATGTCGTTTTACCAAAAAAAAATTAGATTTTAAAAAAAAGTACTAGAATTGTACGAATTGAATCGTATGAATAGTACGATTCAAGTGCGATTCAACTCTCAAACGATTCTTATATAAATACAAATCATTTTGTACTTGTATTGAACCGAATCGTATGAATCGAATCGCGAATCATACAATTTTGATAACAAGGAAGTAGGCAATACCATCTGACTCATCACCACTAATAATAATATCATCGACATATACAATGAGAATCATAAGACCTCTAGAAGTACAACGGATAAAAATGAATGATTTGAAGTAGATCGCTGAAAACCATACTAAATTATAACGGTACTGAGTTTATCAAATAAAGCACGTGGTATTTTTTCAAGCCATATAGTACTTTTTCCAAACGACACACTAATTATTCCTTTCCAAAAACAAGAGATCCTAGAGATTGAACCATATAGACTTTCTCCCATAAATCTTCATGGAGAAAAAAACATTTTTGATATCCAACTGATATAAAGAATAATCAAAACTTATTGCAACAAAAAGAAAAACTCTTAAGAGTTAAAACGCATTAATAAGAGAGAAGATATCAGAGTAATCTACATCAAATGTCTAGGTATAATTAACAACCAATTGTGCCTTCAAACGTTCAATAAAACCGCTAGGATGATATTTCAGTGTAGACCCAACGACAATGATAAGTTGCTTCCCACAAGGGAGAGGAATGAGATCTCATGTTTGATTGCCAAGAAGAACCCTCATTTCTTCCTCCATAGCTTTTTTTCATCTAGGGCAGTGTTATTTAAGGCGAAAAGCGAACCGAAGTGACCAAGGCTCCTAGGGTGTGTTTGGGTAGTAGAATAAAGGGGGTTAATACCCATAAGGATAGATAAATAAGACAGTGGGTCCCATTTATTCTTTGTTTGGAAAGCATTTTTTAGGCTGGATAACAATCCCGGGTCAAACCTTGAACCCCCATAGGCCGATTTCAATTAACCCACCCCCCTCATGGGTTACAAACTCAAGCAATGGGTTACACTCCCACTGACGTATTTGCCCCTTTCTCTTTCTCCACCAAATCAGCCACTCATTCCTCTCTCTTTCTCCACCCAATCGTCTTCTCCGCCTTCTTCCTCTTCTCCAGATCAAACACTCGGACAGTGGCACACGAGACCACACAGATCTAGATCTCGAACACCAGATCTTGAAAACAAGACTTGTTCCTCTCTATCTTCTTCATCTTCTCCAGATCGAGCTCTCGAACAGCAGCACACGACATCACAAATCTAGATCATCTCGAACATCAGACTTCTTCTCCCCTCTCTCTCTCCACGCAGACACACACTCAGTTGGTATTGGAGTAAGAGATGCTGGGTGGTTTTTAATGATAAAGGCTAAGATTGGCTTGCGTTGCTGCCCCTGGAGCTTCTACCTTTGAAGATTAGTGTTGATTTATTTGAAATTCTTTGAAAGAAAGAGGATGGTTGTGATGAAGATTTTAGATTGGGAGGTGTAGCTTACTTTAAATGTGTTTTACTGAGTTTTTTTGTTTGTTTCTTTTGAGCCTTGTTGAGTTTAGTTGTTCTGAAAGGTTTGCTTTTGAGTTTGGTTGTTATGAAAGGCGTCTATGCCTTGCTTCTTGTAATTTTCTGCTTTGTAAATTTATTTACTTTTTATCAGTTGCCTGATAAATAAATAAAACTTTTTTTTACCAAAAAAAATATTTGCTTTCTTTTTCCCAGTTAATAGGTGAGATGGTACATTAATTGTTTGTTGTTTTGGGTTTTTTTTTTTATTTATGTCTGAAATGTTTAGGCATTATTTTGGAGTCAATACCATCAAAATTGCAGCAACTTGAATTAGAGTGTATAAAATCAGGGGTAGAATGGAAAACTATTATAAAATTATTAGTGTAATCTATGGGGTCCACCAAATTACATATTTATTTCCCAAACAATGGTTTGGATCAGATATACTCCAAGGTTAAAGATTTAAGGTGGATGAATGGGTTTGGGTTGAATAGGTTAGGATATAAAAAAAGAAATCCTATCCTATCCAAACCCTCTTCCCAAACACACTTCTAAAGCCTAGGCGAGAAGAAAGACGAGAAGCGAAGCAAAACGCTTCATCAAAGCAAAGTAAACAGTTAAAAAAATAAGTAAATATTTTAGTTTAATTACTTCTAAATATCCAAGTTCTAATTTTATAAATCATCAAGTTCAAATGCATTACAGAAAAATCAGCATTCAGCATTATAGAAAATCAAAACTACTATCAATAAAATCAGTATTACAAAATATCAAAATCAGTAGAAATAAGCAACAAAAAAATAGGATTACATAATCAGCAAAAATAAGCAGTACAGAAAATAAACAAAAGCATTACAGAAATCAGCATTAAGCATTACAAAAAATCAGCAACAGCAGGAAAAAAAAAACAGGATCAGCAAAATAAGCATTTACAAAAAATCAGCATCAAGCATAGAGAAGCGAAATTAGAATCAGAATCAGAATCAGAAGAATAGAAGAAGAGAAGAAGAAGAAGGAGCAGAGAAGAAGAACTAAAACCAAAAGTAAAAGAGGAGAAATAAGAGAGGAACCAAAATCAAAAAAAGAAGAATCAACAAAAGAGAAGAGAGGAGAGGAGAGGACGTACCTCTGTTGTCGAAGTAGAAGCAGGAGAAGTAGCATGTACTGTATTTTTTGTCGAAGTAGAAGCAGGAGAAGTAGCATGTACTATATTTTCTGTCGAAGTAGAAGCAAGAGAAGTAGCATATACTGTATTTTCTATCGAAGAAGAAGAAGAAGAAAAAGAAGAATTAAAAAAGTAGAAGAGAATAAGAGGAGAGAAATAAAGAAAAAATAGGTACCCGTGTGTGGTGTTTTCTGTCGAAGAAGACAGAAGCAACAGATGCAAAGCTATGGAGCTAGAAGAAGAAGAAAAATTAAAAGAAGAGAAATAAATAAGAGAAGAAGAGGAGAAACAAAAAAGAGAAGAAGAGGAGAAACAAAAAAGAGAAAAAGAGGAGGAAAATATGTGGACTAGCGATGAAGGAGCAACAACAGTTGTTTAACCCTTTAGGCAAAATTAGGGTTTGGGTATTGTACATATTGGGATAAGGGGAAAATTGGGTGTACATGCATCTCACAATTTTATTCCAATTGTCCCAATCCAATGGATTCATAATAAAAATAAAACAATCCAACAATCCATAATTAAAAAAATAAAACTTTAAAAATTTAACAAAGGCATTGCTTTTCTCGTCTTTCTCTTAAGCGAGAGTAGCTTACTTTTCTCGCTTCAGTCATGTCTGTTTCGCTTTGGTAGTTCAAGACGAGACAGCTTCGCGTCATTTCACTTCTCGCCTAGGCAAGCTTTGCATAACACTGATCTAGGGGATGATAATGGCAACTGCAAGGAACTACGAACAAGCACATCACAGAACGATGATACAAAATAGTGAAAGGATGAGAAAAGCCGACGGAAAAAAACGAAATTACAAATGGGATGCTTGGTACAAGTACCTTTATAATGTAACTGGCAAATCAGAGTGAGATGATTCAAATGGCAAAAGAGTCAAGAACTCAGTAGAATCAAACGTTGGCTATAGAGAAGGAGCATATAGAAGAACTTGTATGTCCTTAGAGCGATGGTAAACTTGTAATGGATGGGCAAAAACCTAAGATGAAGGTGGTCTACAATCAAGTATATCCCCCTGACTCGAAGAAAGTAACCTCAGCATTGACATAGTATCGTGGAGACATAGGGTCATACAATCAATAAGCTTTTTGAGTACAAAAATATCCTAGAAAGACACTCAATAGAAAGACACTTAACAGAGCGAGGTGAAAGCTTGTCATGACCCCAACCCCAAAGATGGACAAAAGCAACACAACCAAAGACACAGGAAGTTACAGATTTGTTGCCCAATATAGAGGAGGTCATGTGTTTGCGTTTGGTAATACTATTTTGCCGGGATGTATGTGGAAAAGTAGTTTGAAGGATGATACCATGGTCAACATAAAAAGTATGCATAAATAATTGAATATACTCTAAGGCATCATCAAAATGAAACACTAATACATTTATCAAACTGAACAACTATTTCATTACAAAAGATAACAAAATTTTTAGCAATTCAAAACCATCTTTCATAAGAAGCAATCAAGTCATACGAGAGAAGTCATGAACAAAGATCACAAAATACTGAAAGCTATAAACATATTTTATTCTTTGTTGTTGCAAGACTCCAAATGTATGAATGAATAATATCAAAAGAACTAGACACATGACTCCAATATCTACTAACAAAGAGAACTACGGTAATGCTTCCCTATATAACAAGCCTCACATTCTACAATAAAAGAACTCAAATTAGGAATAACTTGATGAAGCTTTGCAATACAGGATGACCTAATCGAAAATGTCACTGAAGAGGAGACATAGTAGCACTCAATGAAGAAATAGAATCTCTTAAATCCAAATTGTAAATACCATTTTGTCCATGCCCTAAACCAATCACCTTTGTCCAGAGTGCAGCTAGTTGGAATGCCAAATATGCAGAATCACATGCATTAGACAAACTATCAATAGAAGTAGGCAACTTGGGAGAGTGAAGACAATTATCATATGAGATGACTGTGTTGAGAGGTAAGGCTACCCATGAGAAACATATGAAATACAGCAACACCATCAGTAGAGGACTGAGACACAAGTGAAACTAAGTCATCACTGGCCTAATTAGCATAGGTCGATGTCCCATGCTTATCTCAACAATAATCCTTAGTATGTCTAGAAACCCCACATTAAGAACACTTCCACTCAGATCAATGACCACGATCAGCAGTATCACCACGTCCTCCACGACCAATACATCTATCAGCACGAGCACCACTATGCCCACTACCTTAGGTTAGACGACGTCCACCACCACTATTACTATCACTAGATGTCAAGCTAGAGGACTCTGGTGAGGATGAAGAAGTCCCACTATTCAATGAAGCACGCTAAAGGCAAGAATAAACATTGGCAATAGTCAAGAGTTTCTCACTAACTAAGATCTAATCTTTAAACACGCTATACTCTAGAGTTCGGGCTAGACATTAACAAAGCAACCTGAAAATCCTCACATTGTCGTTGTATTTCCAAATATGTAAGCGTGTTCTGAAAACTTGGAAAAAGACTGTTGGCTCTCAGGATACTCAAGGGGTTGTGAGACAACTTGAGCAGTCCCAAGGCAGCTCAAGTAGTACCTACTTACCAGATCTGGTTTGATGCATTTTTTCATTCCCGTTACAACCGTCCTCTAATTACTCTCAAACGGTCGGTGCAGAGGTTTGCTAGCTTGTGTTTACTTGGTCCCCAAGATAAATCTTATTTTGTGCCTATATAAAAGATAAACCGTCCCATAATAAGGTATCTCTATTACGAGCCAATATTCTGCCTCTTAAACCTTTAGAGATCAAAGAAAAACACCATATCCCTAAATCTCCCAAGGCCATTCATCTTGATTTTTCTACTCAACCTCACATTGAAGAAGGAGATCTAGCTTGGAGATCTACAAAACTTATTGTGGAGAAGTGTGCATTCCAAGGATCTTCAATGCGTCCTCAAAGCTTGCTTGAAGAGCCTAAACGATCCATTGCAATAGATGCATCCAAGTGAAACTACTCATAACTTCGGTGGGTGATAAAGGAGAGAATTGCAGTGAAAATGAGCATCTAACAATGGTATTGGTTATGTACAAGTCTCAATTACATGTAACTCGACTTTGAATTTAGTGGATTAGGCTAAGTGAAGCCCATGTGGTTCTGCAGTTTTTCCCATTTTGCTTGTGTTCTTTATTGCTTTATTTTGCAATAAGCTAGCAATTGCACACACGGGCACTATGTGCTTGAATGAATGATTGTTTAACTTTCCATTCATTAAAAAGGGTTGGGGATTTGGGTCTTGGTGAATTTTAGTGTAATTCAATCGATTGTCAAATCTTTAATCAATTTACATGACATAGTTTTTGGATTGTTAACAAGGGTTCAAGTTCTCAATTGATTAATTAATTTATTCATTGGTAATTGCAATACTTGAGGTTTTAAATTGGTGTTGTTCAAACAAGAATTTTTATAAACCTATTCACCCCCTCTAAGTTGTGTTTAGCGATCCCACCTGTATGATCACAAGGGAAGATCCATATGTAATCCCTCCCTATTCGTCTCTCCAAGATATGCGTTACGATTTAGCTTTAAATTCAAGGCCTTAGTGGCGAGACTAAGGCCCACAAAGGCCCTCTGAGCTAGACATTGAAAGTCTACAATGACTCTCAATTAGTGGTCAAACAGGTAAATGGAGCACAAGAGGTTACGATGAAAGGATGATGGCATACTTGGCCAAGGTGAAATCATCGATTTTTGACTTTGATGATTTCTCAATAGCACAGATAACTTCCTTGGGCATAAAACTCACATGCAGATTCTCTAGCTCGACTAGCTTATGCTTTCCAGGATGGCATCTCTAGGCTAGTTCCATTGGAAATCTTCCCTAACCCCAACACAAAAGAACATGTTGAGGGGGTAAAAATAAGTCAACGAGTAGGCAGCTAGACCAACCAGATCATTCAATATCTCGGGCATGGAGCCCTACCTCCGAGCCAAGCTGAAGCCTGAAGGATATGGTGTAAAACGGCAAGGTATCTTTGGATCAATGGAAACTTGTATTAGAGAGGTTTCTCGCTACCATATTTGTGTTGCTTAGAGCCAAACGAAGCAAACTATGTCCTAAAAGAAATTCATGAGAAAGTTGCGGAAATCATTCTAGGGGAAAGCCCTTGCATATAAGGCTATACGCCAAGGATATTACTGGCCCACGATGCAAAAAGACGCTCAAGACTTATCAAGGAGATGTGAAAAATGCCAAAGGTTCTCAAACATTTCCAGACAACCTCCCTAAGAATTAACACCAATCTCCAGCTCTTGGCCTTTTGATCAATTGGGGATCGACATAGATAGCCCGTTCCAAATGGGAAAAGGGCAAAATAAATTTATTTTAGTAGTTATCAACTACTGCACCAAATGGGCTGAAGCACAGCCATTAGTAACAAGACTTTTGCTTGAAAGTCTATCATTTGTTGCTTCGGAATCCCCAAAGCTCAAGTTATATATACTAAAAAACAATTTGACAATCAGACATTTAGGAAATTGTGTTCATAGCTAGGAATCAGAAACTACTATGCTTTCCCCATCCATTCTCAAGCAAATGGGCAAGTAGAAGTCACCAGGACTTTTCTAAGGAACATCAAGACAAGGATAAAGGCATCCAAAGGACTATGGGTGGGAGAATTGCCACCACTTTTTTTTTTTTTTGTATGTGGGTATATAGAACTACTGCAAGGTCTCCAACAGGAAAGAGCCCTTACCCATTGGTTTTTAGTACTGAACCAATTATACCCGTCGAAATAGGGATGGAGACTCATAGGGTTCAACAATTGACGAGGCTAGTAATGACAAACAGTTGAAACTGAACTTCGATCTTCTCAAAGAAAAGAAGGAATGGGTCGGTATCACAATCAAGGGGTGAAAATTCGCAATTTCCTCTTAGGAGACCTGATCCTCAGGAATATAACCTTGGTTGCAAAACACCCAAAGAAGGAAAATTATGTCCAAACTGGGAAGGACGTTAGTAGATGGTGAGGCCAGGAACGTATTAGCTGCAAACCCTTGAAGGAAGAGTGATATCACATCCTTGGAATGCAGCGCACCTCAGAAAGTATTATCATTGAGCTGCATCAAAGGGAGAATTCTTTTAGAAAGCTTTCTTAGTTTTTTTAGATTCGCTTTATGTGTAGTCTAACTTCCTCTATCAATAGAAGTTATTTGTTTCTAATTGAATAAAAGGATTTATTGCTAAATGTGCAGCTCAGGCAGATCACACTTGTTCGATCAATCTACGCATCTTACTCCTACATTAAGCCACCGCAGCTTAGGATGACCAGGCCACTGAAGGTGGCACCTAGGGCTGGGCTCCGACTCCAACGAAATTAGAGGGCACATATTCAACCTACAACTCTGACAATACCTAGAGTGGATTTTTCCCTCTGACTCCGATTCCGAACTAGTATAACTCTGCCTCTGATTCCGAACTACTACAACTCTGCCTCCACCTCCGCCTCCCGCCTTGTCAAATGCACTGCAGAATTTCAGAATTGGGTTAGATTTCATAACATCAACTAAGAAAAAATAGGGGAGCTGATCTCAAAATAAATACCAAGGTGAGTGCTTAATCACAACTGTTCTATGAGAGGTGTTGCATGTGAGAGATTTAATCGCTGGCGAAAGCTTCGCTCAAATTGGTTTGAAATTTGGGAATTTAGGGTCCAAAAATCTGCTCATCAAGGGATGCCAAAAGTGGAAGTCAATGAAATCAAGCGTGAAGGAAAAACTCATGTTAAGAAGAATTGTTGAAATCCTTAAACAACCTTAAATATGAATTCGTTTTTTTTATTTCTAATTTAACTATTGGTTGAACTATTTTGAGCTTTTGAATGAGATAGGAAACAAAGATAAGATAGTAGTGAATATGGCCCCTGATAGAGTACAATGGTGGAACATGATTCATAAAGGTTTAGCTGAGTTGACTTGAGTCGCATATTTTTCAACAAAAAAACATCATCTTGGAGTGAACTGGTTAACTTGAGAGTTACTTGTTAATATGATCTTAAGTAGAATTGGACAAAATCTCAAAATCTAGAGTGATCTATAGGAGACCAAATGGGGCATCGATAAGCAATGTTTGTTTTTCTAGGTGACACTAAGGATCTTAAAATGCGAAGTTTTTAGTTATTATGTCTCAATTTCAAGTGGCCATTGGAGAGGGAGTACACTATATCTATATGAAGATTTCTGGTTGGGATGTTAGAGGGTTGTTTCTAGGTAAAAGAGAATGGTGACTAGAAAAATAATTTAGGCTCATTATGGTTAGGTTATTACCCATTCTAGTTCTCGTTAAGGGATACATTCCGTATAAGACCTAACATTTGACATTATTTACATAAAGGGCTCGTTTGGTTGCTGTATTAGAAATGGATGGATTAGATAAAATAATTCAGTCTAATACAATACAGAATGACAAAAGACAAGACTAAACAAGGTATTAAAATAATACGTAATTTTATCTAATGTTTGGCAATACACAATATAAACGTTGAATAGTAATTATTTAATCCAATCGGTTGGTTGGTTAAGAAATTATTTTATCGTATTAATGTTGAATTAACAAAAATACCATCAATTAGTGTTTGTTACATTGATGACAGTTTGATTTTATCAGTTAGGGGGTTATAATGGTAAATGTGTAAAATAATCATTTGAATTGGATTATAATACCACTTATTTTGGTAGTATTAAAATACCTCCATAATACAGGTCTAACGTATAAAAAATATACGATTAGTATACGTTTTTAAAATTAATACGGTATTAAATTTGCTTACCAAACAAAGTATCAAGTCCGATTAAATAAAAAATAGTACAATCAAATATTTAATCCCCTCATAATACGTCAACCAAACAATCCCAAAGTGGATGGCTAGTGAAATAATTGTGAAAGCTAATTCATGGACATTTCTTAGAGTAATATTAAAAATTCACCTCAAGCATGAGGGCAACTAGTATGTGCAAAATAAGTCGGATGTAGGATCCAATTGGGCTCACCCAATACCCTTGCTTGTTGAAACCAATAGTGGGTATTTTATATGAGATTGATGAAGAAGAATTGACATCATGCACATCCTATATGTCGCATTCCAATAAAACCCACTTAGTTTTGGTGGGGCATGACAACATTCTGTTATGAAATTATCTGGCTCTTTCATTCTTTTTGTCAAAAAAAATTTGGCAAAGTGGTCTTGAGGCTAGCGTAAATAGGTGGGAGAGTTGATGTAAGAGCTCAAGGTTGTGAAAGAAAACATCAAGTGTGGAAAGAAGAAGATTATAGTTATGGAAGATAAGTGAAGAGAATCAAAAGAAAGCCTTCATATGAAATTTATTTTGCTAAAAAGCTAGAGGAGGGAGACTTCTTGGATTCACTCAGAGGCAAAGATGTAACCTGCAAACTTATTTTCAGGCCCATCTGTCTGAAGAAGGGACCGATAGGCATTAAGCTTTAGTGGTTCTAGGAGGAATCACAACTTTAAAAACCAGGTATAAGTACGCATCAACTTATTAAAATTGGAAAAAACCCATTTAAGGGTCTTGGAAGATTGAATGTCATTGAATTGGTACCTCTTTGAATTGTTGTCTATGCTTGTTTCAACTTGGAAAAGGATTGGTCCTTAGTAGCAGTATTTTGAAAAGCTCGCGTAGGCCAGAAGCAAGGCAAAGCGAAGGCATCTCGCCTTAAATACCTCAGGCGAAACAAATGTGACTGAAGCGAGAAAAGCGAATGCGGTGCCTAAGCGAAAAGCGAAAAAGCGAATGCCTTTGTCACTCAAGGCAAAGTTATATTTTTATTATGGACCGTTGGATTGGACAATTGAAAAAAAAATTATAAAATGATGTTACACCGAATTATTCCCTTATCCCATAAATATAGGCCCAAACCCTAATTTTACTCTTAAGTTTGCTCAGATTGCTTTGATGCTCCTACTTGATCTATACGCTGGAAAGTCGATAGTCTCCTACACGTTCGTTGGACAGAGCCGAGTCAGTCGACGACAACCTCCTGCACAATCGCTGCTTCTACACGATCGCTAGATATACCAGAGATACACGATCGCTGATTGCTGCTCCTTCGTTGCTTCTTCCTCGTTGATCACAGGTTGGTCTATCTTTTTCTTCTCTCTTTGTTTTCTCTCTTTTAGTTCTGGGTCTTCTTCTCTCTTCTATTCTTTTTTTTTTCCTTCTATTTTTTTTTCTGATTCTACTCCTTTTTTTTCTAATTATGCTATTTTTTCCCGCTGCTTTGATGTCTTGATTCTACTTTTTGTTTTGCTTTTTTTACATGCTTCTGTTTTTTTGTTTTATTTCTATTCTGAATCTGCGTGTGTTGTCCTAATTCTGAATCTGAAATTGTTTACCTGCTTCTGTTTTGCTTTTGATTCTAAATCTATTCTGCTTCTGTTATAAATATACATGTCCTGTTTTTTTTACCTGTACATGTGAATGTGCTTCTGTTCTACTTCTGTTATTCTGTTATTTAGTACATGTTCTCCTTTTGTTATTTAGTTATTCAGTTCCTGTACATGTTCTGCCTCTGTTATTCTATTATAAAATTAGAACTTAGATGTTTAGAAGTAATTAAACTAAAATATTTGCTTCGGTAAAGCGTTTCGCTTCGCTTCGCTTTGGTAAAGCGTTTTACTTCGCTTTTCGCTTCTCGCTTAGGTGTTAGGAGTCTTAGTCGCTTTGGTTCGTTTTACGCCTTAAATAACATTGCTTAATAGATTATGTTGTATCAGGCCCCTTATTTAATTGGTTAAAAGAGAATTGTATAGGTATGTCAAGAAAGATGGTGTTTGAGGGAGTTTAAGTTGGATGGGAAAAAGCTCTAATGCCAGATGGTCCACTGTGGATGTTTTCCATGATTATTTAGACCACGTAGCAACAAATCAGCGTGATTCTGAAGTTTTAGAGTTTAGAGAACGAGAAAGAAACTTGAACAAGGGAAAAGAGATAAAATTATGTGTAGGGATGTGTGTTAATCACCCAACTTATATATAAATACAAAACACTAGCATACCCTTAACCTAAATATAAAGCATAATATAGCATTCCTCCTCAAGTTGGTGCATATAGATATCTTTCATGCCTAACTTGCAAACAATGGAGTGAAAAATCTCGTCACTAAGCCCTCTAGTGAAACTATCGGCTACCTAGTTTTTCGATTTTACAATAGGCATGCAAATCAAACTTGTTCACCTTCTTTTTGATGAAGTGCCGGTCAATCTTAACATGTTAATTCTATCATATCGTACGGCATTATGGGCAATATTGCTCGTAGCTTTATTATCGTAGTATAGTCTCATAAGTCTATCTTTGTGAATTCCTGGCTCTCCCAATAAGACTTGGAGACAGCCACATATACTAAGCTAACCAAACAAAGACCCATGAACGAAGGCCCTTGGTCCTATGGAAAAAGATAGGAAAGCCAACAGAGAGAGAAAGAATGTTTTTGAATACTGTGACAAAATTAGACCTGACTACCACCACTTGTTTTTTTGCCTTGCCAAATAACAAGGTTCCCTCCTATCAAGTTGTAGTAACTTGAAGTAGATCAATAAATGCTTCCAACCGCAAGTGACCATGACTGGAGAATAAGATTCTTTTTCTTGGAGCATACTTGAGACATCTCAAAATACAGTAAACTGCTTCAAGGACCTTAACAATCATGCATGAACTGATTGACAAGACCCACAATATATGCAATATCTAGTCGTGTGTGAGAGATATATATCAATCTCCTCAGTAATCTCTTGTACCTTTATTTATCCATTATATCACCAACACTACCACTTAATCGATGATTGGCTTCAATAGGAATATTTGTAGGCCTACAACCTAACACCATTTTTTCATGAAGGTCAAATACATACCTCCTTTGAGAGATCAAGACGCCTTTATCTAACTTAACCTCAATCTCAATAAAGTATCCCTTAGCCAACTAAGATTTCAAATCACTGTCATTCACATATACAATGAGAATAATTATCACCAACCCACTTGATCATCATGGCTATGTTTATAACCACATTTTAGCATGGCTTTGAAAAATCTACCAAACCAAGTTTTGGGAGACTACTTTAACCCATAAAAGGACTTTTTTAATATACACACCTTTCCTTCTGTTAATTGAGATGAAAACTCTGGTGAGACTTCCATATACACCTCCTCCTCCAAAATCTCTATGAAGAAAGACATTCTTCATATCCAACTTCTGTAGACTCCAGCTCAAATTAGTTGCATAAGAAAGAAGAGTACAAATAGAGTTTATCTTTGCCATAGGAGCAAAGGTCTCCTAATAATCAATGTTGCAAGTCTGAGTGAATTCCTTAGCAACTAGTCAAGCTTTGTACTGCTCAATTGTACAATCAGCTTGTTGCTTAACTGGGAACACCCATTTACATCCAACAACATTCGCCGTAGCAAGAAGGGAAACTAACTCCCAAGTATCATTCGTTCTTAGGGCTTTAATTTCCTCCATAACTTTTTTTCACTTGGGATCTGTGAGAGCTTTTTTCCAACATTGAGGAATACATATTAGAAGACAAGAAAGAGACAAAGACATGATATAATGGTGATAAAGAATTATAAAAAACAAAATTAGTAGGGTGTTGTGTACAAGGTCTAACACCCCTCCTAACTTCAATAGGAAGTTCAGAATCATCAACAATTGTATTATCAATGATAGAAATAATGGTTGCAAGTTCATTACTTAATAACACAGTAGAAGATGCTTGAACTAGAGTTGGGGAATGTAACTAACTCGGTGGCACATTGGTGCGTGGTATGTACCTTTTGACGCAAAGAATAAGTTTTCATATTATCCTTGTCAAAGTGATCACCAGGAGGATCATAGGTATCACCTTTTTTACTCAATAGGTTGTTGCTGCCCCTATAGACAATTGAAGAAAAAGCTCCTGACATATCTCTTCTTTTATTGTTATATTCTCCTCCTAAAGAGATAGATGGGAAGTCGGAAAAAGGGACTAAGATTCCCGAAAGGTGACATCTATCCTACAATACACCTTTTGAGATTGTGGATGACAACATTTATACCATTTATGGGTAGTAGAATAACCAATGAAAATATACTGCAAAGCCTTAAGGTCTAATTTTCCCCGACAGTGCATAGAACCTTGTATGAAACAAACAAACCCAAAAAACTTTAGGAGGAACATAAGAAATAGAAGGAATAGAAAAATCCCAAAAAGAGTACATTAACTGGTTACTGAAACTAAAGAACACTCGAAGGTAGACAATTAATTAGATAAGCACTATTGAGAATTGTATCTTTCCAAAAAAAATTAGGAAGATTCATAATAAACATCAGTGACCGAACAACTTGAAGGTGCTAATTTTTCTGCCCAGCAACACCATTTTGTTTAGAAGTATCCACACAAGTGATTTGATAAAGAATGTCATTCTCATTGAGATAGGAATGAAATTTCCCAGTGTATTCAGTCTCATTATCAGTCCGGAATTTTTTTATTTTGGCATCAAACTGAATACTCACCATTTTATGAAAAGATTGAAAGTAAGAGAACACTTCACTCTTAGTGCAAGCAAGTAAACTCAAGTAATACAAGAATGAAAATTATTGATGCAAAATTTTATATGGCTCCACATCAACTTCTTTAACCGCATCCACCTAAAAAGAAAGTTGGAGAATGGAGAAGCTCCGGAGGTTGACCCTCCGATGCTTTAAGTCAATAAGGATCCAAGGGAATGCAGGCTGTTAAAAGCTAGAAATGTCATGCTTCTTTGTGTTCCTGCAAAGATTTATTTATAGGCTAGTCTCCATTATTCGTTAGTTAAGCGGATGACGATCCTCTTGGAAGGGGGCTCTAGTCTCCCTCATTAGTTGGCTGGGGTTGAAAATTCTCTGGGGAGGGGACTCCAGTCTCCCTCATCAGTTGGTTAGGAGGAGAAGGATTGTGCTCCCAATTAAATAGGTCTTTCTTTGATTAATGATTATACTCAATCTTCTGTCATTATCATGATTTAGAAGCTTCATTATGCGGGATAGGATTGACTATATTGAAGTATAAATACTTAAGTTATACCTTCTTGAAAAGCTTAAACTTTTAGAGTAGATGGTATCAAAACTTTTAAAGTTTAACAAAACTTTTGAAGTAAATGTTGTTTAACATGGTACCAAAACTTTTCAACTAGGATCTGAATATACGCTTTATCTCTATTTTTTAACTATTTTTTTTGTGGTCATCATTACAGCAGCAGAAAGTTGGAACAAGGAACCTCCAATGGAGAAATATCGAAGCTTCATTGTGGTTATTCATTTCGCTGTAAATGGTTGGAATTGTTGTTTAGTTGAGCTGTTGATGTATTCTACAGCGGTTTTAACTGCTGGAAACATTCAAAGACGAAATTGATTCTGGTCGCTTTGCTGTCATTGTTTTGCTTGTTTGTGATGTGTGTGGGCATGAGACGGTACCTTGCGTAGCTGCATCGCTAATTGGTTGGTAATAGTGCAGTAGATTATTGGTCAATGGTAGTGATCGATGTTCTCTGTTAGGTTTAACAAAGCCATCGCTGCCTAGGGTTTCCAGGCAAGTGTGAGTTGAAGACAAAAGAAAACAAACCCGTTGACTGGTTTCAGGTTATAGCATAACCCAATTTGACATCCAACCGACTGGCTAAATTAAGCCCATCAGTATAAATAAGCCCAACAAATAATATCAAGGCCAGTTGGAAGATGAATCCCACTTGCTCCGGTCCAAGACAGCCTAATGTTTGTAAGCCCATTTTGTGACTCAGATAGCTCAGCCCAAGCTGGAACAGCCCAGATCAGTCACAGGTCAGACCGATTTAACATGGTTCTAAGTGATTTTCTGTTTTGGTTCACCTCTGCTTCGCTCCTCTCTGGACTGGTTCATTATCTACCAGTGTTTACTGAATTGGTTCAGTGTTTTTTTTGGGCTGATTACATGATATTCAACCCGGTTCAGTGATCTTTGCACCGGTTCAGTGAAGATCGGTCCGGTTCAGTGAATTTCCTTGATATTCAGTCAGGTGAAGTCTTTTTCAGGACCGGTTCAGTGAGGTTCAGACCAGTTCAGGACTTATAACTCCAGTTCTGCCTATTCTCTTGCTGGTTTGTTATTTTCAAGCTATGGTTAACATTCTTTTAGCACTATTTTCCCTTGTGATTGTCTTTAATGCTTCTACAAAGACTACAGGAGGTGTTTGTGCATGGTTCCGGTGTTAAGCATCTTAATATGACCTTGAATAGCTGTGTGATTGAGGATTGTTTGTAGATTATTAGTTCCTATTATTGAATAGCATTATTTTTAATGGCGAATTTGCATGGTGGCTTTGGTGGTGGTGGTGGTTGTGGACGTGGTCCAGCCAATAGTGCCCGTATTGGTGGTCGAGGTACTAGCCGTGGCAGACGTGGTGGTAAACTCAACCCTAATACAATCAATCATAGTGATCTATGCACAGGATATAATAGTTGTGGTGATTGTTTTGATCGTGGTATTCACTCTAGGTGGAAGTGTGCTTCTTGTGGTGGCAAGGGTCATACTAAGAATTATTATTAGGATAAGTGTGGGAGACGCGCATATGTCAACCAGTCTTCTAATGCTTGTCCAGGTTCTCTAGTACATCAGCCTTCTAACAGTGGTCTAGTTGCATCTCCTACTGATTCTCATGATGGTCTTTCTTCTCAACTTCAGCAACCCATTAGACAGTTATCTTCAGTTTCTACACATTTATTTATTCCTAGTACCGGCCTTGCTGATGGAGGTAACTCTGCATGTGTGGCTGCTCCACCCTTTCCATCATCTTGGATCATTAATTTAGGAGTTGGTGTACATATGTCTAGTATTTCCTCACTTTTTTCTAATTTTCGTTCGTCCGACTCACGTATTATGTTAGCCAATAGTTCTTTTCGACCGGTGGCGATCTCCATCCTACATAGTCTTTGCCCTGTGGGGTTGTTTGTTCCTAATTTTCTTTTTAACTTGTTATCTATTAGCCAGTTAACTAAGTCCTTACACAGTGTTCAGTGACATTCTGTCCATCTTCTTGTGTTTTTTAGGACCTCAAGACAAAGGAGGTTGGCTTGGGACATGAGCGGAATGGCCTTTATTGCTTAGATGTTGGTGGTTCTGTTCCTGCCATGAGTGCTACCATATCTCCTCTTTAGTGGCACTTTCGACTAGGTCAACCCTCATTACAAAAATTGCGTTAAGTTATCCGCGGTTTGAGTTCTTCAATAGAATGTGAGGCTTGTCTATTAGGCAGGCATCACCGCAGTTCATTTCCTCTTAGTTCTTCAAGTCATCAGTCTAGTTCTTTTCATGTCGTTCATACAAACATTTGGGGTCCTATAAGAGTCAGAAGTATTTCTGATTTTTAGTATTTTGCAATATTTGTGGATGATTTCCCTCATATGACTTGGTTATTTAATATGAAAGACCAATCTGAATTGCCTAAAGTTTTTACCACCTTTTACAATGAAATCTTGGTTCAGTTTGATTCTCGTATTAATGTTCTTAGATCTGACAATGCTCTTAAGTATATTCAATCATTTATGAAAACCTTTTGCAGTGACCATGGCATTATCCATAAAACCAATTGTCTATATAACTCCCATTCCAATTCGGAAAAAAAAAAAAGTCAAAGCCATATTTTTATACCCAGTACAAAACCCTACTAATATTAGTGTATCAATCAACCTGCAGGCATACATGCGTAGAAAAAACAAGTGGGTTTGGTGTTGGAACCTTAAAATTCAATATTTTTCTGTAATTCTTTAATTGCCTAAAATATATCTTTCATTTTTTTTTTGACAAAAAGATAGCGAAACTACAGAGTGAAAACCTAGATAATGCCTTGATCAAAGTATGCATATAGAGAGGGAGGGAGAGAGAATGAACATGTGCAGAGACTAAGTGAAGCAGTTCGTCGATGCCAATGGAGCTCCAACTGAGTCCCTGTACAGCCTTCGAGTCTTCAGTAGGTCCACTTCCACTTTGTTGAGTCGTAGCGCAGAATGAGAGAAAGAGAGGCTGAGAGAGAGAGTCGTAGGATGGACCTTAGATTTGAGACCTTCGTGAGGCAAGGAGAGGCAGAGACCAAATGAATTAAGGCAAAAAAAATGCCCAAAAAAGGACAAATCTCAGGTTTATATAGTGCTTATAAACCGTCCAGTTCAGTGGGTTTGCTCAAGAACTACCCGGTTCAGCGAGTTTCTTCCTGTTTTTATACTCAAATGATCTAAAATAGGAATCGGCCCGATTTAGGCTCCAATTCATCGAGTCAAACCACTAGGTCAGGCTGAATTTTAAAACACTAGTGTGATTTAGAAGATGAAACAAATACAATGTGGAATAGATTGGTAGGACATATTTAAAAAAAAAAGTAGCTATCGAGGTTCTTAGAGAATCAAGAAGCATTATACCAAAAAAGAGAAACTTTGTGATGAAATGATGAGGTCCAAATGGCAGGAAAAACCAAAAATAGTCCTATAAACATGGCAAAAAACTAAAAATGAAAAAGACTTTTAAAAGTTACAAGTTGTCTAATAAAGAAGTAAAAAAGAGGGTAAGAGATGCTAAGTACAATGCATAGGATGAACTTTACTTTAAACAATACACAAAAGATGGAGAGAAAAACATATATAGACTTACTACATTAAGAGAAAGAAAAACCAGCGATGGTGATCATACTAGTTACATTAAGAGTGAAGACTGGTTTTACTATATATATATATATATGGATGCTAAGTAAAATGCATAGGATGAACTTTACTTTAAACAATACACAAAGGATGGAGAGAAAAACATATATAGACTTGCTACATTAAGAGAGAGAAAAACTAGAGATGGTAATCATACTAATGTATTAAGAGTGAAGACTGGTTTTACTATATATATATATATATATAGGTGTGGTATTTGTTTGAAACACTTTTTCGATTGTTATTAACTATTGGTATTGTTTGCTCCCAAGCTCCCTTCTCTTTCTCCTGATCTTATCAACACCTTCTTTTCCTCTTCTCATCATCTTCCGAGTCTACATAAAAAAAGCTTCATGACCGGATGGTATACCTTTTAAGGTTTGGAATTGTCTTGGGGATGTTGGAGAATCATGGCTAGCTAAATTATTTAATAAAATTAGAATAACCAAGAAAATGCCCAATGAGTGAAGGAAGAGTATTCTACTACTTATATACTACAATAAGGGAGACATACAAAGTTGCACAAACTATCGAGGTATTAAACTAATGGGTCATACAATGAAACTTTGAGAGAGGATGATTGAGCAAACATTAAGGTTGCAAACAACGGCATCTGAGATTCAATTTTGATTTATCCATAGGAGATCAACAATGGAGACTATATATTTACTTCGTAGACTCATGGAGAGGTATAGGAAGAAAAATAAGGACCTTCATATGGTTTTATAGACTTAGAGAAGGCACCTAGAGAGATCTTAGTCTTCGATAAGAAAAATGTTATTATTAGGTATAATGATGTTATTAAGGATATGTATGAATATGCAATGACTTTGGTGAGAACAACGGCCGGGAAGACACAGGAATTCCCAATTACTCCTGGTTTGTATCAAGGTTTTGATTTAAGTCCATATCTTTTCGCGTTGATTGTGCATGAATTGACTAGGCACATTCAGGATGAACTCTCATGGTGTTTGTTATTTGCGGATGATATTATACTAGTTGATAAAAATAAAGAAGGAATTATTAATAAACTATAAATTTGGTGAAAAACCTAAAATCAAAAGAATTTAGGATAAATAGAACTAAAACTAAGTATATGGAATATAACTTTAGTAAAAGAAGAAATAAAAAACAGGAAGTAGTAAAAATTAAAGATCAAGAGACAATAAAGAGTGAACACTTTAAATATATAGGATCTATTATTCATAGAGAGTGTGAGATTGACAATTACGTTATGCGTAGAATTAACGATGGATGGACTAAATGGAGGAATGCACCCCGTGTATTGTGTGATAGGCATACCTTAAGCTAAAAAGAAAATTTTATAGAATGTCAATAAGACCGGTTATGCTTTATAGTACTGAGTGTTGAGCAACTAAGAAACAATATATTCAAAAGTTGTGTATAGCTAAAATGAGAATGTTAAGATGAATGTATGGTAAAACTAGGAAAGATAGAATTAGGAAATGTTAAGAGTATTAGAGTAGTATGTGTAAATTGTTAATAGTGTTAGAGTAGTATGTGTAATTCTTATTATTGTATGTTAACTATAAATACAATGATATATGGAAACTAAGTCAAGTTCTTTTGTTCCTCCCCAATATATTATGCTAATCTTCTATATTTATCATGGTATCAGAGCATGATTACAATCTTAAATATATCTGTTGAATATATTTGTGATCTGTTATGGTTGTGTTATTGTTGCTCGTTGAAGCTCCAGTAGTGGTGGTATAGGTGCTCTGTGGTTTATTGTGGTGATGGTTGTGCAGTCGACGACCGGTGGTGTCGTTTGTTTGTTTGTTGTGGTGGTATAGAGGGTGTAACAATCGTGGTGGTTCACTGTTCAGGAGCCCCAGCCCAATTCAATCGGTCTTCTCTCTCTGTTCTGTTCACTGTTCGTGGCTTGATCGTCAGACCCACGATCATCGCTTCCAAATCGTGGATGTTGGTGTAATGACCACATGAGTGTGGTGTAGCTCTGTTAATCGCACTCTGTTAAGGTGGTGGTGCATCGTTGTCAGTGGTGGTGTTGTTCCGTTGTTGGTGTCGTTATGTTGGCCGTCGAAGATTTATAGTGGTGGCATGGTGGTTGCGTTGTTGTGGTAAAGGTGCTACGTTGGTGTCGTTGTTGTCGTTGTTGGCACGTCGTGGAGGCGGCGTTGTGAAATGAAGGGTTTCATTGAAATCTTAGCAATGGAGAAGACGACTCTTCGTGGGTTGGTTTGCTAAAGCGGGTTTGGGTTATTCTCAAGCCCAGTCTAATAACAAGTCTAGATCCAGACCCACATCTGATCCAGATCTAACCCAGTCCAGAACCAGCGGTCCAGAGGGATAGACCGGTCCGATTCAACGGTCTAAAGGGGTAAACCGGTCCGGTTCAGCGGTCTAGAGGGCTAAACCGATCCGGTTCAGGCCTCCAAAAGCCCTAACTGGTCCGGTTCAGCAGTTCAGGAGCCCCCGCCGGCCCAGTTCAGTGGTCCAGGAGCTCTAGTTGGTCCGGTTTACTTAGTTTTCACACCGATTCACCCCGGTTCAATTGGTTTCTACTCCGATTTAGCCTGATTCAGTTGATTTCTTCTCTGGTTCATCCCTGTTCAGCTGGTTTCTTCTCTGGTTCAGCCTTCCAGCAGCCTTTCTTGGACCGATTCAGTCATCTAGTGGGCTTCTCTGGTCCAGTTCAACCCCCAATTAGATCTTCCAGTCCGGTTTGGTGATCTGGTAATCTTTTCTTCTTTGGCTCAGCAGTACAGTAGGTGATTCTTGTCTTGTTCAGTGATCTAGTGTTTTTCCCTTTTTTCTATTTGCTGCACTTATGGAACCCAAGAAAGACACTGGATTGGTTACTATTACACGAGAGGAGGATGTTCAATTCTTGTCTCAACAACAAGCTGTCTCATCTCCCTCTACTACTACTTTTACCCGGTCAGGTAATACTTCCACTTGTTTATTGTCCTCCACCCGCAGTCCCTGGATCATAGACTCTGGCGCTTCTGACCACATGACTAGTGCGTCTGATGTTTTTTCTACTTATCAGTCTGCTACTTCCACATGCAGTGTTACTCTTGTTAATAGTACTTGTTCTACAGTTTCAGGTCTAGAGACTACTCACTTGAGTCTTGATATGTCCCTATCTTCTATGTTATTTGTTCATCAGTTTCCTTTCCATTAGCAAGAATACACATTCTCTCAATTGTTCTGTAACATTTTATCCCTCTTATTCTGTTTTTCAGGATCTCAAGTCGACGAGGAAAATTGGTACAAGGCATGAAGCTGGTGGTCTATATTATCTTGACTTTGATTCACCTACCCGGACTCTATAGACCTTGTTGTCTCCTTTTCAATGGCATTGTCGTCTTGGACATCCCTCTCTCTAGGATCTGAAGCGCCAAGTTTTCAGTCTTAATTCTGTGTCGTCTTTGTCTTGTGAAGCTTGTCAACTTAGTAGGCATCAATGTGTGTCATTTTAGTCTAGAGTCAATAATCGTGTGTTTAGTCCATTTGAGTTAGTACATTCTAATGTTTGGAGTCCAATAAAGAATATTTCATCTAATAAATATCTTTATTTTGTGACATTTGTAGATGACTATTCTCGTGTGACTTAATTGTTTTTTATGAAAGTTCAGTTTGAATTATTCTCTATATTTGAGACCTTTCGTAAGGAAATAAAAACTCAATATGGTTGTCGTATACGTACTTCACGTTCCGATAATGCTCGGGAATATAAATCTGATCCTTTTTCAGCTTATCTTAGTAAAACTGATATTATTATCAGACTTCTTGTGCTTACACATCTCTATAGAATGGTATTGCTGAACGCAAGAACTGTCATTTGTAGGAAGTCACTCGTGCCCTATTACTCCAGATACATATTCCTCGATATTTTTGGAGTGATGTTGTTCTTACTGCTTGCCACCTTATTAATCGTATGTCATCCTCTGTGTTAAATGAACAAAATTCATATTCTGTCCTATTTCCTGATAAGTCCTTATTTTTCCTCACTCCTAGGGTTTTTGGATGTGTTTGTTATGTTCACAATTTGGGTCCTGAGTTTAATAAACTTGACCCTCGAGCTACCAAATGTGTATTTCTTGGTTATTCTCGTACACAGAAGGGATATTGTTGCTACAGTCCTTCTCTACAACGATACTTTACTAGTACCGATGTCACGTTTGAGGAATCT
>CM042196.1:12829643-12869789 GCA_023539305.1 Ilex asprella
CAACATGGGCTAAAGCATCTTAGGAGTATTAATAGGGGAAAAAATATATTTTCTCCCCATTCTCAACTGGGTTTAACGTTGGAAGAGGAAGAGAGGTAAAAGAAAAGAAAAAAATCAAAATCTCCAACTTCTCTCTATGATTTACGAAGTTCCGTTGGTCGAATTGACTCGAACCAAGAGTCAAAGTTCATTTACACAATGAGGGTTCCACGACCATACCGAAAAAGACGGATTTCACCCAAGATTCAAAAACAAAATTTTGGATAAATCAAAGTTTAATCTTTGTTGGTTTTCTTGAAGTTCTACAATCTCATTTTACACTTCAAGAGGTAGGGTTTTCATCCTAACTAGGTTTATTTCCAACCTAGGGTGATTATATGAAATGGCTTGGTTGTTAGATGTATTTAAGACTTGCCTATTATTGTAAATTGATGAAATGGGTATTAGAAATAGATAGAATAAATTCTATCGTGAATTGGGTATGTAAAAATTACTTAATGTAATTTCTTGAGTTATGGGATGAATTTGGACATTTTTATGTGATTACATGATTTGGTGCCTTAAAGGTGTTTGATTAAATGACAATATGAAATCAAGTGTGTTTTGCAAAGATTATGTATAACACGCTTGAAAATTTGTTGTTGAATGTATATGTTGATACATGCTTGATGATATATTGACATTATGAGGATTTATGAAAATTATATGCCTATGATATAATTAACCATGGTGTATGTTGAAATTTGGTTGAGATTGTTCATATGACACTTATACATATTGTACATGATATAGTATTGCAATCGTACATTACACTGCATATGCACAGAGATATCGCATTCATGGACATTAGGCATGAGGGTGGGTGTGTGTGCACGGTTGTCATCAAACACCACACTTAGTAAATGATGTGCAGGCTCGGGAAGTTGGGCCAAGGTCTAGCTGAGTCACACGGTTTGCATTGAAAATAGGGTCAGGATTAGCAAGAATGGTTAGATTGTTCCTAGGGTTAGAGACTCGGTGATTAGGATACGCACTCCCTTGGTTTAGTCCATAAAGTGTGTCGGTGTACGCAGAACCGTTGGTGAAAGTCTACGAATTTTGTGTCCATTGGGTACCCATTGGTATAAGTCCATAAATACCCACTCTAAGAAAGACCCGGAGATTTTAAATAGTCATGGGATGTGTAACATCAATGGCGGGACTTAGAATACCCAGTTTTATACTCATGAATTGCATGGATGATGGAGTCAGTGAATGCTCGGGTTGAAGTGCATGAGTGAGTCTCATCTCATTTCATGGCATGACATGGTGATTTCTAACATTGGATTGCATATTCTTGATTGGAATGGTTGTTGTTTGTTGAATGTTGCATGTGAACATTTCATATGCACTTAAGTTGGAGTAGCCTCTTTAGGAGATACTATATTGAGCGTGACTCACCCTTTATAAGAAAATATTTCAGGTGCTAGTTATACACCGGTGAACGGCTCGCATTTGGGGCTTCAAGGATGAAGAAAAACCGACTTATGGTTTTTAAATCACGTTTTGTAAAACTATTGTAGAAATTTAGTTTTTGGCATGTAATTATAAGAAAATGACTATATTGACTTTGTATGAACCATGTTGTATGTAACACTTTATGTTATGGGAGTTTGGGTTTATGTTGTACATGCTTGGGATGGATTGAAAATCGAAAACGGATGAAAAAGGGGAAAACTGGACATACCTATTGTTGGTGCTTGAACGCCATTCCACATTCGAACGTAGGAAGCTTACAGTACTTGAGGCTCTGCAGAGTACCAAAGTATTGGGAGCAACCTTAGTTCCAATGCCATTCCACGCGCGAATATAAGGAGCTTACAATACTTTTGCATCTCTGTAGAGAACCAAAGTATTGGGAGCAACCTCGGTTCGAACGCTAGTCCACGTTCGAATGGGTAGGTTTTGTTAAAATCTCAATTTTTTTGAAATGTTTTGCTAGGCTTTTGGGTTTTGAGTTCTTTTGTTCAAATGATATAAATAGACATTAAATGAGGATAAATAGTTGTATATTGAAACTTGGATGAGTCATGTAATCGAAGTGTACATAGGTTGTGTGTGTGGGAGTGCCCGAAACAGGGGAGACTCTATCCAAACTTTTTGTTTTTGTGATCCCGGTAAAGGAGATGTTGTGCTGTGGTGTCAAATTATGCATCCTTCAAGGGTATTTTCGTGGGTTGATAGGTGATCAACGGGTTGACAAAGGACCTCCGTTTTAGGAGCGTTACAACCATCACCCCACCATCACCATAAACCACTATTACCACCCACCATCGCCACCAACCACCACCACCTACTACTGTCCATCAACCACCACAACCCATCATCGTTATCAACCACCGCCATTTTATTTTTGTCAACAAAAGATTCCATTAAACTCATAAAAAGTTTCCTTAATTCGAGGAATAAGCTATTCTAGTGAGTTTTCCACATGTCGGTTGTCGATCTAACTCAAACTCGAAACCTTGCTTGCTGCCACCACCTATTACCACCACCACCCATCGCCCCACCACCCATTGCCACCACCACCACCACCTACCGTTGCCCACCACCACCACTGCTGCTGTCCACCAACCAACACTTGCCACCCATTGTCACCTACCAACCATTACCACCTACCATCGCTGCCAACCACCATCTCTTTGCCACCACCACCATCACCAAGCACCACTTGACACCATTGATTCATAGTTAAAAGTTACATCTTATTATGCCTTTATGAGATTGATTATGTCTTAATTGTGTTTAAATGATAATATTTCAAGATAAATGAAGTACAAGGGTTTAAGGGAAATAATGTCACTTTCCCATGCAACACATGTGTTTTAAAAGAGTACTCAAGAAGAAGAAACAAGTTGCATGTCAAAGTGGACTTTGCCTCCACATTCGAATGCCACATTGAAATCATTCAAAATCTCCAAGGGATTGCTTGGGAGATGACATGAGGTTGCTTACTGTAAATTTTTAAGGCTGCATTAATGGCCATGTTAGAACTCCAATAGCGTTTGAACGTACTTCAGAGAATAAATGTTTTATTGTTCGAACACCAAGTAACATTCAAATGTTAATATCTAACAGAATGCATGTAGATTAGATTTTCACTTGGATTTTCTGGCATAGGCTTGGACTTTATGCACCTAGGTTTTTCTTTTACCTCCCTTATTTGCCTATAAATACCATCCCTTAAAACTTACTTAGATATCTCTTTTGGAAGCCGAAAAACCCTCCAAAAGTACCTAGTCTTCTTCTGCTTTCATTATTAGTTTTATTAACTTTCATTGTAAAGCATCTTTCTTCACTTAGAGGATCGAACCTCTCTCACCTTTCTAGCTCTCTTGTGGCTTTGAAGAGTTGGTGGTGTTTCACTCATTCTTTGTCGAAGATAAACACTTTGTTTTGGTAAATGTTAACTTGTACTTATAAGTTCCTCTACTTAGAGGGATGAAATTCACTCACTTTTCTATCTTTCTCAAAGCCATGAAGAATGGGTAGTTTCTCATTCACTCTTTAATAAGAGGTGATGGATATGTAAATAATTGTTCATAAGTTATATTTGTGCATTTCATTTATGCTTAATGATTTATCTTTCCCTTGTTTATTTAATGATTGAATGCATTTAACAAAACTAAAAGTACTTTGTGCAATCATGAATCACCTATATACAAGTTAATTCTTGACACAGGAGAATTCATTGATTCCTTGCAAGTACTCAAGTTAGGTCTTCATAATAACTTTTCAATTTTCATTGTCATTTTGTTTTAACCAAGAATGGGATAACTTAATAGTTGATGGATGATTTGTAACATGGCTTGCTTGTTTACAGATGGGTTAAGTCTCGGCATAAATAATTCTTATAAATTTCTGCAAAGACATTGGAGTCATGCTTCTAATTCATACATTCCATCTTTATCCTCCAATTAACTTACTATTGACTTACGGGTTAATTGAGTAGTTTACAAAGCACAAATATAACAACCGGATGAATAACTACATGTCTATATCCTCAAGCTAAAGGGTGACTTTTTCATTTAAGAAAATCTTATATTCTATCTAGAAAATTCTATCATCATTATAACTTCAAATCTCAAGGGTTTCGGTCACTTTGGTCTCTATCACTTATAACTTCAAAACACAAACATTAGTTCCCTTTAGATTTGACTTCGAACATAACTGGACTATGACTACAACTTGACTAACTGCACTTGGGTGTACACATTTCAAAACAAGTCAAGTTTTTTGGTGCTATTGTCGGGGAATCTAATGGTGTTTTAAAGTAAAAAGTAAAAAGACATTTATTTGTTGTATATATTTTTGATTTACTATATATAATTCTTATTTTGTGTCTGAAGATGATCCTTTTTTTTAAAATTTGCCAGAAGAATTTGTCGAGTCTGTAAATCAATCTGAACCTTCCTCATCTCGATCAATAGCAATCTCCTTAGATAATAGCATGGCCAATAATGAGAGAGAATGGAAAATTCCTAATATTTGAACTCTAAATGAATATTTGCATCCCACACGAAGCAGTGTCCCCTCTTGTTTTGTGTATCCTGCAAATGCGTCCAACTTCAATGTCAAGTTATGGATAGTACAATTACTACCTCAATTTCATGGACTTGAATTTGAAAACCCATATTTATAAATTAAAGAATTTGAGGAGTTATGTGGGATATGCCTAGATAATTCTGAGTTGGCCAAGTTGAAACTTCTTCCTTCCTCTATAAAGGATAAAATTAAACAATGGTTAATTCTTTAAAAGCCCATTTGATACCAAATTGACAGGCATTAGAAAATGTTTTTGAGGAAGTTTTTCCCTCTACACCATACTAATGCACTTAAAAGGAAAATTATGAACTTTTCGGTTAAAGAGGGAGACATTTTTTACCAATGTTGGGAGAGATCCAAGGATCTTCTCCAAGCCTGCCCACACCATGCTTTAGAGAGTTGGACTTTGGTAAGTTTTTTCTATGATTCTTTGCCCACTCTATTACGTCAGTATGTTGAAATAATGGCTTAAGGGGAGTTCATGGAAAAAAGTTCGGGAGAGGCATTTGAATTTTTTGATACTATATCCGAGAGTTCCCAAATGTGGGACTCAACCTCTCCTACCATTGTTGAAGCCAAAACCATCCACTTCCCAAGGGAAAAATATGTTTTAAAAGAAGATGATAACCTTAGGAAAAAATGGCTACCTTATCTTGAAAGCTTGAAGCTCTAGAGGTGAAGAAGGCAAATCAAGTTGCTATTGGGCCTCTCACAGAACAAGTGTGGGAGATTTGTGCTTTGATAGAACACCCTACTAGTGAATGTCATACCATTTCTACATTTAAGGAAGTTTTGTTAGGGCAGACCAATGCAATTTCCATTTTAGCAACCCCTACTCCAATCCCTTATTCCAAAACTTACAATACAAGGTAACATAATCACCCAAATTTCAACAGGAGGAACACTCGTTAACCTCCCATAAATCCACAACAAGATTCACAACCACTACCTCAAGGGCCTCCTATGTATCAAACATACCAACAACCACACAAGAGAAGTCTTGAGGACACATTAAATTAGTTCATGCAAAGTCAAATGAACTACAACAATCATTCTACTCATGCTTTCAATGAATTCAAAACCCAGACCACTCAATCGTTCAAGGATCTCAAAAGTAATATCTAGAAGTTGACCCGATCAATGACCACACATGAGAAGGGCAAGTTGCCTGCCCAACCTAAACAACCACAAGGTCAATATCAGGTGGGTAATACTTCTACCATGGAATTCCCACAAGAGCAAGTTCAAGTAATCACCAATCTAAGAAGTGGTAATGTCATTGACAAAACCATCAAACCATCACCACTCAAGATGACCATACCTGTGCTGTAACTTGCACAAGTTTCTCCAGATGAAACTGAGTCTAAAGAAGATAAGGGTCCATGACCACTATGTCCCATTCTTGTTCCTTTTACTCAAAGACTCAAGAAAACATAGAAGTTGAACAACTATGCATAAATTTACGAGCTTTTTAAACAAGTAAAATTAAATATTCCACTTCTGAATGCCATTAAGCAAGTTCCTTCTTATGCCAAGTTTCTAAAAGATATGTGCACGATCAAAAGAAGTCAAAATGTTCAAAAAAGGGCTTTCTTAATTAAACAAGCAAGTGTCATACTCCAACACAAAACCCCCTCCAAAATACAAGGATCCGGGGTGTTCCACAGTGTCATGTATCATCAAAAATTTCAAGATAGAACAAGCATTGCTTGATCTTGGAGCCAATGTCAACTTACTCCCTTTCTTAATCTAGAAACAACTAGGTTTGTGTGAACTAAAACCCACATATATCACACTACAATTGGTAGATAGGTCTATCAAAGTTCTGAGGGGTATTGTTGAGGATGTACTAGTTTAAGTGGACAACTTCTTTTTTCCCATTAACTTCATTGTCTTGGATACTTAGCCAGCAATATATTCAGGGAATCAAATTCCCATCATCCTTGGTCGACCTTTCCTTACAACTTCAAATGCATTAATTAATTGTAGGAATGGGGTCATGAAATTTACTTTCAAGAATATGACTCTTGAGCTTAACATTTTCAACATTGCCAAGCCACCCAGGTGAGGAAAAAGAAGTGAGAGAAGTGAATTGAATTGAATCTTTGGCACATGAACATTTGAAAAAAGCATTTTGTGAAAACTCCCCAAAATCTTGTTTACTAGATTCTATCACATTTGACATGGAAGATGCTTGTCAGATTCTAGTCAAGGGACTGAGAGTTGCCCAACTAATGCTACTAAATTTGAAGAATTGACCCAGCCACTCTCATCAAGTGTCAGACCAGCAAATCCTAAATTGAAACCCCTCCCATCTAACTTAAAATATGCATTTTTAGGGGAGGATAAGTCTTATCCAGTGGTAATTTCATCCAAGCTTGCAAATTTACAAGAGTTTAAGCTGATAGAAGTTCTTAGACGTCATAAGAGAGTACCATTGGGTGGACCATTGCTGATTTGAAAGGTACAAGTCCATTAATTTGTAATCATGCTATATAGCTCGAGGAGGATACAAAACCCTCTTGTCAAATGTAGTGACGATTGAACTCCCACATGAAGGAGGTTGTACGGACTAAGGTGCTCAAACTATTAGATTCAAGAATCATCTTCCCCATCTCTTAAAGCAAATGGATTAGCCCAACCCAAATTGTGTCCAAGAAGTCTAAGGTCACAGTAGTTAAAAATGATGCCAATATGTTGGTACCAACCTGAGTTGTCACAGGATGACGAAAGTGAATAGACTATCGAAAACTCAATTCAATGACTAGGAATGACCACTTTCCTTTTCCCTTTCTCGATCAAGTCTTAGAAAGAATTGTGGGTCATGCATTTTATTGGTTCCTAAATGGATATTCTAGATACAATCAAATCGAGATAACACTTAATGACCAAGAGAAAACAACATTCACATGTCCATTCGGTATTTTTGCATTTAAAAGGATGACGTTTGGACTTTGTAATGCTCCTGGAATATTTTAAATATGCATGTTGAGTTTGTTTAGTGACATGCTTGAAAGATTTTTGGAAGTATTCATGGATAATTTTCTTGTGTATGAAGATTCAATTGAATTATGTTTAACTAACCTGGAAAAAGTTTTGATAAGATATAAGGAGACCAATTTGGTGCTTAATTAGGAGAAATGTCATTTCATGATAACAAAAGGCATTGTTTTGGGTCACTTTGTTTCCTCAGAAGGCATAAAAGTTGGCAAAAAAAAAATATAGATTTGATAGGAAATTTGTCTACTCCTAAAACTGTTAAAGATGTCAGATTATTTCTAGAGCATGCAGGGTTCTACAGGAGATTCACCAAAGATTTTAATACCATATCAAAAGTCACGTGTCATCTCCTAAGACAGGATGTAACTTTCGTATGGAATGAGGCATGCCAACAAGCTTTTTGATAAGCTTAAATGTATGTTAATCTCTGCTCTAATAATGGAATCGCTTGACTGAACGCTGCCCTTTGAATTGATGTGTGATGTAAGAGATTGCATTGTGGGGGCAGTGTTTGGTCAAAGAAAGGATAAAAACCTTATGTGATCTATTACGCAAGGAAGAATCTAAATGATACTCAAATGAATTATTCCATAACTAAAAAAGAATTACTTGCTGTGATTTTTGCTCTAGAAAAATTTAGTTCTTATCTAGTTGGTTCTTCTATTATTGTGTTTACTGACCATGCAACGTTGAAGTATTTGCTCATAAAAAAATGCCCAATCATGACTGTTAAGATGGATACTATTATTAAAAGAATTTGACCTAATTATCAAGGACAAAAAAGGGGTAAAAAATGTAGAGGCAGATCATCTATTAAGGTTGACATATGAATTTCATGAGGACAAGTTACCAATCAATGAAAATTTTTCAGATGAGTAACTATTCACAATCTTGGAGTTACCATAGTATGATGATATTGCTAACTTCCTAGCCACTGGTACGTTCACTCCTTTCTTTAGCATGATGGATAAAAAGAAATTTTTAAGAGAAATGTGTAATTTCTATTGGAAAGATCCATACGTGTTTAAATACTATAAGAATCAAATCATAAGACATTATGTTCCCAATCAAGAAATCGGACAGGTAATTTCTTTTTATAATTTTGAAGCATGTGGTAGCCATTTTTCATCAAAGAAAACGGCTGCAAAAATCTTACAGTGTGGATTTTATTGGCCCTCACTTTTTAAGGATATTCATGTCTTTTGTCTAACATGTGATAGACGCCAAAAAACGGGCATTATTTCTAAAAGAAATATGATGCCTTTGAACTCTATACTAGTAATCGAAATTTTTTATTGTTGGGCATCGATTTCATGCAACTATTTCTCCCTTCCTTTGACTATCTATATATCTTAAGTGGCTATCAATAATGTGTCCAAATAGGTTGAAGCAATTCTATGCTGAAATAATGATTACCGCACAATGATTAAAGTTTTAAAAGAAAATATATTGTCTTGGTTTGGAATTCCTAGATCCATCATAAGTGATGGTGGTGCTTGTTTTTGCAATCGTCCTTTTAAAAACTTGATGAAAAAATATTTTATTTTTCATAAGGTTGTAGCCCTTTATCATCCACAGACCAGTGGGCCGACTGAATTGGCTAATCGAGAGATTAAAATAATTTTGAAAAAAAAGGATAAAATCAAACTGCAAAGATTGGTCATTACGAGTAACTGATGTGCTTTGGGCATATCGCACTGCCTTTTAAAATAATTTTGGGTGTGTCTCCTTATCGACTAGTTTATGAAAAGCCTTGTCACCTTCTTATTGAATTGAAACACATAGCATAGTAGGCTATTAAAACCACGAACTTTGACTTAGACAAGACAGGAATATCAAGGAAACTTCAAATTAACAAGTTGAAAGAGTTGAGAAATGAGGCTTATGACAATGCTAAAATTGCAAAAGAAAGGATGAAAACTTTTCATGACAAAAACATCGTGATAAAATCTTTTGTTCCTTCCCAAAAATTTCTCCTATTTAATTAAGGGCTCCGCCTGTTTCTTGGTAAGTCGGAGTCAAGGTGGACTGGGTTTTACATTGTATGGCGAATGTTTGGGCATGGAGTAATAGAGGTAGAGAATCCTTCAAATGGTAATGTTTTTACTCTTAATTGTTCATATCTAAAACCATTTCATGAAAGGTTTGTTATGGATGGGGAATCCATTGTTCTAATGGATTCAGAAGATCTTGAATAATTTTTTTGGGGTTCAGACACGGAGTTGTGTTGGGTTATGAGAATTTCCATCTCAAGAACTAGACCCCACCGAACAATGTCTCTATAAAAGCATCACAACCCTAAATGCACATCACTTTTCACACTTCACTCTCTTTCTAAAAAAGCTCCGCCACTCCTCTTCGTTATCTTTACCTTTGAAGTTTATCCTCTTCAAACTCCATGACTTCACACTCAACAGATACCATCCTTTGTTTTAAATTTTGTATTTTAATTCTTTATTTACTCATGTGTTTTGTTCTTATTTATGCATTTAGCATGATGTCATCATTATTGGGATAAGTAGATGTTTACGAGGAACAAAGGTCAATGGTCCGAACCACTTCTATAAAAATTTAAATATTGTTTTCATTAATTTTACCATTTTTGCTAAGATAAGATGTGAGCCGAGTAAGGAATGTCCTAATTTTCCAATGACATGCTCGAACGCAAGGAGCTTACAACATCTTAGGTTCTGTACAGAACCAAAGTACTGGAAGCAACCTTTGTTCAAACGCCAGTACCAAGTTCGAACGTGAGGAGCTTATAGCATTTTAGGTTTTGTAGATAACCAAAGTACTGGGAGCAACCTTCGTTAGAATGCCAGTTCCAAGTTAGAATGCAATTTTAAAATCTTTTTTGAACCTTAGTTTGAACGTTAGTTGCGTTAGAACGTTGTCTGTCGGGGTTTAAAAAGCTGGATTGTCTTCTCCACTTCAGAAATCACCCTAACCCCTTCGAAACCCAAACCCTAGGCAACCCCTTCAACTACCCAAGCCTAGAAAACCTCTCTCCTTTCATTTTTTCCTCAAAAATCATTCACCCAAACCATATTTTCATCCAATTTTTCACTTTTAACCGAACTAATTCAGCCCATCTTTCCTAAAAAAACCCCCAAATCCAAGATGGCTCTAAGAATGAAGGTGCCGACTCGATGAAATATGAATGTAGTAAGCCAAGATCCAAATTTTGTCAAAGAAATAATCGAGGAAAGGGATGGAAGGCTAGCGCTTGTCTGTCAATACGATCGCACTCGATTTCACTTCAATTAAATCCATTGTGTGTGAACCAACTATTGAATTGCACCATTTTGTTGAGTTGGGTATATTGGCAATAATGGAAGCAAAAGTTGGGATAATTATTTGAGGGGAAGTGGTGAAGTAAATTGTTAGGAAGTTTTATCCAACGCCGATGTGGTGAATGGGACAATCAATACGTATGTGAGAGGGATTTAAATCAATATGAGTAAGGAAATAATTTTGGAAGTAAGGTCTGTGCCACGGGTACCTAGGCCTAACTATCTTCCGAGGAAAGAAGTAAGTTTGGATGTGGTGAGAGTAGAATTGACCCAAATTGTGAAATTCAAGTAGGGGAGAAAATAGTTTCTCAAACAAGGAGAGGTGACCGATAAATACAAAATGCTCAACTTGATTGTCATTTCAAATTTTGCTCCACTTGGGCGGAAGAATGAAATTCTGCCAGACATGGCTCAATTTTTGTATGCAATAGGAAATAATCATTTCATTGATCTTCTCTCTTTGATCTTGTTTGAGATGATCAAAGGTTGTGATGCTAAGAGAAATTTACTTCCCTTCGGAACATTAATGAAAGAGATTTGCATTGATTGGGTAGTGAAGATCAAACAAGAATGGGAAGTGCTTAAGCCAATAGGATTCTTGAACAAGGTTTCATTTCAAAGGAAGGACATGCCACTAGGACATGGCACTGATAAGATGCAAGATACTTTGGATGCGGAAGAAGAGAGGGAGGCAGAACAGGCCCACGCTGAGATGGGTGATAGAAGGTGTAAGAACCAGAGTAAATTTGAACTTTTATGAATAAAGGGCAAAACGATAAATTATCGCTACAGTATGGGTTGAAAACTTAAAAATTTTTAGAGTTCGGATGATGAAACGGACCCCACTGTTGGATTTGTCTCGCGAAATCTAACAACCACGTCAATTTTCGTTGAATTCTGAGATAATTGAATTTTTTCACGTTTTACGAGGCGGTCGGGCCTTGGGTGACCCAAAATTAAAATTTTTAATAAAATTTTAAATTTTGTAAAATAAATGAAGGCAAGTTAAAATAAAAATATTTTGAACTTGAACCGGAGCTAAATTTAATCCTTTCGGGACGAAAACGGACCTGAGAAAAAAAGGACGTGTGGCGCGTCGTGGACCAAGCAATTAGAAAATATAAATAGGAGAGAAAATCTGATTTTCTCTCCATTTCTCAGCCGATACACATGATAGAAAAGAGGAGAGAGAAAGAGCTCGGATTCTCTATCTTATCTCTATGATCTACGGAGATTAGGAGCTCGAATCCACTCGGACCGAGAACAAAAGTTGTTCTCCTCGCTGAGAGCTACAAAACCATACCAAGGAGGTTGGGTCTGGGCGAGATTCCAAGGACAGGATTTTGGAGAAAGTGTGGATTCTAACTTGAATCGAGTTCTAGAAGTTTTCCAATGTCGTTTTATGCTTCAAGAGGTAGGGTTTTCTCCTACTTAGGTTTATTTACAACCTAGAATGCTACTATAGAATGGGTAGGTTGATAGAAATATATACCACTTTCCTATGGTTGTGATTTGATGAAATGGGTAGTGAAAATGGGTAGAATAAATTCTATCTAGAAATGAGTATGTAGAAATTGCCCAATGTAGTCTCTTGACTTATGTGAATTTATGGGCATGCTTTGTGTTTACATTATGCCTTGAGAAATTATGTGTGTTATTAATTGTTATGTGATGACATGCTTAGATTTTGTTCTAGAGAAAGACGTTGATATGAACATGTGATATATTGACATTGTGAAAGACTATGAGAATTATATGCTTACCATATAAATTGTCATGGAATTGTGAAATGATTTGGAGTAGTTTATATGACGTATATAGTATATTGAACATGGTATTATTGTTGCAATGATATATCATATTGCATATGCACGAGAGCATCGCATTATGTGGGTGTGTGTGCAAGGTTATCATCAACACCACACTAGGTGGATGACGGGTGGACTCGTGTATACCAGGTCGAAGACTTGGCCAAGTTGCACGATTTGCATGGTAAAGAGGATTGGAGTTATCAAGAAGGGCTAGAAGATTCCTCGGGTGTAAGGCCCAGTGTTTTGGATACACACTCCGTTAGTACAAGTCCATAAAGTGTGTCGGTGTACACGGAACCGTTGGTGGAAGTCCATAAATTCTGTGTTGGTTGGGTGTCATTGGTGTAAGTCCATCAATACCCACCCCACAAAAGACCCTGGATTAGTAAAAGGCATTTGATGTGCAACATAAATGACGGGTTAATACACATTGACCCTAGCATGTGTTGGAGAGCCGGGAAGGGCTTGGGTTGAGTTGTATGAGTGAGTCTCACCTCATTTCATGGCATGACATGACAAGTTCCAACATTGGATGCATATTCTTGCTTGGACTGTATGAGTTGTTGAATGTTTCATGTGAATATTGCATATGCATTTAGGTTGGAGAGTAGCCTCTGTAGGAGATACCCTATTGAGTGTGACTCACCCTTTATGGGAAAAACATTTTAAGTGCGGAATTTACGCTGGTGGATGGCTCCCAATTCGAGCCTCATGGATGAAGAAATCCGGAATGTGGCTTTATTTTGAATATTTTGTAAAATCATTAAGAACATTTCATTTTGGCATGTAATTAAATGAAATGAATGTAATAGAACTTGTATGTACCAAGTTTTATGTTGGGAATGATGTTTAAGATGTATTGGATGATTGTGGATGGTTTTGGAATGGATTTGTTGAGATTCAAAATTAAAAATGGTTGAAATAGACAAAGCTGGGCAAAGTGTACCGGTACACTATTGTCCAGAAGGCAGACAGTACTGGTATAGTCTGGTCCAGTGGGCAAACCGAACCGGTACCGTGTACCGGTACACTCTCCAAATTTTTTTAAAATTAAAACTATTTATGATGCTTTCACCCTATGTTTTTCTTCTCTCCGAGGATGTAATTGAACTATAATAGAGTCTAAATCATGGTAAATTGGGCCTCGATTGGATTTAATGGATAAATGAATGTGGGATACACCTGTGGGTTATAATTCCTGATTAAGGGAATGCTATTGATGTGGTGTCGGGTTGTGCGACATTTATGAGTATTTTCGTAGGTTGATGGGTTATCAATGGTACATAAAAGAACCCCAGATTATGGGGTGTCACAGAAGGACTCTACGAGAGATCATGCTTAGCATTGAGGCAAAGCAAGATTAGATTCTTCATCGTTTGAGTTGTGGAGCTACTGGACCTTTGTGCACTCGAGTTGCTTGTGACTATGTTCATTTCCGTTTCTTTGGTTTACCTTGTGTTTTTGTTCTCTTCAGATAATTTAAGTGTTTTGTTTTGAATCATGGGACATTTTGAATGGTTTATGCTAGTTTTGCAACAATTATCTTATTAATGCATTTGTTAAATTTTAGTCATTGCATTGTTATTTCCTGTTAAATGATAGAATTGATGTGATATTAAGATTACCTGCTAAAGTGACTAAGTACAGGGTTATCTTGCCACCTAACCTAACAGTTTGAATTGAAAACCTCATTTGTTTGAAAAATGATATTTTCTCTATGCTTAAGTATCAAATGTACATTGGTCTTTGCTATTGTTAGGAAAGTGCAGAATTGCCAGACTTGAAAATGGAATTAGGATATAGCCTACATTTTTTGGAAACTTGATAAAATTAGTGGAGATAACGATGAATCTAGTGGTAAGCTTTTGAGGCTTGCGATGTTTTTGAGAGAAAATCAGCACTTACTTGGGCAATGTTTTTCACTTTCAATTCTTGAATAATCTCATTAAGTTTATTTTGATTGATGCAAGTAAAGCAGTATGTTGATGTATCCAATAAAGAATTTGTTCACAGGTTAAATACATGTGCACAGACCTAAGAAAGTATATTAGACCATTTATTATTTTTTTTTTTTAGCCTTGTCCATTTCTTTTGCAACAAAAGGGAAAACAAAAAGGTAGAAGGAAATGAGCAAAGAAAGAAAGAGATGCAAAAAAAAAAAAAAAACCAATCCAACAAATAAGTTGTGATTCGAAAAAAAGGGGGATGAAATAACATAGATGAATTTTTCAAAGACAAAATGAAGGATAGAAGGAGAAAATGTGTAGAATTCTAATATAATTAGGTAACCCTTTTTGAACTCTTATTATCTATCATTTCATTACCACTTGGCCCCTGACCACATTACAACCTGGAAAAAGCCCTATTTGGTCTCAGGTCTAATGTGTGTATGAAGTCAACTAAAATTTGAGGTATGTTAATAACATTGCTTTATCTGTATTAATATTCTTCTATGAGATTTTGCCAAATGTGTTAGTTTGTTATTTCTTGGATTCCACTCCCCCAATTTTTTGTGCATGTGAAAAAATTTCGATTGATCAATTTTTTACTATTCACATGCCTGTTTGAGAGAAAGTCACTAAATTCGGAGGGAATTCTTGCTAAGGGTATTCTAAGAAAGGTTTGTGAAATTGAAGCTACCCATGGAAGGTTGTAAAGAATAGTGCTTGTTATATGATGATTCTTGTCACTGGAATGATTATTTTTCACATAGGGAATTACAAATGCAAATGTGACAAGTGTTTATTTTTGCATAGAGTGCATACCTTGAATGAGAAGTGTTGGGAAACAATTTGAAATTGAGGGTTGGGTGTCACAATGATCATGGCGCTAACTCACTTTGATAAGAAATTTTACATATTCATATCTATTCAACTGAAGTTTGTGGGTAGATTCATTGAAAACCTTCATGAGATAACACTCGTCCACTAGAGGAGACCTAGGGGTTTAATGACTTGTTGAATATGCTAAATGTAGCCATATGACCTATGAAAGTGGCATTGTAAATATAATTACATTTTGATGTTGAATATTACTAGGGAAAAGAAATATGCAAGTTGGGGGGTGTGATGCATAGTTACAAATTACATCTAATTATACCTTAATGAGATTGATTGTGTCTTAATTGTGTTTAAATTATAATGCTTCAGGATAAATGAAGTACAAGGGTTTAAGGGCAATAATGCCATTTTTCCAAGCAGCACACATGTATTTTAAAAGAGAGCTCAAGAAGGAAGAAACAAGTTGCATGACAAAGTGGACTTTGCTTCCAAATTCGAACGCCACTTTCAAGTTCGAACGTCACATTAAAATTATTCAAAATCTCCAGGAAACTGCTAGGGAGATGACATGAGGCTACTTACTTTTGATGTCAATGTTGCATTAATGACCACGTTCAAACTCCAATAGTGTTTAAATGCACTTCAGAAAATAAATGTTTTACCGTTCGAATGTCAAGTAACATTCGAACGTCAATCCCTAACAGAATGCATGCAGATTAGATTTCCACCCGAATTTTCTGGCATAGGCTTAAACTTTAACCACCTAGATCTGTCTTTTACCTCCCTCATTTGCCTATAAATACTATCCCTTGGAACTTGCTTAGATATCTATTTTGGAAGTGGAAAAAGCCTCCAAATGTAACTAGTATTTTTCTACTTTCATCATTAGTTTCATTAGCTTTCATTGTAAAGCTTCTTCTCCACTCAGAGGATTGAACCTCTCTCACCTTTCTAGATCTCTTGTGGCTTTGAAGAGTGGGTAGTGTTTCACTCATTCTTTGTCAGAGATTAGCCCATTGTTTTGGTAAACGTTAAACTTTTAATTATAAGTTCGTCTACTTGGAGGGATAAGATTCACTCACTTTTCTTGCTTCTTGAAAGCCATGAAGAGTTAGTAGTTTCCCATTCACTCTTTAATAAGAAGTGATGGATATGTAAATTATTGTTCAAAAGTTATATTTATGCATTCATTAATGCATAATGGTTTATCTTTCACTTGTTTATTGAATAATGATTGAATGCATTTTGCAAAGCTAAAAGTGCTTTGTATAATCATGAGTCACCTATAGACAAGTTAATTCTTGACATAGGAGAATTCATTGATTCCTTACAAGTACTCAAGCTAGGTCTTCATGACAAATTTTCAATCTTCATTGTCATTATGCTTTAACTAAGAATGTGATAACTTAATAGTTGCTGAATGATTTGAGGATTGCTTGCTTGTTTATAGACGATTTAAGTCTTGGCATAAACAATTCTTGCAAATCTCTACAAAAACATCAGAGCATGCTCTTGATTCACACATTTGATCTTTATCCTCCAATTAACTTAATATTGACTTAGGGATTAATTGAGTAGTATACAAGACACACATATAACAACTGGATAAATAACTACATATCTAGATCCTTCAGCTAAAGGGTGACTTTTTCATTTAAGAAATATTATATTTTGTCTAGAAAATTTTATCATCATCATAACTTCAAATCTCAAGATTTTAGTCACTTTGGTCTCTATCACTTATAACTTTAAAACATCAATATTAGTTTCCTTTGGATTCGACTCCAGAATTAACCTGATTATAACTATAATTTGACCATTTGTACTTGGGTGTACACATTTCAAAACAAGTCATTGTCACCACCCCCACTTGCACCCCCACCCCCCACCACCACCACTGATCGCCACTAAGCACCACCCACTAAAATCCACCGCCTGCCACCATCATTACCCACCATTACCGTACCACCACCACCTACCAACGCTGCTAATCACCATCACCTACCACAAAAAATAGTAAAAAATTAGCCCACCACCACCCACTATTGTTGTCAACCACCACTATGCCAACCACCCCCAGTATCACTGCAACCTTCACCACCCTCCACTTGTAACCCACCACCCTACCCACACCAAACACCAGCCATTGACCACCGCCAACCATCACCCACCATCACAGCTAATCACCATCCACCATTGTGAAAAATAGTGAAGTCAAAAGCAAAAAAAAAATTATTGAACTACAAAACAATAAAATTTTAGTGAACCCCAAAATAGTGAAAAATTATTGATTTAAACAACAGTGAATAACTACTGAATTTAAAAATAGTGAAAAACAGTGAACTCAAAAACAGTAAAAAACAGTTAATTCAAAAAACGTGAAAAATAACTTTACTAAAAAATAGTTGACCACAACATACTACCCTAAATTCAGTCAAAACAACAAATGGGAAACATTGTTTTTTTTTTTTTAAATTTTAGTGTTTAGGACGGTAAAATTAAATTTATTTCTTTGTTTCCGTCATTAAAATTGGGACTTAATTTACCTAATTTACTTGATGTTAAAATATACAAAATTTTATATGATGAATTTCTCTAATGTTAATGTCTCAAACAGTAAAAAAATTATTTTACTGTTTCAGTCATTGAAATTGGGACTTAACTTTATCCAATTTATCCAAAATCCCCATTGAATTTGAATAACCCCAAATTTCCAAACCAGAACTAGGAACCCTGAATGCTCTCTCTCTCTCTCTCTCTCACCCTCTGATCAAGAGGCATCTGTCTGCCTTTGAAGAAAATCGTTGCCTATTTATAAGCAAAGCTTCAATGGCATTGGGCTGTATTTGAGTTAAGTGCAAAAATTAGGAAAATGAAATCTCCACCTCCTTTGTCTTTCTCGTAGACAACCTTCAAAGATAATGGCAAATAATTGCCAGAGAAGTCCACCCAACTATTTAATGCACAATGACATGTAGAACATATAATTTCTTTTCCTTGTCTTCTTTCTACTTCAGATAACTTCTCCAGATTTCTTTACAGAAGACTCAGGCGAGCTCATTATCTTCTAGCATCGGCGAATGATTTTGGATCAGATCTGGCATACAAAAGTCTTCGATTTTCAGCTGGGAAGTATTTGCCCATGAAAAGCTCACAGAATACTTCCCATGTCATTGCCTCTAAGTCCCTTGAGGCTTTGACCCAATTCCACCACACTTGGGATTCTCCTTCCAACTGAAAATTAGCCAGAGTTATCTTGGTGGCATCAGATGTGATCTCCCATAGCCCTCCACTTGCCGAATCCAATGGTCAGCTACCATTGGATCCCCTCCTCCTAAGAAGGTTAGAGGCTTGTGTGCCTTGAACCTCTGGAGGTTACTTGACCCTCCTTGACTCATATTTGTATTAGCCTATGCAATTGTGGAAGCTGCAGCACTAGCTTGTATGATGGTATCAGCCACGATACCAATAGCCTCTATAAAGCCATGTTGGTCAAAGGCCGGTGGTGGTTAGTTGTTATGCCGCCCACCACCTCGGCGTCCTCTTCCTCAATTAGCCATCAACATATGTCAGATAGAAATAGAGTCTCAAATACTATCCCAAAGCAAGGATTAACATTTAAACATTGAGAACTTTCTCATTGTCTTACTAGTAGGGCACATGTCACCCACTAGTAGTCATTCATACTATGAACCATCCCGTTCATCCCTCTTTCCGAACACAAGGTTATGTTTTCTAAACCTAGTGTTCCTCTTTTCATATACATTCTATCATGCATATAATTCACATGTCATTTAGCACATAATCATGTAGAAAATAAAACACATAACGTGAAATGCACATGGAATGCAATGGTCTAGACCCAATGCCCATCAAGTTTAGGTATACAATTTACCTAGGGCTTTAGTTGTGGCCTATGATAGACTCATTTTCCACAACGACCATATAAGATCTATGGCCTATGCTCTGATACCAAGCTAAGACGCCCCAAAATCTGTGGGTCATTAATTAACCGTTGACAACCCGTCAACCCGTGGAAATACCCGTGGATATCGCATAACCCGACACCACGTTAAAAGCATCCAAGTCAAACACACCATGGTTCATACCCCCATTAGGGTCCAATTTGGTCATTTAAAGGAAGGAAATTTTAAGCCCAAAGCTTGGCAAAATAATTTTTAAAATTTCAGATTTTTAGACTGGCAACCGGTAGGTGTCAATCGACTACCAGTAGTTCGGGTATTCTGAAAAATCTCTATCGAAAGCTACTTGTTAGCTACCGGTAGCTAGAACCCTATGGACCAACAACTACCGGTTGATTACCGGTAGCCTGAAACCTTCTGGTCCACAACTACCTGTTGACTACCGGTAGCTATTTTCTTCTGGGTTACTACTACCGGTAGTTAAACCCAGTTTGCCCATTTCCATAGTTCTTTCATTTCAAAACTTCTCAAAACCAACCAACACATGTACAAACCAAATCCAACTCATATAACATGGCATTTATACAAGTTTTATTGCAATCAATACCATAGGTTTGCATGATCAAAAAAAAAACAAGTTTTCTTTACTTAAATTACAAAACTCAAAATAAGCCACATCTTGGCTTTTCTTCAACCTTAGCAAACCGAATGTGGACCATTCACCGGTGTATACTCCACACCTGAAATGTCTTCCCGTATAGGGTGAGCCAACGCCCAGTAAAGTAAATCCTATAAAGGTTACTCCTCCTTAGATGCTCATACTCATGTAACATTCAAACAATTCTCAACAATTACAATCAAATATATGCAACCAAATGATGGAATTTTTTATGATATGTCATGCAATGAGGTCAGACTCATTCATGCACTTCATCTGAGCCCATCCCGATTCCTCAACACATGCAAGTGCCAATGTATGTGAACCCTTCATCCATGTTACATATCGAATGACATTTACAATCTAGGGTCTTTCTTGGGGTGGATGTTTATGGACTTACACCAACGGTACCCAACCAACTCGGAATTTATGAACTTCCACCAACAGTTCTGCATACACCGACACACTTTAGGGACTCTTATACCAACAGAGTGCTTATCCAATCACCGGACCTCTCACCCGAGGGATCTTCTAGTCCCATCTTGTAAACCCCGACCCAAACCATCATGCAACCAAACGGCTCCTTTAGGCCAAACTTTTTCAAGCCTTCCGTCACCCACCAAATGTGGTGTTGACGACAACCATGCACACACCCATGTGATAAGATATTTTCCGTACATATGCAATGTGATGCACCATTGCACAACAACACAATGTTCAATATACTATGAATGCCATATGAACAATTTCAATCCATCCATGGTAAATTATATCCTAAGCATATAATTACCATATTTGTCTCAATGTCAATATATCAAGACATGCATATATCATAAAATACATTTCAATCACAATCCATATCATAGACATATGATTTCACATTACCACATACACAAACATGTTATAGCATATTCTCATGCAATTAACAAACTTTATATCACATAGGCATATTACCAAACACCTTGAAGGCATCCAACAAGTTAAGCACAACCTTCAAGCATAAATTTCACCAAGCTACAAGAATTAACTCAAGTAACTTCCATTTACCAAATTCAAGCTAGAAACTAGCCTAAATCATTTTCATGCTCACTTTTCCACTTCCTTAACCATATACATATGTACAAGTTAATACATAGGCATATATATAAATGCAACTCTTAGTTTACCAACATCTAAAGAAAGAATAATCCAAAGTAGAAATAACCCTACCTCAAATGGAGCGTAGAGAACTCCAAGAACACCAACCAAACCTTGAAGATCTTGATCTGTCAAAATTCTCCTTTTGGATCTTCGGTGAAATCTCTTGTTTTTGGTATGTAGACGTAGCCCTCGTGACGGAGGTCGATTTTTCGTCTTGGCTCGACAGAATCCGAGCTACAGAACTCCGGAAAAATTGAAGAAGAAGGGTGAAGAACTCTCTTCTCTCTCTTGGGCGGATGAAATGAGCCTAGAAATGGGATATTATTGCTGAAATATCCCATTTAAGGCCCTATTTATACTTTGTGAGACTTGGCCCAGATCGTGCCAAGTGTCCCCCACTTATTCGGGTTTGATTTTGCCCCAAAATGATTTATTACATTCCGTGTTTAGTCCAAATTAATGTTATTGATACTTTAATCCAATTATACTTAAATTTTAAGATAATTATATTTAGAGACCTTTGTGGGGTCATCCGCCACCCAGTTACCTCGAACGACGTGCAAAACATTCGACTATCTTGGAATTCGACAAAATTTAACATGGTGACTAGATTTCGCGATACGAGTCCAAAGGCAAACTCCGTTTCCTCATCTAAGGTCTAGAACATGAGTATTTTAAATACGCATTATTTTGACAAAATGACCATTTTACCCTTTTCAAAAATAGTTTAAATTTTCCCGGGTTTACACCTAGTGGACGAGTTTTGTTTCTTGAAGGTTTTCTATGAAGCTACCTGCAAACTTTAGTAGTTAGAAGTTTATAATTCTTACTTTTCACAAGTAAAATTAAATCAATATTCTTGTGTATTGCTAAAATACTTCCTTTTTTTCAATCACTATAAGAGTAACACACGTTAGTTATAACATTATCTATATATTTTTGTAAAAATTTGTGTCTGTGTGTGATGATTTCTTTTACGATAGAAATCACCCAAGAAATATTACCATCTTTTATGGTAGTCTTGATGCAATCCTTTCTTGAAATACACTCAGCAAAGAATACATATATATTACAATAACTACTCTCCCAAAGTTACATGTGATTGGAATATTGTTGACAAAACAACTAATATCACATGTAACATATCTGAAGAACGGATATTTGAATAAAATTTGAAATTTGACATAATCTCATGATTGGATATTAACACTATATCAAATATATTATCAACATTATCCTTTTATGGATATATTGGATTAATACAAATACATGATTTTTGGAATAAAAAATGACTTTCTATAGTTTATAATGTGGCCATTGGTTTAGGGTTTTAGGAAATTATGGTTGTGGTATTCAAAAGCCACTTTTTATATTGTGGCACACCTCTTTCTAACTTTTTCAGACTTTGCATGTTCATCTTTTTCATTTTTCACTTTCTTGACTCTTTTCTTTCTGTTTTTCTTTTCTTCATATGGCCAATATCCTTTTCTTTTTTCTTTCTTTTCCACCTTCTCTCTTTTTATGTGGTTTTTTGTATCCTTCAGAAATAAAAAAGGGTGCAAGAAAATTATGTAGCCAAGGTAGGTTTAATATATTTTCATGCACCTCGGTTCTTTTTCGGGTTTCAAGAAAAGAATATATATTTTTTCAGGCTCAATCATGGTTGACTAAGGATATAATTTTGTAAAAGAAATGATCAAGGCCCAAATATAATGAAAAAGGGCCTAAGATCATTTTCTAGAAATCATACATCTGTATAATTCCTACAAAAGAATTTTAAAGACAATGCTAATAATATAATCTAACAAGTTTTAATCAAAACAAAGTTAATGAGATTATTCAAAGAAAGTTTACCGTAGAAGCGAAGATGTTTACTCGAGTAGATGTAGAAATTTTTTTCAAGAAAGATTGGTTCAAAATTTTCAATTGGTTATACATCTCCACTATATATGCAAAGAGTGTAATTGTGAAAACCCGGGTAAATTTGAATTTTTTTTCGAAAAAGGGCAAATGATAATTTGTCACTATATTGCGTAATTAAAATACGTATTCTCTAGATCTTGGATGATGTTACGAACTTCGCCGTTCGGTTCGTATAGCGAAATCTAGTCACCTGACTAATTTCATCGAATTTCGAGATAGTCGAATTTTGAACATTCGTTCAAGGCGACTAGGTGGCGAATGACCTCACAAAGGTCCCCATAAAAAAATTATTAAATTTATTTATAATTGAATAAAATTTAAAATAAAATTAATTTAAACTTAAACCGAGATGAAATAAATTATTTTGGGCCGAAAATAGACCTAAACAAGTGGGGGGTATGGTGCGATCTGAGCCATGCCTTGAAAATTATAAATATGGACTTAAATTAGATATTTTGGCACAAATATATTTTGATAATATGCTATCAACTTTGGAGAGAAAGAGAGAGTGAAAAGAGAGAAAATCTATTTTTCTTTCGTCGATTCTCAAAGTTCCGTCAGTCGAATTCTGTCAAGCCAAGAGTTAAAGTTCATCTATGCGACGAGGGTTACTCCTAGGTATCAAAAAGATTTGATTTCACCAAAGATCCAAAGATAAAAATTTGAAAAAATTAAAGTCTTGGAGCTTGGGATGTGTTCTTGGAAGTTCTAGCCTTCGATTTACACTTCAAGAGGTAGGGTTCTTCCTACTTTGATTTTATGCCTAGCTTATGATGTCCAAGGGACAAGGATTGGGTGTAAGTATATATTAACCTATGTTTATATGGTTATGAAAATGAGAAATTAGTCTAGAAATGGCTTAAACTAAATTCTAGTTTGAATTTGATATGTGGAAGTTCTTATGTGATATCTTGGAACTTGGGATTATGAGGGCATGGTATATGTTATATTCTGCTATGAAGGTGTTTGATTAAATGCCTTGGATAATTGCATGTTGTTATTTTGATGTAACTGAAATAACATGTTTGAGTTTGTTGCAATATGTGGACACATGCTTATTGTTATATTAAGCATAATGGTAATTTATGGAAGTTATATGCATATGATATGATTTTTCATGGAATATGTTGATATGTGGTTTAAATTCTCCATATGACATTATTATATATGGGACATGACATTGACATGCAATGGTTCATTACATTGCATATACACGAAAACATCTCATCACATGGGTGTGTGCATGATTATTGTCATCACCACACTTCGTGATTAACGGAAGGCTTGGGGAAGTTGGGCCAAAGGCCTAGCTAAGTTGTATAGTTACATGATAAGTTGGGATGGGGTTAACAAGAAGGGGTTAAAAGATCCCTCGGGTGTGAGACTCGGTGATTGGATACGCACTCCGTTAGTATAAGAGCCCATAAAGTGTATCGGTTTATGCGGAACCGTTGGTGGAAGTCCATGAATTCCGTGTCAGTTGGGTGTCGTTGGTGTAAGTCCATGAATATCCACCTCAAGAAAGACCCTAGATTTGTAAACAACATTTGATGTGTACCATAGATGATGGGTTCATACACGTTGACAATTGCATGTGTTGAGGAGCCGGAAAGGGCTTAGATAGAGTGCATGAATGAGTCTCACCTCATTGCACGACATGTTATGGTAAATTCCATCATTTCGTTGCATACACATGATTGGGGTTGTTGTGGATCATTGTTGTTGCATGTTAACACTTCATGTGTATCTAAGTAGGGGATACTCTATTGAGCATAGCTCACCCTATACGGAAAAATATTTTAGGTGCAGAGTACACGCTGGCGAATGGCTCTCATCCGGACCATTAAGGGTGAAGAAAAGCCGAGATGTAGCTTTACTTTGAGTTTTTGTTAAACATTTATGAAAACTTAGTTTTTGACATATAAATTTATGTGAATGAATTTAATAGAACTTGTATGTAACACGTTTTATGTTAAAAATGTTGTTAATCATGTATGAGATGATTGTGGAAGGGTTTGAAATAGGTTTGGAATGAATAATAGGTGAAACAAGCAAATCCGGACAAATCGTAACAGTTTAGAGCTGTCTAGAGAGCAAACCGTACCGGTACGTAGTACCAGTACGCTCTCCACAAACCGTACCGATACACTTTCCAAAAATTTAAAAATTTTAAATTGTTTTGCCAAGCTTTGGGCTTTGAGTTTCCTTCCTTTAATTGATCTAAATTCACCTTAATGAAGTATAAATCATGTTGTATTGGACTTGGGTTGGATCAAATGAAAAATTGAACCCGAATTACATTATGGGTTATAATCCCATTAAGGGGATGTTATCGATGTAGTGTCGGGTTAAGCGACATCCACGGGTATTTTCGATAGTTGATAGATTGTCAATGGCTGATAAAGGACCCCTGGATTTTGGGGCGTCACAGTAATATTTCACAAGGTTTATGAATAAAAGAAATCTATTCGTGCTTACAAGAGTAAATTTAAACAAAAATATTAAGATAATATACAATCAAAATATAAAAATCCCTCGTGATCAGATTAAGTTTATTTTCACAAAGCATAGGAATATTAATCTAAGTTAATTGCAAATTATATGTATTAATTCTCCTTAGTTATCAAACATAATATCTATATTTATTAAAAACTAGTTGAAACATAAACAAGTTCAAAACACAAAGTAACTTTTAAATGCATAAAATAAAAGTGCATAATGTAAAAGATGAGTGATAGATAGTAAAGTTTTTGTAGAATCTCTAGTCTGTTTGTAAAACCCGAGTAAATTTAAACTTTTTTTTAAAAATGGTAAAATGGTAAATTGCCACCCTCATGCATATTTAAAATACTTATATTCTAGAGCTCGAATGACACAAAGGACTTCGCCATTGGATTCGTATCGTGAAATGTAGTCACCTAGCCGAATTTCGTCGAATTTTGCATGTCGTTCGAGGCGACTGGGTGGCGGATGACCTCACAAAAGTTTCCAAAAACAAAATTTTTAAAATTTCTTTATAATTAAATTAAAATTCAAATAAAATTAATTTGAACTTAAACTGGGATCAAATAAATCATTTCGGGATAAAAACGATCTCAAACAAGTGAAGGACACGTGGCGCGATTAGAGCCAAGTTTTAAAAATTAAATATAGATTAAAATAACTGATTTTCAATAGAAATATCTGCTGAAAACCTGGTCTCCAATGTGTGAAAGAAAGAGGGAGAAAAAAGAGAGAAAATCATTCTTTCTTCGCCGATTTTCGAACTTCCATCTAGCCAAGACTTAAAGTTCTTCTCATCGACGAGGGCTACGCAACCACGCCAAAAACAAGGAATTTCATTGAAGATCCAAAGAGGTGATTTTGTAAAATTCAAGCCTTTGGGCTTGGGAGGTGTTCTTAAAGTTCTCCACACTTCAAGTGAGGTAGGGTTTTTCCTACTTGGGTCTATTCCGAACCTATGGTCTCCATAGAATAAGGTTTAGGTGTGTATTTATATGTATGTGGACTTATATGTATTGATTGTTAAGAAATTGAGAAATGAGTCTAGAGATGACTTAAACTAATTTCTTGATTGAATTTGATATGTGGGAGTTACTTAAGTAATTCCTTGATGTTTGATGTTATGTGGGCTATGTTGTGTGATTGCATGACTTGGGTGCCCTTAAGGTGTTTGACTAAATGCCTATGAAAAATTAAGTATGTTTTTCATAGTTTATGTGTAGCATGCTTGGATATTGTGTTAAAGGAATTGTGAATGTATACATGTATTAATATATTGATATTGTGACAAGGTTTGGTAATTATATGCATGAGTTATAAATTACCATGGAACATGTGAACATGTGGTTGAAGTGCTCATTTGGCATTGTGGCATATTAGGTATGGTGCTGGTGTCATCTTCATGGACTTTAAGCTTGAGTGTGGGCGTGTGGGTACATGGTTTAATAAACACCATAATCGGTGCTTGATGGGTGGGCTCGGAAAAGTTGAATTGAGGATCCGATTGAGTCGCATGGTTGCAAGAAAAACTTGTGTCGGGTATAGCAAGCAAGGCCAGATTCTCCCTTGGGTACAAATCCTGGTTATTTGGTTCATACACTCCGACGGTGCAAGTCTAGAAAGTGTAGATAGGCGCACGAAGCCTGCAGTGAGATTTCAAAATTCGTTGCCCAACAAAGACACAATATTTTATTTTATAAAACACTCATTCAATGGGTGACATCCAACAATGATTTGGCTTTACAAGTATATAATTTCTATTTCAAACGATCATTGGATGTGTTTTTGTCAAATGATAGTTTCAATTGCACAAGTGCATCAAATTGTGTTGAGGAGCCATGAAGGGCTCAGGGTTGAATTGCATGAGTGAGCCTCATCTCATTTCATGGTATGATATAAAGATTTTCAACATTGAATGCATGCCCTTGTTTGGAATATGATGGATTGTTGAATATTGCATGTGTGCATTCCATGTGCATCTAGGTGGGGAGTAGCATCTGTAAAAATTATTCTACTAAGCGTGGCTCACCCTATGTGGGAACACATTTTAGGTGCGAAATATACACCGGTGGATGGCCCACATATAGAGCGTCAAGGGTGAAGAGGCCGACTTGTGGCCCTATTTTTTGAGTTTTTGTAAAACATTTACGAAAACTTAGTTTTTGACATGTAAATTCATGTAAATGTTTGTAATAGAACTTGTATGGATCAAGTATTATGTGTGTAATACATGTTGTACAAGTTTGGGTTAAAGTTGGAAGGGTTTGGAATGAGTTTGAAATAAAAAAAGGTTGAAACAAGCAAAAAGTCGACATAGTGTACCGGTGCGCATACCGATACACTACTGTCCAGAAAGTTAGTCGTACCAGTACGCCCAACTTCAGTAGGTTCACCGTATCGGTACGCATACTGGTACGGTTTACAAAAATCAAAAAATTTAATGTCCTTTTGCTATGCTTTTGGACTTTGATTTCTTTAGTCCCATGATACAAATGAGCCTTAAACGAGGTATATTGAACTACATTGGACCTCGGTTGAATTAAATGATCAAAGGAACACGGATCATAATTGTGGACAAAAATTCTAGCTGTGGGAATGTTATCTACGTGGTGTCGGGTTAAGCGACGTCCACGACTACTTTTGCTAGTTAACGGGTCGTCAACGGTTGAATAATGACCCCCGAATTTAGGGGCGTCACAGCTTGGTATCAGAGCTAAGGTTATAGATCCTATGTGACCTTGTGGGAAATGAGTCTATCAACTTCCAATATAAGGGAGAAAGAGGTTTAGAGCCTTAGGTAATACGAAACCCTAAGTTGATGAGCATTGGGTCTAGGCCATTGCATTCCATGTGCATTTCATGTTATGTGTTTTACTTGCTACATGATTATGTGCTACGTGTTATGTAAATTATATGCATGGTGCTATATATATGAAAAAGGGAACACTAGGTTTAGAAAACATAACCTTATGTTCAGAAAAAGAGATGAACGGTATATTTCAGGGTGTGAATGTCTACTAGTGAGTGACATACACTCTACTAGTAAGAGACAATGAGAAAATTCTCAAATTTTAAAATGTTAACCCCTATCTTGGGATACTATGTGAGGCTCTATTGTTATCTTATTTGTGTGTAGATGGCACATAGAGGAAGGGGACGCCACGATGGTGGACAGAACAATAGCCAACCACCATCGACCGTTGACCAACAAGCCATTATAAAGGCTATGGACTAGCTGCTAATCTAGCATAGGCAAGCGCCAATATCAGCCAAGGAGCTCAAGCTATCCGAAGGAGCTTAAGTTCCATGAGCCACCAACGCTCAAGTAAAACGTAGATGACAACTTACCAGGCAGGCCAGAAGACATGTTTCTACTGTCTACAGTCGGGCCATGTGAGGAAGAATTGTCCCTTGAAGCAAACCTCACCGAGTTCCGAGACATCTCAATCCCAGTCGTCAGTAGGACTCGTACAAGCACACGTTGTTCCTCTCTGTCCCACTACGGACCAGGGAAATCTGTTCCAGCTACAGGGTTTTGTCCAAGCCCCTAGTACTTCATGTGCGGAGACTTCGCAAGAGGTTCGGATGAGCCAGGATGTACGCCAAGGCAATGGTTAATTCTCCTAGGGCAGGAGAAAACAGAAGCCTTCCTATCAGGCATGTGAAACCCAGGTAAATTTGAACTTTTTCGAAAAAGGGTAAAATGGTAATTTGCCACTATAATGATTATTTAAAATACTCATGTTCTAGACCTCGGATAAGGAAACGGAGTTCGTCGTTGGACTTGTAACGCGAAATCTAGTCACCCTATCAAATTTTATCGAATTCAGAGATAGTCAATTTTTTGCAGGTCGTTTGAGGCAGTTGGGTGGCGGATGACCTCACAAAGGTCCCCAAAAACAGAAATTTTGAAATTTCTATATAATTGAATAAAATTTCAAATGAAATCAATTTGAACTTAAACCGAGATCAAATAAATCGTTTTGGGATAAAAACGAATCCGAATAAGCGAAGGACACGTGGCGCAATGTGAGCCGAGTATTTAAAATTATAAATAGGGGTAAATATTTAAAAAATCAGATATTCTTCACCAATTTTCGGCCTTGTTTGGCCGGCCATAGACAGAGAAGAGAGAAAACTTGATTTTCAAGCTTTCCTCCGTCGATTTTCTAAGTTCCGTCTCTCGGAATCGCTTGGACCAAGAATTAAAATCGTTCTCCTCGACGAGGGCTACGTCTACGTACCAAAGAGGTGATTTTGGAGAATTTCAAGGTTTTGGGTTGTTACACTTCTATTGAGGTAGGGTTCTTCCTACCTTGGTTTATTCTTTCCTTAGATGTTGGTAAACTAAGGGTTTAATATTGAACTTAGCCCTAGACTTATCTATGACTATGGAAAGAGGAAATTAGGTTTAAAATAAATGAATTCTATCCAATTCTTGCTTGAAATTAGTACAAGAAAGTTACTTGTGTTCATTCTTGTAATTGGGTGAAATTGTGGCATAATATGTGTTTGCCTTGAATGACGATATTTGATGTTGTGTGGACAAATTATGTGATAACATGATTGGTGCATAGAAGGTGTTTGATGAAATGCCTTACATAGAGTAAAGTTGTTATTTTGATGTAATTAAAGTAACATGCTTGATTTGTGTTATGTGATAACTTGTAGAAATGATATGTTTATTGATATATTGAGCATAATGATGATTTATGGAAGTTATATGTCCATGATATACATTTCCATGGAATATGAGGATATGGGTTGATATTGCTCATTTTTCATTCCTTACATGTTGAGCATGACGTTGACATCACATTCATTGGCATAAGTCATGAGTGTGGGTGTGAGTGTGCATGGTTAATCGAATGCCACTCTTGGTATATGACAAATGGACTCGGAAGAAGGGGATTGAAAACTCCGCGGAGTCGCATGATTGCATGAAAGTTGGGTCGGAGTAGCATGAAGGGACTAAAAGATCCCTCCAGTGAGAGACCCAGTGATTGGATACACACTCCTTCGTATAAGAGCCCATAAAGTGTGTCAGTGTACGCAGAACCGTTGGTGAAAGTTCATGAATTCTGTGTCAGTTAGGTACCATTGGTGCGAGTCCATAAACATCCACCCTAAGAAAGACCCTAGAATTGTAAAGGTCATTCAATGTGTAACATGGATGACCGAATCATACACATTGGCAGTGCATGTGTTGAGGAGCTGGGAAGGGCTCGAATTGAGTGCATGAATGAGTCTCACCTCATTGCATGGCATATCATAAGGAATTCCTTCATTTGATTGCATATACTTGATTGGAATTGTTGAGAATTGTTGAATGTTGTATGTGTGTATTTCATGTGCATCTAGGTGGGGAGTAGCCTCTGTAGGAATTATTCTATTGAACTTGGCTCACCCAATGCAGGAACACACTTTAGGTGGAGGATACACGCCCGGGAATGGCTCTCACTAGGGGCCTCTAGGGTGAAGAGAGATCAACATGTGGTCTTTAACCTTAAAGTTTGTAAAACTTTTGATTTAAAATGGTTTTTTTGGCATGTAAATATTGAAGTTATATCTGAACAATTGTAATAGAACTTGTATGAGTCTTGTACAATGTAAAAAACATCATTATACATGTTTGGGATGAAATAGATAAGTTTTGGAATGGATTGGAAATTAAAAACAGGTGAAGTAGACAAAACTATGCAGACCCTACCGGTGTGGTCTTGTCTAGTAGGCGAACCCTACCGTTAGAGTGCAGTCCAATAGGTAAACCCTACCGGTGTGCACTACCAGTAGGCAACCCTACATGTATGGCCTACCGGTACGCTATCCAAAATTTTAAAATTTTAAAACTGTTTTTTCAAGTCTTCGGACTATGTGATCCTTCCGTCCAATGATGTAAATCGACCATAATGGGGTATAAATCCTGGTACATTAGACCATGTTTGAATCCAATAGGGCTTGATGGGTATTGGGTCTAGACTATTGCATTCTTGTGCATTTCATGTTATATGCTTTAATTCTCAAATATTATGTGTTATATGTTATGTGATTTATGTGCATGGTAGAAAGTATATGAAAAGAGGAATACTAAGTTTAGAAAAAATAACCTTGTGTTCGGAAAGGGAAATGAACGTGATGGTTCATGGTGTGAATGTCTACTAGTGGGTGACATATGCTCTGCTAGTGAGACAATGAGAAAGTTCTCAAAGTTTAAAATGTTGATCTCCTTTTTAGGATACTATGTGAGGCTCTGTTGTTTTCTTACTTGTGTGTAGATGGCAAATAGAGGGAGAGGACTTCGAGGTGGTAGGTGGAACAACCAACCACCACCGGCCTTTAATCACCAAGCCTTTGTAGAGGCTATTGGTGAGGCGGCAGCTACTATAGCAAAGGCCAGTGCTACAGCTGCTACTATTGCACAGACTGGTGCAAACATAGGACAAGGAGGCTCAAGCAACCTCCAGAAGTTCAAGGCACACCATCCTCCAACCTTCATGGGAGGGGCAGACCTAATGGTAGTTGACCGTTGGTTCAGACAAGTGGACAAGGTCTTAGGGGCTATGGAGATCACCTCTAATGCCACTAAGATAACTCTAGATACTTTTCCGCTAGAGAGAGAATCCCAGTTGTGGTGGGATTGGGTTAAAGCCTCAAGGAACTTGGAGGTTATAACTTGGAGAGAATTTCGAGAGCTCTTCATGGGCAAATATTTTTCGGTGTCTGTCCGGCAGGCTAAGGCTCGGTAGTTCCTAGACTTGAAGCAAGGAACCATGTCTGTGCTGGAATATGTGGCTAAATTCACAAAATTATCACATTTCGCTAACGATTATGTGGCCACCGATATGGCCAAAGTGAGGAAGTTTGAGGATGGGTTGAAATTATCCATCCGGAGCAAAATTGTAGGACTTCTTCTCCAAGACTTGGACTTGATGGTCGAGACTGCAATGACCATTGAGAGAGAAGTGGATGATGCACGAAACATCCAAGAAGCGGGTGTAAAGGACCGAAAGAATGAGGGTCAATCCTCTTCTTTTAGTGCGAGAAAGAAGCAACGAACTTCTGCTCCGCAGGGACAGCAAGGATAGGACCGCAGCTATCAAGGCCAAGGTTGATCCTTACAGGGTGGAGGAAACTTCAGGACTACCTACCAGGCAGACCGGAAGACTTGTTTCCATTTCCACCAGCCCGGTCACATGAAGAGGGATTGTCCTCAAAGGTAGGGATCCTAGAGCTATGGGACATCCCAGTCTTAGTCTTCAGTGGGACAACCATAGACACAGTTTGTTCCTCCCAATCCCACCATGCGTCAGGGAAGCCCGTACCAATACCAGGGCATGGGTAGAGGCCAAGGACAAGGCTTTCAAACCGGGACTTCGGGGACTCAAGGGCATGTCTACGCCATCACACTTCAGGCTGAGCTAGCAGATCCATTGGTTATCCAGGGTACATTTCTACTCTCTCGTTTATGGGCAAGAGTACTATTAGACTCTGGTGCATCGCATTCATTTATGTCTGCATCATGTGTGAAAGATTTGGGCTTAGAGGTTGAAACTGATTCACACTTTTTAGTGATCGGATTTAATTAATATTATACACCCAAGTATAAATGGTCAAATTGTAATTTTGTCGGTTTTAAGTCCAAGTTATCGATCCCACGAAGAGATTTAGTAATTAGAACTTTAAAATAAAATTCAGAAAACAATAAAGGTGTTTGTTTGAAGCAGAATATTGTTTTATAGCTTGTGATGTGAGCTTAGTTTGATAACAAGTTTAAACAATTAAATAAAAATGGTGCGTAAATAAAACAGATAATTGACAAGAATATAAAAGATACCCTTCAGTTTAAGAGTCTCATATGCTTTATATTGGTCACTTTTTGGAAACGCTACCTCACATCAGTTAACTTCCATTTTACTGGAAAGCTAACCGGCAGGTCTGATGTATATAAACCATAACACAGCTGCTTTTCAAGCTACACTGGTTATATCCACATCGAATGATTAACTCAGGCAAACCAGAAGCATGAGCCGTTCATGAGGAATACTTGAGTTATTCATTTGATCTCATGATTGTGAACGCATATATAATAAACCATAACACTGCTGCTTCACAAGCTACACTGGGTATAGATGTGTCATTTGATTAATTTAAGTAAACCCGTAGGTTGTATAGACTATCTTCCAGCAATTTGTCAGATCAGCCGGTTGTAGTAAATCATAACATAGAAACTTGTCAGATTAGCTGTATTTAGATATATCAACCAGAAAGTCAAGCCATGCAGACGGAATACTTGAATTATTCAATTGACTAGCTGTAATGTATATGTATATCTATATCTATATAGATATATATACCAGCAAAACTTCCTCAGCGTTCGAGTGGAGGACTAGCCATCCCAATAGGATCACCGGGGTTATTCCAGCTGGTAATAGTAATATCATGCGTCAGTGGAATTTCTTCAGCATTCCGGTGGAGGACTAGCCATACCGGTAGGAATGTCGGGGTTATTCTAGTTGGCATGTCTTATATATATATTTAACGTATAAATAAAACATCAGCAATTCCATAATTAGACCAATAACATACAGATGTTCCCCTCGCACTGGAGGGTATAAGTGACTACTCACGCTCCACGACTACAGACAAGTCAGGAGTATAAGTAATTTTCATTATAACAGAAAGTAAAGTACAAAATGTAAAAGGGTCCTTCGTACGGAGCAACTGAAATACAACCACTCTTATTATCAATTAAGACGAAAAAGTGGCAGCAGTTCAACTATCCTAAATAGAAAGATACAACAAAAATGTAAAAAAATAGTATTTGGACTAAGAGTGAATCACGAACCGGCTCGTGGTTACACTTCTTTGTTTCTCTCTTTTCCCTTGTTTGGATTTCTCCTGGGAGCTCTCAGATTCTTTTGTTTTGCTTTGGGTGAGTGATGATCCGGCTTGCTGAAGTGAAGGAGGGGGGTATTTATAGACACAAGGGAAGCAGGAGGTGGCCATCTGCATGCACAGACTAAGGGTGGCCGTCCGGACGACAGTGCACCGTCCGGACGGTGGCACCTTGCTGGACTTTGCAACTTGCATTGATGGTGATCCGTTTGTGGTAGATTTACACTTTCATCCTTGGTGCTTTTGAGCTTTGACACTTGGTTCCTTGCACTTTGGAGTATTTCTGCATTTGAACCCAAAACTTTGGATAAAAATTATAAAAATAATCAATTACCGCACAAACCCTAATTTATACTAATTAATATTTTTTAGCTGCGTTGATTATACTAATTCGACTTTATTATTAATTCTAATTTATATACTATTTAAGGTTAATCACACTCTCCAACTAAAAATTTACTAGTCCCTAGTAAATTATTAACAAAATGATAGAGGTAAAATCATTTTCGTAGATTTTTTCACGATTGCATTTAGCATATGCAATAAACCGTTAAACCCCTAGGTGATTCCTAGTGGACGAGTTGTGTCTCGTGAAGGTTTTCAGTGAAGCTACCTGCAAACTTCATTAATTAGGAGTTTATAAGTCATACTTTTTACAAGTAAAATTAAATAATATTCCTTTCGTTTTGCTGAAGGTCTCCCTTTTTCGGATCACTACAAGATTAACACATGATAGTTATATTATTATCTATATACTTTTACAAAAACTTGTGTGTGTGTGTGTGTTGATTTCTTTTGTTTCAAAAATCACTCAAGAAATATTACCATATTTCATGGTAGTCTTGATGTCAATCCTTCCCTGGAATGCACTCAGCAAAGAATTTCTATACGTTATAGTGACTAGTCTCTCAGTAATTACATGTGATTGGAATATTGTGAACTAAGCAAACAATATCACATGTAATATCTGAATCAACGAAAGTTGAAATAAAATTGAAATTTGACATAATCTCATGACTGAATATCAACACTATATTATATATATTATTAACATTTTCCTTGTATAGATAGATAGGATAAATACAGAAAGATAATTTCTGGAATCAAAAAGGACTTTCTGTAGGTTGTAATGTGGCCATCGGGTTAGAGTTTAAGAAAATGTTTATCGAATTCAAGAACTACTCTTTATGTTGCAACACACCTCTTAAAACCTTATATTTATTCTTTTCATTTTTCACTTTCTTGGCTATATATATATTATAACCAATATTTTTTATTTTCCACCTTTTTCTTATTTTTCTGTATCCTGTTGATATAAAAGAGGGTGCAAGAAAATTATGTAGCAAATGTAGGGTTGATATATTTTCATTTGGCTCAGGTATTTTTTTTTTTTTAGGTTTTATGAAAAGAATATATGTTTTTCTTTTTCTTCAGGCTCAATCATAGTTCACTAAGGATATAATTTTGTAAAAGAAATGGTCAAGGCTCAGGATTAATGAAACATGGCCTAAGATCATTTTTCAGAAGTCATATATCGGTATAATTCCTATAGAAGATTTTCAAGGAAAATGTTGATATTATAATCTAACAAGCGTTAATCAAAACAAAATTAATGAGATTTTTCAAAGAAAATTTACTGTAGAAGCGAAGATATTTATTTGAGTAGATGTAGAATTTTTCTCCAAGAAAGATCGGCTCAAATTCTTCAATTGGTTATACATCTCCACTATATATACAAAGAGTGTAATATTTCCACATGGTTTCTAGAAATAAAAGAAATCTATTTGTGCTTTATAAGAATAAGTTTTAACAAAAATATTAAGATAATTTATAACTATAATATGAAAATCCCGTATGATCAGATTAAGGTTATTTTCACAAAAAATAGGAATATTAATCTAATTTAACTACAACTTATATGAAATATTTTCCTAACCTAAAATATCAGTTCTAATTGGGAATAAAAATTAAATTTAAACATACCTAGGTGCAAACATACCTGAGTTCACTTTATGAGTTTACATGTAGGTTTAAAACAAGCAAAGAAATAAACAAGTGCAAAGGTACTTTAAATTCTAATTGCAGAAAGGAAAGTGCATAATTTAAAGTGCTGAGTGAAAGATAGTAGAGTTCTTATGTAGAATTTCTAGATTTCATGAAGTGGATGGTCCTCCTCCAAAATCTTGTCTCAGTAGCTTCATCATTTCTGCTTGGTTGTCTTCATAGTTCTTCATCCGTTGGTTCATTTGATTAATGTTGGTATCAAGCTGGATGATAGTGTTTTCCATACCTAGCAAAATTTGTCTATCTGTCCTGTCATCCATTGGAATGTATGGTTGATCTTCTGGTGGTTGATCTTCTGGTGGAATGAATGCTTCAGGAGGTTGGAATGGTTGTTCTTGAGGTTCAGGTACTGCTTGTTGTTGGGCTGTTGGTTCAACATCTGGTTGTACTTCTTGTTGAGCTCCATGACTTTTCTTCAATGATATTTTGTTTATTGGTCCATAGTGATCTACTGTCTTCCATATGAGATCAACGATCACTCCGTTGTTCCTGCATAGTTGAGAGACTAGCATAGCATAGGGAAGTGAGGGTTTTTTTGTCTTCTACAGTCATTATTATTTGGTCTATAATCAGATTGGGGAGGTCAATAGTAAGCGCCATCCCGAACGCATATAAAAAGTAAGCTTGCTCAGTGTAGATTTGATTTTTCTGGGCTCGAGGTAGCAAGTTGTTTACCGTTATCAAATTCAAGATGCGATATGTATTAGTCAAGTCTCCCTGCTTTATATATTTATTTGGTCTTCTTCAACCAAATTCTGGATTCCCGGTTACTTCTCTTCCTATGACATTTAGGTCTGGCAATGTATGCTCAGTATATGGGTATTGCGGGTTTTCTTCTCTCCGCATAGGTTGAAAAAATTAGGCTATAGTTGTCGGTGTAACATGAAAAGCTTGCCCCCGTACAAATGCACGCAAATGTCCTGCTTCAATTATCTGAGCATTACTATAAAATTCACGGACCAGACAGTCATATGCAGGAACAATAAATTTAACATACTCTAACCAGCCTCTAGTAGCAAGAATTTCTCTAATTCTTATATTTGCAAAATCCTCAAACACAACCGGTCTTTCAACTATAATAATTTTCATCAAGAATTTATCATCATACCAGTTTTGTTGATCAATATTTTCAAACATCACCTGGTTGAAGATATTTTTCGGCTCTGGCTGTTGTGGAAACGCTGGAGGCTGCTCAGATTGATTTCTTTGTGCTCGTCTTGAAGACCTTCTTGCTCTTTGTCCTAAATCCATGATTTTCTTGATTTTTCTTTTGATTCTACGTTTCAAGTGATTTCAATCGGTAAATATGTTCAAAATGTGACAGGCATGTGAATAACCGAAACAAATTTGAGTGAAATTGATTGAGAATAGAAGATTTGGAGGTTTGGGGTTAAGATTTTCGGCTTTGGCCGAAAGTTTCTGGTGTAGAGAAATGAAGAGCTGATCGGTTTGCATGGGAGGAGTATTTATAATAGGGGGCACCGTCCAGACGGTGGCACTGCCGTCCTGACGGCCCAAACTTACTGGTTTTTGTTTTTTACACTGCAGGTTTTCTTCCTTGTTGCTTCAAATTCCTGCAATATAAAGTTAATTACATTTTACATATTCTACAGAACTTCTACTAATCACTCTTTTTTTTCTCATCAAAAGAATTAATGGGTTTTTATTTTTATGTGTTGTTGATATTTACAATTTTTTTTTACAATACTATATTTATATATACTATATTTATTTATACGTAGTTTTAGGTACAAGTGTTTATAATTATTTACATTTCTCCCAAAATTCATATGTTATTGTAATTATATTGTCTCGGCATCAGAACTATCTGATTCGGGTATTCCGGTGACACGGTTAATTTCATTCCTCACGAATCTGGTTAACATTGGGCCGAAATATGATGGCGTCTCAGGGTACTCCTTACTCTGCCCATCCCTAATCCAGCGTAAACGATCTAACGAGCGTCCTGAAATTGGCTCCGCACACTTATTATACCTTCTCAAATGTTCTGTTCGATCACATTTCACACATGCACACAGACGATTTGCTCGTCGATGTTTAGAGTATGTACTTTTTCCGCATAGGGGTGGTGGTTGATTTTCAAAAATTTTTAAATTTCTCCCTTTTCTAGCTTTTTTCATGATTAATGCATGTATGTCTTTTGGAAGATGACGCAATAGAACGAGACTTAACTAGAATAGTTTCTCATCCATGTTAATTTTTTTTTAAGACTCACTATCCGGTTCTTTAACGTCTGCCAGTCACAAAGACGAACCAAATTTTTAAATTACTATTATTATTTTTAATACACAAAGAAAATTTATGTGCCTCTCTCCCCAACTTAAATTAACTGTTATTTGTAACGTAAGAATGGTAATAGTCAGCATTGATAATGGAGATCAGGGGTTTGTTGTTGTTTCACCACTTGGGATATCTGTCAAAATAAATTACAAGTGATTAGTAATATTATACTTGTAATGAAATAACAAGATATTATTTATAAACTGGATCTAACAGATGTATAACCGTTACATCTTTAGTAAATTCATTATAGTATGGTTTGAGTCTTTGACCGTTCACTTTGAAAATATTTCCAGTTACTGGGTTTGCAATTTCTATTACTCCATAGTCAAATACTTGCTTGACAATAAAAAGACTTGTCCATCTAGATTTTAGCTTTCCAGGAAATAGTCTAAGCTTGGCATTATATAATAAAACTTTTTGAAATGGTTCAAAGGATTTTCTCATGATGTGTTTATCATGAAAAATTTTTGTTCTTGACTTCGTAATTTTTGTATTTTCATAAGCTTCATTTCTTAATTCTTCTAATTCATTGATTTGTAGTTTGCGAGTTATTCCAGCTTTAACTAAATCAAAATTCATTATTTTGATTGTCCAGTATGCTTGATGTTCTAATTCTACAGGCAAGTGACATGATTTTTCATAAACTAACCGATAAGTAGACATTCCTAGGATAGTTTTGAATGCAGTACGGTATGCCCAAAGCGCATCAATCAATCTTAAAGACCAATCCTTACGATCTGAATTTACTGTTTTTTCTAGAATGTATTTTATTTCCCTATTAGCTAATTTAGCTTGTCCACTCGTCTGTGGATGATATGGAATGGATATTTTATGTGAAATCATGTATTTTTCATCAGGTTTTCAAAAAATTTATTACAAAAATGTAATCCACTATCACTAATGATGGTTCGAGGTATCCTAAATCTGGATAAAATATTTTCTTTTAAAAATTTGATTACTATTTTGTGGTCATTATTTCTACATGGAATTGCCTCTACCCATTAAGAGACATAATCGACTGCAACTAAGATATATAGATACCCGAAAGATGGGAGAAATGGTCCCATAAAATCGATGCCCTAACAATCAAAAATTTCAATAATTAAAATAGGGTTTAAATGCATCATATTTCTTTCTGAAATATCTCCTAATCTTTGGCATCTGTCACAGTTTAAACAAAATATATGAACATCTTTAAAGAGAGTAGACCAATAAAATCCACACTGCAGAATTTTAGCAGCGATTTTCTTTGAAGCAAAGTGGCCTCCA
>CM042196.1:12875721-12891303 GCA_023539305.1 Ilex asprella
TTTTATATATGTATATAGATATATAATAAATAATTATTGTAAAAATGCTAATATCAGTAAAGATGTATGGATGAACTAAGTAGATAGTAAGAGTAGAAATAAAAAATGGGAGTTGAGGTAATAGGGTATGTTGTAGAATTTGAGGGTAGTCCGGAGTCAAAACACACTTTAGAGAGAATTTGGGTCAAAAGAAATTTGGATACTACCCTAGTATTTTGATCATAACTTTTTATTTTAACATCATTTTGATCTGAAATTTGTACAGTAGATAGTATACTTTCAGGGCTACAAATTAGTATTTCATGAAAATTTTCTAAATCGACCTCTAAAGAAGCCAAAACTACACTGCTATATTCAGCAAAAATAGAAAGCACGTTCGAACGTTAAATGACGTTCGAACGGTAAAGTCCGTTCGAATGTAAGTTCGTTCCAATACTTTTTCTCTGATGGAAAAACTAAAGTATTGGGAGCAACCCGTGTTCAAAATTCAAGGACGTTCGAACGTTAGTTACGTTCAAACAGTACTTACAAATTCTGCCTTTCCAGAATCGCGCATAGGGGGTTATTTCTCCTACTATAAATACTTAAACACGCCTCCATTGATCTCATTTCAGCATTTATAACCCTAGAAACACTTAGAGAGAAAGAGAAAAACACAAGATTAAAGGGGAAAACCAAGAGATTGAAGAGTTAATTCAAGATCAAAACCTAGATTTCAAGAACACAAGGTAGGGATTTCTTCTCTTTCTCTTACATTGAGGCTAGGCTTACTTATATGTATTCTTTACACTATAAATCTTATATGTATGCTATAGATCATTGATTTTTGATATCCTTATGAATATTAACATGCTTAAAACAATATTAATGGTTGGTTAACCTTTAAATCCTTGTTCTTGGCCAAAAACTCTAGTTTTTCAAGAGAGATGAACCTTTCTCTAAATTTTCATTTGTTCTTGATTTCAAAACATTAGTGTTTCATATTGAACAATAAAATGGTGTTTATGATGATCTCTTATATTTTTCATACTTGGTTATGGGAATTGTCACATGATGAAATTGAGAATTTTGTTAATACTTGGAGATTGCTAGTTTATTGAGAATATGTTGGTTTTCTTATTGTATGGTTGTTATGAGGGACTTGAATTGCATCGAAAGATGCCGTAGAGTGTTAGAGGTTAGTCTATCCCGGTGGGGCTGAGATGGTTTCCTAATACTTGTAGTGGGTTGTCATTTAGTAATGCAACCACTATCGTTCACTTGAGTTCAAACTAGGGCTGGTATACCTTTTCTGGGGAGGGATTCGTCACTGCCATTGGGATGGTAGACGCCTTTTCCCAAAGAGCTTGTGATTTGATTGTGATTGGTGAACTAGGTATAGTCGTTGGGTAGATTCTTGAGAAACAATCAACGTGCATGACATGGGAAGAACCAATATATATCTATACATCTGCATGAGAATATGAATTGGATTATGTCAGAGCTTGTGCCTTGGTATGGGACAATGCAACGGCAGGCACTGGTTCAAACCATTTGGAAATGGTTGTTATTAAAGAATGCATTTTTTTCTATGTATATTTGATTATCACTGTTGTATAAACTTGAGATCTGTTTAAATGTCTCTGTTTTCTTTCAAAAGTTATATATGATATTTGTGAAATGAGAACGACCCGTTTTACATGTTTTTATAAACCTTGTTTGAGTTTGGGAAGATTTTGCTACAGAGCTTCGTGCTCATCCCCTACAATTACATATTTTCAGATCATGTACTAGATGAGGAGTTGGGAGTCGAGGAGCCTGTACACTGGGAGACTCCACTAGACGGGGAGGTGGATCATGAGGTGGACGCTTAGAGCGACACATCCTTTTGTTCTAGACTAGGATATTCTTTTGAAACAATGTAAAGTTTAGTTTATATTTTTTTATATTCTGCTGTGCTACTTTAGTTAACTTTTGGTATGCAACGGCCAAGATAGGTCTATTCTTTTGGGAGAATGATGTAAATTCTATGGATAACTTTATGAAATCTTATTTATTGATGGATTATGTTAGTGCTCTCGTGCAGTGAATGGTGTTTATAATGTAATACCGTCCAGGGTGTGTTTTGGGTGTTATAGGTACATAGTGTATTGTGATGCCTCCAAGGACGAACTTAGATGCGTGTTGATGCAGTCCGGGAGGGTCGTGGCTTATGGTTCTCGGCAGATAAAGAGTCATGCGCAAAATTATCCCACGCACGACAAGGAGTTGACGGCCATTGTCTTTGCCTTATAGGCTTGGCGCCCCTATCTATACGGTGAGTAGTTCGAGGTATTTTCAGACCACAAAAGTCTAAAGTACATCTTTACGCAACGGGACCTCAACATGAGGCAACACAGGTGGATGGAGTTTCTGGAGGACTATGACTTCACTTTGCATTACCATCCTAGTAAGATAAATGTGGTGGCTGATGCACTCAGCCGGAAGTCACGGGGAGTCCTGGCTAGTATGGCTTCCTGAGAGTGGCAGATGCTCGAGACTGTGGGACAGTTCGGACTATGTAATATGGGTCAGGCTCAGAGTACTTTGATGAGTTTGGTGACTACGTCTTCTCTATTGAGCAGGGTGATTGAGTCCCAGATTAGGACACATAGCTATTGTCCATCCGGGATCGTGTATAGGCAGGTACAGGTGACGAGGGCTGGATCATTCACTCAGATGGTAGTCTTCGATATCGAGGAAGGATTGTGGTTCCTCAATTGGCGAATTTGAGAGAGGAGATCCTTATGGAGTTTCATTGCTCCCGTTTTGCGGTTCATCCAGGGGCACGAACATGTATCATGATCTTCGTCGCTAGTATTACTGGAGTGGAATGAAAAGGAAGGTTGGTGACTTTGTCAGTCAATGTCTCACGTGTTAGCAGGTTATGGCTAAACACCAGAGACAAGTAGGTTTGCTCTAACCCTTGGAGGTAGCTGAGTAGAAGTGGAAGCATGTTACGATAGATTTTGTGACTCACTTGTCACGGACATCGCAGGGACATGACGCGGTATGGGTGTTGGTGGTGGACCGGCTTACTAAGTCGGCACACTTTTTGGCAATGAGAATGACCTTCACACTGGAGGAATTCTGCAAGTTATACATACGAGAGATTATCCGGTTACATGGGGTACCCATATCTATAGTATCAGATCGGGATTCCAGATTTACGGCTAATTTCTAGGAGAGTTTCCAGTGAGCCATGGGGACACAATTGACGATGAGTACTGCTTTTCATCCCCAGACGAACTATCAGTCTGAAAGGACCATCTAGACATTAGAGGACATGCTACGAACATGCGTCCTAGACCTCAAGGGTAGCTGGAAAGAACACTTACCCTTAGTGGAGTTTGCCTCCAACAATAGTTATCAGACGAGCATACAGATGGCACCCTATGAGGCACTGTATAGGAGGCCTTGTCGTTCTCCGATTTGTTGGACAGAGGTTGGAGAAAGACCTTCACCTGGTCTGGATTTGGTTAAAGATACCTCTGAGAATGTGAACTTGATACGGAAGCGTCTTCTCACGGCTTAGAGTTGGTAGAAGAGCTATGTCGACAGACATCGGCAACCTCTAGGGTTTGAGGTGAGAGATCATGCCTTCTTAAAGGTGATGCCTACAAGAGGAGTGGTAAGATTCGGCAAGCAGGGGAAGTTGTCGTCGAGGTATATCGGGCCCTTCGAGGTACTCGAGATAGTAGGTACAGTTGCTTACCGGTTGGCACTACCGCCAAACCTATCGGGTGTTCATGCAGTGTTCCATGTCTCCAAGCTCCAGAAATACACTCCAGATCCGACATTTAGTGGATTGGGGTGAATTGATTGTTGATGCGGATGGGACCTTTGAGGAGGGACCGGTACGTATCATGGATAGCCGGGAACAGGTTTTATAAGGTAAGACCGTGAGGATAGTGAATGTGTTGTGGCAGCACCGAGGAGTGGAGGAGGTAACATTGGAGCACGAGGACACTATCCGTACCAATTATCCTTTCTTATTCGAGGATGGAGGTACAATCTTAAGTCATTTAATATTAAATGACAGTTGCGTATGCATGTTATTGTATATGTATGTATGTGTCAATTTCGGGGATGAAATTCTTTTAAGGGGGAAAAATGTGAAACCCGGGTAAATTTGAACTTTTTCGAAAAAGGATAAAATGATAATTTGTCACTATAATGATTATTTAAAATACTCATGTTCTAGACCTCAGATGAGGAAACAGAGTTCGCCGTTGGACTCGTATATCTAGTCACCTTGTCAAATTTCATAGAATTTCGAGATAGTTAAATTTTTGCACGTAGTTCGAGGCGACTGGGTGGCGGATGACCTCACAAAGGTCCCCAAAAATAAAAATTTTAAAATTTCTTTATAATTAAATAAAAGTTCTAATGAAATCAATTTGAATATAAACTGAGATCAAATAAATCATTTCGGAACAACAATGGACCCGAATAAGCGAAGAACAAGAGGCGCAATGTGGGCCGAGTATTTAAAATTATAAATATGGGTAAATATCTGAAAAATCAGATATTCTTCACCCATTTTCAGCCTTTTTTTGGCCGGCCATAGACAGGGAAGAGAGAAAAGAGAGAAAACTTGATTTTCAAGCTTTCTTCCGTCGATTTTCGAAGTTTCGTCGCTCGGAATCACTTGGACCAAGAATTAAAGTCATTCTCCGCGATGAGGGCTACGTCTACGTACCAAGAACAAGGAATTTCGCTGAAGATCCAAAGAGGTGATTTTGGAGAATTTCAAGGTTTTGGGTTATTTTGGTGTTATAGAAGTCTTCTACACTTCTATTGAGGTGGGGTTCTTCCTACCTTGGTTTATTCTTTCCTTAGATGTTGGTAGACTAAGGTTTTAATATTGAACTTAGCCTTACACTTGTCTATGACTATGGCAAAAAGAAATTGGGTTTAAAATAAGTGAATTCTATCCAATTCTTGCTTGAAATTAGTACAAGAAAGTTACTTGTGTTCATTCTTATAATTGGGTGAAATTGTGGCATAATATGTGTTTGCCTTGAAGGTGTTGATTAAATGCCTTGAATTACGATATTTGATGTTGTGTGAACAAATTATGTGATAACATGATTGGTGTATAAAAGGTGTTTGATGAAATATCTTGCATGGAGTGAAGTTGTTATTTTGATGTAATTGAAGTAACATGCTTGATTTGAGTTATGTGATAACTTGTGGAAATGATATGCTTATTGATATATTGAGCATAATGATGATTTATGGATGATATATGTACATGATATACATGTCCATGGAATATGAGGATATGGGTTGATATTACTCATTTTGCATTCCTTACATGTTGAGCATGATGTTAAAATCACATTCATGGGCATAAGTTAAAAGTGTGAGTGTGAGTGTGCATGGTTAATCGAATGCCACTATTGGTATTTGATAAATGGACTCAGAAGAAGGGGATTGAAAACCCCGTGGAGTCGCATAATTGTTTGAAAATTGGGTCAGGATAGCATGAAGGGACTAGAAGATCCCTCGGGTGAGAGACCCGGTGATTGGATACGCACTCCATTGGTATAAAAGCCCATAAAGTGTGTCAGTGTACGCAAAACCGTTGGTAGAAGTCCATGAATTTCGTGTCGGTTGGGTACCGTTGGTGTGAGTCCATAAATATCCACCCCAAGAATGACCCTAGAATTGTAAAGATCATTCGATGTGTAACATGGATGACAGAATCATACACATTGGCATTGCATGTGTTGAAGAGCAAGGAAGGGCTCGGATTGAGTGCATGAATGAGTCTCACCTCATTGTATGACATATCATAAGGAATTCCATCATTTGATTGCATATACTTAATTGAAATTATTGAGAATTGTTGAATGTTGCATGTGTGCATTTCATGTGCATCTAAGTGGGGAGTAGCATCTGTAGAAATTATTCTACTGAGTTTGGTTCACCCTATAAGGGAACACATTTCAGGTGGATGATATATGCCCGGTGATGGCTCTCACTAGGAGCCTCTAGGGTGAAGAGTGGTACATGTGGTGTTTAACCTTAAAGTTTGTAAAACTTTTAATTTAAAATGGTTTTTTTGGCATGTAAATATTTAAGTTGTATCTGAACAATTGTAATAGAACTTGTATGAGTCTTGTATAATATAGAAAACATCAATATACATGTTTGGGATGAAATTGAGAAGTTTTGGAATTGATTGGAAATGAAAAATAAGTGAAGTAGACAAAACTGGGCAGACCCTACCAGTAGGGCCTACCGGTATGGCCTTGTCCAGTAGGTGAACCCTACCAGTAGAGTGCAGTCTAGTAGGCAAATCCTTCTGGTATGTACTACTGGCAGACAACGCTATCGGTATGGCCTAACAGTACGCTTTCTAAAATTTTAAAATTTTAAAACTATTTTGCCAAGTCTTCGGACTATGTGATCCTTCCCTCCAATGATGTAAATAGACCATAATGGAGTATAAATCCTGGTATATTGGACTATGTTTGGATCCAATGGATAATTGAACACAGGGTATGGTTGTGGGCTATAATCTTGGTTAAAGGGATACTATCACGTGGAGTCGGGGCATGCGGCATTCAGGGGTATTTCCGCTGTTGATGGGTGATTAACGGACCCCCGGATTCTAGGGCGTCAGAAGGTAGGTCAAAGGACTTGTTACCATTGTCAGCAACCGGGTTATATGAGGCGGGATTGTCCTCAAGGGCAGAGACCCTAGAACTACGAGGCATCTCAGTCCCAGTCTTCAGTGGGATAGCTACAAACTTACCATGTTCCTCCCTATGCCACCTTGGGCCAGGGGAGCCAGTACAGTTTCAGGATACATTTCTTAATTCCTTGTTTATGATACACATGTTAATTGATGTGAACGTGTCATGTACCATTATCTTGATAGTCTTATGCATGATGTAGTTTTACATATCGCAAATCTATAAGGGTTCTTATGGGTAAATTCAAGCCTATGTGTTAGGGTATGTTTTGATTAGATACGTCGGGGTTATGAGTTAGAGATCTCGGGGATTCTACTCACTGTGGACCTTAGGGTTGTGGACATGTTGAAGTTTGATGTCATCCTTGGTATGGATTGGTTGACGACACATCATGTCATTATTGATTGTGATCTTAAGAGGTCACTACTTATACGCCGAAAGGTGTTTGTTTTAAGTTCTAGGGGGATAAGCATGATGTTTTACTTCAGGCCATGTATGATTCTCATTGGCACAGGCAGTTGACGGGTTGGCTAGCAAGCCTTACCCTGGAGGACGAGGCGAGACAAGAGTTTGGTCTACCTCGGGTGATTTGTGAATATGAGGATATTTTTTCAGATGAATTACAGGGATTATCCCCACATAGGGACGTAGACGCCACCATTGAGTTATATCCCGGTACATCGCCCATTTCTATGACTCAGCATAGGATGGCACCAGTAGAGTTGCGAGAACTCTAGGTCCAAATACATGAATTGTTGGACAAGGGTTCCTTAGATCGAATGCTTCACTTCGAGGTGTTTCGGTACTAATTACCAAATTTCCAGAGTAGGTTTACTCCGTTCCTATTCTGATGGTCTCGGGAAAAAGGACAGAGGTACATAATATATTGTGATGCCTCCAAGGATGGACTTGGTTGTGTTTTGAGACAGTCTGGGAGGGTAGTAACTCATAGTTCTCGGTAGTTAAAGGACCACAAGTAGAATTAATCTACCCAGGACATAGAGTTGGCAGCCATTGTCGTTGCCTTGAAGGCTTGGTGCCACTATTTATACGGTGAGTAGTTCGAGGTGTTTTCGGACCACAAATGTCTGAAGCACATCTTTATACAGCGGGACCTCAACATAAGGTAACACAGGTGGATGGAATTTCTAGAGGACTATGACTTCACTTTGCATTCCCATCCAAGTAAGGCAAATATGGTGGCTGACTCACTCAGCCGAAAGTCACGGGGAGTCTTGGCTAGTATGGCTTCCTGGGAATGGCAGATGCTCGAGACTGTGGGATAGTTCAGACTACACTATATGGGTCAGACTCAGGGTCCTCTGGGGAGTTTGGTGGCTATGCCTTCCCTACTGAGCGGAGTGATTGAGTCCCAAGGACAGGACACGGAGATATTGTCCATCAGGGATCGAGTATAGTCAGGGACAGGTGATGAGGGCTGGACCATTCACTCGGATGGTAGTCTTTGGTATAGAGGAAGGATTGTGGTTCCCCAGTCTACGGAGCTGAGGGAGAAGATCCTTAGGGAGTTCTATTGCTCTCATTTTGCTGTGCATCCCAGTGGCATGAAGAGATATCATGATCTTCGTCGCCAGTATTACTGGAGTGGAATGAACAAACAAGTTGGTGACTTTTTCAGTAGATGTCTCATGTGTCAGCAAGCGAAGGCTGAATACCAGAGACCAGCAGGGTTACTCCAGCCATTGGAGGTAGCTGAGTGGAAGTGGGAACATGTCAAGATGGATTTTGTGACTCACTTGTCACGGACATCGCGGGGACAGGACACGCTATGGGTGATAGTGGACCGGCTTACTAAATCAGCACACTTTGTGGCAGTGTAGATGACCGTCATACTGGAGGAATTCTGCAGGTTGTATATACGAGAGATTGTCTGGTTATATGGGATACCTGTATCTATAGTATCAGATCAGGATCCCAGATATATGGCTCATTTTTGGGAAAGTTTCCAACGAGCTTCGGTAACACAGTTGATGATGAGCACTGCTTTTCATCCCCAAATGGACGGTCAGTCTGAGAAGACCATCCAGACATTAGAGGACATGCTATGGGCATGCATCCTAGATCTAAAGGGTGGTTGGAAAGATCATTTACCTTTTGTGGAGTTCGCCTATAATAATAGTTATCAAGTGAGCATACAGATGGCACCCTATGAGACACTATATGGAAGGCCTTGTCGATCTCCAGTTAGTTGGACGGAGGTGGGAAAGAGACACTTTACGGGTCCGAAATTGTTTAGAGACACCTCAGAGAATGTGGACTTGATACGAAAATGTCTTCTTACGACTCAGAGCCAGCAAAAATGTTACGCCGACAAACGGCGAGGACCTCTAGAGTTTGAGGTAGGAGATCATGTCTTCTTAAAGGTGATGCCTAAAAGAGAAGTGGTTAGGTTCAGCAAGCGTGGAAAGCTGTCGCCGAGGTATATCGGGCCTTCAAGAAACTCAAGAGGGTAGGTACAGTTGCTTACCGATTGGCAATACCGCCAAATCTATCGGGTGTTCATGCAGTGTTCCATATCTCTATGCTCTGGAAGTATACTCTAGATCTGACACATGTAGTGAATTAAGATGAGTTGATTGTTGATGCAGATGGTACCTTCGAGGAGGGACCAATGCGTATCGTGGATAGCCGGGATCAGGTTTTGCGAGGCAAAACTATGAGGCTAGTGAAGGTGTTGTGGCAGCACCAAGGAGTGAAGGAGGCAACATGAGAACGCGAAGACACTATACGTATAAATTATCCTTTCTTATTTGAGGATGGAGGTACTTTCTTATAGTCAATTAATATTAAATGACCGTTTCTTATGCATGTCACTCTTTGTTTATGTATGCGTGAATTTCGGGGACGAAATTTTTTTAAAGGGGAAGAATGTAAAATCCGGGTAAATTTAAATTTTTTTTGAAAAATGGCAAAATGGTAAATTGTCACCCTTATGCTTATTTAAAATACTCATATTCTAGAGCTCGGATGACATAACGGACTTCGCCATTGGATTCGTATCAAGTCATCCTGTCAAATTTTGTCGAATTTTGAGATAGTCGAATTTTGCACATCGTTCAATGCGACTGGGTGGAGGATGACCTCACAAAGGTCCCCAAAGAACGAAAATTTTAAAATTTTTTTATAATTGAATAAAAGTTCAAATAAAATTAATTTGAACTTAAACCGGGATCAAATAAATCGTTTCGGGGCGAAAACGGACCCAAATGAGCGAAGGACACGTGGTGCGATAAAACCCAATTTTAAAAATTATAAATGGTGGAAAATATCTGATTTTCAGCAGAAATAACTGCTAAAAATCAAGTCTCCAACGCATGAGAGAAAGATGGAGAGAAAAGAGAGAAAATCATTCTTTCTTCATTGATTTTCGGACTTCTGTCGGTCGGATTCCGTTGAGCCAAGACTTAAAGTTCTTCTCATTGACGAGGGCTATGCAACCACGCCAAAAACAAGGAATTTCACTAAAGATCCAAAGAGGTGATTTTGTGAAATTCAAGCCTTTGGGCATGGGAGGTGTTCTTGAAGTTCTCCACACTTCAAGTGAGGTAGGATTTTTCCTACTTGGATCTATATCGAACCTATGGTGTCCCTAGAATAAGGTTTGAGTGTGTATTTATATGTAAGTGGACTTATATGTATTGATTGTTATGAAATTGAGAAATGAGTCTAGGGATGACTTAAACTAATTTCTTGATTGAATTTGATATGTGGGAGTTACTTAAGTAATTCCTTGATGTTTGATGTTATGTGGGCTATGTTGTGTGATTGCATGACTTGGGTGCCCTTAAGGTGTTTGACTAAATGCCTATGAAAAATTAAGTATGTTTTGCATAATTTAGGTGTAGCATGCTTGGATATTGTGTTAAAGAAATTGTGAATATATACATGTATTGATATATTGACATTGTGACAAGGTTTGGTAATTATATGCATGAGTTATAAATTACCATGGAACATGTGAACATGTGGTTGAATTGCTCATTTGGCATTGTGGCATATTGGGCATGGTGTTGGTGTCACATTCATGGACTTTAAGCTTAAGTGTAGGTGTGTGGGTACATGGTTTAATCAACACCATAATTGGTGCTTGATGGGTGGGCTCGGGAAAGTTGGATTGAGGATCTGATTGAGTCGCATGGTTGCATGAAAAACTTGTGTTGGGTATAGCAAGTAGGGCTAGATTCTCCCTCGGGTGCAAATCCTGGTTATTTGGTTCATATACTCCGACGGTGCAAGTCCAAAAAGTGTAGATAGACGCATTGAGCCGACGGTGAGATTTCAAAATCCGTTGCCTATCAAAGACACAAGATTTTATTTTATAAAACACCCATTGAATGGGTGACATCCAACAATGATTTGGTTTTACAAGTATATGATTTCTATTTCAAACGATCATTGGATGTGTTTTCGTCAAATGACGGTTTCAATTGCACAAGTGCATCGCATTGTGTTGAGGAGCGGGGAAGGGCTCAGGGTTGAATTGCATGAGTGAGTCTCATCTCATTTCATGGCATGACATGAAGATTTCCAACATTGAATGCATATCTTTGCTTGGAATATGATGGATTATTGAATGTTGCATGTGCATCTAGGTGGGGAGTAGTCTTTGTAGGAATTATTCTATTGAGCGTGGCTCACCCTATACAGGAACACATTTCATGTGCAGAATATACACTATTGGATGGCTCACATATAGAGCGTCAAGGGTGAAGAGGCCAACTTGTGGCCCTTTTTTTTGAGTTTTTTTAAAACATTTATGAAAATTTAGTTTTTGACGTATAAATTCATGTAAATGATTGTAATAGAATTTGTCAAGTATTATGTGTGTAATACATGTTGTACAAGTTTGGGTTGAAGTTGGAAGGGTTTTGGAATGGGTTTGAAATAAAAAATATTTGAAATAGGCAAAAAGTCGACAAAGTGTACTAGTACGCGTACCGGTACACTTGTCTAGAGAGTTAGTCGTACCGGTACGCCCAACTCCAGTAAGTTCACCGTACCAGTATGGTTTTCAAAAATTAGAAATTTTAAAGTCCTTTTACTATGCTTTTGGACTTTGATTTCTTTAGTCCCAATGATACATATGGGCCTTAAACGAGGTATATTGAGCTACATTGGACCTCGGTTGAATTAAATGATCAAAGAAACACGGATCACAATTGTGGACAAAAATTCTAGCTATAGAAATGTTATCTACGTGGTGTCGGGTTAAGCGACGTCCACAGCTACTTCCGCGGGTTGTCGGGTAGTCAACGGTTGAATAATGACCCCCGGATTTTAGGACGTCACACTATTTAGGAAGTAGAAGGTCCTCTTTCAAAATGTTCCTTCTATAGTCTCAAAAGCTCAGCTTGATTTTGTTCATAATCATTCATACTTTTGTTGATCTGAGTAATGCTAGTCTCCATCTCTAGTAAGAATTGTCTATCTGTTCTGTCATCCATTGGTACATATGGTTGCTCCTCTTGTGGTTGCTATTCTTGTGGTATGAATTCTTCTTGTACCAGGAATGGCTCCTCTTGGGGTACAGGTGGTGCTTCATGTTGTTCTTCAACTTGTCCTCCATGACTCTTTTTAATGAATTTTTGTCTAATGCTCCATAATGGTCCACTGTTTTCCAAATAGGATCAATGATCACACCCTCGTTCCTGCATAGCTGAGAAACTAACATAGCATATGGGAGTGAGGGTTTCTTTCTATCCATAGGAAGTATCATTTCGTCTATAATTAAGTTCAGCTGGTCAATTGTATGTCCCATCCCAAATGCATATAAAAACTAAGTCTGCTCCATATAAATTTGATTCTTTTGGGCACAGGGTAGCAAACTGTTTACTATTATCAAATTCAGAATGCGATATTTGTCTCTCAGATCACCTTGCTTTATGTATTTATTGGTCTACCCTAGGCAAATTATGGATTACCTGTTACTTCTCTTTCTATGTCATTCAAATCAGGTAGTTTAGCGTGAGGATATTGCGGATTTTCTGGTCTCTGTATGGGTTGAAAGAACTCGGCTCTAGTAGCCGGTGTAACTTGAAAAACTATTCCCCGAACAAATATATGCAATTGTCTTTCTCCAGTAATAGTTGCATTACTATAGAATTCACGGACTAAACAGTCATAAGTAGGAACAGATAATCTAATATAATCAAACCATCCACACTCAGCAAGGATCTGTTTTACTCCTAAGTTTTCAAAATCTTCATATACTACTGGTCTTTCAAAAATAATAGTTTTAAATAGAAAGTAATTATCATACCAGACTTACTGTTCAAAAATTTCAAAGATCACCTCATTGATGATATTCCCTGGGTGAGGTTGTTGTGGATGTGCTTGAGATTGTGGAGATTGATTTCTTCGTGTTTGGCTTGAAGAACTCTTTGTTTGTTGTCTTGAATCCATTCTTTTCTTGATGTTTCTTCAAATATTACATTTCAATATATAGAGGGGCACTGCCGTTCGGATGCTAGCTTTTTTTGTCCTGTCGGTGCTATCTGACTGGTTATTGAGTTGCAATTGCATATTACTTCTCTGTTTTTCTGTAATTATGCTCTTGTTCCTAAAAATTCCTGCAATTTACAATATTAGATATAACTTAATATTCTACAAAGCTTCGCTAACCACTCTTTTTCTTTCAAAAGAAATGGTTTATTAATTTTTTATTTGCTATTTCTTATTTACTGATTTCTTTTACTTAATCTATAGTTATTTACATTTATTTATAGCTATATACATTTATTTCCAAAATTCTACCTTTCGTTGGTCATATCTACTCAATATCAGAACTATCTGGCTTGGTAACATAAGTGACACGGTTAATTTCATTTCTCACGTATTTTGTTAACATCGGAGCAGAAAAAGATGGCGTCTCAGGGTATCCCTTGCTCTGCCCATCCCTAATCCACCGTAAACAATCTAATGCTCAACCTGAAATTGGTTCCGCACACTTATTATATCGTCTTAGATGTTATGTACGACCACATCTTACACAAGCACATAGACGATTTGCTCGTCGGTGTTTAGCAACTATATTTTTTCCACAGAGGGGTCGTGCTTGGCTTTCAAAAAATTCTAAATTTCTAACATATCTAGTTTTTTGCATGATCAACGTATGTATATCTTTTGGAAGATGATGTAATAAAATTAAACTCAACCAAAATAATTTTTCGTCCATTTTTTAACTTTTAAGATAAAATTTAAAAATGACTCAAAAAAATTATTGAAAATTGACTCACAATCTGGTTCTTTAACGTCTACTAGTCACAAAGACAAACAAAATTTTTAAATCACAATTACTATTTTAAACACAAAACTTAAATTTACATTCACCCTCCCCCATCTTAAATTAAACGTTATCTGAAATGTAAGAACAGTAATATCTAGCATTGATAATAAAAATAAAAACCAAGAATCAAATGTGTTTCACCGATTAGGATATCTGGCTTTTACTTAGGAGGTTTAATATGTCAAATAAAATGCAACTAATTAGTAATCAAACAACACTATTTTACAACATACATAGATTGGATCAAAAAGCTGCACAGAAGTTATATTGTGAGTAAATCCATCATAATAGGGTTTAAGTCTTTTTTCCATTTACTTTAAAAATATTCTCAGTTACTTGATTTTCAATTTCAATTGTCCTATGGTCAAAAACTTGCTTGACATATACGCTCCTGTCCATCTAGATCTTAGCTTTCCAGGAAATAAACAAAGTTTTGCATTATATAACAACTTTTTGGGAAGGTTCGAAGGATTTTCTCATGATATTTCGATCATGAAAAAATTTTGTTCTTGATTTAGCAATATTTGTGTTTTCATAAGATTCATTTCTTAATTCTTCTAATTCATTTATTTGTAGCTTACGAGATATTCCAGCTTATTCATATCAAAATTCATAATTTGGATAGCCCAATATACTCGAAGTTCTAATTCTACAGGCAAGTGACATGGTTTTTCATAAACTAACCGATAAAGGGACATTCCAAGAATAGTCTTGTAACACCCTGTATTTACTTTTATATATGTATATATATATAGATATATAGTAAATAATTGTTGTAAAAAAGTGGATATGTGTAGTGATGTGTGTTTGAATTTGGTAGATTGGAAAAGTAGATATGTAGAATGTTAGTGGAAATAATAGTTGAAATTTAGTTTTAATAAATAAAAATATGAAATTTTAGGTCCTAGAACTTGTATTAAACAGGTTTGGTCTAGAAATATGTGTTGAAGAGGTTTTAGATGGATTTGGTTGGCTTAGGAATGGATTGGAAATGGAAAAAGGGATGAAACAGGCTGTGAACAGTGCACATGAATAATGCACTGGCTGTAACTTCAAGCACGATTTAGACCTTGATGCAGTCAATATCTATCAAAACTCAAAACACGAAATTTGTAGAGCTCTTTCTTCTCATTCCATATCTTCTTGAATTATCTCAATCAGAGCTCGGATGAGAGAGTTATGCCCAGATAACGAAGCGATGTCAAAACAGTCCTATTTAGCTTAAATAGTGCATGTGAATAGTGCACTGGATGCAACTTCAAGCTCAATTTAGACCTTGATTCATTAAATATATCTCAAAACTAAAAACATGAAAGTTGTAGATCTATTTCTTAGAATTCCATAGCATCTTGAAACATCTCAATCGGAGCTCGGATGAGCGAGTTTTGTCCAGATAACGAAACGATGTCGAAATAGTTCAATTAGCTTCGTTTTGCATTTAACGTCTTCATTTGCATCCTAAAACAAAATATAAGAATAATGAGTACATTTAGGCTTCAAATGAGTATAAAAGGCTTTAAGAAGCATCCTTGATCACCTTTTATTTACAAA
>CM042196.1:12905299-12919443 GCA_023539305.1 Ilex asprella
TATATCTATATTAACCTACCCATTTCAACATAACATTCAAGGTTGTGAATAGACCTAAGTAAAAGAATCCCCTACCTCTTGAAGCGTGAAACAAGTTATAAAAGCTCCAAGGAACCAACCCAAACTCAATCCCAAGCTCTTTCAAGAATTTTGGTTTTCCCACCTTGGGTAAAGGCCCTTGTTTTTAATACGTAGGCGTAGCTCTTGACGAGGAGAACGACTTTTTCTCTTGGCCCGAACAGATCCGAGCACCGTAACTCTGTAGATCGTAGAGAGAAGATGAAGTTTTTTTCTCTCTTTTCCCTCTCTTCTCTCTCCCTCTTTCTATCGGCTGAGAATGGCTGAACAAATGGGAAAAAATAGATTTTTCCCCTATTTATATTTTTAGAATACTTGGCCCACAATTGGCCAAACGTCTCTTCTAATTCTGGGTTCGTTTTCATCCCGAAAATAATTAAATTTAGCTCCGGTTCGAGTTTAAAACATATTTATTTTAAATTGCCCTCGATTATTTTCCAAAATTAACAGTTTTATTAAATTTTTCGTATTTGGGTCTCCGGGGGGTCCGACCGCCTCGTAAAATACGAAAAACCCGACTATCTTGGAATTCGATGAATATTGACATAGTAACTAGATTTCTCGAGAAGAATCCAACGATGAGGTCCATTTCGTCATCCGAGTTCTAGAAAAACTCAGGTTTGTAACCCACATCACAGTAATAAATTGTCGTTTTACCCTTTTATTCATAAAAGTTCAATTTTGGTGGGATTTCAATGGTTTTAGCTAGGTTTTTAGTGGATTTTAGCTGGGTTTTTCTATGGTATAAATGCATAGAGCTTCTGTGAAAGAGAGAGAACTTCATACTTAGGTGGACGATGAAGCATCTGTGTGATGACAAAGACAAAATTTAGAATTTTGTAGAGCAATTGTGAGAGAGAAAGGAATTTGTGAGTGTTGTGTAGTGATGAAATTGGCGCAAAAATCAAATTTGTGGTTCGCAAAAAAAAAAACGAGTGAAGAATGGATTATGGGAAATAACAAGTGAAATATGTAGCCTCTTAGACTCAAATTTATAGAGAGACTATTTAAAATAATTAAGAATTACTCTTTACCGAGCCCCAAGGGTTGCTGTTAGTAAGTACCGTTATAAGTATGACAGCCTAGTACCCTCTTAGAGCATCTCTAACCTAGCTATCTATAATAGCTACTCAAAATATATTTAAATATTTTATTATCTACTTTAGCTAACCATTTTTTTACATTCACTCCAACTACGCTATCTATTTTAGCTAACCACCTTAACTAACTTTCAATAATAAAATTCAAAAAATAACAATTCTACTATACATTATATAAATTTAATCAATTATGGGCTACAAGAGTAAATATCATAAAATACTAGGGTGAGTTTTGCTGGATTTTTACTAAATTTTGGGAGAGTTTGTTAGATTTTTACTAAATTTTGGGGGTTGGCTAGATGTAAATTTCAAACCCAAATGATCCCCATGGATATTTTTCATTTTTAAATATCAAACCTAGCGATATACTTAGTCGGTTGAAGCCAACATTTTTAAACTGGCAATCTATAATATCTAAAAATCCCTTTTTAGGTAGACCCTTGAAGTTGCTCTTACCATGAATATTTTTCTCTCAAAGCAGCAGATTTAGAATGGAGAAACGTAGCAGAAGCAGCTACCAAGAACATGAGAACGCCACCCCGGCTCTAATCCACTGCGCCGAGCTCATTCTCCCATGGTTGCACCCAGCTGAATTAGCCTCTATTTCGTCAACGTGCAAAACTCTTCATCAAATTTCCCAAGCCATCACTTTCAGAAGAATCTCCGATGCCTCCAGAACCTTAGAGAACCGTCCTATCCCATTCACCAACACCATCGATCACCAACTCTATTCTTACTTCATCTACACCTCAGCTCAAACCCTAGGCCTCGCCGAACCATCTCGATTGCGCCAACCATGGGGTTCAAAACCGGGAACTCGACCCGAGGCAAGCGTGGATAGACCCGAACCAATTCTTGTTTGTGTCGAGGGTGCTTGTGGCTGCGGATGTGATGAGAGGTGTGATGGAGATTCTGGGTGTCCGTGTTTTTCTGGTTGTGACTCGGACGAGTTGTCTCGGGAGTGTGGACTGACTTGTGGGTGTGGGCTGGATTGTGGGAATCGTTTATCTCAGAGGGGGGTGACGATGAGGTTGAAGATTGTGAAGGATAAGAGGAAAGGTTGGGGTTTGCATGCGGGACAGTTGATTCGGGAGGGGCAATTTGTGTGCGAGTATGCAGGTATACTCTTGTGATCCAGGATGGCAATTGTGTCTTTAATTCAGCATTTGTGTTTTACATATTTGTCTGTTGGTATATAAATATTTGTTGCAATGATTATAACGAAAATAATTCGTATGAAAATGTGATCAAAAGAAAACTAAATCACTCGTGGTTCCTTGTCAGTTCATCCTTCAGTTTCTCTAATGATTGCAGCGATCTATTGCAGATGTTTGTCCAAATGTAAATTTTTGATAAGTTTGGTGGTAGATAATGTATTACAACCTGTAGCTTCATATTACTTGACAAATTCTGTATAGAAATATTCTACAACAAGAGAAAACCAAACTAAATCACTTGATGTTTCTTACCAGTACATTCCTAACTTTCTTTATGCATTGCAGTAAATATGTTACATATGTTTGTCCATAATGAATTGTTAGGGTGACTTCAATGGTAGGTAATGTATTGCAACCTTTAGATTCAGTTTAGTTTACAAATTATTCAGAAAATATTACTGTTGTCGCCAGTTTTGCAAAAAATTGCAAACACGGGACATAATTTACTGTGCACTTAAACCCATCATTTAAAAGCTATGAAGCACCGACAAACTAAAATGGCTTATGTACCAGTGTCCAACACATAAGAAAGAGTGTCCGAATTTTCTTTTAATTTTTTAAAATTTTAGACATGTCCGAACACCTTCGCGACATGCCCAAACACGTCTGGGGAAGGCAGTTGAAATATTTGCATCGCATGACGAAGACGAAGATCATATAAAATGGCCATTACCCATATGTTTAGGAACTGCCCAGGAGATCCCTCTATGGAAGGAATATAGGAACAAGAGCTTGCTATCATACTGTAGATCATAGATTAGTGATGGAGAGAGAAAGAGAGAGAGGGGGAGGAAGTTGTAGAAGTAACAGATAAAAAGAGATAGCGAGGGAGAACAAAAGCTCTGGCAATTGTGTACGTGTAATTAGATTAGGTACTTATTGTATTTTATCTACCACTTGTCTTTTATTGATTGGTTAGCCAGATTACTAACACATTCAACTTATCTAAAATCTGCTAGTGGTCGGGCCTCATCTAAGTAAGGGGCTTCAGACTCTATTTTGGTTCTTTTGTTAGTGGGCTTTATGAGTTGAATCTACTTTATTCCCAAATTGAGCTACTGGGCTCCCACATTAATTTAGGCCAAATTAGTGTGTATTGGGTTTAAATTTTGGGCCAAATTTCTAAATTTTTGATGAGAGAAATATATAAATTTATATTTTATATTCAACGTGTCCTTGACGTATTCGTGCCATAATTTTTAGAAAAATACCGTACCATATCGTGTCATATCCGTGTTCTGTGCCCGTACTTCTTAGTTTAAAAGATTTTCTTTTCTCTTTTATACGTGCTTTCACTCCGCTTCCAAGAAAGCCCAATCAATCCTTTGAAAACCCCCAATCTCATTCAAAACTCAAGCCCTTCAAATGGCACAAGCTGCGGGAGAAAAGTTCCAATTGGCTTCTAACAACTTACTAAAGAATGCTCTTTTCATGTGATTTGTATTTTCTTGATGATTAATTTTGCATATTTTGTTTGTTGAGTTTGACTTTCTTCTTAGATCTGACCCTATACAAACTAGAAATTTGAGATATATGTTGGTTTTATTTTGCCATTCTTCACAACGAGGGTAATACTGACATCGTCGCTGCATGTTTAATTTTTGAATTTAATTTTTTATTGGCTGAGATTTGTTGAGATCTGTCCACGAGCATTCAACGCTTGCCCTTTCTTTTTTGAAAATATCGTGGGTTAATTTATAGGATTAGGTAATGCAATGTTGAGAGTTATGTGATTAAATCTTATTCATCCACATGTTGTATAATACTTGTTGAGAAAGAATACTGTGGTAACACACCCTCACCCTCACCCTCGTACTATTTTTCAGAAGATTTTTACCAAGGAGTCAATTCAAATTATATTCCAAACTTTTATTATTTTTTGGATCATTATCTAAACATGATTTGCTATTTTTGGTCTTTTAAAATTGTTTTCAGAATCATATAGCCAAACATGTTTTGAGATACAAAAAAATCAAAACACAATTTTCTAAAACTATTCTTAAAAATATGTTTTTGAATACTATTTTTTTGAGAATAATTCTAACACCAGACTTCAGATTTGTCATTCTAACTGTATGAAAAAAATGTCAAACGTCAAACATGATGAAATGGAAAGTAATTTGGGTTGCACCTTTCACCAGCAAGATGAACAAATTGCCATTGATTGGAGTTTAACTAGCTGAAGGCGTTCCGATGCTTTCGTCAATAAAGGCTTTGAAGTTAAGCAAGCAATTAACAAGAAAAGAAGTGCGTACCTTTAGATTTAAACTCATCTAGTATATATAAGATTGTACCTCTATTTTTACGGTTTAGAATCTTGGCTGGAATAGAGTGACACGTATTATCTAGATCTTCCCAAATTCATGATTGAACCTTCGTAGATTTCTTTTCTGATTAGTCTATTTTTTGGGCCAAATTTACAATGTGCATCTTTGAATAATTAGTTTCCTTATTTATTGCTCATGATTGCATTTGATCATTAGCAATAGCCTAGCTATCCCTTGCTCGAGTGGAACTGGTCCTTATCCCCCGAATTGTGGAACTAGAGTCCCATTTGGATGTTGATTTGTTAATAATGTCTTCACACATTTGCTCGATTTGCACAAACTGCTCGAGAGTTTTACTAACGGTATTGAGGGTGATTCCAATTCTGGTTAGCTGATATTGATGTCTGTTTGGTTGGACTATTTTTGGCTTGACCAAATGCACCTTGTTTTCACCAAATTGCTCCTTTATATTTTTTGTCATGTGCTTTATGCCATGTGTTTGTATTAAATGATCTAATCATGCACAAAGATATTCTAAAACCATTCATCTGTCCCAAGAGCATGTTTACGATGTGGTGATCGTTGGCTAACATTCCTAGTCGTAATGATATCCCTCATTAAATGTACTGCTTCATTTCTTGCAAAAAGGTGTGTTAAAATGGTTCTCCATCATCAAAAAGGTCATTTCTTTTTCAAAAATTGCGATGTTTTAGCTTCTGGATCCATTTCTGGCGCCTTCCTCTTCTTTATTCTGTCACGGTCCGTCTAAAAAAGTATAAGATCATGCTTTTATGGCCAAATATAACATACCTGATGGCGTGGTCATCGGGGTCACTGAGCAAGTTGAATCTCTCATAGGCTCTAGAGAATCCATTCCATCTCCACACGGTTTCCTCTTGACCCTCTTTTTTTTTTTTGAGTTCTTACTTCTTTAAAACTCTACCCCACCCAGTGTTGTCCTAATTCTTTAGGACAGTGATGGGTGTGGTGGCCCTTAACAACCTTCTTGATATCAATCTCAGCCTTTGGGAGATCCTTTATTGTTACATCATAAAGTCTACTACCAAGAAGAACTATTACTTCCAAGTTAGGAAGAAGGAGTTTTACCTGGTCACTCATCTCCTAGATATTTTGTTCGTGTTTGGGAATTGGGAGCACAGAGAGGGCGAAGAACCTTGTTACATATGACCCCATGAAGAGGGTCCTCGGTGACCTTAAAGGCCCCTCTTGCTTCATTCTTTCAATTCCTTTTTCACTTCTTTTCTCTGAATATCTTCTAGTTTGTGCTGGTGAAACCGATGTGCTGGTGAAACCGTCCCAAGGAAAAATTCAAAAAGGAGTCGGTAAACCTAGAGGCTCTGAAGAAAGTCGTCTTTCAACACTGACCACTTTTCCAACACTGACCACTTTTGTCGAGCAGTGCACGTTTTGCTAGCCTATTAGCCTACCTTCAATTCCTTCACTGTAGTTCTTTCATCCTCTACTGCACAGCTTGCAAAGCATAGGGAAGCGCTCAGGTTTAAACTTCATTATTAGCAACTATGAAGTTCATGTTATGTGACATACTTCTAGCCTTGTAATTGGACTAACTAGCACATGATTTCTTGGTTAATTTTCATTTCTTGATTGTTATTTACTCATTATTTCTGATAAAAGTAAAGAATACTTACTTACAAACAAGAATCATACCATGTTTGAGCTTAATTTCAAGCCCTACATCACTTCCTTGAATTTTTCCAATCTCTTTTTTTTTGTCCTCTCATTCTCTACACAAGCACCTATTTCTCTATACAAGTTCCTCTTTTCTCTTTCTCTAATTATAATATATTACAAGACACACACACACACACACTTATATATGTAGATGAGACACTTGTAGTTCTTTGAGTTTCTCTTGAGGTGTCTTCATCTAGCACTTTCTTTTTATAATAGTTACTTTGTGATTAGAGATAAAGAAGAAACGAAGAGAGAGAGAGAGAGAGAGAGAGAGAGAGAGCGCTATCTTATTGATTAGTGAGAGACATATATATATATATATATATGTGGGTATAGGGTACACAGAATGACCCAAATTACCCTTTATTCTATAACACTCCTAGTATCAAATAGTCTTAGCTTGGAAGAGATAGTATAGACTTTATCCCTAGTGAGTGACTTGGTGAAGATATTTGCCGACGTGTACAAAACACGTAGTAAGCTCTTTAGATTGAAGTTTTTCATGGACAAAAGGACAATCAATCTCAATGTGTTTTGTTCATTCATGAAAAACCGGAGTTGAAACAATATGAAATGGAGCCTGATTATCAAAAAACAGTTGCATTGGAAAGTTAACTGAAATACCAATCTCATACAATATATTCTTGGGACATATTAATTGACATGTAGTTTGTGCAATAGGAAGTTCAGTGTTTGGAGATGGTTGGAGATCAAGACCTTTTGATGACAGAGAGATTGGTAGGGGTATCGGGACAACGGTCTTCTTGGGACGGGAGTACACCTGCGTGATAGGAGGTTTTGTAGCATGAGAGAAGATAAGGTGGGTTGAGACAAAACAAGAAGCGACAAAGGAAGGGTAGATTGATCAAGTGCAATATCGTTAGAAGCCTCAGAAAAGAAAGGAATAGACTCAGAATGTAACATCAATGGAGACATTTTAGCGACGAACGGTCGAACTATAGAACTTTTTGTGTATGAGAATAACCATGAAAATGCACTTTAGTGACCTCAAGACCGCTCAAGCCGTTTGAGAGCGATCCAGAGGGTGGTCTCCCCTGCGCACTTGTTTAGCCTCTCTTGATTTTATGCGTAAGTATTCAGAGATCGTTCTAGTGAAGGTTGGTGCACATAGGGCGGTCCCTAATGGTATTTAAGATAAAAATCAAGCAAAAACTTGTCCTCTTGAATACTAAAGGGTGTTGCTCAAATGAGGTTCAATTAATGACTCAAATCTATGTTTTCAAAACACAAATAAGGTTTTTATATATATATATATATTTTTATAAAAAAACACCTGGGAATCGGTAACTAAACAATCATCAATTCTATTCTACCTAATCAACTTAAATCTAATAAATTAAACCAAGGGTGCTAAGGTGTCTAATGCCATTACCTTTGTCCTAAGAAAGAAGGTGCATACAGAGAGTCTTGATGTTTTTTGAAGTGCAATGTCCTCATTTCTATTGACGTTTTCAAATCTTCAACTTTGCAGTAGCATCATGACTATAGAATAGATTGAGATTTACAAAAAGACTTCACGAAATTAGCCAATTATAAACATGATTCTAACAAGTTTTACTAGGTTTATCATTTGTGAGATATTCAACTTTATTTATCGCAATAAGAAGGACTTTAATAGAACGAGACCATGACACGTAGTTACTCCATTCAACTTAATAAATGTAATGGATAACCCAATAAAGTCTTAACATGCTATAGGACTAGCAGCAACAATATTAGTCTTGCTTATAGTTATTAGTATTGTACGATACACAATACGTATCGTACGATACGGAAGGAAAACGATACGGATTGTAGTTATGTATCGTTTTTGCGTTGTATTGTCCGATACGCGATACGTTTTTACGATACGATACGTCTCCGATACGTGCGATACGTTCAAAAGTTGTTTAATTTTATTTTTTTTAGTATCAAACGACGTTGTTTTGAGTTAATAAGAGGCTAATTTTTTATCCCTGTCATTGAAACGATGTCGTTTTGTGGTTAGGGTTTAAAAAAAAATAAAATCCCTCTTTTCTCTCCTCTTCGATCATCGATTGCTATCTTCTTCCTTTTGCAGACTTCACAACCTGGGTCTTTTGTAGACTTCACGACTTGGGTCTTTTGCAGACTTTACGATGACCTTCGGCGACGAAACGACGAACCCAGTTAGCCCCTCTCTCTCTCTTCTCTGTGTTTTTGGTCTGCTCTTTGTTCTCGGTCTTCTTTCTCTTTTCTCTGTTCTCGGTCTTCTCCTTCTTCTCCGTGTTCTCTTTGTTCTCTCTGTTTTCCGTCGACCAAAGCAGCAAAATTTGAGAAGCCATCAGCCATCAGCCATCGATTATCCATCAGCAGGATCTGCAGCCATCTGAGAAGCCATTAGCCATCGAAGAAGCCATCAGCAGGATCTATAGCCAAGCCATCGAAGCAAAATCTGAGAAGTAGGATCTGCATCCAAGCCATCGAAGCAGGATCTTTCTCCTCCAGCTACTCCAGGTAAACCTGTGCAGTGTAAAAAATTCTATTAATTTATTTATAAAGCCAAATAAATTTTTTTTTTGTATAAAAATTCTGAATCTTGATTAATTTTAATTTTATAAAACAGTGGCATCACATGATTCCTATTTTTATATAGAAATGACTAAAAAACTTGCTAATGATCCCACATGAGAACATTGTGACAAAGTAGAAGGATCAAGGTTGAAATTGAAATGCATTCATTGTGCAATTGTCTATTGGGGGAGGCATTTCAAGAATGAAAAATCATTTGGTAGGTAATCGTAAAGATGTAGCCTCATGTAAGCATTGTCCTGAGGAAGTAACTAATTTTTTAAGCAATTGTTGGATGATAGGGCTTCTAGCAAAGATATGAGTCTTGTGGATTCGAAAGTAGTGGCATTGTGGGTAGTACTACAATAGATAAAATATAACCAACCACCACCATTGCTTTGAATACCATGTTGAAGAAAAAGGGTAAGGAAGATGTATGCTTCGATATCTGTAGATGTTTTTATGCTAATGTCCTTCCTTTTAATTTGGTAAAGAATCAATATTTTGTAAGAATGTTAGAATCTGTTGCATCGTTTGGCAAGGGATTGAAACTTCCATCGTATCATGAGGTGAGATGTTCTTTTTTGAAAAAAGCAACAGATTTAATTAATGGTGGGTAAATGAAAAATTATAAAGTAGAGTGGAGAAAGACGAGTTGTACTCTTATGTTTGATGGATGGATTGATGGGAAACATCGTTCTATCACTAATTTTTTAGTGAATAGTCCTAGAAGAAGTGTGTTTCTTAAAAGTATTGATACTTCAGACATTTTTAAGAATGCGGATAATCTTTTTCAGCTTTTAGATTCAATGGTAGAAGAAATTGGTGAGGACAATGTTGTTCAGGTTGTGATTGATAGTGCATCGACTTATGTAAAAGCTAGGGAGTTGTTAATAAAAAAGAGGAAAAAGTTGTTTTGGTCTCCTTGCGCTGCACATCTAGATCTTATTTGGACGGATATTGGAGACCTTCGATATAATGGCAAAGGCAAGGAAAATCACAGTTTATATTTATAGACATTCTTGGGTGTTAAATCTTATGAGGAAGTATACAAAGAAAAGGGATTTGGTGAGAGCTTGTGTGACTATATTTGCCACCTCATATTTAACTTTAAGGAGTTTATTTGAGAATAAAATTGGGCTTAGAGCAATGTTTGCTTCTGAAGAATGGCAGAGAAGTCAATACTTTAAGAAGGGAGATGGTGTAAAAGTGATGGATATTATACTAGCTGACCAAAATTTTTGGGGATCAATTAAGTATTGTTTGAAGTGTGTGTTGCCATTGGTGAAAGTGTTGAGGCTTGTATATGGGGATTTAAAACCTGCCATGGGGTATACTTACGAGGCAATGGACAAGGAAAAAGAGCAAATCCAAAAAGAATTTTTGAAATGTGAAGAAGCACTATGAGCCCATATGGACTATTGTGGACACTAGATGAAACATGCAAACCACACAGACCTCTTCAAGCAACTGCCTATTATCTCAATCCAACATAAGATTTAAGTTTATCAATTTTTATATCATTTTATATCTATATATTGTATAATGATCAATGATCATTGTAAATCAAAATAACTATTTCAGGTTTCATTACAACGGTAATGCGGACTATGAGATAAAGATGGGACTTTATCAGACTATTCAGAGAATGTGCCCACGTCCTATTGTAGGAGAAAAAGTTGATAAACAATTAAATATCTTTCACAATGTTGATTTGATGTTTGGAATGGACATGACAATCCATATGAGAAAGAAGAAACAGTCTGGTTAGTGGTAACCTAACTTAAGTTAGTAATTTAATGCAATTGCTTAAGTTAGTTAATGCAGTATTCTTTTGTAATTTTTTATAGCCTTATGGTGGGAATCATTTCGAGGATGTTGTCCAGAGTTGCAACAACTTGCTATCTACGTCCTTAGCTTGACTTGTAGTGCCACAGAATGTGAGAGGAATTGGAGTACATTTGACCAGGTGCACTCTAAGAGGAGAAGTCGATTAGAGCAACGAAGATTAAGTGCACTTGTGTTTGTGAAGTACAATCTTCGATTGGAGGCAAGACACCAAAAGAGAATACTATAGGGTGATTCCTATGATCCTATTTCTCTCTCAGATATGGAATCTGATGATGAGTGGATCACTGAAAAAAAGATTCACTCCTTCATGAGGACACTAATTGGATGAATGTTGGTGAATGTTTTGAGGTTCAAGATGGGATTAGCAAAAAGAGAAAGAAAGGTAAATAGTATATAATTAAAATGTAGTGGTTGTTTTTTCTTCTTCTCCATTACTTCGAATATTTTTTTTATATTTTGTATTGCTTGTTTTCTAGGGCCTAGAAATCTTTCTTTAAACAAAAAAAAAGGGAAGCAAATAGTTCAACTTGAAGATGAGGATGAGGATGAGGATGAGGATGAACAAATACAAGAAGTTGAAGATGATGAAGGAAATGAAGACTTGTTGGCATCCAATCACAATGATGATGATGATGATGCTTTTTCAATTGAAATTGAAGATTGAGTTCAAAATGGATGTTAAAAATTTGGATTAGAAGTCTCTTTGGTGTTTGAAGTTTGAATTAGTGAACTATAGTTGTGAACTTTGCATTATAAAATTAGTGGACTATGTTGATGACTTGGATAGTTGGTGGAGTATTAATGAAATGCTATGTTTGTATGTGTTGAGTATTGTGTAGGAATTGGATATATATTTTAGATTAATCATGAGAGTAATTTAGTATTTATCTTTTAAGTATTTTCTTTTAACTTTTAAGGGTTTAGTTGTCATTTTGATTATTTATTTATTTTAGGGTTTGTGGTCTCCTTATATATATAGGATTTGTGAACTCCTTATATATGTAGGGGATACATATTTGTTGTGAAATTAGACTTTGATTAATATTGATTATTGATATTGAATCCTTCTTGCTCAAATTCTCTCTATTCTCATCTTCTTTTTCTTCCCTTCTCATCTCTAATTCTTATTTATTACGATCTACATCAATTTGGTATTAGAGCTTAATACGATTTACATCAATTTGGTATCAGAGTCCAACTTTGATTCGTACAAATTAAACAAAAAAATACAACGGCACTGCTCATCGACACTGTTCATCGTAGATGTACTGTTCATCGACACTGTTTATCACCCCAACAATTCCAGAAGTTGTAGAATCACCCCAGAAGTTAAAAAATATCATCTAAAAGTTTCAGAATTGCAAAATCATCTCCAAAAGTTTCAAAAAATCGCGTAATTATCTCCATAAAGGTTTTGAATTTCAGAATTGCTTCAAAGTAAAGCTTGGATTAAGGTATGCGTATTCGTATAGAAGTTTGAAACTGATATTTTTATTCATTGAAAAATTAAAAAAATTTGTAAAAGGTCCAAATTATTTATCAATTGCATTCTTGAACTCATTCTTATGTTATTCGCATCTTTCAAAGTCAATCATGAGTTCATATGATCATTATGATTCCTATTCATATACTTATTCAACAAGAAGAATGTCTCAAGTTCACAATTCTCCATAACGTTATCACTATACCTATTCCACTCCTCGAGTTTCTCGGAGTCATCATAAAGTCCATAGTAAGTCTGAGTTTTATTATGAAGGTTATCTAGAATACTACTTTGGGACACTTAGATCACATAATAGTTGCCAGCGTCATGCTTCCCAAAGTCATCATCAAGGTCAATTTAGATCAATCTTCAATGTTATTAGTAACAATTCAAAAACCCAAACTGCCCTAGAAAAAAAAATTGAGATCTTTGAAATTGGAGTTGTCAATATTAAACATTCACTCGACCAATTATGTGAAGAATGTAGAGGGATGAAAAACCAATTATCTGAAATAACAAGTCAACTTTTTCACTTGAATAAAATTCTTGGAAGTCAGCAAATGGAAGAAAATAAGGACAAGTCTTCAGTTTCACCTTATGTCGGACACCTGCATAGTGATAGCCATATTTATGTTCCATTAGACACTCATGCTTTACATCCTTCGAAACATACTTTTAATCGTTTGAACATTGATACTAGTAATGAGATTATTTTTGATCCTATCATATTTTCTACCTTATCGGAGCCAAAAGTTGAATCATCACTAAGCATTAAACTTGAGGAAAAATCCATTCAGTTGGTTCCTATGCAAGATGTTGAGCATATTAAGCTATCTATTTTACAATCTGTTGACGATTATTATGTGTCTACTATTTCGAATCATGATGACATTGTTGTGGATTCTTCTTCATATGAGATTGTTGATTTTTTTAGGATTCTTTTCCACCTAAGATTGTTGACATTGTTCTGGATTTTGCCCACTTGATAGTGTTAACTTTGTTTCTTTGTCTTCTGTCAAGTGTTCAATTGAGTCTGTACTTTCTTATTTTCAGCAACAGGGTGTTATAGTTACTCCTTTGTCATTGATATCTTGTTCTACTGAATGCTTTTTGTTCAAATCTAATGGGAATTGTTTTGCTATTCTTGAGTTTGGATCTAATGCTTATTTGCTTAATTTTTCAATGAATGTTAGTATTAGTCCAAATTTTTATTTGGAGGACATGCCACTTAATCGAGGTACTCCAGAACCTCCTATTTTGTTATCCAGTGTTTCTATAGGTGAAATTGCTTCTTCCTCAGTATTAGCTCCAGTCCTTATCTATCCACTTTCGTCGCATATTTCAGGCCAAATAGATGATGTACTACGTGACCAGATTTACATTGCTACAGAAAGAGATTCTTGAATTTATTCTAATCAATGGAAAGATGTTGATGGTTCTTTCATTCTAGATGAGGCATTCTGTCATCTTCATGTTGCTTTCTTAGAGTACTTCTACTTTGAAGACTCTTCGGAGGAGAGTTTTTTTCAACCGGAGGAGAATAATGGGGAACGTGTAGGAATTTTATAGATATTTTAGATTAATCATGAGAGTAATTTAGTATTTATCTTTTAAGCATTTTCTTTTAACTTTTAAGGGTTTAGTTGTCATTTTGGTTATTTATTTATTTTAGGGAATACATATTTGTTGTGAGACTAGATTTTGATTATTATTGATTATTGATTATTGATATTGAATCTTTCTTCCTTAAATTCTCTCTCTATTCTCATCTCATTCTTCTTCTTTTCTCATCCCCTTCTTCTTCCTTTCTTATCTCTAATTCTTCTTTATTACGTTCTACATCAATTTGGTATTAGAGCTAATGCGATTTACATCAGTACGA
>CM042196.1:12919543-12951531 GCA_023539305.1 Ilex asprella
TATTTTATTATTATTTATTTAAAATTGTATCTTATCTTATGATACACCATACGATACATGATACGATACACTATTTTTTAAAAACGATACGCCTTCCGATACACGATTTGATAAGGCTAACATCACACAAAAAAAAAAAAAAAAAAAATGAAGGCAGCGACTCAACAACAGGATCTCAATAGAACACTGAAACAGGTGAAAAATTGGACTGTGAAGCTTGTGGACTTGTACCAAGTGCACAATACTTCTGAACCAGGGCTGAACCTGCAGATTCTAGACCTCAACAGGTCTGAAATGCACAAAACCGAACTGAAAAAGTGCATGAATCGTCTGTGATGCACTGAACCGGACCGAAATAGGTCTGAACCAGCCTAAAATGGAGTGAACTGGAGCAGTTTGGGTATGGACCATACTGAACTGTGTCTGAACTGGCCTGAAAAGTGTTGAACTGAGTTGAACTGAACTGAATTTGAACCAGATGACTTGGGCTTTGATCCAAATCACCATACTTGGGCTTGGATCCGAACCATTAAATTGGGCTGCACTTGTTAATCTGGACTTGGACTAAAATCATAAGATTGGGCAGGGCGAAGCAACTGATCTAGACTTTTAATTAAAAGTGGGTCTGATCAATTATAACCCGAATAGAATGGATCCTTTTTTCAACCACCAACTGAAGCAAAAAACCCTAGCACCAAAACTTGAAATCGATCCAAACAACGCTGATCAAAGCTTGATGACTCCACCATTCAGCTACTAGTGATTCATCTTCAACCACATCTCATACTCAACATGAGATGTCGAAACTCTAGCAACTCAATTTAATGGATCGCACCAACAGTAACGAGGCGACGAACATGTCGACGATGAATACGACGGTGAACACAATGGCTCAACCTTTATTACCAGCACACAGAATGACCCTATTACCCTTTATTATATAACACTCTCTCTTACTCTACACGATCACACACCTCTTAGAAAAGTCATCAACTTGATTAGTTAGGCTAATCTTTTAATTAGGCACTTCTAAACTCGTTTAAATTGAATTAATCCACATGATTAGGGTCCTTAATCAAATTAAGTGATTATAGTCTAAGTGTACGTAAGTGTTCTTAATAAAGTCTTAATTTACATTAATCATGCTTAATTAACTTTACATTTGGTATATGCTTCATGTCAAAGTCAATGGATAACAACAATATATAATACCAAACCAAATAACTATCAAAACATCATAGCATGCACATATATAACGTATACCATTAGTAAGAATTATGACAAGGACACATTTATAATGCCATAAGATGGGAGCAATGATGAAGTAATAGCTTATTCTGGCATAAATTTGGAATATGCTGGACATGATAGAAATGGCATTACCCATTATTAGTCGTGCCATTCTCAGTTGCTTGGAGGGGTAGATTGTAGACTAACTTTACCTTTTAAAAAATCTGGTGAGTATAAACTCATTTCATAACAGAAAAAGTAGGCAGATCACTTACTTCTTGATGAATATTTAGTTAGTTTTATACACATCTCTGTTCGTGAATAAGGTTAATAGTCAGGTCTACGTGATCCTCATTATATAAAGGTAATAGTATCTGCATATATTTCTGTAATTGAAGGTGGCAGTTTTTCATCATTCTTGAGACATTTAAAAATCATACGAGATGATGGCATTGCTTAAAAGAACAGAGAGTATGAAGTCGTTCCCTAATCATAGAGGAGCCACAGTTTTTATTTTGTCTAAAGAAAATACACTTGGGGTAGAATGTGAGAAGTGGTGGCCAATCATTTTTTCAATGAAGAACATGGTAAGTTGTGATGCTTCAGCATACATTCTTTTGAGGCATACCTATTCCTGAGCCATGATTTAAGCAAAGCTTTACACCTTTCTGGCGGCTGTAGGCTTGCAGACACAGGTAGATGGCAAATGGAAATAGGAGTAAAAACTAATAATGATTGGTCTGCCAAAATAAAAGAATTAGTAACAATTACCGAGGGACTAACACATCAAGTCAACATTAAATTCGAGGAATTACCTTCACTATTATTGTCATTACTAGTATTCAAACAAAGACTGGCATGATAGCTGATCCCGATTCTCCATTATAACCTTCATTAGCATATTAGTTCTTTCCAAGTGTGGATTCTAATGTTTATATATTTTTTTATTTGACCTGAACAATTATTGAGCTTGTTTTTGGACAAGATGCACTCTTTATCAAACTTCATTTTATGAAGTATTTACATAGAGGTTACCACCATTTCATTTGCTTCATTGAATGTATTTATTTTTTTGTTATGTTAAGAATGAATTTTCAGAATATTAATCCTGTCTTGAACTTCATTCTTTATGAATTTTTACCAAAATAGGCGAACTTTTGACGACCAAAGAAACAAGAATGCGGCAAAAAATATATGATCTTGCATCAGATGACCAGTTTTCTTCTTCTCTTCTGGTTTTAAAGGAGCACCTTCCATCTGGAAATGTATGTATGAGGATTAATATTGATGCCACACGAGTCGGAAATGTTGCACGATTCATCAACCATTCTTGTGATGGTGGTAATCTATCGACAAAGTTAGTGCGAAACTCAGGAGCTTTGCTACCTCGCCTATGCTTTTTTGCTTCAAGAGATACACAAGAAGATGAAGAGCTTACTTTCAGTTACGGGGATATTAGGCTAAGGCCTAAAGGCTTGAAGTGTTTCTGTAGTAGTTCTTCTTGTTATGGAATCTTGCCATCAGAAAACACATGATTGCTGTGAGGCAATGGCGTAATCTTTCCAGTCAGGGGAATACTTTCTTATCATGCAAATCCATTTGATTTCCATTGTATTCTAATATGGTAGTTAATTTAGTTTTATTTCACTGATTCATACATTCTGTAAAATGTGTTATCCCTGCCAAATAGGGACCACATCGAACTCCCTGGCCAGGTTTTAACTTTCGACATTGTAATGCATTCTTTGCATGGAATTGTTTAATATTTGTAGGAAAAAGAATTGTTTTGTTTGTGTGAGATATCCTCCTAAATAGGCGTGCACTAGGAAGAGCCGAGAGGAGGGCTTTGGCTAAAGTCGAGCGTTCATTTCTCTAAAATTGATGCACTTTTCCAACTTTATTTATTATGAATGATGGTTTCAAACTTAATTTTTCAAGCTATGATAGTTTCTAGGAAAGCATAGATTTGGAACCCACACTTTTGGACGTGAAATAATGTCACAAAACATGCTTTTAACAAAAACTCTCTTTTGGAGCAAGGTAAAATATTCTGTTTACGTTCCCAAAGCATATTACATATCATATTGACGATTAATATTAATTTGTCAAATTTAATAGGAAAAATAGGCTTTCTAAGGTTTTGTTTGGGATGACTTTTCAAAAGTGCTTGTAAGACTCATGATTTCTTATAAGTACTTAAAAAAAAAGTAGTGTTTGAAATAATTTATTTTAGTTACTTCCATATAAGTCAAAAGTGGTTTTACCACTTAAATAAATAAGTAAAAGTAAAAAAAAATCGTTTCATTTTTTTAAAAATTACTTATTTACAAAACACTTCACCATCACCACCACCACCACTACCCCACCACCATTGCCCCCACTGTCCCACCATCATCGCCGCACCACCACCACCACCATTGATTGCTACCACCGCCACCAACCATTATCATCATCATATCATTTTTATATTTATTACTACTACCATTATCATTCGACCACCACCCACTACCACCATCGTTGTCCACCACCACCCATTGTCACAACCCACCACTACTCTTGTTGCCCATTATTGTTGTCACCCACTGTCACTTGCTTGTTTAGTTTCCCTAACGTCTAAACACGAACCCGAATTGTGTGTATATGACTTATAGAGATTGATGAGTGTCACTCTTTCTTGGATTCAATGCAAGAAGTGGAAAAACTATGTGTGGATGAACAAAAACGTGTGCAAAATTGCTCCCCAAGCGTAGAGAGAGTCTTGCGATGTCGTGTTGTACTTAGAATGAGTATTCCAAGGTCGTCTCCTCAGATAAGGCGAAGTCGAATGTTTTTGAAGGGTGATTTGTGCAAAGTGAAAATTGGAAAATCTTTGTGATTTGAAGTTTAGTGGTTTGTGATTTGTAAAATATGCAAGAAAGCAAGGTTAGCTAATTCATATAAGTCATACCAATAGGAATGCCAAATAGACTTATTGCATTCAACCAATGCTGTCTTAGTGTTTGATTGATTTGCAGGATGTAAGGGACTAGTGTAGTTGTGTTAGGCAAAAGCATACCCCGTGACAAGTCTTTGGTGTACAAAAGCCCACAACTATGTTCGCACTCAATCTAGTCAAACCAAACACTTTACACTAGGAGGAAGAATGAAAGAAAGCCGATTTCACATACCCAAGAGAAAATTCCTCTTGGATTAGCCAACTAAAAGTTTAGCTATTCATAATAAAGGAAAGAACAAGCATGAAAGAGAAACACATGGTAATGAAATTAAACATGAACTTATATTAATATAAAGAGAAGTTTAGATTACAAAGGAAATGACATTCATACTCAAAATGAAAAGCTTGAAGAGTAAATACCCAAATGTAAAAATGAAATACAAGAACACTTAGCTAAACTTGATTACAACTTGAATAAAAGATATTTGAGTGCAAAAGAGAAAGATTACAAGTTAAATGGAGTTTACTACAATGGAAATGGTGAAGGAAAATGTAAAAAACCCAACTTCTCTCTCTAAAACTTCATATTCTACTTTGGAGATTCTCTCTCTAAAAGTCTTGTTATATGAAATTGTGTGTAAGAGATTCCAATTTTCATTCATCCTCTCTCCCTTAGCATGAGTGATTGGAGAGAGGTTGTCCACTCAAATAATCAAATTCAGTCAAAACATGGATTTCCCATGCTTTTCCATCCACCTCCTCTCTCTCTCTTTCCTCCCCACTTCCTCATGCTTCAAATACGAGTTTTTGGGGTTAGGAGATTATCATGGGGTGTCAAAAATGTCAAGGCATGGTTTAGTTGACAAAAAGGTGGAACCCTCAGAGTTGGTGGAGTCGTGTGAAGAAGTTTCTGGTGTTTCTAGGCATCTTCTACTAGTAGGTCGTGGGTAACCTACTAGTAGGTGTTTTTCAGTAAGATTTTTCTACCGGTAGGTGCTTGCATGGCAAAGGTAGAAGATTTCCAGTCGCCTTTTCTACCGGTAGGTCTTGAGTCTTGTACCGAGTAGGTCTTGAATGACTTCTACTGGTAGGTCTTGAATAACTTCTACCAATAGATGTTGTATTTTCTTGGTTCCTTGAGGTCCTGAACCATCTATCAAGTAGTCCCTTCTTCCCCATTGACCTTGAGCACTTGATGGGGTGCTTTATGCAAGCCTTTACTAGCCCATTACCTACAATCCAACAACTCTTCGTTAATTATCAATATGAAACCATTTCCCCAAATTTTCACCACCAAACAAGTTAAACTGGGTGCAATAGAGATGCATATTATGCACTATTCTACACTCATCACACCTAGCAAACCTTATTTTCAGCTATACTACATATATAACAATTCCATTCATGTTAAACAATTCACAGATTAATAAGATAGTCAAATCAAAAGGCAATTATGTAAATGAACTTGGGGCAAAATAAAATAAAAAGCATGGTTCTTTCATTCATAAATGTATGAGATTTAGTATAAAAAACTCAAGACAAAGTGGCTGGTGATCCTAGGGTCTCTTCTGTTAGGCCCACTACAACTAGACCATCGTCCTTCACTATATACAACAATCAAAAACAACAAAAACAAGCTTGGAATCTCCTTAATCCTCCTCCTTGGACTCACCAACCACTACAACAGTCGAGCCAGTGGGGCCGTCGCTCGGAGTCCAACCCTGTCCCCAGAACTTATGATCGGAACTCTGGTGCGGTAGACGGTGGTGGCACCTCGAGGAGAGGTTTTCCTAGGAACGTGCTCTCAAAGATTCCGGTGACCATCAGCTTTAACAACTGTATAGTCCCCTCGATAGCATCAAGGTGCTAAGAGACTGTCTATAGCAGGGCAGCAGTGGATGGCTCGGCTGTGGATGGTCCAACTATAGGTGGCTTGGCCATAGATGACCTACCCCTTTCTTCTCTCTATGCAAACCTTCTTGTCATGCCTGTCCTCTTCATGCTACTCTACATGACTATGGGGCCGAACTCCGATGGAAGTGTCATATCATTGGGACTGCCCTTAACCTTATTGTGGCGGTAAATTTTTATGACAAGGTGGGCATAAGGAAGGTTCACCTTCGGCTTCGAATCTTGGGCATAGTCCTTCATCACCTCCCAGATCATTAAAGCAATGTCCATCTAGATCCCAATCAGGAAAGCATAGACTAAGGCCAGTTTCTTCTCCCCCAGTGTCTTCTTTGCACCCCAAGGTAAAAGGTTGTAACGGAGAATTTTATTCATTATCCCATAGGAATTCTTGAGTGCCCTAACTTGAATTTTCCCATTAAACTGTGCTGGGTCCTCATACATCATAATCGCATACTCCTTGAGTGATTTGCTCCCAGGGATGTTATAAGGATAAACTGGGGTTTGGTAGTAGGCCTAAGATAATGTAATGCCTCAACGATGACTGTCGGGGTGACCTCAATCACCTTCCCCTTTACATTTGTCTTCAACAAAAACAAATCCTCATCCACCACCCATAACTTATGATAAAAATCTCGACAAATGGGAAACACATACCCCTTCACTGGCTAGAACTAAAAGTCAATGCCATGGCCCTCGATCATTCGGTCCCGTCATTAAGTGCCTCGAGGGTGGGCCTGTCCACTCATACGCCACATTCTTGGCCTTAATGCTCTCCATGTGAGGGCCATTTTTCCTTTTCTTTCTTTGTTCCCCACCATTGGGGCCTGCCTCCTCAGTCCTCTTGCGGGACCCGGTTCATACGGGAGGTGGTGAGCCTTGGCCTGTTTGCTTAGTGCAGGCCATCACTATCTAAAATGCCCCTAGGGAGAAGAATGACAATAACCAACCCCAAAAAAACTCAAAAATGTCAAAAGATGGAGGTGAAGACTTACCCACTCTAGCCATTGTTCCAAATTCTAAGCCTTTTGATGGATTGATGATGCTTTATGGAGAAAAGAGGGTTTTTAGAGGAATAGAGGTAAAGGAATTGAAGAAGAATCATGGCGAATCATAAACTTCAGAGAGAAATTTGATGAACTTTGGAGGATTCCCAGGGCTTCTTTGAGTGTTTGAAAGGTTTTGTGAGAGGAGAAAGTGTTTTTTAGAGTAATATGTATGAGGGAGATGAAGGGTTTCACCGAAAATTTGGGTTAAAACCCTCGTTTTTGGGATTTTGGGCAAAACTTACCAGTAGATCACCAGTCTTCTAATGGTAGAAAATACTTCTGGAAAACTTCTACAGGTAAGTCTTACAAACATCTACTGGTAGGTTTCAACTTTCTTGTAAAAATTCCCTATGTTCTCATCATCACTCCCATTCCAAGTTTATTCGACTCCAAAGCATCCTAGTGACCTGTTTCCTTACTCAACCAATCAAAAACACGATCCATGCTAGTGAACCACGATGTATGACTATGCCTAAATTCATTTACGAAATTTCAATGTAGTTTGAGCCTTGATACTTCCAAAACCATGACATGGAACTCTAAATTCAACAAAATAAACAACCAATATGAAAAGCACAAGTTAAAAAATAAAAATGGGTATTCCTCTTTTTGTGTCATATCTAAAATTTGAGTAATATTCCCTTACACTACTCACTCTGGATTGCTTGACACAACTTTTCAAACACCCGAACCAAAAGCACATGAGTTTTATCGTAGTTTTAAATGCTATTCTAAAGTGTACACCTACGCTTTTCCTTTCAAGACTCGTGTGTGTGTGAAAAAAAATGTAATTTAAACATTTACTCAACAAAATCCACATTCATTTAGCCATCCAAATTTAACTTTGATGCAATTCTCACCAAAGGTTTCTCTAAAAAAATGAATAACTCTATGATTATCCTAGCATGCTCTCCATGTGTATATGTGAGATAGAATCTTATGCACAAATCAAAATGCTCACATATAATTCAAAAATGATGTGCATGCATAACAATTGGAACTACCTTGGCATAATCTCATAAATGGAATGTTAGGGCACTAGATAGCAAAACCAACTTTTCTTTTCATTTGAAGTGTTTTCTCACCATGCTTTCTCTAAATTATTTAGGGCTTTCATGGGTTGTAATGAGGTTTTGGGGTGATATTTGTGTTGAGTGAAATGAAGGGTAGAGGAAGACAAAAAGGGTTATTCCGAGGACATGACCTTTATTTTCAAAACTCTCCTTATTGTGAAATTTTCAGCTTTACACGTTCACCAAGTTACCTACAAACACACGATTTTCTCATAAAACACAAATTCCGCTAAAAATGAACACATAATTAAAAAAAAAACTAAAGTGATTGGCTTGAGACATAAAATTATACAAAAATGTGTACTCTACAACCACCACCAATTTAAAACCTAAAACACCACAATTATCAATTAACAATTTGATTACAAAATTAAGAATGTGAATCCATTTCACAAAACACTTTTCGATTTGGCTTAGGGTACAAGTGAACATACGTTCGGGAACCATTGCCGAGTCATTAGAGATCAACAAGAGGGCAATTGTCACTAAAATGTAAAAATAAATCAAATGAGATCTACGGTGTAGAGACTACTCAAGCCGTCCGAGGATCGTTGAAGCCATCTATAGACCACACAAGAAGCCATAGGCCCAACTTGTCAACTTTTTCCAATTTTAACCCTAAGTGTTTAGAGACTCTCTAGCCACATAAGCGAGAAGAGGGTAGCTCCTACTAGTTTTTAAGTTGGAAAAACATAAATACTTGACCTATTGAACAATAAAGGATATTGCTCAAATGGGGTCCAATACATGGCTCATTCTATGTTTTCAAATCACATATAAGGTTTAGAAAATCTTTGGAAAGAAACAAGATGTGTGGAGTGACTTGATCTTAAATGTGTACACCCAAGTGCGGGTGATCAAGTTGTAGTTATAATCCTGTTAAGTCCGAAGTCGAATCCACAGGTAACGAATGTTGGTGTTTTGAAGTTATAATGATTATATAATTTTCTGGACAAAATATAAGATTCTCTTAAATGAAAGAGTCACCATTTAGCTCTAGGATCTGGGCATGTAGTTATTCATCCGATGTTATATGTGTGCTTTGTAAACACTCAATTAACCCCTAAGTGAATAGTAAGTTAATCAGAGGATAAAGATGGACTATATGAATTGAGAGCATGACTCTGATGTATTAGTAGAGATTTGCATGAATTGCTAGTGTCAAGACTTAACCCGTCTACAAACAAGCAAGCAATCCTACAACGAATATTGAGAAGTTGTCATCTAGCAACTATTAAATTGCTCCATTCTTAGTTAAAGCATAAAGACAATGAAGATTGAGAAGTTGTTATAAAGAACTAGCTTGAGTACTTGCAAAGAACCAATAAATTCTCCTATGTCAGGAGTTAACTTGTCTATAAGAGATTCATGGTTTTACTTAGCTTTTCTAGATGCATTCAATCATTCAATAAGCAATATACAGATAAATCATTAATGATAAATGAAATGCACAAATATAACTTTGGAACAATAATATACAGATCCATCACCTCTTACTAAAGAGTGAATGAGAAACTACTCACTCTTCATGGCCATGAGAAAGCAAGAATAGTGAGTTATTCTCATCCCTCCAAGTAGATGAAATTTTAATTGCAAGTTAACATTTACCAAAATAATTAGCTAATCTCCGACAAAGAATGAGTAAAACACTACCCACCTTTAACATCTACAAGATAGCTAGAAAGATGAGAGAGGTTCAATCCTCGAAGTGAAGAAAGAAGCTTTACAAAGGAAGCTAATTAAACAAATGATGAAAGTATAAGAAAACTAGTTACTTTTGGAGGGTTTTTTGCACTACCAAAAGATGATCTTCAACAAGTTCCAAGGGATGCTATTTATAGACAACGAAGGGAGGTAAATGACTGAACATGGTACTTAAAGTCCAAGTCTATGCCACAAAATCTGGGTGGAAATCTAATTTTCCTGCATTCTATTTGGGATTTACGTTTGAACGTTACTTGGCGTTCAAACGTAAAAGTATTTCTTTTTTGAAGGGCGTTCGAACATTGTTAGAGTTCGAACGTGGTTGCTAATGCAACTTTGTCATCCACAGTAACTAGCCTCATGTCATCTCCTTCGCATTCTCCTAGAGATCTTCAATGATTTTCAGATGGCGTTTGAACGTAGAAGTGACATTCAAATGTGGAAGCTTTTCTTCTCTTTCTTGAATTCTCTTTAAAAACATATGTGTGATACTCAAAAGAATGATGTTGTTGCTTTTAAGCCCTCATACTTTATTTATCTTGAAATGTCATCATTTGAACACCATCAAAACATAATTAATCTCATAAAGGCATAGTAAGATGTCACTTTTAGCTAAGCATCACACCCCACAACTTTCATATTCCTAGTCCCTAGTAATACAAAACGTCCAAATGAAATTATATTTATAGTGCCATTTTCGTAGGTCACCCAGTTGTATCAATTAGGGCTTTTTTCCAAGTTATAATGTGGCTAGCAGCAAGTGGTGAATGATATGACGGGTGAAAAGATTTCAAAATTGGTTATCCAATTTATAATTTTGCACATTTTCTTCTTCTCTTCTTAATTTTGAATTTGAAAAACTCATTCGTTTTATTTCACCTCCCTTTTCTTTGAAATCACAACTCTTTTGCAAGATTGATTTCTTTCTCATTTCCTTCTACCCTTTTGGTTTGCCCTTTTTCTCCTTTCCCTTTTTTTTTTCATTTCCCTAAATTCTACTTGTAAGAGAATGTGAAAGAAAATTAGATAACCAAGGGAGGAGTATATATATATTTTTTTGGCTTGGTCAAAAACATGGCTGTACTGAAAAGATTTATTAGTTTTAGGCTCAATCATGGTTGACAAGATATTTTGTTGCAAAAGAAATGGATAAGGCTCAAGGAAAAAAAATGGCCTAAGATCCTTTCTCAGGCATGTGCACATGTATTAGTCATGTGAACAAATTATTTTGTGGGGTACGTCACCATACTACTCTATTTGCATCAATCAAAACAAACTTTAATGAGGTTATTTAAAGACAGAAAGTGAAAAAACTTAGTTGAGTAAACGCTGATTTTCTTTCAAAAGCATTGCAAGGCTCAAAAGCTTACCACATGATTCTTTTTTGTCTCCACTAATTATGTCGGGTTTTCTAAGAATGTAGGTTATATCCCAGTTCCATTTTCATGCCTGGCTATTCTGCACTTTCTTAACAAATAGCAAATACCAATGTACATTTGATACTTAAGAATAAAGAAAATACCATTTTTTTAAAATAAGGTCTTCAATTCGGACTATTAGATTAAGTGTCAAAATAATCATGTGCTTACTCACTTTAGCAACAGTTCAATCAATTAACAAAAAATAACAATGGAATAACTAAACTTTAACACATGCATTAAGAAGATAATTGTTATAAAGCTACCATAGCCCATTCAAAATGTCTCATGGTTCAAAAAAAAAAACACTTAAATTATCTAAGCAAAACACATCATAAACCAAAGAAATAGAAATGTACACAGTTACAAGCCATTCAAGTGCCCAAAGGTCCAGCAGCTTCGCCATCCAAATGATGAAAAATCTCATCTAGCTTCATGTCGACGCTAAGAATGATCTCTCGTAAAGTCCTTGTGTCACTCGTCTCAGCATGGGCCTATTTTTCCTCCCTTTCTTCCTCAACATCCAAGGCATCTTGCACCTCATCAGTGCCATGTCCAGGTGGCGTGTCTTGCCTCGCCGCTTGCCCTCAACTGTGATCCTGACTCCTCCAAAATGAAACTTTATTCAAAAACGCCATTAGCTTAAGTACTTCCCATTCTAGTCTGATCTTCACTCCCCAATCAATACAAATATCCATTACTAATATTTTTAAGGGAAGTGATTTTCTCTTAGCATCACAACCTTTGATTATCTTGGACAAGATCATAGAGGGAAGATCAATGCTATGGTTCTTTCTTATCGCATACAAAAGTCGAGCCATGCCGGGAAGGATTTCATTCTTTAGCCCAAGTGGAGCAAAATTGGAAATGACAATCAAGTTAACCATTTTGTATTTGTCGGTTAATTCTCCTTGCTTGAAAAAATGTCCCCCCCGCACTTGAAGTTCACAATTCTGGTCAAGTTCACCCCTACTACATCCAAACTTACTTCCTTCCTCAGTGGATGGTTAGGACTTAGTACTCATGGTACTGGCCTTACCTCCAAGATAGTCTCCTTATCCACATTAATGTGAATCCCCCTCATATACGTATTTATCGCCCCATTCACTACCTCAGCATTGGAGTAAAATTCCCAAACAATCTCCTTCACTGCTTCTCCTCCATTTCTCAAGTAATTCTCCTAACCTCTTGATTCGATAATCTCCAAAATTCCCAACTCAGCAAAATGATGCAATTCAATGGTTTTTTCACAAACAATAGGTTCAATTCAATGGTTTTTTCACAAACAACAGGTTGATTCTGAAAGACATTAGCATATTTATCGGCCATGAGGATATTGGGAAATCGAGTATGATCATATTGACGAACGAGAGGTGGCCTTCCATCCTATTCCTCGATGGTTTCTTCCACAAAATTTGGCTCTTGGCTGACCATATTCACTTTTCGTCGAGCAGGCATTTTCTTTCTTGGAGGCATCTATGATATTGGGGTTTTAAAGGAAGGATGGGATGAAATTTTCGGTTAAAAGTGGGAGATTAGATGGGAAAAATGGTTGTTTTTGAGCAAAAAAGTGAAGGGAGAGAAACATTGAAGCTTGGGTAGTTGAAATGGCAGCCTAGGGTTTGATTTTTGAAAGGTGTTAGGATGTTTTCTAAAGTGGAGAAGATGATCCAACCTTTTATACCCAGACAACCAACGTTTGAACTTGAATGGCATTTGAACTACAGTATAAGGATTATTAAAAGTACGTTCGAGTGTGGTCTGGCGTTCAAACTAAGTTTTCTCCCAATACTTTGGTTTTCTGCAGAGAATGAAAAGTACTATAAGCTCTTGACGTTCGAACATGGAAGTTGAGTTCAAACGTGGATCTGCCATTTGAACTGAGGTTGCTCCTAGTACTTTGGTTCTTTGTAGAGCCTTAGGTACTATAAGCTTCCCACATTCGAACATGGATCTAGCGTTCAAACACCAACCTAAAATCAAAATTTTTATATCAATATATATATATATATTAATTTACATACAAAAGTAACAAAAATGAATACTGGGAAAATAAATGCATCAATAAAACTTAGAGAAATATGGCGTCTCAGGATAAGTCCTTACCCACACTACAATTTCATTGGCATTTTAGGACATTCCTTACTCGGCCCATATCTTTATTTTAGCAAAAAGAATTTGTACATTTAACAAAAGAATAGTTACATTTTGACAGAAGTGGTTCGGACCATTGATCATTCATTCCCCACAAAGAAAATTTCTAATCTCTGTCAAAGAAAATTTCTAATTCGAGTATTGCCTTGTCTCCATTTTGTTTGATAAATCAGCGACTTTTCTAATTTCTTGTCGCACATAATGTGTAAGCATAGGATTTGTATAGTATGGCATCTCAGAAAAATTCTTACTTTGTCCATACATTATCTAGTCTAAACGATTGAGTGCACGACCAGAAATTGGTTCAAAACATTGATTATATACTTTCATATGGATGAGCCTGCCATATTAATTACATGTACCAATTCTCTTGGCGCAGCGACGTTCAGCATAAGTGTTTCTTCCACATAATGTTTTCACTTGCTCTTCTCGGAATTTTTCTTACCAGGCTTGTTTTTTTCAATATTGTAGAATGTAAATCAGATGGAAATGTACGTAAAACACCAAAATTGAACCAAAAGATCTTATCATCCATGTTTGCTAGGCTAAAGACACCCTATTTGTGACGCCCCAAAAATTAGGGGTCCTTTGTCAATCCATTGATCACCCATTAACCTGCAGAATACCCGTGGATACTGTGTAACTCGATATCATGCCGTTATGCCCCATTTATCAGGATCTATAATTTAACAAAATTTGGACAGAGTCTCCTTTTTACGGGGAGCTCTAGCCAAAAAATAACATGTGCAATCATACTACCTTGACCACACCGGATCCATCTATCTATACTTGTAAAGCCCCTAAAATCGGGGGTCCTATGTCAATGTATGCAGTGTAACATTGACTTGTAGTAGAGTAACATTGGTTTATAACAGTGTGAATTTGGTTTATAGTAATGTGGCATTGGCTGGTATTAGTGTGACATAGGCTGGTATCAGTGTGATGTTGTCTTATATCAGTGTGACATTGTCTTATAGTACTGTGACATTGTCGTGTACCATTGTGCCAATGTGACATGTACCATTGTGCTAATGCGACATGTACCACATCTACTTATAAACACATCGAATTTATGAATCAAACATTGTTAATACAAGTTTGATTACAATTCTTTTACATACACTACATGCCCAAAAACTAACTTAGCTAATGTTTTACAAAAGATGGTTTAAAAGCCACTAGTCAATTTTTCTTCATCCTTGACACCCCGAATACAAGCCATCCACCGGTGTATAACCTAAACCTAAAATATTTCTCCATAAAGGATAAGCCACACTCAATATGGTATCTCCTAAAGAGGCTACTCCCCAACCTAAGTGCATATGAAATGTCACATGTAATTTTAACAAGCCACAAAGCATTCTAATTAAGAATGTGCAACTCAATGTTGGAATTTACTTGTCATGTCATGAAATGAGATGAGACTCACTCATGTAACTCAACTCGAGTCCTCTCCGGCTCCCATAACACATTGCAATGCTAATGTGTATAAATCTGTCATTGATGATATACGTCCAATGATCTTTTTAAAATAAACAATGTGTCTTTGTTGCATATTGAATTTTGGAATCACATTGCCGGTTCTGCAAACTGTTACACTTTTTTGGAATTGCACCACTAGAAAGTGTATGAACCAAGGCATCGGGTTTTGCATCCAAGGGAGAATCTAACCCTGCTTGCTTTACCTGACACAAGTTTCATGCAACCATGCAACTCAGCCAAACCTGGCTCCAACCATGTACACTAACTTGATGACGTTTGATCAATCATGTACACTAACTTGATCCAAAATGTATAAACCCAAGAATGACGTTTGATCAACCATGTACACTAACTTGATCCAGAATGTGTACACCCAAGTGTAGGTGGTCAAGCTGTAGTAATAATTCGGTTTGAGTCCGAAGTCAAATCCACAGGGAACTTTGTATTGGTGTTTCAGAGTAAGTACTGGTAGAGACCAAATGATTATAACCTTTTGAGATTTAAAGTTGTGAGGTTTAGATATTTTCTTGGATTAAATATGAAGTTCTTTCCAAGAAAGTTTTCTAGGCAAAATATAAGATAGGTTCAAATGAAAAGAAAGTCACTCTTTAGTTCAATGATTTGGACATGTAGTTTATTATATTGATGTTTGATAACTCAATTAACTCCCGTGTCAACGGTAAGTTAATCGGAAGATAAAGATGGACTGTGAGAATTAAGAACATGGTTTTGATATCTTTCAAAAAGTTTACAAGAATTGCCTGTGCCGAGACTTAACCCGTCTACAAATAAGCAAGTGTTTCTACAAGACATCCAACCATGACAGCAATATTCTATTCTTTAAATGAAGTACAATAATGGAGAGGATTGAAGGGTAGTCAGGAAGATCTAGCTGGGGTATTTGCCTTGAGCCAATGATTCTTTCTATGCAAGAGTCATCCGTGTCATAGAAAGAACCACGATTACACAAAGTACCTTAGATTTTCTAGATGCAATCAATCATCAAATAAGCAAGGGAATATAAATATTAAGCATTAGAACAATGCACAAATATAACTTTCGAATAATTTTTACATGCCCTTCACCTCTTGCTAAAGAGTAAATAAGAAACTACATACTCTTTATGACTTTGGTAAAGCTAGAAAAGCGAGTGATGCTCATCCCTCTAAGTAGAAGACTTACAAAATAAAAGAACAATAAACAAGGAGCCAATCTTCAATTAAGAATGAGTGAATCACGTTCCACCCTTCATGACTTTGGCAAAGCTCTAGAAAAGTGGAAAAGTTTCACTCCTCTAAGAAATAAGGAAGCTCAAGCTATGGAAGTGAAAGACATAAACAAAGAAAGTAGAAGAAAGCTAGTCATTTTTGGAGGGTAGCTTCCTCAACCAAGAAATGGAGGGTTGCTTCCTCAACCAAAAGATGGACTATCTTCATTCTTACATTTTATTGAAAGCATAAATTTAAGACTAATTTCATAACAAAATAAGAAGTGTTGGCCTAAAGCCAAACTTACTTCAAAAACAACTACAAGTAAACATATAGCAACTAGCTCTTATGAGTGGAAGTCTTAGCCTCCATCAAACTCTGTACCAAGTCTCCTACCAAAAGCTCCTTAAGCCTCCCGAAGTGAGAGTATTTATAGGCAAGGAGGGGGAGCAAGAGATGGGGTGAATGAATAGTGTTTGCAGCCCCAGTAAAAGTGAAAAGCCAACCACTCTGCAGTCAGTTTGTGGAGAACATTCGAACGTGGTATGGCATTCAAACGTTGTCTCTATTTTTGCATTATAGGTGTTCAAACGTTATCTGACGTTAGAACGTTTCTTCTATCATTGCTTAATGGGCGTTTGAACGCCAGATGTGGCCTGTCCTTCTCACTCAAGTGGGCTATGGTCTTCTGTGAAGTTTACTTCCACACTCCACGTAGTAGTCTGGTCTTCAATCAATCACATGGGACGTTCGAATGTGAGATGGTGTTCGAACGTGGTACTCATGTACTGTAGAGTCTTCCTTCTTGATTGTAACATGCCATGTCTCAGAGTCTGGTTCTATTAGAGTTCAAGTGGACGTTCAAACGTGATTTGGCGTTCGAACGTGGTTGCTTTGTTCTAAACTTCTCCAATTTACCTCCCTAATGTACTAGCGTTACCCTCAAATGTGATATTTGTTATTATTGCGCCCCTGTTCACTTTAGGACCAGAAATGACATCACTTAAACTTCATCAAAGTACAATTAGTCTCAAACATGCATAAAAAAATGCTACTTTTAAGTACTAATCACTCACACACCCACACTCATGCCTCGTGCCCATGAATGTGATGTCTCCGTACAAATGCAATGTAATGTACAATTGCAACACCAATATCATGTTCGATATGTATGAGTGCCATATGAACAACCTCAACCACATTTCAACATATACCATGGATAGTTACATCATAAGCATATAATTTTCATAATTCATCACAATGTTAATATATCATAAGCATGTAATGTAAAACCCGGGTAAATCTAAACATTTTAAGAAAAAGGATAAAATGGTAATTTGTCACTTTAGTGCGGGTTGAAAACTCATATTTCTCTATATCTCGAATGATGAAACGTACCTCACCGTTAGATTCTTCTAGCAAAATCTAGTTACTTAGACAATTTTTATTGAATTCTGAGATAGTCAAATTTTTCACATTTTTCGAGGTGGTGGTATCGGGTGATCTAAAAAATGACCCCAAAAATAAAATTTCTAAAATTTTATTATAATTTAGAGAAATTTCATATAAAAATATCTTCAAATTGAACCGGGATAAATTTAATCATTTCAGCGCAAAAACGAAACCAGGAGTAGGAAACGCGTGGTGCGACGTGGATCATGCGTTAAAGGGTATAAATAGGAGTCAAAAAATCTGTTTTTTCACAAAAAACTTTGCTGGGTTGTAGGGTTCTAAGGTTAGAAGAGGAAGGGAAGGAAAGGAAGAAAATTGTAAAGATTCATGACTTCTCTCTACGATTTACGGAGTTTTGCCGGTTAGAATCCTTCAGGCCAAGTATTAAAGTCAATCTACGCGACGAGGGCTATACAACTATACCAAAAAGGATGGGTTTCACTGAAGATTCAAAGACTGGATTTTGGGACAAGTTTGTTTTTGGGCTAGCTTTGGGTTGTTGGAGCTTCCTAGCATAGTTTTACGCTTTAGGAGGTAAGGTTTTCATCCTAAACAGGTTTATTTTCAACCTAGGATGAATATATGAAATGAGTGGCCTGTTATGTGTATTTTAACACTTGCCTGTTGTAGTTGATTTAATGAAAATGCGTAAATTTAATTATAGTATGAAGTGGTAATTAAAAATTACTAGTTTGTGATTTCTTTGAAGTTTTGATTATTGTGTATGTGCAAATCACTTAATCTATTTTTTTTTGAGTTATGTGATAAATTTGAGCATTTTATGTGATTATGTGATTTGGTGCCTTAAAGGTGTTTGATAAAATGCCTATGTAAAATAAAGTATGTTAATTGCATGAGATTATGTGACAACATGCTTTGAAAAAATTGTTGTTAAATGTAAATGTTGATGCATGCTCATTATATATTGACATGATGAGGATTTATGGAAATTATATGCTTATGATATAATTAACCATGGAATGTGTTAAAATGTGGTTGAGATTGTTCATATGGCACTCGTACATATTGGACATGATATTTGGGTTGCAATTACACATTTCATTGCATTTTTACGGAGGCAACGCATTCATGGGCATCAGGCATGAATGTGGGTGTGTGTGCATAGTTGATCTAACACCATTCTTGGTAGTTGATAAGTGGGCTAGAGGAAAGGTGGATTGAAGATTCAGCTGAGTCGCATAGCATGGAAAACTTGTGTCTGGTATAACAAGCAGGGCTACATTCTCCCTCGGGTGCAAGACCCGACTACTTGATTCATACACTGCCCTGTGGTGTAAATCTTGAAAAAGTGTATCAATGTGCAAAACTCCGTTACCCAACAAAGACACATGATTTTGTTTTACACAAAGACACATGGTTTATTTTAAAAATTCATTGGATGGACAACATCAGTGACAAGGGCTTGGAATGCCCGATTTTATACTTATGACATTGCATGGGTGATGGGAGCCAATGAAGGCTCGGGGTGAAGTGCATAAGTAAGTCTCATCTCATTTTATGACATGGCAAGGTGATTTCCAACATTGAATTGCATATTCTTGATTGAATGGTTGTTGCTTGTTGCTTGTTGAATGTTGCATGTGGACATTTCATATGCACTTAGGTTGGGGAGTGGACTCTTTAGTAGATACCCTATTGAGCGTGACTCATCTTTTATGAGAAAACATTTCAGGTACTGGTTATACTCCTGTGGACGGCTCGTATTTGGGGCATCAAGGATGAAGAAAAACCGACTTGTGGCTTTTAAACCTTGTTTTTGTAAAAGTTTTGTGAAATTTGGTTTTTGACATGTAAATTTAGGGAAATGATTGTAATCAAACTCATATGAACTATTTTTAATGTAAAATTGTATGTTATTATATGAGTATGGATAAATGGACCCAGTGTGTTCAATGTTGTATGATTGCACAAATTATATTTTTGGGTAAAGATCTTCGTACAAAGGAGACTTTGCCCGAATTTTGTTAAATTATGGATCCCAGTAAATTGGGCATAATGTCGTGGTATCGAGTTACAAGGTATCCATTGGTATTTTTGTGGGTTGATGAGTGATCAATGGGTTGACAAAGGACCCTCATTTTTTGGGGCGTTACACCTTGGTATCAAAGCCTAGGTATACGATTTACCTAGGGCTTGAGGGGCATGGGTTTAGACTATTGCATTCATTGTGCATTATATGTTATTTGATTTAAATGCTACAAGTTATGTGTTATATGTGATGTGAAGTATATGCATGGTCAAATGTGTATGGAAGCGAGACACTAGGGGGTAGAAAACATAACCTTGGGGGTCGGAAGACAAAGGAATGAGACGGCTCATGGCGTAGATGTCTGCTAGTAGGAGGCACACACTTTACTAGTGAGACAAGGAGAGAGATCTCAATGTTTCAACTTTGATCCCTATTTTGGGATACTAAGTTAGTGCTCAATTTCTATTTGACATGTGTGTAGATGGAAAATAGAGGAAGAGGACGCCGAGGCAATGGACGGAACAACAACAAACCATCACAGGCCTTCAACCAACAAGCCTTCATGGAGGCTATTGGCATTATGTTGGCTACCTTTGCACAAGCTAGCAACAATTTTGGCCAAGGTAGCTCAAGCAACCTCTGAATGTTCAAGGCACACAAACCTCCGACTTTCATGGGAGGGGCAGATCCAATTGCGACCAACCATTGGTTCCAACAAGTTGACAGGGTCCTAGAGACTATGGAGATCACTTTCGACAATACTAAGATCAAGCTAGCTGCATTCCTGCTAGATGGAGAAGCCCATTTCTGGTGGAATTGGGAAAAGGCCTCGAGGGATCTAGCAATGACATGGGGAGAGTTCCAGAAACTCTTCATGGGCAAGTACTTCCCATCGAATGTTCGTCAAGCTAAAGCCTGGGAGTTCTTGGACTTAAAACAATGGAACATGACAGTGATGAAGTACATGGCTAAGTTCACCAAGTTAGCCCATTTCGTCGATGATTATGTGGCCACTGATATGGCAAAAGTGAGGAGGTTTAAGGATGGGTTAAAGTTGTCAATCCGAGGTAAAATTGTGGGCCACCGTCTACAAGACTTGGACTCGATGGTTGACATAGTTATGACCATTGAGAAAGAGGTTGATCATGCACGGAGCATCCAGGAAGCGGGTGCTAAGGACAAGAAGAAGAAGGGCCAATCCTCTTCTTCTTGTTCGGGGAAGAAGTAAAGGACTTTTGCTCCACAAGGGTATCAGGGACAGGGCTGCAACAATCAAGGCCAAGGCCAAGGTCAATCCCCCCAAGACGGGAGACATTTCAGGGCTTCTAGCCTGGCAGGCTCACGGGCATGCTTCCAATGCCACCAACTGGGCCACATGAAACAGGATTGTCCTCAGAGGCAGGGATCCCAAGGTTATGGGGGCATCTTAGTCCCTATCATTTGTGGGAAAGACACAGACATACTTTGTTCCTCCCCACCCCACCAAAGGGCCAGGGAATCTAGTATCTATTCCAGGATGTTGCACACGCCCCTACTACTTCACATGTAAGGATCCTGCAATAGGGTCAGATGGGCCAGGGCATGGGTCGAGGCCGAGGTCAGGGCTCACAGGTCGGGGCTTTAGGGACCAAGGGCGTGTCTATGCCATCTTACCTCAGACTGAGCTAGTGGATCAGTCGGTTATTCAGGGTACATTTCTACTCTCTTGCTTATGGACAAGGGTATTATTATTTTACTCTGGCGGATCCCATTTATTCATTTATGCATTATGTGTGAAAGACTTGGGCTTAGAGGCTGAGACCTTGAAAAAGCCATTGCATGTGAGTTCTGCCATAGGAATTAGGGTGAGTATTGATCAGATATGTCGGGGTTGTGAGTTGGAGATCTCTGGGATTCTAATCACCGTGAACCTTCGTGTCATGGACATGTCAGAGTTTAATTTCATCCTTGGGATGGATTGGTTGTCGGCACACCTAGTCTTTATTGATTGTGATCAAAAGAGGTTCACCCCTTACACAATGGATGGTGTTTGTTTTAAATTTGACGGGGTGAAGCATGATGCTCTACCCCAAGTAGTGTATGACTCTCATTGGCATGGGCAATTGATGAGTTGGCTAACAAGCCTTACCCTCGAAGACGAGGCGAGACAAGAGTTGGGTCTGTCTCGCGTGGTTTGTGAGTATGGAGATGTTTTTTCGGATGAACTACCGAGATTACCTCCATATATGGATGTAGACTTCACTATTGAGCTGCACCTCGATACATTATCCATTTCTTTGACTCTGCATAGAATGGCACCTCCGCATGGAAATGAATTTTCAACAAGGCTAAAAAATGACACTAGGGATGATTTCACAAGAACAAGGCTAAGGCTTAAAATAAATCAAGGATGACCTAAGATCATTTCTAGATATGCATAAGGGAGCATTGTACATATTAAGACAAAGTCAATCAACTGCCCAAATGCACCTAGCCAAATCAAACATAATGAGATTATTGAACAAATTTAGAATTTCAAAAATTATTTCTTGAGTAAATGTAAGTTCTCTCAAACAAGGGTTGGCCCTAAAGCTCTCATGGGTTCTTAATCGTCTCCACTATAGGTGTCAAGCACTAAAATGTGAATTCTATCCTTAAATTGCTAAAATTACAAGTACATGGTGCACTTATGGTTGAGTTCAAAAACAAACAAGTATGTGATACTCTTACGATAGGATAAACCTTTATAATGCGCTCATGTATTCACATTTCATAGCAAAGATCAAAACTATCCATAACCCACAACACTCTAACTAGGGGAATAAAGGTCAACATTCAAATATTTTTCATAAAAAATTTTAAAAATTTTCACATATTTCTCAACTATTCTTAAACAAAAATCTGTAGATCATGTGAACGGTGAATTTCACCACAAAAATTGGTATTATCAACAAAAACCTTCACAAAAATTTGGTGCATCATACAAATGGTGCACCTCACCCCTCCAACTTGATTCATGGATTATCCTTAATGCAACAAAAAGGATATGGCATGCAATAAAGGATTGTAAAAAGATAAGTAGGGTTAGAGAACACCTTGCATGGAGCTTTGGCAAAAACACCAATTTCTGTACTAAGAGATAAAACGCTATACGCAAGGATAAAGTAAGTAAACAAAATAACTAGGAAAGTAAATGATAAAAGAAAGCGACAATACACTAAAAACTTATATGAACAATTATTCCTCTAATAGATCTAGGTAAACAAGATCCACACATTCTTTCTCCACTCTTTGACCTTCAAAACTCTCAAAAAATGGCTTAAGTCTTGGGTCATTGACCTTGATTGTCTTGCCATCCTTGAGGTTGATGATTTTCATGGCTCCATTGGGGTAGGCCACCTTGACAAGATAGGGGCTATCCCAACAGGATCATAGTTTTTCTTGAAAGATAGAGAGTCAAGAATTGTACAAGAGCACTTTCGGTCCGGGCTCAAATGTCTTTCTTAAAATGGATTTGTCATGACAAATCTTAGCCCTCTATTTTGAATTTTTGAGCTCTCATACTCATCTCTCGGATCCCTTCTAATTCATTCATCTCTAACTTCCTATTCTCTCCGGCCATTCTCAGGTTGAAGTTCAAGGTCTTGATGGCCTAATAGGCCTTATATTCCATTTCAACCGACAAATGGCAAGCCTTACCATAGACTAGCCTATAGGGTGACATGCCTAGAATGGTCCTGTAAGTAGTGTGGTAAGCCCATAGGACATCGGTCAACCAAAGTTACCAATCCTTCCTATTAGGGTTCACCATTTTTCCTAGGATGTTCTTGACTCCCTATTAGCCAACGTGGCTTGGTCATTGGTTAGTGGGTGATAAGTAGTGGACACCTTGTGTGTGACGTAATACTTATGCATTAAAGATACAAATGGCCTATAAAAAAATGAGAACCACCATCGCTTATCATTGCACGAGGCATCTCGAACCTCAAAAATATGTTTTCTTTCAAAAACTTGACCACGACCCGGTGGTCATTGGTCTTGGTTGGAATAGTCTCCACCCACTTGGACACGTAGTCCACTGCCAGTAATATATATAGGTAGCCAAAAAACATGGAGAAGGGACCCATAAAGTTGATGCCCCAACAGTAAAATATCTCAATAACAAGTACAGGGAAAAGGGACATCATGTTCCTTTGGGTCACCCTATCCAAACGTTGGCACCACCTATTACATTCTTTACAAAAAGAAACATAGTCTTTGATTAATGAAGACCAATAAAAACCTAATTGTAAAACCTGAGCCGAAGTCTTTTTAGAAGAGAAATGTCGACCACACGCTATTGAATGGCAAAATGCAAAGACATCCCGTCATTCATTCTCAGGTTCGCATCTCCTCATGATTTGGTTAGGGTGATACTTGAACAAGTAAGGGTTGTCAAAGTAAAAGTACTTCACATTCGCCATAAATATCCGTCTATCCTCTGGGCTCTAATATGGTCGAATTTTTCCTATAGCTAGGTAATTGCATATGTCAGTATACCAACGACAAACAGAATGAATGGAAAATAAATCCGCATCAGAAAATGAGCCAGGGATAGGAATATGCTCATCGGCATCTTGAACCACAAGTCTGGATAAATAGTCCGCCACCACATTCTCAACGTCCTTTTTGTCTTTGATTGTCAAGTTGAATTCTTGTAGGAGGAGTTTTCATCTAATGAGTCTCAGTTCTGTGATCAGTGTAGTATAATAGGTGAACCAATGTTGTTAGATCAGAATTTATCCAATGCAAATACTACAACTAGCAACTCTTTTCAGTGGTTGTGCAATTCATTTGTACTTAATTAAGATTTTTATTAGCTTAGTATATTACATAAGGTCTTTTGTCTTCCATTGGACCTAGCACAGTGCCGACCGCGTAATCACTCGCGTCGCACATCAGCTCAAATGGTAAATCCCACTTGGGTCATCGCATAATTGGAGGTGTAGTGAGCATGCTTTTGATTTTTTTAAACGATGCCTTACAATTATCCAAGCACCCAAATGGGACATCTTTGGAAAGCAAGTTGGTCAAAGGTCATGCCAATGCACTAAAATCTTTTATGAAACGATGGTAAAAACCAACATGACCAAGAAATGACCAGATGTCTTTGATGATCTTTGGCGTGGCAAGGTTGGAAATTGCATCAACCTTGGTTTGTCAACTTCAATCCCCTCCGTCGATACAATATGTCTGAGCATTATCCCTTGTGTCACTATGAAGTGGCACTTCTCCCAGTTGAGGACCAAGTTCTTCTCCTCACATCTCTCAAGTACTCTCTCTAAGTTCTCCAAACAAACCTCAAATGAATCCCCAAATACGAAAAATTCATCCATGAAGACTTCCACGATCTTTTCACCATATCAATAAAAATTCCTATCATGCATCTTTTAAAATTCCCTGGGCCATTACACAACCCAAATGGCATGCATCGGTAGGCAAAGGGACCGAAGGGGCAAGTGAAGGTGGTATTTTCTTGAGCCTCCAATGCGATCTCAATTTGATTATAGCTAAAGTATTCTGAGGTTCGATCCGAAGTGTGTACACCCAAGTGTAGGCGGTCGAGCTGTAGTAATAATATGGTTTGAGTCCGGAGTCGAATACACAGGGAATTGCTGTTGGTATTTCAAAGTAAACAGTAGTAGAGACTGAATGATTGTGATCTTTATGATTGATGTGATGGATGGGGATTTCCTGAACTGAATATGAGATTCTTTCCAGGGTAGTTTTCTAGATAAAATATAAGATAATTTAAAAAGAAAGTCACTCTTTAGTTTAAGGTTCTGGACATGTAGTTAATCATTTGGTTTATTATATTTATGCTTGATAACTCAATTAACTCCCATGTCAACGACAAGTTAATTGGAAGATAAAGATGGACTGTGAGAATTAACTACCTGATTCCAATGCCTTTCTAGAAGTTTACAAGAATTGTATGTGCCGAGACTTAACCCGTCTACAAACAAGCAAGTGTTTCTACAAGACATCCAACCATGGCGTTAATGTTCCATTCTTTAAATGAAACACAATAATGGGGAGGACTAAAGGGTAGTCATGAGGATCTAGTCGGGGTACTTTCCTTGAAACGACGATTCTTTCTATGCAAGAGTCATCTGTGTCGTAGAAAGAACCACGATTATACAAAGTATCTTAGCTTTGCTAGATGCAATCAATCATCCAATAATCAAGGGGATATATAACTTCTGATACAAACTCTCCATTCGGTGACTATTCTAGTCAGAATCAAGTCATTATCCTTATTTGAAACCACGATGACTCTCGATTTCTTGGGTACAACTTGATTTGTACTCACCCATTTACTATCGGGAATTGGAAAGATGATGCTCATATCAAGTAGTTTTAGTACCTTATCCGTCACCACGTCCTTCATGATAGGGTTCGGTCTTCTCTGTGGTTGTTAAGACGACTTGGATTCTTCTTCACGGTAGATGCAATGTGTGTAAACTAGGGGGCTTATCCCCTTGATGTCGACAATTTTTCAACCAATTTCTCCCTTATGCCTCCTTGACACTTTCAATATATCCTCTTCTTGCTTCGCCTCCAAAGTTGAACTTATTACCCCCAGGAAGGTCTCATGCTTCCCCAAGAATGCATATTTGAGGTTGGATGGTAATGGCTTCAACTCCAAGATGGGATTTTGCACATTGATGGAATGATCTTTTTCTCTTGCAAAAGAAGTCTCTCAAATGTTGGGGTCCATTTTTCTACCTCTTGTAAACTTTTCTGCTCCTTTTGGTCAACGATCTCCTCCTCTCCTAAGTAGCTTTGATATAAAGATCTCCTCATCTCTCAAATTGTCATATTTTTGAAAGTAAGATTCATAAGTCCATTCCTATAATTAATCACGACAATAGAAGTAACAATGAATGGCCTACCTAGTATGACAGAAATTTGTGAGCTAGGGTTAGCAATTGGATGAGTTTCAAGTACAATAAAATCAACAGGGAAATAAAAATTATTGACTTGAACTAAGACATCCTCAACTACCCCCTTGGTGTTCGAATGCTTTGGTCTGCCAATTGAAGAGTGATTAGAGTTGGCTTCAATTCTACAAGTTGGAGTTGTTGATACACCAAATCAGGTAGGAGGTTGAAACTCGCCTCCAAATCAAGAAGGGCTTGCTCCACCCAACAATTTCCTATTGTGATGGCAATGGTAGGGCATCTAGGGTCTTTGAACTTTGGTGGTGTGTTTGTCCTCAAGATTGAGTTCACTTGCTCGGTGAGGAATGCCTTCTTGTGAAAATTCATCTTTCTCTTCACGGTACACATATCTTTCAAGATCTTCGCACATGAGAGGATTTACTTTATGGCATCATGGAGTGGGATGCTGATCTTTACTTGCTTGAACATCTCAATAATGTTAGAATAATTAGCCACCTTTGTGGGTGGCTTCAAATGATTAAGAAATGGGGCCTGAATGGGACATGCATGCACATTTACATCAACTATTTTTTCTCTGTCACTCACCTCACCCCCCAGAGTCGTCCTTAATCTCTTTCTCTTTTGTCAATGTGGTTTTGGGTGAGACTTTTGGCACAATGGTCATGTCAATTTGTTTGCCACTCTGAAGGGTGGTGACCGCCTTGAGTTGCTCATAACTCTCTTTAGTAGGCTCATATGACTTTATCATGTGTTATCCCCTAGAGTTTTCTTGAGGTTGAGCGGGAAATTTTTCTTTCTCTTGTAGAGACGACCCTATGGCATTGGTCAATTTTGTGATTTGAGTCATAATGTCATTAAAAACGATGACAGTTTGATTGTTGATGGTGGTTTGGCTTTAAATGAATTGGTGCACTATTTCCTCTAATTTCTCTTATGGGAAAGTCGGTAAGTGGATGGGTTGGATGGTCCTTGTTGACCAAAACTTTGTGGTGGCAGGTTTTGTGAAAACCCTTGTGAAGAAGGGTTTTGCGAATACCCTTGCAGATTGGACTAGGGTTATTGGGAACTAGACAACAGACCTTGGCCATGGTATTGGTTTTTCTTAGAAGGCATGGGAGGTGAATATAAACTAGACTCGTGAGGAGTGGGATTATCGTTCTTCCAATTGAAGTTTGGGTGATTACTCCAACCCGGATTGTATGCATTACAGTGTGGGGAAAATGATTGGCTACTTTGATTGAAGGCATTGACTTGCTCATGATAAACTTTTTTAAGTGCCAGAATGTTGCAGCATTCCGAGATGGAATGCTCAACACTCCCACAAATAAAGCAAAAAATTTCGGTCTTAGAAATGTTGGACACCTCATGTCTCCTATTGACCTCACGATTCTCCACTTTCTGAGACAATTTGGTGATTTTGGACAGCAAGTCTTCCCTGTCCTTTAAATCGTACATCCCTCCCCCACTTGGTTGATTACTAACCAGAGAAGACCTCGGTACATCGGTGGGATCAGTGATATCCCAAGATTGTGCATTTTTTGTCAATGTACTAAAGTAATCTAGGGCCTTATTGGGATCCTTGTTTAGAAACTCCCCATTGCACATCATGTCTATGAATTTTTTATGTCCCAGTGCAATCCCTTCGTAGAAGAAACTTCCCAATTGTCATGATTCAAAACCACCATATGGAATGGATTGTAGTAATTCCTTGTAGCGATCCCAATATTGATAAAATTGCTCATTGGGTTTTCTTAAAAAAAATGGATTTTCTTTTTAAGAGCAGTGGTTTTAGGCACCAGAAAGAATTTGTTCAAAAACTAAAAAAAACATTTGTGCCTAAGAGATTATAGATCTCAAATTCAAGGAATTTTACCACGTTTTGACATTTTCTTTAAGGGAAATGGGAAACAAGTTTAGGCGATCTATGTCTTCCATGGCATGATTAGTGAGAAAGGTTGCAACTATTTCCTCAAACTCCTTAATGTGCAAATAAGGTTTCTCTCTTTCAATTCCATGGAATTGAGGAAGTAGTTGTAACATTGCCGGTTTGCCTAGGAAGGCATGAGCTTGGGCCGGTAAAAGAATGCATGAGGGAGTAGTGCTATGAGTGGGTTGAAGATAATCCTGCATTGACCTTGCCGGAGGATCAATTGGGATATGGTTTCCCTCATTCCTAGAAGGGGGAAAATGTATTCTAGGGTTTAGCATTCTAGGGTCTTGCACTCCCCCGCCTCTTGGGACATTAGCACCAACATCCTCAAAATTATCACTGGTATCCTCGTGTGGGTCTTGGTCAAGATTCATGTTAGGTTCTAGGGGTCGTCTAACCAATCTATCGGGGTCATCCCATCCCCACATGAAAAACCAATATCTACAATTGAAATGAACAAAACACAAAAGTATATACAAGAAGCAACATTGTGACACCCCAAAATCCGAGGGTCATTAATTAACCGTTGACAACCCAGCAACTCACAAAAATACCTCTGGATGTCGCATAACCCGACACCACGCTAAAAACATCCTTTAATCGAGATTATAACCCACAATGTAACGCGGGTTCTAACATTCATTTAATCCAATCTGAGTCCAACACACCATGATTCGTACCCCATTAGGGTCCAATTTGGTCATTAAAGGAAGGAAATTCAAAGCCCAAAGCTTGGCAAAATAATTTCAAAATTTCAGATTTTTGAACTGACTACCGGTAGGTGTTGCCTTCTGGGCCATGACTACCTGTTGACTACCGGTAGCTGTTACCTTCTGAGCCACGACTACCTATTGACTACCGGTAGTTAAACCCAGATTTTGCCCATTTTAATAATTTTTCCTTTTCAATACATTTCAAAACTTCCCAAAACCAACAAGCACATGTACAACCCAACTCAAACTCATATAACATGCTATTTACATTCCAAATATAGTTCATATGAGTTCTCTTACATTCATTCTCATGAAATTACAAGCCCAAAACATAATGTTTTACAAAGACACTTAAAAATAACATATAAAGGCCACAAGTCGGCCCCCTTCAACCTTGATGCTCTACGTGGGAGTCATCCACCGGCGTATGACCCGCACTTAAAATATCTTCTCGTATAGGGTGAGCCAAGCCCAGTAGAGTAGATCCTACAGATGCTACTCTCCACCTTAGATGCTCATGCTCATGCAATATTCACATGCAACATATAACCAATTCACCCAATTCCAATCAAGTATTTGCAACCAAGTGATAGAATTTAACATGTTATGCCATGAAATGAGGTGAGACCCAATCATGCAACTCAACCCGAGCCCTTACCGGCTTCCACAACGCAATGCAATGCACTTGTGTAATGAAACCGTCAATTAACAAAAATTCATCCAACGATTGTTTGAAAATAAAAGTCATATATTTGTAAAACCAAATTATTGTTGGATGTCATCCATTGAATGGGTGTTTTATAAAATAAAATCTTGTGTCTTATTGGGCAACGGATTTTGGAATCACACCCCAGGCTCCGTATGTCGTCACACTTTTCTGAAATTTCACCTCATGGGAGTGTGTGAACCAAGTAACTGAGTCTTGCGCCCGAGGGAGCATCTAGCCCTTCTTGCTATACCCGACACAAGTTTTTCATGCATGCAACCGTGTGACTCAATTGGACCTTCAATCCAATTTTTCTAAGCCCACCATCAAGCACCAAATTTTGTGTTGATCAACTATGCACCCACACACATCCACACTCATGCATATATCTCATGAATGTGATGTCATTATGTACTGAATACTACATGAGCAATATTTTTCACACATCCAAATATTCCATGTAAATTGACATTACTTGCATAAATTTCCATAAATCATCATAAACGTAGTCCTCTCAAATTTCCATAAATATTCCATCTCTTGTTTTTGGTATGTAAACGTAGTCCTCATTGATGAGATTGATTTTCTCTCTTGGCTCTACGGAATTTGAGCGACGGAAGTCCGGGAAATAGAAAGAGAACCTTGAAGAACTCTCTTCTCCCTCTTCTCTCACATGAGCGGCTGAAATGGGCTGAACAATGGGCTTTTTCTGCTAAAATATCCCATTTAAGGCCAATTTATATTTTCTGAGACTTGGCCCAGATTGTGCCAATTGTCCCTTGCTTATTCAGGTTCGATTTCACCCTGAAACGATTTACTACATTTTGTGTTTAGCTCAACTTAATTTTACTGATACTTTAATCCAATTATACTTAAATTTTAAGATAATTATATTTGGATACCTTTGTTGTTTCATCTGCCACTCAGTTGCCTCGAACGACGTGCACAAACATGCGACTATCTCATAATTCGATGAAATTCGACAGGGTGACTAGATTTCACGATACGAGTCCAACGACGAACTCCGTTTTCTATTCCCTGGTCTAGAACATGAGTATTTTAAATACGCATTAAAGTGGCAAAATTACCATTTTGCCCTTTTTGAAAAAAGTTTAAATTTTCTTGGGTTTTACATTTTCCCCCCCTTAAAAGAATTTTATCCCGAAATTCACACACACATACACATATAATCGCATGCATATTCTACAATCATCTAACACTAAATGAATACAAGAAAGTACCTCCATCCTTAAATAAGAAAAGATAATTGGTACGTATGGTGTCCTCACGCTCCCATGTTGCCTCCTCCACTCCTCGGTGCTGCCACAACACCTTCACTAGCCTCACAGTCTTGCTTCGCAAAACCTGATCCCAACTATCCATGATACGCATCGGTCCCTCCTCAAAGGTTCCATCCGTATCAACATCAAGTTCGCCCCAATCCACCACATGAGTTGGATTTGGGGTGTATTTTCGGAGCATAGAGATATGAAATACCGCGTGAACACTCGATAGATTTGGCGGTAACGCTAACCTGTATGCGACTGTACCCATCCTCTCGAGTACCTCAAAGGGTCCGATGTACCTCTGTGAGAACTTGTAACGCCCCAAATACCACCCTGGACGGCATTACATTCAATAACCATTCATATCATGAGAGCAACTAATAAATCCAAAAATAACCGGGGGTCCTTAATTTAACAAAATTCGGGCAGAGTCTCCTTTGTTCGGAGAGCTCTACCCAAAACACACCTGTGCAATTCTACTGAAATTCACACACACATACACATATAATCGCATGCATATTCTACAATCATCTAACACTAAATGAATACAAGAAAGTACCTCCATCCTTAAATAAGAAAAGATAATTGGTACGTATGGTGTCCTCACGCTCCCATGTTACCTCCTCCACTCCTCGGTGTTGCCACAATACCTTCACTAGCCTCACAGTCTTGCTTCGCAAAACCTGATCCCAACTATCCATGATACGCATCGGTCCCTCCTCAAAGGTTCCATCCGTATTAACATCAAGTTCGCCCCAATCCACCACATGAGTTGGATTCGGGGTGTATTTTCGGAGCATAGAGATATGAAATACCGCGTGAACACT
>CM042196.1:12956531-13003736 GCA_023539305.1 Ilex asprella
ATAAAAATCATATATTTGTAAAACCAAATCATTGTTGGATGTCACCCATTGAATGAGTGTTTTATAAAATAAAATCTTGTGTCTTATTGGGCAGTGGATTTTGGAATCACCCGGCTCCATACACCGTCACGCTTTTTCGAAATTTCACCTTAGGGGAGTGTGTGAACCAAGTAACTAGGTCTTGTGCCCGAGAGAGTATCTAGCCCTTCTTGCTATATCCGACACAAGTTTTCCATGCATGCAACCGTACGACTCAATTGGACCTTCAATCCAATTTTTCTGAGCCCACCCATCAAGCACCAAATTTGGTATTGATCAACCATGCACCCCCACATATCCACACTCATGCATATAGCCCATGAATGTGATTCCATGATCATACCCAATATGTATTGAATACTACATGAGAAATATTTTCCACACATCTAAATATTCCATGGAAATTGACATTTATTACATAAATTTCTATAAATCATCATAAACAACATATCAAGAAGCATATGTCAACAACACATTCAACATGTTATTCCAATGGCATCAAACAACCATTTAAAACAATCAAGGCATTTCATCAAACACCTTAAAGGCATAATTTATAAAACACATAGCATGCCTCAAGATTTCCTATGTTACAAGAACAATCACATGTAACTTCCATATATCAAAATTAAGCTAGATGCTAGCCTAAATCATTTCCATGCTCACTTTTTCACTTCCATAACCATAGACATATATACAAGTCAATACATAGGCATATATAAATTTAACCCTTAGTCTACCAACATCTAAAGAAAGAATGATCCAAGGTAGGAAGAACCCTACCATAGTAGAAGTGTAGAAGACTTCTATAACTCCAAAAACCTTGATTTTCCAATTCTCATCCTTTGGATCTTTGGTGAAATATCTTGTTTTTGGTACGTAGATGTAGCTCTCGTTGAGGAGATCGATTTCCTCTCTTGGCACAGAATCCGAGCGACGGAAGTCCGGGAAATCGAAAGAGAACCTTGAAGGACTCTCTTCTCTCCTTGGGGGCCTGAAATGGGCTGAACAATGGGATATTTCTGCTGAAATATCCCATTTAAGGCCCTATTTATATTTTTCAAGACTTGGCCCAGATCGTGCCAAGTGTCCCTTGCTTATTCGGGTCCGATTTTGCCTTGAAATGATTTATTACATTCCGTGTTTAGCTCAACTTAATTTTATTGATTCTTTAATCCAATTATACTTAAATTTTAAGATAATTATATTTGGAGACATTTGTGGTGTCATCCGCCACCCAGTTGCCTCGAACGACGTACACAAACATCTGACTATCTTGAAATTTGACAGGGTGACTAGATTTCGCGATACGAATTCAACGGCGAACTCCGTTTTCTCATTCGAGGTCTAGAACATGAGTATTTTAAATACACATTATAGTAGAAAAATGACCATTTTACAAACGTATCTCAGCCCGTGATGAAAATCACGAAATTACCTACGAAAATCACCTCTAATTCAACATTTTGCCTTCTCTGGAAATAACGCCAAAAATGCTTGATATCGTTCACCCTACTCTCCAACCTTGATTCTAGTAATGTGTATGTGGCTTATACAGTTAGGTAAGTGTCACGCTCCCTCGGATATCATGCAAGAAATGGGAAAAATGTGTGTGGATGAACTAATTGTGTGTGCGCTAAAGTGTTCTCCAAGCGAAGAGAGACTTTTGAGTGTCGTGTTTTACTTGGAATGGGTATTCCAAGGTCGTCTCCTCATTGAAGGAAGGTTGAATCGTGTGACAGTGATTTTGTAAAAATAGAAAAGTGTAAAAATCTTTTGAGTGTTTTTTGGTGAGTGAAGTTTTGATTTGAAATGTAATGGAAAAAGGGTTAGCTAATCCAAAGAGGTCATTCCAATGGGAAAGCCAAATCAACTCACAACATTCTTCCAATGGTTCCTAGGTGTTCGATTGATTCGAAAGAAGTGAGGGACTAATGTCGTATACGCTCAAGCATACCTCGTGACAAGTCTACGATGTATCAAGAGCTCACAACCACATCCGCACTCAACCTAGTCAAACAAAACCACCTTACACTACAAGAAAGAATGAAAAATAGTTGATTTTGCCAACTTAAAGCTTAGCTACTCATATTTAATGCAAATACATACATAAGATGAAGAGACATTGTGAAGAAATCAAGATTGAAACTTGTATTAATGCAAGAAAAGTTTAACCACAAAGAAGTGCATTGAATACTCATTTGAAAAGCTTGAGATAAAAAACTTAAATACAAACATGATTGAATCTAGAATGTGTAACTAAACTTGAAATACACTTGCAATAAATGAGATTAAAGTGCATTGAATGAAGATTACAAGTGTATTCTAGTGTACAACAAGTGAAATGGGTAGGAAAAAATGCAAAAAATTACAACTTCTCTCTCTAAAACTATGTTTTCCTCCTTTAACTTTTCTCTCTATAATGTTGAATAATGTTGTAAAAATGTCAAGAGTTCTTTCATTTTCGTCCATGGAGGTCCTATAGCCTGTGTAAGAGGCTTCCATCAATGGGGGGCTGAGGTGATGGCTTGGACAGGCTAGGACAAGTCAAGCCTGCAACTCTCCAGGCTTCCTTCTTCTCTCTCTTCCTCATAAATGTTTCGGCCTCCAAAGTCCAACTTTAAGTGTGGGGAGGAATGTTTATGTGTAAGATAATTCAAGGGACAAGTGTGAGAATCATAGGTGGGACCCCCAAGTGGCAGAGATTGAGTTGTAGGTTATTTGACATTTCTAGGCAAAACCTTCAGGAAGGTCAATGAAAACCTTTAGGAAGGTTTTGGCAGAGACAGAGGAAAATGTTGTCCAGTGTGTCAAACCTTCCGAAAGGTCAATGCAAACCTTCTGTAAGGTCTTCTTCCAATGCACAAAACATTCCAGAAGGTCTTGAGGTAGAGTGGGCTAAACCTTCTGGAAGGTTTTGACCAAACCTTCCAGAAGGTTTTCTCTTGACTTTTTTTCTCTTGATTCCTTCACCTTCCAAGTCTCCCGTTAAGCCTTCCCCTCATCTCCATTGACTTTAAGCACTACGATGGGGCCTTAACTCAAGCCGTATTTAGCGCTTCCTACAATCACACAACAACATTATTAATTGTTTTCTTAATTGCATTTCTCCCCAATTTCACAACAAAAGCAAGTATAAAGGGATATAAAAGCATACATATTGTGCAATATTTTGTGCTAATCTGGTATCGGTACTTAATCACTTAGGTAATGGTACCTGAGCCCAGATTTTTCCCAAATCCTTCTATTTTCAACTCTTAGCCATCCAAGCTCATACCATAATAATCCATTCATTCATTTACATAAAAGACAATGTCCAAAGAGTTCATTACATGTCCCCTTTATAAAATTTTACAAGTTCAAAACAAATTATATATTTCATTACACAAATGCAATTTAAGAGCCATATTCCAGCTCCTTCGTCAATGAGAACCCAAATGAGGGTCATCCACCGGCGTTTATCTGACACCTGAAATATGCCCCCATAAAGGGCGAGTCAATCTTAATAGGATATCTCTTAAAGAGATTACTCCCCAACCCAGATGGTCACATGTAATTCAACAATCAAGCATCCATCCAATACACACATCTCATAAATGAATGCTATACTTTTCATGTCATGACATGAGATAGAACACCCAAATGCAATGCACCCTGAGGTCTCCACAGGCTCTCATAACACATGCCAATGTCATGCGTACGCATCTGGGCATTGCAAACCCCTGCCATTGATGTTAGACATCCAATGACCTTTATAAAATCTTGTGTCTTTTTTGGGTCGGTAAATTTCTAGACATTCCACCAATGGTTTACCAAACCGGCATGACATTCGTTGGCATCACACCTCTGGCTCCAAGTATGCAGGCACATTTTTTTGGAATTTCACATCCAGTCAAGTAAAGTAACCAAGTCTTGCACCCGGGAAAGAATATTTCTCCTTGATATACTAAAACAAGTTTTCTATGTATTGTTCTGTGTAACTCAATTGGACCTTTATCCGAAATTATCAAGTCCACCCACCAATTCACCACATGGTGATTGACCAACCCATGCACTCACACTCATATCGATGCTAATGAATGTGGTGTAACCCATGCATATGCAAATATAATGTACAATTGCAATTCACAATATCATGTTCCTCATACCATGAGTATATAATGAACATAGCCCAACTCCCAAATATTTCCAATTTCTCTATGTAAATATATCATAACCATATAATTACATTCTACAATCTCCACTAAGCATGTTATATCAATTTCATTTCAAATAACATATTTAATCATTCTTAGGTATTTTATCAAACACCTATAACACAGATTATATAAACACATAGCATGCTCAAAACATCACTTTCTCTATGAAATTCATAACCAAGCAATTTCATCAAAGCCCAATCATGCAAGATTTGGTTTAAACATATTCTTATACACATTTCCATAATCTAACAATCCTAGGTATGTCTTATACATGAGATTTCATGTCTAACACCCTACCTATTTCATATGTCAACCCCAGGTTGGAAATAAACCCAGTTAGGAAAGGAACCCTACCTCTTAAAGCATATTTTCATGTAGAAGAAGCTCTAAAAGACCCAAATCAGGCTTCCAAACTCTGATCCAAAAAATCTCATCTTTGAGATTATGGCAAAATCTGTGATCTTTGAACGTACATGTAGCTCTCATCGCGTAGAACAACCTTTGTTATTGGCTCGAAGAGATCCAACAGTCGGATCGCCTTAGATTGGAGAAGAAAGGTTGGAGAACTTTGGTTTTTCTCTCGTTTCTTCCCGTCTCTCTAATTTTCTCCCCTTTTTATTCCCACCAAATGCTTCGTCCTCGTTGCACCACACATCTCGCTTCAATTGGTCTAATTTGATCACAAATCAATTAAATCTCATCCTGGTTTAAGTTTAGTTCATTTTTGTTGAACTAAATTTAAATTATTTCTGGGGTTTCCTGAATAAAATTTAATCGTGTTTATTTGAGTAAAACGTAAAAAATCTGACTGCTTCAAAATTTGACAAAAATTGACTAGGTAGCTATATTTCGCGAGATGAATCCAACAAAGAAGTCCATTTTTTCATCCGAGTTCTAGAAAAAAATTACTATTTTACCCTTTTCTAATAAAATTTTAATTTTTTTTTGGTTTTACACAGCATACCCGATTAAAATGAACCACCATACCAGATGAAATATCGGCATACCAGTTGAGCTCAAAAACTTAAACTAATGATTCAAGTGCGATTTTTTTTGGTAAAATCATATTTTTTTTGGGTAAAAATCTCTCATATCTCTATTTCTAACCTCATAAAACTCGCAAAACCTAACCCTAATTCCCTATTCTCTTAAAACCTTCACACACACACTCTTTCTCTCTCTCTCTCATTCATCGACTAATCTTCAAAACCCTAAAATCTAAGCTTCTTGCCCTGGCTCCAAAGAAGAATAGTGGTTTTGGAAAATCCTATGCTACTCAAGAAATGAGATCTAAGAGGAGAACTGATCTAGCATTTCTGAATGAAGAATGTCGAAACAGGTGGCCAGGGTACGAACATAGGGATTTTTCTAGGAGTCAGCCTATCAAACTAGAAGAATTAGATTATCATAATGTAGATTTAATGTTGACTAAAACTGGTTTGTTGCCTCTACTAGAATTAGATGAAGTCTATTATCCCAACCAAGTTCATAGATTTTATACCAATTTGTATGTGAAACAATCAGGAACTATAAATTATGTAGTACGAGGAAAAGGGATAAAAATATCACAAAATAAATTAGCTAAGATATTGGGGATTTCTAATGAAGGTGAGACTATTTTCTTTTGGGAAAGAAGACACTTGAAAGATTATATTGATGATGAAAGTAGATGTTTGAATATTGTATTTGGTGAGAGACATGTGGAGGGGCAAACACTTGAGGCTAAGAACATGCTTCCAGCCCCCTACGATCATTAACAAAATTATAACCAAACAATGTTCTACCTAGAGGCGGACACTACAATGAAGTGACTCAGTTTCAAGTCTTGGTTGTATGCATTATGGTTGCAACAAAATTAAATATGCCCTACATCATTATGCAATACATGCAGTTGGTGGAAAGAAGACACACTAAACTCCCATATGGTTTGCTACTTATCAAGGTCTTTAAAGCCTTTGACATTGATTTATCACACGATGAGTACATTACAAGGAAGACCTTCTTTGACAGCACCATACTCAAAAAAATGGGGATTGAAACTCTTTTGGAGTTTCACATTTGACAAGAGATGGAGAGAACAGAAGCAAAAGAAAGAGGTAAGAATGTGGGTGCACAAGAGGGAACAACTGTTAGGAGTTATAGGTGTAGGAGGTGAGATGGAAAGAGAAGGAGAGGATCGTTGACACACTATGTAAATTCAAGGATTTGATGATGAGGCTATGCAAGACGAGGGTGAATCTAGACCTTGATATATTACCTATGATGAGTTTGACCGCCTGAGTAAATCTGTGGATACTCTCATTGCAAGTGTGGTAGGGTTGCACACTAAGCTTGATGACTAGATGGAATTTCTAAAGTTAAGATTTGGGACTCCACCTTCTCCTCCTCCTCCACCACATCATCTTGGTGATCCATTCATAGGCATGGGCTTCTAGAGGATTGTGGGGCATTAGTCATCGTTAGCATTGACTACGATGTCTACATCTAAGGACTTTTCATTTTGTTTTCACTCTAAAACTTTTAAAGTATTTTTGAGTGTTAGGATCTATGCTCTTGGAAATATTTTTTGCTACAACTATGTTTAACGATCTTATTTTTTCTTTAACATGGATGTTATTCCTTTTTGATGCTTAAATGATTTTTATGCTTAATTGTTATGATCATGATGAAGATATTCTAGCCTTGTGCACTATGTATTGACTTTCATTCATATAATTGACATTGGCGCTATGCATAAACAAAAGTAAGTGGCATGTGCTACATATATATCATGTTTTTATTTCTTTAACATGGATGTTATTCCTTTTTTATGCTTAATTGATTTTTATGCTTAATTGTTATGATCATGATGAAGATATTCTAGCCTTGTGCACTATGTATTGGCTTTCATTCATATAATTGACATTGGCGCTATGCATAAACAAAAGTAAGTGGCATGTGCTACATATATATCATGTTTTTATGTATCATTCCCCAACCTTTGGCAAGTAATTGTAACCTATGCTTGTTTTCATTTTGAGGATGCCAAAGGGGGAGAAATATATGTATGTGTATACATGTGTATCATCTATTTGATACCAAAGGAGATACACACGTACACATGATTGTACTCAAAACAAACTACTTCAAAAAAAAAATTGTCAGAAAAGTATGTTTGATAGGTGCATAAGTTGAGGGGGAGCCTCACTTTATAATTTCAAAATTCTTTTAGATGTATGCATAAATCCACGGGGAGCATAATCAAGATGAATGTGAAAATATTGTTGAGTTTGAATGATGTATGATTTTGAATTGTAGATGTTTTGTCATCATCAAAAAGGGGAAAAATGTTGACCCATTGCTTGTCTAAGCATAGTTTTGATGATGATCAAAACATCTACACTATGATCTAAATATGTAATTTATATGTTTAGTGTGCAAGATATATATGAAGAAAGGAAAATAGATGGAAGGATAAACACATATGAAAAATGAACTATCATTTGGAATGCCTGATGAGGAACCAGCAAGCCAATTCATCGTGAAGTGGCATGTCGGATGGTGAGGTGGCAAGCACCTGCTGAAGTGACAAACATTTAAAATTCTAGTACTTTGCTCTACAAAGTTAACCAGCAAGCTCTACAGGGATCCGACATGTCGGACAGGGAAGCGGCATGTGCTTGAGCCCCCAGTACTTTGCTCTACAAAGTGAACCGGTATGCTCTACACAAATATGGTATGTCGAATGGTAAAGTGGCAGGGAGTTCAAGAAGGCTAAGTGATGATCTAATAAGTCGGATGGGGAACCAGCATACCAGTTTGTCGTTTAGTCTTGCAACAGTTATATTTGGGAGATATTCAAAATACTCTTTCGCCAAAGTATAAATAGGGGTCTTCAATGCATTTGAAAGAAATTTTGCCACTTTGTATTGATGAGCCAGAAATCAAAAGAGAAAGTGGCCATTCATTACAAATTTGTTTGTTTGTGTGTAAGCTTTGATATACATTCTTCCGGTCTTATTTTTTAGATTGAGAGAATCTTATGGTAAAAACATGTAATTCAATGTTGAAACTCTACCATGTCATGTCATAATATGAGATGAGACTCACTCATGCAACTCAACCCAAGCCCTCATCGGCTCCCACAACACAATGCGATGCAAGTGTTTATAAAAATCAAGATGAATTACCTCCAATGCTTGTTTGAAATAAAATCATGTGTTTATAAAAATCAAGCATTGTTGGATGTTGCACATCCAATAGTATGTTTATAAAATAAAATCTTTAACAAAATCTTGGGTCTTGGTTGGGCAACGGATTTTGGAATTGCACTACCGGCTCCGTACGCCTAATTCCTTTTTTTGGACTTGCACCGATGGAAGTGAATAAACCAGTAGCAGGGTCTTACACTTGAGGGATCTTATAGCCATTCTTGCTATACCCGACACAAATTCTTCCATGCATACAACTGTACAACTCTGTTGAACCTTGGTCCAACAGTACCAAGCCCACATATCAACCACCAAGTATGATGTTTGATCAACCATGCAATCACACACCCACACTCATGACTCATGCCCATGAAAGTGAAGCCAATACTATGCCCAAGGTGCAATGCATGCCAAATGACCAATTTTCACATATCAACATATACCATGGCAATTTATATTATATGCATATAATTTTCAAGAACTATCACCATGCTAGTATATCATAAGTGTATGTCCATATGCCAACAACAATGCCTAAGCATATTACTTCAATTGCATCAAAACAACAATTTCCAATCACTCAATGCATTTTATCAAAAACCTTCAAGGCAACAAACACATATCATGCCCATAATTTCACCAAGTTACAAGAAATTTCACAAGTAACTTCCATATATCAAAATCAAGCTAGAAATTTATTCAAGCCATTTCAATACCTATTTCCTCATTTCTATAACAATAAGCAAGTCATGGTTATTATATATCCCTAACCACTCCCTATGAACATCATAGGTTAGAAATGAACCAAAGTAGGAGGGGACCCGACCTCTTGAAGCATGCATCAAAGAGTAGAGCTTCTAAGAACACCAACCAAGCCCAAAACTCTTGATTTCCCCAAATCTCCTCTTTGGATATTCAGTGAAATTCCTCGTTCTTGGTGTGGTTATGTAGCCCTCATCGATGTGATCAACTTTAACTCTTGGCTCGATGGAATCCGACCAATGGAACTCCATGAATCGAAAAAAGAAATTTTGGATTTCTTTCTTTTCTCCCTTTTTCTCTCCAACATTGAAGACCAACTAATTTCAGCAGATATTTTTGCCAAAATATCTAATTTAAGTCCCTATTTATAATTTTCAAGGCTTGGCTCTTGTCATGCCAAGTGTTCTCCACTTGTTCGGGTCCATTTTTACCCTGAAACGATTGATTTCATCTCGGTTTGAGTTCAAATTAATTTTATTTGAAATTTCATCCAATTATAAGAAAATTTTATATTTTTATTTTTGGAGACCTTTGTGAGGTCATCCGCCACCTAGTCGTCTCGTAAAATGTAAAAAAATCTTATTATATCAGAATTCGACGAAATTAGCCTGGGTGACTAGATTTCTCGATACGAATGCAGCGGCGAAGTCTGTTGCGTCATACGAGCTCTATAGAAACACGTATTTTAATTCTGCATTATAGTGACAAATTATTATTTTGCCCTTTTTCGAAAAAAATTCAGGTTTATCCAGATTTTACATTAACTACATGTCCAGATCCTCGAACTAAAGAGTGACTTTCTTTACATTTGAGTTTATCTTATATTTTGTCTAGAAAACTTGTCTTGAAAAGAATCTTACATAATGTCCAACAAAACTCCCTAAAACTCACAACTCTAAATCACAAAGGTTACAATCAATTGGTCTCTACCACCGCTTACTTCGAAACACCGATACATAGCTCCCTGTGGATTCAACTCCAGACTTAAACTGAATTATTACTACATCTTAACCGCCTGTACTTGGGTGTACACATTTCAGATCAAGTCAAGTTTTTAGCGCCGTTGCCAGGGAGCCATAAAAGGTGTTTTAAGATAAAAGGTAAAAACACCTTTCCTTTTTGTATATACTCATTGGTTTACTGTGAATAATTTTGTTTTGTTGCATTTTTTGTTCATTTTATGACTGAGGACGCTCCTCACTATCCAAATTTTCCGACAGAATCTTCTAGGTCTGTGAATCAACCTGAACCAAATTCACCTAGATCAGCAGCAAACTCTTGTGAGAGTAATATAGCAAATAATGACAGAAACGGAAAAGTCCCTATGGAGGAGGGGGAACTGTCTAACATTCAAACCTTGAGGGATTACTTAAATCCCACAAGAAATAGTGTCCCCTCTTGTTTTATATTTCTTGAAAATGCTACCCCCTTTACTGTAAAGCTGGGGACTGTGCAATTGTCACCTATTTTTCGTGGATTGGATATAGAAAATTCATACCTATATATGAAATATTTCGAGAAAGTGTGTGGAACATTTCAAGACAATTATGAACTAGCCAAGATGAAACTTTTTCCTTTCTCTTTAAGGGATAAAGCTAAACAATAGCTAAATTCTATAAAAGCTCTTTCCATGCCTAACTGGCAGGCCTTCGAGAATGAATTTTTCAGAAAATTATTTCCCTTACAATGGACCAATACACTCAAAAAGCAAATCATGCATTTTTTGGTAAAAGAAGAAAAAATATTTTACCAAAGTTGGGAGAGATTCAAAGATCTGCTCTAAGCCTATCCACACAATGCTTTTGAAAATTGGATTCTGGTAGGGTTTTTCTATGGCTTCTTGCTCACTAGACTGTGTCAGTTTGTCGAGATGATGGCCCAAGGAGAATTTATGGGTAAAAGTCCAAAGGAGGCATTCAATTTCTTTGACACCATATCTAATAGTTCTCAGATGTGGGACTCAGCCTCTCCTACCACTATTGAAGCCAGACCATCTACTTCCCAAAAGGGTAAGTACGTCTTGAGAGAGGAGGATGACCTAAGAACAAAAATGTCTACTTTATCTCGAAAGCTTGAAGCTTTAGAGATGAAAAAAGTTCATCAAGTTGAGGTTGGCCCCTCAACAAAACAAGTATGTGAAATCTGTGCCCTAACATGACACTCTATTGGGGACTGTCTTACCATCCCTGCATTCAAGGAAATCTTGTTGGAACAAAAAAAATGTAACCTCTAACTTCAACAAGCCCTACTCCAACCCATACTCTGAAACATACAATCCAGGTTGGCAGAACCGTCCAAACTTCAGTTGGAGGAACACACAACCAACTTCTATGAACCATCCAAAAAGTTCACATCCACTACCTCGAGGACCTCCTGGATACCAACCATACCAACTGCCACACAAGAGGAGCCTAGAGGATGCACTGAACCAGTTCCTGCAAACCCAAATGAACTTCAATGCCCAATCCACCCAATCTTCCACCGATTTCAAAACCCAAATCATTCAATCCTTCGAAGATATTAAAAGTCACATCCAAAAGTTGACCCAGTCCATGAACACATACGAAAAGGGCAAGTTTCCTGCCCAACCAAAACCTCCACAAGGCCAATTCCAAATGGCAAACCCTTCGCTCATGGAACACCCATAAGACCAAGCTCAAGCTGTCACTGCACTAAAAGTGGCAAGGTGATTGACAAAACCATCAAAAACATGTTGATTCCAAGATCAAGACCTGAGTCAATCCCATGCATTGAACCAACTGAGACTAACCACTTGAACCTTAGCCTGTGATTGAACAAGAGTTGAAACCTTCAAAGGAAAAGGACTCTTCATGCCCTGTTCCAACTCTTTTCTCTCATTGACTCAAAACAGTCCAAAAAAGTGAGCAACCAGCTTGAGATTTATGAGCTTTTTAAGCAAGTAAATATCAACATCCCACTTTTGGATGCAATCAAGCAAGTTCCATCTTATGCTAAGTTTCTAAAAGACTTGTGCACAGTCAAGAAAAGCCAAAATGTCCAAAAGAGAGTCTTCTTGACAAAACAAGTCAATGTCTTACTTCAACACAACACCCCTCCAAAATACAAGGACCCTGGATGTCCAACAGTGTCATGTGTCATTAAAATTTTAAAATAGAACGAGTATTGTTAAATCTTAGAGCTAGTGTTAATCTGCTTTCTTTCTCTGTCTATCAGCAATTGGGTTTGGGTGAACTTAAGCCCACTTGTGTCACAATCCAATTGGCAGACAGATCTGTAAAAATTTTGAGGGATATTGTTGAAGATGTATTCATCTAAGTGGATAATTTTTTCTTCCCTATAGACTTCATTATTCTAGATACTCAGCCAGCAATGCATTCTGAGAACTAAATTCTCATTATTCTTGGTCGACTCTTCCTAACAACATTCAATGCATTAATCAATTGCAGGAATGGAGTCATGAAATTGATATTTGAGAATATGACACTTGAGCTGAATATTTTCAATATTCCCAAACACCCATGAGAGGACCAAGAAGTGAGAGAAATTAATTTCATTGAATCATTGGTTCACGAACATGTGAATGATACCTTCTCTAAACCATCTACCGAATCCTATATGTTGGATTCAATCTTATCTGAGTCAACAAATGATGCCCCAATTTTAAAAAGTTGCCCTACTCATGTTGTTGAGGCTTGGGCACCCAAATTCGAGGGACTTTCACCGAGTGGTACAAAGCCACTCTCATTAAGTGTTAAGCCACCAAAGCCTGAATTGAAATCTCTCTTATCTAACCTCAAATATGCATTTTTAGAAGAGGACGAGTCATACCCAGTGGTAATTTTCTCTAAGCTCACAAACTTGCAAGAGTCTAAGCTAATTGAAGTTCTTAAAAGTCATAAAAGCACCATTGGGTAGACCATCGCTGACTTGAAAGTTATAAGCCCGTTAATCTGTAATCATACTATATACTTTGAAGAGGATTCAAAACCCTCTCGTCAAATGCGGCGACGACTGAATCCTCACATGAAGGAAGTTGTGAGAATTGAGGTACTCAAACTCTTAGATGCAGGGATAAACTTTCTCATCTCCGATAGCAAATGGATTAGTCCAACCCAAGTTGTACCCAAGAAATATGGGGTCACAGTGGTAAAAAATGATGGCAATGAACTAGTGCCAACTTGAGTCGTCACTGGATGGTGATTGTGTATTGACTATCAAAAACTCAATTTGGTGACTAGGAAAGACCATTTCTCTCTTCCCTTTCTTGATCAGGTTCTAGAAGGAATTGCAGGCCATGAATTTTACTATTTTCTTGGATGGGTATTCCAGGTAGAATCAAATTGAGATAGCTTTAAATGACCAAGAAAAAACCACATTCACATGCCCCTTTGGCACCTTTGCATTTAAAAGTATGTCATTTGGACTTTGTAACGCTCCTACAACATTCTAAAGATGCATGCTATGCTTGTTCAGTGATATGGTTGAAATTGTTTTGGAAGTGTTCATGGATGACTTCTCTGTCTATGGTGACTCATTTGATTTGTGTCTGACCAACCTAAAAAATGTGTTGATAAGATGTAAGAAAGCCAATCTGGTGCTTAATTGGGAGAAATGCCATTTCATGGTAGTACAAGGTATTGTCTTAGGTCACATTGTGTTGTCTGAAGGCATGAAAGTTGATAAGACAAAAATTGATCTGATTAAAAATTTGCCCGCCCTTATGACTGTAAAGGATGTCCGATCATTCCAAGGACATGCAGGTTTTTACAGGAGATTCACAAAAGACTTTAGTACCACAGCCAAACCTATGTGTCATCTCCTGAGTCAGGAGGTAAATTTTGTGTGGAGTGAAGCATGCCAAAAATATTTTGACAAGCTGAAAGGCATGTTAATTTCTGCTCCAATCATGCAACCCCCTGATTGGACTCTACCCTTTGAACTAATGTATGATGCAAGTGATTATGTTGTAGGTGCTGTGTTGGGACAAAGAAAGGATAAGAAATCACATGTAATTTACTACGTAAGCAAAACTTTGAATGATGCTCAGATGAATTATTTAACAACTGAAAAAAGCATTACTGGCTATAGTTTTTGCTTTGAAAAAATTTTGTTCCTATCTTGTTGGTTCTTCTGTTACTGTATTCACTGACCATGAAGTCCTAAAATTCTTGCTCACAAAGAAGGATGCCAAGTCAAGACTTTTAAGATGGATACTCTTACTCCAAGAGTTTGATCTGATCATTAAGGACAAAAAAGAGTGTTGAGAATGCGGTGGCAGATCATCTGTCCAGATTAACTTATGAATTTCATGAGGATGAACTATCAATCAATGAGAAATTCTCCAATGAACAACTGTTCATAATTGATGAGACTCTATGATATGTTGACATTGCTAATTTCCTAGCTACTGAACACTCCCTTTGTCATTCACTCCCATGGACAAAAAATAATTTCTGAGAGAGGTTCGCAACTTCTTTTCGGAAGATATGTACATATTTCAATACTATAAGGATTAGATCATAAGGCGTTGCATCCCCGCTCATGAAAGTAGACAGGTAATAACATTTTGTCATCCTGAAGCATGTGGTGGCCATTTTTATCCAGAAAAATCGCTACAAAAATCTTGCAGTGTGGATTTTACTGGCCCACACTTTTCAAAGATGTCCATATCTTTTGTTTAACTTGTGATAAAGGTCAAAGGTTGGAAAATTTTTTCAAAAGAAACATGATACCCTTAAACTCCATTCTGGTTATTGAAATTTTTTACTGTTGGGGCATTGATTTTATGAGAATTTTTTCCCCTTCCTTTGGCTATTTATTCATTTTAGTGGCAGTAGACTATGTGTCCAAATGGGTTGAGGCAATTCCATGTCGAAACAATAATCATCAAACGGTGATCTAGTTTTTAAAAGACGATATTTTATCCCAGTTTGGAATTTTAAAATCAATCAAAAGTGATGGGGTGCTTAATTTTGCAATCATTCTTTTTGGAATTTAATGAAAAAATACCTGATTTTTTATAAATTTGCAACCCCTTATCACCCACAGACCAATGGACAGACTGAATTAGCTAATCAGGAGATCAAATTAATTTTTAAAAAAAATTGAAAGAAAAGAAAGAAAAGAAAACAAAGAAAAATAAACAAGAATCGTCACTCACACTTGAGAATTTTTGGTTAAAGCAAGAAGGGAAAAAGAGAATCTTGAAAGTGGAGCTTAATGGTGGCTTAAAGGTGGAAGATTGGTGGTGTTGCTTGGTGGTGTAGGAAGTGGGTATAAGAGGTAAGCCATGCAATATATCTTCTCTCTTTTTAAATGTATATATAAGAATTCTTAGTGTATATATATTAGGTATTGCATGTAATCTAAGAATGATGTATTGCATGTGGGTTTAATGTAATGGTTGTGACGGAAGTGTGGTATCATGGGTATTGCTTGGAAAATGAATATAAAGTTTAGGTAGGTGTGTGAGCATAAGGTGTTGTTGCATGAAAAATAAATAAATAGGAAGAAAAGAATTATTGTATGTAGGTTGAATTTTGATCTAGAGATATAATAGTCTAGTGGATAATTTAAAAATATTATGAAATGTTCGTGAAATTGAATGAATCCATGGTTGATAATTACAAGAAAACATGTAAAATTTATGATGTAAGAAATTATGCAAATTCAAGTATACTTTTGTTATGTTTGCAATTTTATGAGAAAGGTTTCATTTAACGTAGTTAGTTCAAATAAATATTGATTTAATAGATTTGAGAATATTAGTTGAATCAATTCAAGTATAATTTTACTCGAAGTAAATGGATTATTTATTTGACTCGAATTGAGTATTAAAATTCGAGTTGCGTAAACCATTATGGATTTAAGCATTATTACATATTAACGATCGAGTGGGAATATGGATATTGGGCATGATAGGTCCAGAGGCAAAAATGTCAAAGAATGTCGCACTCAAAACTCTGAAGGAGGGATCGTCTACGAAGTAGAATCTCACGTAAGGTAGGTGTGCCATCCTATATTCTCTTTGTTGATACGTATTTAAGTTTAGGTTAAATGGTTGTTTTACGATTTCTTTTGAGATTTAATAACTGAGTGATGTAATATCTGGGTGACAGAGATGGTTTAAATGACGGAGTAAGCCTTCGTGGCTTGGATTGATTGTGTGATGAAATTTGTGCATGCGTTTCGAGTTGACTGTTTGTGAGCTGAATTCATTTGCAAGCATGATGCATTCCTACGATGAGATAATAATGTGGGTGTGAGCCATCAAAATGGCGAGAGTTGCAATGAGAGTGTGGGTCATAAAATCGATTGGGAATATTATAAATACACAAGTTGTCCGTACGATTGAAGTGTCATATGAATTGTTTTCGTGCCAAAAAATATTAAGTTTGTGTTTTGTCTTCATGACTGGAAATATTAAGTGACTGTGAATGTCTACATGACGAAAAATATTAAGTGATTGTGTGATGTCTACGTGACGAGAAATATTTAGTTTATGTGTCGTCTTCGTGACAGAAAATATTAAGTGATTGTGTAACATCTACATGACGGGAAATATAACGTTCGTGTGTCATCTACGTGATGGAAATATATTAAGCATACAAGTCGTCTTTGTGACAGGAAATATTAAGTGATAGTGTGACGTCTATGTGACGAGAAATATTAAGTTTGTGTGTCTTCTTCATGACGGAAAATATTAAGTGATTGTATAGCGTCTATTTGGCGGGAATTACCAAGTAGTTGTGCGTCGTCTATGTGATAGGAAATATTAAGTGATTGTGAGTCACCTATATGACAAGAATTAATTGCTTGACCAAATTTAGCCTTGTGATTCAAGTTGATTAACAACGACAGCTACATGACGGAATTAAATTGCGTATTTAAGTCGTGTAAGTGACAAGAATGAGAAGTATCTATCTAAATTGAGTCATCTAAGTGATGAGAATTATTTGAGTAGCTTAAAGTTCCTATGTGACTGGGGTATGCGCGAGGGTATTCGTTGTGTGACATAATTTAATTGTGTGAAATTAACTATTTAGTGATAAATTATGTCTATGATGTATGCGAACAACGTATAAGTGGTGAAGTGTAATTTTAATGTTGGTAATTGCAACGTGGTTAAGGTTGTTCCCAAATAAATAAAGTGTTTTCTATATCTTTTGTTGTGCTCATGATTATTGATTGCATCCTTGTTCTCACTGATGGTCTCAATGACTTTTCAGGAAAATCACTAAAGGCGAAACGAGTCCATTGTCGAGTTTTTAGGGTCGATTGAGATGTAATCGTCGGATTTTTTTTATGTCCTTTAAACATAATTTGCATGTATATGAAGGTATCAAAGTTATGCGGTTGTTGTTGGTTTCTCCTCATCATTTGTGACAAATATTGTACCCCGAGTAGGGGTGTTACAATGTGACCTAAAACAATACCTTGTATAACCATGAAATGACATTTTTTCCAATTTAAGACAAAGTTTGTTTCTTTACATCGAATGAGCACTTTTTCAAGATTTTCTAAACATATATGAAATGAATCCGCATATAATGAAAAATCATCCATAAAAACTTCTAGGTGTCGTTCTACCATATCACTAAATATACTTAACATACAACGTTGAAAAGTAGCTGGGGTATTACATAACCCAAAAAGCATCATTTTATAAGCAAAAGTACCAAAAGGACATGTAAATGTATTTTTTTCTTGATCATCTATTGCAATTTCAATCTGATTATAACCAAAATATCCATCTAAAAAACAATAATATGCATGACCAGTTATTCTTTCTAAAACTTGATCTAGGAATGACAATGGAAAGTGATCCTTTCTGATGAGAGAATTTAGCTTTTAATAGTCAATACATACACACCAACCTGTGACTGTACGCATCGGAACTAATTCGTTTTCTTGATTTTTTATTACAGTAACACTAGATTTTTTTGGAACTACTTGTGTAGGACTAACACATTTTATATTAGCATCTAATAGTTTAAGTACTTCAGCACGAACTACTTCTTTTAAGTGTGGATTAAATCTTTTTTGCATTTGACAAGATGGTTTAGCATCTTCTTCTAAATAGATACAATGAGTACATAAAAGTGGACTTATACCTTTTATAACTGCTATTGTCCATTCAATAATACGTTGGTGATTTTTCAAAACTTTTGTCAGTTCTTTTCCTTGAATTTCAGATAAATTCGAAGATTTGATCACGGGATGAATTTCATCTTTTTCTCCTAAAAAGACATATTTTAAATTGGTTGGTAAAGGTTTTAATTCTGGCTTAAAAGCTTTGACATTAGATTCTGCTAGCTTTGGTAGCAATTTTTCACCTCGTAGATTCTTTGCGGATATATTTTAAGATTCAGTATCAGGTATAGATTCCAATGCTAATAACTCTTTTTCCAGGAAAATCTTTTCAAAATAACTTTGAGTTAGTGACTTAACATAATTTACTTCATACATTTCTTCTTCTTCTCTAGGTTGTTTTGTACTATTAAAAATATTTAATTTCAAGTTATGTTTCCAAATAGAAGTTTCATAACTCCATTCCTACAATTAAGTAATGCACTTGACGTAGCTAGGAATGGTCGACCCAAAATCAGAGGTATGGATGCACATGCATGACAAACTGGTTCCGTGTCTATAACAATAAAATCTGTTGAAAAATAGAATTGATCCACTTGGACAATAACATCTTCCACAGTTCTTCATGGAATTTTTATTAAACGGTCTGCTAATTGTAATGTAATACTGGTAGGTTTTAGCTCACTTAATCCTAGTTGTGTATTTACTGATTACGACATTAGATTACAACTAGATCCAAGATCTAGCAAAGCTTGTTCAATTCAAAAATTTCTAATAAGGCATGAGACTCTAGGACTACTCGGATCTTTGTACTTAAGAATTGAATCATGTTGCATTATAGTATTAACTTGTTCAGTTAAAAATGTTTTCTTTGGTACATTAATTCTTCTTTTATTGTGCAAAAATCTTTTAAGAATTTAGCATATGATGGAACTCTTTTTATTGCATCTAACAAAGGAATATTAATTTTTACTTGTTTAAATAGCTCAAGAATGTCAGACTGATCTTTTTCAAATGAAGGCTTCCTAACCTTTTGAGGAAAAGGTAAAGGAATAAGACATAAAGGATCTGTTTCACTTTGTATTTCTGGTTGTTTTTTGACTAAAGGTTCAGATTCAAATGGTTTATTTACAGGAATTGACTTGCGTATTTCCTTTGGAATCTTGGGCTTAATAGTTTTATCAATTATCTTACCACTTTTCAGTGTTGTGATTGCTTGTACTTGACTTGGAGAAGCTTCAACGGATACAGAATTAGCTTGACTCTGACTTTATGGAGGTTTAGGTTGAGATGAAAATTTTCCTTTCTCTGAAGTACTTAAGGATTGGGTCAACTTAGCGAGATGACTCTTGAAAACTTTAATACTCTATGAAGTTTGGGTTTTAAAATCATTAAGTGCTTGAGTTGTTTGAGTATTAAAACTTATTTGACTATGAATGAATTGATTCATATTATCATCCAGAGTTCTTCTCTGGGGAGGTTGATATGGTTGATATTGTTGTTGATTTTGTAGTTGTGGTGGACTTTGTGTTTGATTTGTAGGTTTTGTATTTCTCCAACTAAAATTTGGTGATTTCTTCATCCTGGATTGTAAGTTTCAGAATATAGATTTGAATATGGTTTAGTATAAGTTGGAAAAGCATTAGATTGTTCGATTAAGACTTCTTTAAAAACAAGTATAGTTGTACATTCTGTTGCAGGATGTCCTAACAACACACAAATTTCACATATTTGATCAGTAGTAGAAACAAAAGTTACTTGCTTAATTTTTTTCATTTCTAAGGCTTCTAGTTTTCTAGTGAAATTAGTCACTTTAGCTCTTAAATCATCTTCTTTTAATTCATATTTTTCTTTTTCAGATATAGGTGGCTTATTTTTCACAATATTTAAGGAAGTTGAGTCCCACATGTTTGAAGAAGTTGAGTCCCACATCTGGGAACTCTCTGAAATAGTATCAAAAATTTGAAATGCTTCTTCAGGATTTTTATTCATAACCTCTCCTTGGGCCATCATTTCAACAAATTGTCGCATTACAGATGGAAGAGCATCATAAAAGAAATCAACTAAAGTTCAGTTTTCAAATGCATGATGTGGACAAGCTTGGAGAAGATATTTAAATCTTTCCCAACATTAATAAAAAGTTTGCCAACTTGTAATAGAATTTGCTCGTAAAGAGTTAAGCCATAGTTTAGCTTTATCTTTCAAAGAAAAAGAAAATTTTTTAATTTGACCACTTTAGAATTATCTTGCAGAGTTCCACAGACTTCTTTAAATTCTTTCATATTGGGGTTTTCAGTTTCTAAACCATGGAACTGTGGTAATAACTGTATTGTTCCTGGCTTGATATTAACATTTGGAGCGTCTGTTAGAAAAGTAAAATATGAAGGGACATTAGTTCTTGTAGGATGTAGATATTCTCTTAATGGTCGAGCATTTTGAACTATTTCTTGTTCTCTAACTTATTCCTCACTAGGTATGTTTTGAGTCATACTTAAGTCAAAGAATTCTTGTGTAGATGAAGATGAAGAAGATGACTGATTTATAAACCCTACTAATGAATGAGCAGACATAGACTATTAAAAACAAACAAACAAACTATAAACATATAAAACACATAAACAAATATTTAAATAGCTTTTTTAAATAAAAATTACCTTAACTCCCCGGTAACGACGCCAAAAACTTGATTTGTACTTTCTTCTTGATCTGAATTATATTAATTATACATCCAAGTATAAGTGGTCAAATTGTAGTTTTCTCAGTTTAAGTTCAAGTATCGATCCCACGAAGAGTTTTATTAATTAGCATTGTAAAAAAAAAAAAACAGTAAACTTATTGTTTAAAGCAGTATAACGTTTGATGGCTTGTGATGTGAGGTTAGATTGATAACTAGTCTAATTAAATAAAGTGCGGAGATAAGCTTGTTAATGACAATAATATAAAAGATACTCATCAGTTTAAGGATTCCATATGCTTTATATTGGTTAAGTACTGGAAATGCTACCTTACCACAATTAACTTCCATGTTACTAGCAAGTCAATCGATAGGTCTGATGTATATAAACCATCACACAACAACTTCTTAAGTTAGCCGGTGGTATTCATGACAATTGATTAATCCAAGCACACCAGAAGGACAAGCCATTCATGAGGAATACTTGAATTATTCACTTGATCTCATGATAGTAAGTGTGTGCATAATAAACCATAACACAATAACTTCTTAGGCTAGCTGGTGGTATTAAGTCATAACACAACAACTTCTTAGGTTAGCTGGTTATAGATGTGTCAATTGACTAATCCAAGCAAACCAGAAGGACAAGTCATTCATGAGGAATACTTGAATTACTCAATAAGTCATCTGTGATATATATATACCAGTTAAACATCCTCAGCGTTCTGATGGAGGACAAGTCATACCAGTAGGAATACCGTAGATATTCGACTAGCTATATAGTTATACAAAGTAATTAAACAACCCTAATAACCCAAAAGGACAAGCCATTCATGAGGATCATATAGGTTTTGTACCATGCATCAGTAGAATATCCTTATCGTTCCGGTGGAGGACAAGCCATACCAGTAAGAACACCGTAGATATTTAACCGGCAGGTTCATGATGCACCGATGACATAATTCCAGGCACAGTACCAAAATTACGTACATCGATGTATCATGCATGAAGCGTATAATGTGACACCCCAAAATCTGGGGGTCCTTTATTAACCGTTGATAACCCATCAACCCGCAAAAATACCCATAAATATCGCATAACCTGACACCACATGATAGCATCCCCTAACCGGGATCATAACCCACAATTGTACTCTGAGTTTAATTATTCATTGGATCCAATCAAGGTCCAATATACCATGATTCATACTCCATTATGCTCCATTTACATCATTAGAGCGAAGAAAAACATAGGCTGAAAGCATGTCAAAGCAGTTTTAAAATTTAAAAATTTTAGAGCGAGTATCGGTATACAGTACTGGTACGATTTGCCTATTGGACAGTAGCGTACCGGTACGCAGTACCGCTACTGTCTGCCCTCTGAACATAGTTGTACCGGTACTCTCTGCCCATATTTGTCTATTTCACCTATTTTTTGTGACACCCCAAAATTCGGGGGTCATTAATTAACCGTTGACAACCCCGTCAACCCGTAGAAATACCCGTGGATGTCGCATAACCCGACACCACGTTCAAAGCATCCAAGTCAAACACATCATGGTTCATACCCCATTAGGGTCCAATTTGGTCATTTAAAGGAAGGAAGTTTTAAGCTCAAAGCTTGGCAAAAGAATGTTAAAATTTCAGATTTTTGAACTAGCTACCGGTAGGTCTACACTGGCTACCGATAGTTCGGGTAATCTGGAAAATTTCTACCGGAAGCTACTTGTTAGCTACCGGTAGCTAGAACCCTCTAGACCAACGACTACCGGTTGACTACCGGTAGCCTAAAACCTTCTGGTCTACGACTACCTATTGACTACCGGTAGCTGCTACCTTCTAGGTCACGACTACCAGTAGTTAAACCCAGATTTTGCCAATTTCCATAGTTTTTCATTTCCAATTCATTTCAAAACTTCTCAAAACCAACCAACACATGTACTTACCAACTCCAACTCATATAACATGATATTTACATACCAAATATAGTTCATATGAGTTCTGTTACAATTCCATACCAAGTATTATCATACTTAATTTACAAAACTCAAAACAACAAGGCCACATGCCGGCCCTCTTCACTCTTGGTGACTCAAATGTGCTCCATCTACCAGAGTATACTCCGCACCTGAAATGTGTTCCCGTATAGGGTGAGCCAATGCCCAGTAGAGTAGATCCTACAAAGGCTACTCCACCCTAGATGCTCATGCTCATGCTCATGCAATTTTCACATGCAACATATAACCAATTCATTCCATACAAGAATATACATTCAATGTTAGAATGCAACTATGTCATGCCATGAAATGAGATGATACTCACTTACGCACTACAACCCGAGTCCACACCGACTCCCACAACGCAATGCAATGCACTTGTGAAATGACTCGTCACTTGACAAAAAATCCCATCCAATGATTCGTTTGAAAACAAAAGTTGTTTCAATTATAAAATCACATCATTGATGGTTGTTACTCGTTGAATGAGCACTTTGTAATTCAAACTCTTGTGTCTTTGTTGGGCAACAGATTTTGGTATCACAATCGCCGGTTCCGTACACCATGACACTTTTCTGGAATTTCACCGCCAGAAAGTGCCTGAACCATGTGACCGGGTCTGGCACCCGAGGGAGTGTCTAGCCCTTCTTGCTATACCCGATGCAAGTTTTCATGCATGCAACCGTGAGACTCAATTGGATCTTCAATCTAATTTTTTCCAAGCCCACCCATCAAGCACCAAATTTGGTATTGATCACCATGCACCTACACACCCACACTCATGCATATAGCCCATGAATGTGATGACATGATCATGTCCAACATGTAATGAACACCACATGAACAATATTTTCCACACCTCATCATAGTCCATGGAGAAATTATATCTTATGCATATAAATTTCATACTCCATCATGCTCAATATATATCAACAAGCATATATCCACAAATACATTTCAATCACAATCCATATCATAGGCATATGATTTTGCATTACCACATACCCAAACATGTCATAGGATATTCTTATGCAATTAACACACTTTATATCACATAGGCATATTATCAAACACCTTAAAGACATCCAATAAGTTAAGCACAACCTTCAAGCATAAATTTCACCAAGTTACAAGAATGAACTCAAGTAACTTCCATATACCAAACTCAAGCTAGAAACTAGTCTAAATCATTTACATGCTCACTTTTCCACTTCCATAACCACATACATATGTAAAAGTCAATACATAGGCATATATATACATGTAACTCTTAGTTTACCAACATCTAAAGTAAGAATAATCCAAGGTAGGAATAACTCTACCTCAAATGGAGTGTGGAGAACTCCAAGAACACCAACCAAACTTTTCAGATCTTGATATCCCAAAATCCTCCTCTTGGATCTTCGGTGAAATCTCTTGTTTTTGGTGTGGCTGCGTAGCCCTTGTCGCGTAGAAGAACTTTAGTTCTTGGCTTGATGGATTCCGACCGACAGAACTTCGGAAATCGGCGGAAGAAAGGTGAAGAATTTGATTTTTCCTCTTTTCTCTCTTCTCTCTCCTTGGGCAGCTGAAATGGCTGAACAAATGGGATATTTCTGCTGAAATATCTCAATTAAAACCCTATTTATATTTTCCGAGACTTGGCCCAGATCGTGCCAAGTGTCCTTGTTTATTCGGGTCCGTTTTCGCCCCGAAACGATTTATTTGATCTCGGTTTAAGTTTAAATTAATTTTATTTGAACTTTAATTTAATTTTAAGAAAATTTCAAATTTTTATTTTTGGGGACCTTTAAATTGTCATTCGCCACACAATCGCCTCGAATGACGTGCAAAATTTGATTATCTCGAAATTCGATGAAATTCGACAAGGTGACTAGATTTCGTGATACAAGTCCACCGGCGAACTCCGTTTCCTCATCTGAGGTCTAGAACTTGAGTATTTTAAATACGCATTATAGTGGCAAAATAACCATTTTACTCTTTCCAGAAAAAGTTCAAATTTTCCCGGGTTTTACATTTTTCAATTCAAATTCATTCCAAACCTTTCCAAAATTCACATACTTTATGGATCAAACCAAGGGAGTGCGTATCTCAACTACCGGGCCTTGCACCCAAGGGACCTTCTAGCCCTTTCTTGCTACCCCGACTCAATTTACCATACAACCATGCGGCTCAGCCAGGCCTTCGACCAAACTATTCCAAGCGATCCGTCGATCACCAAGTGTGGTGTTGACGACCATCATGCATACACACCCATGTGATGCGATGTATCCGTGCATATGCAATGTGATGCACCATTGCAACAACAATTTAATGTCACAAATGTGATGAATGTCATATGGACTAATTTAACACATAACCATCCAATTTTCATGGTAAATTATATCATAAGCATATAATTTCTACATGTTATCACATAACTCAAGTATGTTATCAAAACAACAATTTCAATCACTCTAAAGTATTTTATCAAACACCTTCAAGACACCAATCATGTTAAACATATATCATGCCCCAAAATATCACCAAGTTACAAGAAACATACAAGTAACTTTCCTACATCAAATTCAAGCTAGAATTTAACATAAATCATTTCAATACCAACTTCCTCATTTCCATGACCATAGATACATCTTAGATCAATTTCAATATTAAATCCTTTGTCTATCAACACCAAAGGGTGGAATAAAACTAAAGTAGGAAGAACCCTACCTCTTGTTGCGTAAGATGAAGTGTAAAAAATCAAGAACACCAATGCTCTAGCCCATTTGGCCTGATTACAGGATCCCTGCATGTGAAGTAGTAGGGCCTTGTGCAGCGCCCTGGTGGGTTAGGGAGGAACAAAATGTGTCTATGGCTGCCCCACCGAAGACTGAGACTGGGGGTTCCCATAAGATTGGGATCCCTGCCATTAAGGACAATTTCTTCTTATATGACCCGGTTGGTGGCATAAATAGCAAGTCTTCTAACCTGCATAATAGGTGGTCCTGAAGTTTCCCCCGCATTGGGAGAATCGACCTTGGCCTTGTCCTTGATAGCCACGGGCCTGTCCTTGAAGTCTCTGCGGAACAGAAGTCTTTTGTTTCTTCCCCGAACTAGAAGAAGATAATTGGCCCTCCTTCTTCTTATCTTTAACACCCGCTTTCCGGATGTTCCGAGCGTCATCCATCTCTCTCTCAATAACAAAGTTGTCTCGACCATCCAGTCAAAGTCTCAAAGAAGAAGACCCATAATTTTCCCTCGGATGGACAACTTCAAACCATCCTCAAACTTCCTCACCTTGGCCATGTCTGTGGCCACATAGTCTTCAAAAAAATGGGCTAATTTCGTGAACTTAGCCACGTATTCTAATACCGTCATAGTCCCTTATTTCAGATTCAGGAACTATTGAGCCTTAGCTTGCCGGACAGATGCCGAAAAATATTTGCCAATGAAGAGCTCTCGGAACTCTCCCCATGTCATTGCCTCCAAGTTCTTCAAGGCCTTTACCCAATCCCACCAAAATTGGGATTCTCCCTCTAGCTAGAACATAGCTGGCATTATCTTAGTGGCATCAGAGGTGATCTCCATAGCCCCTAAGATCTTTTCAACCTGCCGAAACTAATGGTCTGCCACCATTGGATCCGCTCCTCCCATGAAAGTCGGAGGCTAGTGTGCCTTGAACTTCTGGAGGTTGTTTGAGCCTCTGTGCCCCACATTTGCACTAGTATGTGCAATAGTAGCAGCCGTCTCACCAATAGCCTCCACAAAAGCTTGGTGATCAAAGGCCGATGGTGGTTGGTTATTCCACCCATTGCCTCGACGTCCCCTTCCTCTACTCGTCATCTACACACATGTAAGATAACAATAGAGTCTCACATTGCATCCCAAGATAGGGATCAAGTTTAAACTTTGAGGTTTTTCTCCTAGTTTAACTTGTATAACGTGTATCACATACTAGCAGACGTTTATACCTTGAACTATCTCGTTCATCGATTATTTCAAACCCAAAGTTATGTTTTCTAACTCTAGTGTTTCTCTTTTCATATACATAGCACCATGCATATAATTCACATAACACATAATCATGTAGCAATTTAAGCACATAACATGAAATGCACAATGGATGCAATGGTCTAGACCCAATGCCCATCAAGTCCTAGGTAAATCGTATACCTAAGCTCTGATACTAAGTTGTGACACCCCAAAATCTGGGGGTCCTTTGTTAACCGTGAATAGCCCATCAACCCGTGAAAATACCCATGAATGCCGCATAACCCGACACCACATGATAGCATCTCCTAATCAGGATAATAACTCATAATTGTACTCTAGGTTTAATTACTTATTAGATCCAACCATGGTCCAATATACCATGATTCATATTCCATTATGGTCAATTCACATTATTGGAGGGAAGGAAAACATAGGCTGAAAGCATGGCAAAATAGTTTTAAAATTTGAAAATTTTAAAGAGAGTATCGGTACGGAGTACCAGTACGGTTGCCCGCTAGACCGTAGTGTACCGGTACGGAGTACCGATACTCTCTGCCCAGATTTGCCTATTTTACCTGTTTTTCATTTCAAATCCATTCCAAACCTTTTCAAAACCAACCCAAACTTATATAACATATATATGTACATAAAACATAGTGGCCACAAGTTCTATTACAATCTTTAGCATACGATTTACATGCCCAAAACTTAGTGTTAACAATTGTTTTACAAAACCAAGGTTAAAGGCCACAAGTCAACCCCTCTTCATTCTTGAGGCTCTAAATAAGGGTCGTCCACTGGTGTGTATGTCGCACCTGAAATATTTTTCAGTATAGGGTGAGCTACGCTCAATTGAGTATCCCCTACAAAGGCTGCTACCCCCTAGATGCATATGCAATCTTCACATGAAACACATAACCATTCACAACAATTTCAATAAAAAATATGCAGCTCCATGATGGAATTTATTACGACATGTCATGGAATGAGATGAGACTCACTCATGCAACCCATCCCGAGCCCTTCCCGGATCCTCAACACATGCAAGTGTCAATGTGTACGAATCTGCCATCTGTGCTACACATCAAATGATGTTTACAAATCTAGGGTCTTTGTTGGGGTGGATTTTCATGGACTTACATCAAGGGTCACCAACCTACACGAAATTTTCGGACTCCCACCAAGGGTTCCGCGTAAATCCACACACTTTATGGACCGAACCAAGGGAATGCGTACCCCAACTACCGGACCTTACACCTGAGCGGTCTTCTAGCCCCTTCTTGCTATCCCAACCCAATTTACCATGCAACCATGCGGCTCAATTAGGCCTTCGACCCAACTATTACAACCCATCCATCAATCATCAAATGTGGTGTTGACGACCACCATGCACACACACCCATGTGATGCGATGCCTCCGTGCATATGCATTGTGATGTATCATTGCAACAACAATATCATATCTTATATGTGATGAATGTCATATGGACTAATTTAACACATAACCATCCAATTTTCATGGCAAATTATGTCATAAGCATATAATTTTCGCATGTTATCACATAACTCAAGCATGTTATCAAAACAACAATTTCAATCACTCAAGGCACTTTATCAAACACCTTCAAGGCACCAATCATATTAAACACATATCATACCCCAAAATATAACCAAGTTACAAGAAACATACAAGTAACTTCCTTATATCAAATTCAAGCTAGAATTCAACATAAATTATTTCAATACCAACTTCCTCATTTTCATGATCATAGATACATCTTAGGTCAATTTCAATATTAAACCCTTTGTCTATCAACACCAAAGAGTGGAATAAAACCAAAGTAAGAGGAACCCTATCTCTTGTTGCGTAAGATGAAATGTAGAACTTTAAGAACACCAATCTCAAGCCCAAAAATCTTGATTTCTCCAAATCTCCTCTTTGGATCTTTGGTGAAATCACTCATTCTTGGTATGGCTGCGTAGCTCTCGTCGTGGTGATCGACTTTAACTCTTAGCTCGACGGATTCCGACCGATAGAACTTCGTGATTCGAAGGACAAAGATTGGATTTCTCTTGTCTTCTCCCTCTTTCTCGCACACATTTGAAGATAGAATTTCAGCAGATATTTCTGCTGAAAAAATTAGATATTTACCCATATTTATAATTTTAAAACTTGGTCCGAGTCTCGCCACGTGTCCTCCACTTGTTCTGGTCCATTTTCGTACCAAAATGATTTATTTCATTCCGGTTTAAGTTCAAATTAATTTTATTTGAACTTTTATTCGATTATAAGGAAATTTTATAATTTTTATTTTTGGGGACCTTTATAAGGTCATTCGACATAGTCATCTCGTAAAATGTGAAAAATTCGACTATCTCAGATTCGATGAAATTAATATGGGTTACTAGATTTCATGATACGAATCCAACGGTGAAGTCCGTTGTGTCATACAAGCTCTAGAGAAATACTTATTTCAATCCCACATTATAGTGGTAATTTACCATTTTGCCCTTTTACAGAAAAAGTTCAAATTTTTCTTGGTTTCACATATAGTACATATATATATATGTATATATAAATGTATGAATAAAGCATCATAATTTTAATAATCTAACCAATACTTTGCATATGTTCACCCCCACTGAAAGGTATAAGTAACTACTCACGCTCCATTGCTACAGACAAGCAAGGAGTGCAGACAGGTTTCATTACAACAATAAATAAAAGACTGACTTTCCTTTCACAAGGAACAAATGAAATACAACCACCTTTACTATCAATTAAGATAAAAAGTTGGCGGCAGTTCAACTATTCGAATAGAAAGATTAGACAGAAATGTAGAAATATAAAGTTTCAGTTGGAGTGTGTGACATACCAGATTGTATATGACTTTCTCTTTCTATTTTTCTTCTCTTTTTCTATCTTTGGATTTCTTTGGAGCTCTCCTTATGCCCGTCCGTCCAAATGAAGAAGGAGAGCACCCCTATATATAGGCAAAAGGCAAGCATGAGGTTGAGGATAAAGCCCAACCGCCAAGGGCCACCGTCCAGACGCCACTACCATCGTCCAGACGATGGAGCCTTGCAGGATGTTCCATGTGTCATGTGATGGCTCTTGCTTTGTTTCTATTACACTTTGCTCCTTTGTTGTTCCGAGTTTTGACATATCATTCTTTGTATTCTCTGGTAATTCTTCATTAAACCCTAAAATTTCAGACATAACACTCGTAAAACCCTAGTCTACGCACAAACTCTAATTCATAGTTTTTAACTATGTTAAGTTTACCAATTTGACTTATGTAATAATTCTAATTTATACACTAATTAGGGTAATTGGAGGACATGGCATTTAAATTTCACATAAATTATTATTTTGAATGATTTGATTTTAGTTAGCTCACTTCTTCTTTTTTTGGACGATATTCAACCGTAATTTTTGTACTATCCACAGCTCTCAAAATATTTCCTATTCTACCATCTTCAAAGTGGAAAAAGGATTTAATACATGGTGAAACTATGTGGTGATATTGACACATGGTATGACTAACAAACAGATTTAGTGACCTCCACTTAATATAATGTGATGGCTATTAAATACAGTGATTGTTGAAATAGCAAAGTTCATAGACCTATTTGCTAATTTATAATTAGTTTGTGATGTTATGCGTCGGTGATAATGGCACAACATACATGTTACATTTACGGGTAGATTAGCCTAATTACAAAGATATCCCCTCAATTTTTTAAAATATCACTGATCTTCCCTGTGACGCCCCTAAAATCGAGAGTCCTTTGTCAATCCGTTAATCATCCTTCAAACTAAGAAAGTACCCATGAGTTCCACATAACCTAACACCACGCATAACATCCCCTTCACCAGGATCGTAACCAACACAGAGTTTGGGTAGAGTCTCTCTTGTGTCGGGCACTCGCAAACGTATAACTTGCATACATTATAATCACTTGACCATTCTAAGTTTCAATAAACATCAATGTATCATTAATATTACTCCATTTACATCCTTTGAACAAAAGGGTTCAAGGCCTGCAGGCTTGACAAAGTTATTTTTAATTTTTGAAAATTTTGGAAAGCTACCGGTAGCTAAGCTCTCGGTTAACGAGCTACCAATGTCTATAAACCAAGCTACTGGTAGCTGAGCTCACTGCCCACGAGCTACCAATAGCTGCGGAATGAGCTACCAGTAGTTACCCGCTGCAATTGTGCTAACGGTAGCAGGGCCCAGTTTTCTCCCAATTCAATCATTTTTCAATTTTAAGTCATCCAATCTCATGCAACATTTACTCAAACTCATATAATATCTAATTTTACACAAAATATAGTTCATATGAGTACATTATAGAATCATTTATACGAAATTACAAGTCCAAAATCAATTACACAATTATTTTACAAAAATGTAATTTAAAGCCACAACTCGGCTTTCTTCTTCAACAAGGACCCATGTGAGGGTCGTCCACTAGCGCTTGTGTAACGCCCCAAATACCACCCTGGACGGCATTACATTCTAAAACCATTTACATCATGAGAGTACTAAAATAATCCATCAATAAATAAGACTTTATAAAGTCATCCATAGAATTTATAACATTATCCAAAAAGAATAGACCTATCTTGGCATTTACATTCCCAAAATCAACTAATGTAGCGCAACGAAAATAACAAAAGAAAACTAGACTTCATAAGGTTCAAAATGAATATTCTAGTCCATAACAAAAGAAAGTGTCACTTTAGGAGTCCACCTTGGGATCCACGCTCTCATCTATCGGAGTCTCCCAATGTGCGGGCTCCTCGACTCCTAGCTCTTCTTCGAGAGGATAATCTGAGAAGGTTGTTAAGTAGGAAGTGAGCACGAAGCTCTATAGAAAAATTCTTCCAAACCCGAACAAGGTTTAGAAAAGCATATAAAAGCGGTCAGTCTCCTTTTACAAATAGCATATGTAATTTTTGAAATAAAGCACTAACATTTGAAACAGATCTCAAGTTTATGAACAACAATAAAGTTACGCTGAAAGGTGAAACCAATTACCAACAATGAGTCTTGCAATTTTTTTAAAAGTAAACCAATCACCCACACATGATATAATATTGTCCTCTTTGGCATGAGCATCCTTACAAGGAACCTCTCACCCTCAAGGTGTTGTTTCTCAAGCATCCTTACCAGGAACCTCCTAAGAAGGCTATATATTGTCCTCTTTTTGGCATGAGCATTCTTACCAAGAACCTCTCACCCTCAAGGTCTTGTTTCTTTGGCATGAGCATCTTTACAAGGAACCTCTCACCCTCAATGTTTTGTTTTTCAAGCATCCTTACAAGGAACCTCTTAAGAAGGCCACATATTATCCTCTTTTGGCATAAGCATCCTTACCGGAACCTCTCACTCTCAAGGTCTTGTTTCTTTGGCATGAGCATCCTTATAAGGAACATCTCACCCTCAATGTTTTGTTTCTCAAGCATCCTTACAAGGAACCTCCTAACAAGGCCACATATTATCCTCTTTTGACATGAGCATCCTTACGCAGAACCTCTCACCCTCAATGTTTTGTTTCTCAAACATCCTTACAAGGAACCTCATGAGAGGGGATGAGCATCCTTACGAGTAACCTCTCACTCATGTTCATCCAAACAACCATACAAGAAATACAATACCAACTATTTTCTCAAATACCCAACAATTCCACAAGTCCCTAATTTATAAGCAAATTTCAAGATAAATCCCCAATTCTCACAAGTGATATTCCCAATAGACCAAATTTAAGAAAAGGTACAAGAGATCATCCACAATTTCATTTCAACACTCAACACCAAACACTAGAGTTTTCAAAACCAAGATTAAGTGAAGATAGAGAAAGAGATCCATTTTTTTTCAAAAACTAGTGTTTTAAAGCAAGAGCAAGAGATTTCATGGGTATTCCACCTTAACTTTGTGTAGAACATGAGAATATTTGCAAAAAGATCAAGCAACAAAGAATCCATAGTAAATACATATCATTAGAATTCAAAACATACATATATATTAACTCTAGCATCAATGAACAAGCATGGAAGAAAATCTCCTACCTGGAAGAAAATCTCCTACCTTGATGTCTTGACTATTTATAAATTTTGACTCTTTCTTAGGGTGGATATTTATGGACTTCCACCAATGGACACCCAATCGACACGGCCTTTGTGGACTTCCACCAACAGCTCTGCGCAAGCCAATACACTTTATGCACTCAATGTCAATGGAGTACGTATCCAAATCACCACGTCATGCACCCGAGGGATAATCTAGCTCTTCTTGCAACCCTCGACCCTATTTTCAATGCAAGCCGTGCGACTTAGTCGAGCATTGGTCCAACTTTTCCGAGCCCACGCATCAACTCACCAAAGATGGTGTTTGATCAAGATCATGCACACACAACCACACTCATGTCAAATGTCTACGAATGTGCTGCCGTTCATGTGCTTCCTGTGTATCTACAAATGTAATAAACCATTGCCGTTCATATCATTATACAACTAAGTTTTCAATTGTAATTACAACGTCATGTTCAACAAATATGTCATGAGCACAACATGAAATCATCAAACAAGCAATTTCAACAACCTCAATTCATGCTAGAATTGATTTTATACATTCTGACATCATTTCTCATACTCTAGTTACACTATGAGTATATATAAATAAGAGATTTCATCTCTAATTACACTACCCATTTCATACGCAAACCCTAGGTTGAAAATAAACATAGGTAGGAGAAACATTTTACCTCTTGGAGCATAATACAAGTGGTAGAAACTCCTAAGAACCCAAATCAAGCCTCAAACCTTGATTTTCAAAAATCTCGATCTTGAGACTTCAGCGAAATCCGTAATTTTTTGTACCCAGATGTAACTCTCATCTCGTAGATCAACTTTTGTTCTTGACCCGAGGCAATTCAACAAAACGTTTGCTCTAGATCATAAGAGAGAAGCTTGAAGAAAACTCATGGTTCTCTCTCTTCTCTTCCCTTCTTTTTCCCAAATCATTAAATTTCATCCCGTGTTATGTTCAATATATTTTATATGAAGTAACATTAATTATTTTATGTGTTTCACCATTAAAATTCGATCACGTTTATTTTGATCACACGACGCCTGTTCGCATCGTAAAACGCAAAAAAAATCAACTGTCTACGAATTCAACGAAAATTGACTAGATAACTAGTTTTCGCAAGACGATTCTAACGGTGCGATTTGTTTCATCATCCAAGTTCTAGAAAATTCAGATTTTCAACCCATACCGTAGTGATTAATTACTATTTTACCCTTTTTCATAAAAAATTAAATTTTCTCGGGTTTATATTCCCTATCAAGTTTTGGCTAATAACAATGGTGATTGGAATGACACTGTTAAACATTTCCCTTGAGTAATATCCATTTTTAAATATTGCATGGAATCATCCCTCACATCTTTTTTCTTAGAAAAAAATAATAAAATTTTTACTAAAAAAGATAATAAAAAACTCAGTCTCTTATTCTCTCTCTCTCACACACACACACGCGCGCGCGCGCGCGCAAGCACATGCATGCATAGTCGGCGCCTTCACCCCTCCAACACAAACCCTCACCCCTTCTTTATTTTTCCCTCCAACTCTCTCCCTTACTCGACCACCATCAAAACTCAACCCAACACAAGCCAACTGGTGCCACCTCCATGCCCCTTGATTTTTTAGTAAGCCACCTCTCTATTCTACTCTCTCTCTCCACAACATTTTGAATTTGCTTATGATTTCAGTTGTGATTTGGATTTCAATGTCAATTTTGGTCATGGTCATTATGTTTTTTTATTTAATTTCTATTTTCAATTTAGGTTTTGATATCGAATTGCATTTAGATTTGGCGTTATGTTATGATTTCCACTTAGATTTTCTTTTACGTGTAAATGGTTGGTTGGAGTTTCAATTGGGCTGAATTGTTGTTTTCCATTGGTTATGGCAATTGTTTCTATTTGGCTGCAAGTGGTGGGGGGGCTAGTGTTTCATATGTAATTATGAGAGAGAGAGAGAGAGATAAATGAAGGGCTACTTGGGTATGGCTATGGGTGGGAGTTTACCCCAATTGAGAAAGGAAGTTTGCTTTGATTTGGACTAATTTAAACTAATTCTTTTCAAGGGTAATTTTGGCATTCAAAAAAAAAATTGCTGATGTATTCACTGCTTGCGTTTGTCTATAATGGGATAGACGTAGAGGGTACTAGATGAAACTGTTTTATAAAGTAGCAGGGAGGCCAATGATATTTTCAGATCATTGAGGGTACGTCTCTATAATTAGGCTAATCTAGACGGGGAGTCATTGCAGTTTACACTACATTTAATTATTTGCACTGAAAAGCGTCCCAAACCTTCAATCTTGTCATAACGTAGCCCGCGGTGGCTCGATAATCGCTTGGCACTTTCCAAGTCTACCCCGAGGCTACTCCCTAATTACATGTTCTTTCCACCCCCAGCACAAGCTTATCGTTAAAAAATATTAGAAATACATGTCGATTTACTTTAAGCCACCCAACCTTCCCAAATTGAATGACATGTATATACATGTGCGTTGGTGTAAACAGTTGCCTTTTCCCTTTTTTTTTTTTTGGGTCAAGTGTAAAGAGTTTGTCAAATTCTTTAGAATGTGAGGTTCATCTACATCCGAATCCATGCAGATAGAAATCTTCCCGGCACGACCTGAGTCTAGATATCAATAATAACATACATATGCTTGTTGGATGACACCCAAACCCAAGTCCTATATGCGATAAAAGGTTAACTTGCAAAATAATTTCATCTTCATTCTATTACTCGTGTGCCACAACTGACTTTGAAATGCAGCATTCTCCCCTCTGCAGAGAGAACACCATTAAAGCAATCATGACGGGTTGTTCCAGACTCAACGAAAAGTTGCACTTCGATTTCCAGATGCTGGAAAAGCCTGACGTCTTCTGCCCTGGAGAAAATCTCCACCCGCTTCATCTTTCAGGGTCCGACCTATAACTGAATTCTTTTTCCTATCCCTTGTATCAAGCCTACTACCACCCTCATTACCCTCTACCCCCATTTCTCCCCGTGAATCCTCCCCAAATCTGACCTGTGTCCTTGCTGCTTTATAGTCAAAAGGTTTCAACTGCAAAAGTTTCTCACACTCCTGGGAATTCTCAAGCTGGTTGGCCTTTCTTGTTTGATTCAGTGACTGCAAGCACTTCTGGAAGCTGGAGGATAAATCAGAGAGTAAAGTAGTCTCATCTGCGCCATCCAAATCCAAAGCAGAATCTGCAGCATCTACACTATGCCGCAATTGATCGTTTGCTGGACGTGTGTCACCGCTTATTGATTCCTCAACATTTGTATCACCTTCCAAGAGCATAACCTCTTCTAAATTAGAGATGCCAGCTGGTACGGCAACAGGTTCTCCATCATGGGAGACTTCCAGCGGTTTAGCAGCTTTTTTCACAGCAGTTTGCATTGGTTCATCCCTGCCCAAAAATGAATGGAATGGCAGGTTTACCATAGATTTGATCTGTTCCAGCTTGACCTCTTGTTTTTCCTATGAATTACAACTCAATAGTTTCAGTAAATATAGTCCGGTTGAATTAGATAATACCTACCATGTGGAACAAAAAACAGATAAAACTAGTTTTATAATACCTGGCGGTCAATTATCTACCCGGCTGAAGACACATTAAATTTTCATGTATATAAAAGCTCCAGGTGGAGGGAAGGAGATTCTGCCAACTTGTAAACTCAAAGCTCGCATATAATCTGGTGAGACAATTGCATGGTGTGTCTGTGTTTTGCCTAGGCAAAATTCCGACAAAATCAGGTGGAGGGAAGGAGATTTTGCCAACTTGTAAACTCAAAGCTCGCATATAATTTGGCGAGCCAATTGCATGGTGTGTGTATGTGTTTTGCCTAGGCAAAATTCCGACAAAATCACTGTCTGTGTAGGTGTGTCTAAGTCATGACCAAAATCTATAATAGCCAAGTGCTGTGTGAAGACCGTAACAACTCATAGATAGGTCGTGATTGAACCGGATTGCAAGATAAGGTTCTCTTGGACAATCATACAAGCATTGATGAGGGATCTCTTGTACTCATATCAAGCTAGGAATTGCATAAGTTATGGTATGAGAAGATGACCTAGATACCACAGTCAAAAATCCTGGTTAATTGAAGGTTTTCGTTAAAATGTAATTTGATGGGCTACATTTTCCTTTTTTCAAACAACAACAAAGTATTTATGTTAATATTTGGGAATAGTTACATGACAATCAGAAAACACTTAAGCCCAACAAGAATCAAAGCAGCAAGTTCTTTCCGACAAAATATCCTTCTCAAATCTATGTCCCAAAATTCTTGAATGACTCTCTAAGCATAAAACTCAAAAATAGCCATCACTACAAACCTCCAAAATTAATCTTCGAACTCAAACCAGTTAATTAATAACATATTGTTCGAACTGAGCTTAGCTTCATTCAAATGGAGGTCTTTGGAGTTGCTCAATGTGAAATTCAGGAACATTTTGTTTTATGGCCACTTAATGTTCCTTCAAACAAAGTGCTTTTAGGGTTCAAAACACTATTTGAACAGGTGAGAGCAAATAGCTATGAGTTGCTTTGAACGGTGCTAAGTTGGATTCATGAGTACTTATTGCATCCATTACTTAGAAATTAATACATACCTATCTTGCCTTGGGTTTCTTGTAAACTCGGGAAAAAAAATTTTGTTTGAGAGATCAATCCAATCATAAAAGAAAGGGCAAATACACTTGTGTTTGTTCTTTGATCTTTCTCGGTGAGAAGCCATTGAAGGTTTCCAAAGGTTTGGACTGCCATACACTAGGGCATAAAAAATAAAAACAAGACTGAATCAAGGTCGGTTCGTGGTTGTACTCACCAAGCATTAAGGAGTGAACTCCATATGACAATACTGATCATCCAAATATTGAGCGAAGTAGGACGGAAAGTTACAAGAAAACAGTATGCCTCCCCAGAACAATTGAAGGGAGTCGAGTTAGATCAATAATGTATGTGTCTCTCCAACTTCACAAGTTCTATAGCGTCAAGTGAGCCCTGGACTAGGTCAACTGGAATTTTCCATTGTGACTAACATGTAATAGTTGATCTATCTCTGAAATTAATAAGTATTTTAGCAATATGTATTTATGGTTGGACTGCACAGTACTTGTGAACATTACCCTTGATTGCTGCTCCAATTAAAATGTATTCTAATTGCTTCATATACTTGTTAGGTTAATTAATGAATTAGTTAACAATTTTAGTTGAAATTTAAATTTCGAATAACTTCTATTTTCCTTATTCATCCCTGGGTCCCATGTAAGGTTTTTGGAGGTTTAATCAATGATCCATTCTATGTTCGAGAACATTCAACTTTCAAGTGGTATTACAGTAGGTATGATTAGTGTTTACATGTGTCTTTAAATAAATGGATTCCATACATGAGTGGGTTTTAATAACCCGATCACCATTGCTTGATGAAAACACTCTGCTTATTGGAACCTAGAAAGCATGGATACTCCAACGAGAGTTGACGTGACACTGTCGAACACATGACCAACATGGATACAGGTAGGACACGGCCGGACATGTGTCCGATACTTCTACAAGTTTCCTAAACAGAAAAGCACAAAAAAAAAGACGGATAATGTACCTAAACCAGACGACCTCTTCTTTAGCCAAGGATTTGAAAGCCACAGATTTGAAAGCCATAGATCTGAAGTTGTATAGCCAAGTATGCCTTCTAGAACTCTTCCTCTTCTTTCCTCCTCCTCCTCTCGTTCTTTTGCTTCACCAACCAGAGTGTCTAACTCCCTCTCTCTCGGCTTCGCCCCCCCTCTTTCTAATTTGTGAGATACTTCTTAACTTAGTTCCGTTTAGCCTTTACTGTTTTATATTTTCTCTCTCTCTCTCTCTCTCTCTCTCTCTCTCTCAATTTTTTTAAAACATTATTCTTTTTTTTTTGGCATAATCCATTTATTAGTTGTCAAATACATTAGACCACTATCCAATTTGGTATTAGCAATTGTAACATATTAACCCACTACCTAATTGATATTAGCTCATTGTCCAATTATAAGATATTAACCAATTGCTCAATGTTTATTAGGTCGTATTATTAATGTTTTTGTTTATATAAAAATATATAATATTATTTTAATTAGTCGTACCCATGTCTTATATTTTACAACTTTTTTGTATTTTCGTGTCCGTATCCGTACTTCTTAGATTGGAACGCTTGCATGAGAACATTCATAAAGTCTATAGATTTAAATGTGTGAACACCGGATGGACAACATCAACTGAGCCTGTAAAATATTATATGATTCTTAAGCCCAGTGCTAAGTGGACAAAGGGTGATTTAGAAAGCCAAGGTTGAAATACAGGAGATCTTCATGCCATCTTTAATTTCGTGACTCATGAAACGTTGGATATTTGCAATTTTCATTTATCTAATGGTATTTAGTTGTGCTATCATGTTTTTTATGGTTATTAGTTACTTCACTTATATTTGTGAATTTGGGGTGTGACACGTATGCTTCTCTCGGTGATTTTAATATTTGTGATTATGTTATGTATTGTTTCCGTTGAGACTTCAGCATTGCATTATTTTGTTGCTTAACATAATCACTTTATGTTTGCTAGTTTACTAATTTGCTTTATTTAGTGTAGTTTGCGTGTTAAACTTTAATTTCTATGTCGCAGGTATTCTAGATGTAAATGTGAAGAATAAGCACTGATTTAATGACAAGAAAAGAGTTGGGATTAAGTTGCTCGGGAAAGAATGGAGCCGAGGCTTTGAAGATCAATTTGGGAATAATAATAAAAGTTCTACCGATAGTAGAACCATGTTATATCGGTAGAACAACTCACAGTACTTTTATCAAACAAGTCCTACCGGTATGAAATGTCATAGTATTTTTGTCAAAGAAGTCTTGCTGAATGTTCTACCAGTAGCCTATGTTACTCAGACGCAGGTGCGGGTGTGAATTTAGGTGTCTGACATCTCAAGTCAAAAAATAGTGGATACGAGGATATAGATCCAGATTTAGATACAGGTACGGGGATACAGTCTAATTTTATTAATATTTAAATTATTATATACACAATTTATGCACACATAAATATTTAATTTTAGATATTTAACAAATAAAGTATAATTAAGAAAATGACTTGCAGTTATTTAATATATTAATTTAACAAATAATAATAACATAAAAAAATAATTACAAAAAGAAAAAAAATAATGAACATACTTATAACAAGTTAAAATGACTGTGTGTATTAAATGCATTGGGGGTATTAAAAAGTTGAAATTCAGTGGGGGTATTGAATGTAATTATTCCTACTCATAACCAAAATATATATATATATATACATACACAAGGCAGGACATCTCGTGACTTAGGAAAAAACCCAAAGCCAGAGAACAGAGACGCGATGCCGGTGTCGGAGAGAGAGAGAAGAAGAAGAAGAAGAAGAAGAAGAAGGAGGAGGAGAAGAACATACCTGGTACCTCCTAGCTCCTGGTCGCAACTCGCAACGATGAAGCCCAACTCCCAAGCCCTAGATCCGTGTAGAATATGGTTGAATTTGCTCAAATCTGGACTCAATGAGGTAAGTTACTGTAGTCTTCTCCTTTAATTTCTGGTCTCTGTCTTCTTCTCTCTGTGTGTTCGATTTCGTCTGGTGTCTTTCTTTCTCTCTTCTCTCTGTTGTTTTTTTTTTTTTTTTTTTTGCTTGGAGACTTGTGTGATCTCAGTCGTGTCCGGAATGAAGTTACTGTACCGGACACAAATCCCGCACCCGCACCCGCACCCGTGTCGGATCGTGTCGACACGGGTACTCCCACAAAAGAGGCGAGTCCGAGTAACATAGCCAGTAGCAAAAGCCACAATACTTTCAGAAGTTTTATCATGCAGATGTTCTACCGGTAGGTCAGAGCATAGGAGTTCCTACCGGTAGGTATTCAATGTTCTACCGGTTGGTCAACATCAGATTTTGGCAAGGGCACTTTTCCCAAAACGTTGACTAACAGAATATTCAAAGATATCTTCCAAGACATTTATTGGAGAAGAAATAGAAAAAATTATGAAAGAAATTTTTGGTTTAATCTTAGAGATATTGGAGATCTTTTTAGAGATCTTTTAGGAAAAAGAGATAGACATAATAGGAAAGAGGATCTCTAGAAAATCAGTTTGTATTTCTATCTCTATCTCTCTCCCTGTTTTTCTTATAAAAACCAATCCTTGGAAGCTCTAGAGACAACAGTTCTTCCTCCCAAGAGGAGGCTCCTGCTCCTCCTTCTCCATTAACCTTAGTTTAGTTTTGTTTTGCAAGCAAGGATCTTTATTTATGGTATTTTATTGTAATTGTTTTCAATTCCTTATTTAAATACAAAATTCTTCATTCAAGTTTATTTCAATACAAGTTTTATTTAAATGTCTTTTTAAATGCTTTCAATTTTATTTTCATCACATTCGAGTAGTTTCTTTTCTAGATAATTGTAGGAGAGATTCGACGAATCTCTACATGTGAAACACCTAAAAGCAACATATGATATTTAGGAGATCTCAGACAAAGGACATCAATGGTTAAAATATTCTTCTTTCAACTTAAATAAGTGTATTCATGACTCTAGATTGTCTAGGAAAATCTTGAGATCCTTGCCAAATAGATTTCAACCTCAGCAATAAAAGAGAGTAAAGATGTTGAGTTTCTTGAGATGGAAGAGCTTGAAAGATCACTAAAGATTCATGAAATGAATTTTCAACAACCTAAACAACCAAAGAGAACCTTTAAAACTATACAAGATGATGAAGATGAGTTTGGTAGGAAATTATGAGTTGTAGAAAAGGACCAAGTTTTGTTCGATAAGAATTTCAAAAAATTACTTAGTCAGAAACATACAAGTTCAAAAAAACCTAGGAAAAAAAAATCAAAAGTAGACCAAGTCTAATAGTAAGTCTAGCAAAGAAGAGCACAAAGAAAAGAAAAGAAAAATGATAGAAAATCCATGAAATTTGGAAAAGGATAAAGAATGGAAACACGATGAAAGTATTTTTGAATCAAAATTGGTGTGAATCTAAATAACCCTACGACTCTTCATCAAAATAACAAGATAATTTAATTATTCTTGTGACGACCATTGATGACAGTCCCACAATGAGTCACAAGAAAGAATAAGTTTGATAAAGATGAAGATACTCTATAATATAACATAACTCTGAAAATTAAGGTGGCGTTCATGAGACTTATGAAGAGTTCTTTGAACAATGTCTCAAATTAAAGAGTCTAACCAACACCTACACGCAAAAGTTAAAACATTAAAGAAAGCAAAAGTTATTAATGTAAATCATAGTAGCTTTGACACCAATTGATGTAGATTGAAAAAAAGAATGAGGAGATGAGAAATAGAAATAGAAATAGAAATAGAAATAGAAATAGAAAGGTGATGAGAAAAGGAATAGAACTAAGGAGATGAGAAAGAAAACTTAAGGGAGAAAACAATTCCCAATAATCAATAATAATCAAAGTCTAACTAAAACCCTAACACGCATCCCTTTATATAGGAAAAGCAAAAACCCTTTTACAAGATGCATAATCAAAATGACATATAAGTCCATATAAATTAAAAGAAATTACTAAAATGATAAATACTAAATAAGCTTTAAATAATTCTCATAATAAATCTATAATATCTAACCAACTCCAACATGATTCCCATCAGTTACGCAACATTGTTAAGCTCAAAAAACACCAAAAGTATTTGCAAGTAGAATCGCCGGGGCGAGCGGAGCAACAAAATGAAGTGGGCTGTGTAATAATTGAAATTTTGTCTCTCTTTTCTTTTATTAATATATAAGGGCAGTCAAGTAGAGTGCAATGTTAATCACTTTAAGGAACTAAGACTTGAAAACTTCCCATTGTGATTATAGTCTAGCCCACTTAACCCTGTTGATGCGTTTTCTGCTTTCTTAAACTCTTAGAATTTCCACGTGCACTTTGAACCATCTCTTTGTTGGTTTAGGATGCTTTTGGTATTTAGATTTTACTGCCTTAAAAGACCCAAGAATTTGAACATAGTGAGTTGCCAAGTTATAAGGCATCCCCACTTCCCATTGGGCAAGCATAAAGTAGAATGAAATCATTAACAATAAATGAATCAAATTGAGAGAGTGTTTGCCATGATTACCGAAAGAATGAGAAAGGGAAAATGCAATGGAAAGGGCTACCTGCAAGTTATTGATTAGTTCCCACATAAAAAAACTTTCAATGAACGTCTACCAGCTCAATAAAGTGAAAGCCACCATTGGCAAGATTCTAGTTCATGAATTTACTTTTCTCTTTCACAATACTTGTATTGTTTGTCTTGCACCCGGCAAAAAAAATCGATTCAAATTATGCCCTAATCCAAATGAAGGTTTTGCTCGAAATAAGGAAAGTCATAACTGAATAGAGGAAAGTTCAACCCGACTCTCAACAGAAGAGAAAATAATAATAATACGATTGGAGCTATGGAGGGTCCAATAGGACCACTCCAAATTTAACATGGATATGTCCAATCCTAACTTCTTTATACCCGCATTGAAGCTGGTCTATTCCAGCTACAAAAAAGGGACTTGAGCAACTAAAATATTTGCTAATTTTGTTAAAGAAAAGTAAGGGTGAGGGAGAGAGAAAGTAGAGTGAGAAGGAAGGAAACTTTGCCAATTCAACTTATAACTAAGTTTTGAAGCTTGGGTACGATTTCTGTATGCTCATAGATCAAGTTTGAGGCTCTGAAATGGTTTAAAAACATTGTGTAATTCGGCTAAACCTTGAAACAGATCCGAAAGACCCATTTTCAGAAAAGTGAGTCAAAGGCAAATTCGTTTGATTATGCATTAAGCCTCTAAGGAACCACGACATGTTGACAAGCACATGGTTCAAAATTACGGTATCGGCCATCAACTCAAACTCGGAGGGGAGTTATACACATCCGTCGCGGCACAGTATCGGCCGATGATACACTCAAAACACTAGATAAAAACTGCAAAAAAAATTAAAAATAAATCATTAAAAATTTTAAAAAATATAAACATCATCATCCATGCATCATATGTCCACAACAATGCTACCTGGATCGTAGGTCACTTTTGTACGTGGCACGAGTACAGGTATATGGTACCACACTTTCCTAGGTACACGATACGATAGAGGTAGACTTAGTTGGTACGGTATTTTAGGTTGCAAGTCATTATAGAACTCTTATATAGATCGTTTTTACTACTGTACAACATTATATATTACAAAACATTCATAAACACTAAGTCAATTACCATTTGTTTTATAGTTGTGCTTGATTTTCTATTATCTAAAACAATATATATTTATAAATATATATACCTGTAGTTAATTAATATATATTTTATATTTGTACTATATTTTCGAAAGTAAATTGATTTAGGATTGGTATTACAATTTTTGTGATCTAGATTGCAAATCTATCCCGTTTGAGATCGATGTGCCTAGATCGTAGCTTGTCAAGGGTTGAGTGAAATGTAGTAACCATGGTCCACAATACATCCAAAAACACATTAAACATTGTTAAGTTTTGAAGATTAACAAAACATTAGAGAGAAATAGAGAGAGGTTAAAACTTAATCTAACTCTCATACATTACTTGTATTTATAATTAACTCATAATAATAAGAATAACACATACACCCTCTTACTATTAACAATTTACACATACTACCATAATATTCTTAATACTCTCCCTCAAGCTGGACTATATATATATATATATAGTCCAAGCTTGGAACGAATTGATGTAGGACGTATACGACTCAATGCTTTGGTAATCATATCTGCAAACTGATCTTCACATTTCACAAATAGAATGGTAATCTCCCCAACTACTATCTTGTCCCGAATAAAGTGACAATCAACCTCAATATGTTTAGTTCTCTCGTGAAACACCGGATTAACGATATTGACAGCTACCTAGTTATCACAGAACAACTGTAAAATACGTTGAACTGGAAGTCCAATTTCCTGTAGGAAGTGTAGTAACCAAGTCAACTCACTCGTCGTAAGCGCCATTGTCCTATACTCGGTCTCAGCACTGAATCTTGCTACCACGGATTATTTTTTACTCTTCTATGAGACAACGTTACCTCCTAAGAAAGTACAATAACCAGTGGTTGATCTCCGATCAAAAAGAGAGTCAGTCCAATCAGCATCTGAGAAACCTTCCACTCTAAGATATCCATTAGCTTAATATAACAGTCCAAGTCCAGGAGCTCATTTGAGATATTACAAAATACGAGTAACTGCCTCCCAATGTAGTACTCTAGGACACCCCATGAACTGACTTACTATACTGATTGCGTTGGAAATATCCAATCAAGTAATAGTGAGATAATTGAGCTTCCCAACCAATCTGCGATACCGACCCGAATTCTCAAACAGTGCACCATCATCCATCAATAGTTTTTGATTTAGATCCATAGGAACATCAATCGGCCTGCCACCCAGCAAACCTGTTTTCTCTAGCATGTCAAGCACATATTTCCTCTGTGATAAACAAATACCCTGTTTAGATCGAGTCACTTCAATTCCCAGAAAATACCTGAATTTTTCTAAATCATTAGTATGAAATTGATCTTGCAAGAAAATTTTTAACTTGACAATCCCCTCAAAATCATTTTCAGTGATCACAATATCTACATAGACCACCAATAGAACATACACAGCATCCGTTTGTCTATGAAACACAGAATGGTCTGTCTGACATCAAAGAAGATCAAACTAACACTACATCTGAAAATTTACCAAACCATGCTCTCAGTGACTGCTTCAAACCATACAAAAATTTCTTTAGCCTGCATACACTCCTATCACACTCCCCCTGAACAGTAAACCTAGGTGGTTGCTCCATGTATACCTCTTCAACCAAGTCACCATGTAGGAAGACATTCTTGATGTCTAACTGAAACAAGGGTCAATCAAGATTAGCAGCCAAATAAATAAAGATACTAACAGAGAAAATTTTGGCAACAGGAGAAAAAATCTCTTCATAATCAACATCATAAGTGAGTAAAGCCCTTTGCAACAAGTCGAGCTTTGAATGCTCCACAGAATCATCTAGATGAAATTTAACAGTATACACCCAACGACAACCAAAAGTTCGTTTACTAGGAGGTAAAAGAACGAGATCCCAAGTCCCATTAAGATGTAAGGCATCCATCTCATCCTTCATAATTTTCCTCCAACACGGATCAGATAATGCATTTTGTAAACGCTTATGAATAGATATAGTAGATAATTGAAAGGTAAAACAAGAGAAGACAGGAAACAAGACATCGTATGAAACAAAGTGAGCAATAGGATGATTAGTAACAGACGAACAAATACATTTTCGAAGAGCAATAGGTAGAGTATAAATTACCTGACGAACCAGGATTAACAGACGACAAGGAAAACGGTACGGACACCTCAGTCGATGGTCGAGGACGATGAGAGTATACACGAAGAGGTAAAGTAGATGATAACACAGTGGGCAGCGGAATATTTGAAGATGAGGGAAGAAATAGTGGTTCAAGAGATAACACAAATTGCAGATCCAAAGGCTGAGAAGGTGCTGAAAAAATTGGAATAGATTCCTCAAAAGTTACATCCGCACTAATAAAGTATAGTCGCAGAGAAGAACTGCAGCAACAATACCCTTTTTGCGTGCGAGAATAACCCAGAAATACACATTTGGTAGCTCGAAGGTCAAGTTTATCAAACTCATGACCCAAATTGTGAACATAACAGAGACATTAAACAACCTTAGGTGGTAGGGAAAATAAGGGCTTACTAGGAAAAAGGACAAAATATGGACTTTATCCATTTAACACAGAGGATAGCATACGATTAATCAAGTGACAAGCTGTAAGAACATCACTCCAAAAATATCGAGAAATATTCATCTGGAATAATAAGACACGGGTGACTTCCAACAAATGACGGTTCTTGCGTTGAACAACACCGTTCTGTGGAGATGTGTAAGCACGGAAAGTCTGATGAATAATGTCAGTTTTACTAAGATAAGTTAAAAAATGATCAGATTCATATTCCCAAGCATTATCAAAACGTAAAATACGTATACAACAATCATACTGAGTTTTTATTTCTTTATGAAATGTCTCAAATATAGAGAATAATTCAGCCCGAACTTTCATAAAAAACAACCAAGTCACATGAGAATAATCATTCACAAATGACA
>CM042196.1:13008736-13031125 GCA_023539305.1 Ilex asprella
TGTAGACACGATATTTTGATCCTTGGTTAAGAGAAAATTGAGAAGTTCATTAGATCTTTACCAGAGAACAACCTCTTGTACTAAATGGTATTTATTTAATACTATAACACAATAGAACTTTTAGATTGGACAAGTTTCATCATAACTACATTATAGAAATAGGGTTTAACAAAAATCAACAATTTGGTTAGGAATGTGATATAACTATATATATATCATGAACATAACAAGAGAGAAGGGGAAAGGGAGAGAGAGATAGAAGAAATACCAAAAAAGTTTCAAAGAAGGTTTTTTGATCATGCAAAAGAAGAAACAATGGGAAAAAAATAGAGCGTCAATGAGAGAAAAAGACAAGAAAGATTTATTTGACCATAAGATCAATTGGTGAAACTACATTTGATTAATTCAAGAGTCTTGCAAAGAATACATTCATTGTTATTGTCTTAAGATTGTTAAATTAATAGATACCATCCTCCCGAAGTTCCGTTGGATTTTTGTTTAATGGGTCATACTGAATTCCTATTAAATTGGATTGTTTGAAAGTTATTGTGTCATGCAGAAAATAAGTAAGCACACTTGTATTAAGTGCACTGGGTGGCATGGTCATGTATAGTGAGATTGTGACCTGTGGGCGTGTTGCAACATCAGACTAAAAGTAGAAATCACTAAACCAGCGAGAAAAGCCCAAGCACTTGTACTAAGTTTTCTAGTGTGATTGCGACCCGTGGGGTGTGTTGCACTATAATGCTCAAACTTGACTTCACTAAACAAGCAAGAAAAGCCTTGGTTATACCATTAGCACTATCCAAATTTTGGTCAAGAGCTACCCATGTTACACATTTTAGTCAAGAGCAAGGATTAAAATATCGTTTTGAAACGGTCGAAACATTTTTGTTTTCAAGGAGACCGAAACGAATCGGTAATGAAATCGAAATTCTAATACTTTGATGTGTTTCAAAATATTTTTTTTTATAATTCGATACATTGAAACAATTATTTCGGAATGTTTTAAAAAATTTCAAGATATTTTGGGATATTTTGACCAATATTTTGAAAAAATAATTCTTAAATTTTTTTTTTCATTCTATTTTCAAACTAGGTCGAAACTTTTCCGAAACATGTCGCAATGTTTATGTTTCCTAAGTGACCGAAACAATACACCAAAACAAAATTTTGATCCTTAATCAAGAGCTACCCAAATTATGGTCAAGAGCTACGCAAAGTATCACGTGACAATTTTATGGGTAAAAATCGTTAACAATTTGGATGTTGGTTGCTTGAGAGACCACATAAAAATTTATTTAATACTTCAAGGACCTAAATTATGCAATTAAAATATTAGGGACTAAAATAATACAACTAAAATATTGGCGACCAAAATGATACTTTGAGGACCTCCAGTGCAATTAACCCTAATTAGCATCAGGGGTAGTTAGTCGTTTCCTCTATTTTATGTTGCCCTACTATATTCTCTACTCTTTTTTCGCTATTTGATCATTATTTACATGGCATTAGAGCATGATTCGACCCAAAACCCGACTTGTAATACAGCTACGTTCATCAAAAAAATAAACTAAAGTAATAATTTGGGTTGCGTCGTTGACTAGCAGCCATCATAGACACCTAAATAATCAACTTTTCTTGGGTGGGAACCTAATACCATTTGTTTTTAATTTTAAGACCAACTTGATGGATCTTTTATTTTTCCAATATTTTTGGGATATTTACTGCGATTTTTGAGATCTAGAATTTTAGCTAGATTTCTTTAATTTTTTTGGTTCAAATCCATTCAACGAGGCGTGAATGAGGCTTCCGGATATTTAGTCAAATGATTTTAAGCATCTTGAAGTGATTTGTAACGAGACCTTTAGCTATTCTGTTCATCAGTTTGACTTAATATATTATCTGCATTGGGGTGTCGAGCTTTCTTCCGTACTCTTTGGAGGGTTGTTTGACTTGGTGGTTCCTTGGTCTTCATAGGCCTCTAATTTCTCGACTTCGTTTCCCCCATCACAACACAACTTCTAATCACGTTTCTTATTCTTCCAAAGCTTTGTGCATACAAGTATATCTGCTAGCGTTTTTAATGCTTCATCTTCACATGCTCCTAGGATAATAGATTCTAGAGTAGCTGACCATATGTCAAGTTATTCTACGTTTTTTCTTCTTACTCTACAAATTTTGGTGGATATAAAAGTCAAATACATCTTTATCTTCTATTTCTAGGAAAAATTCAAGTTATTGTTCTCTCTACTTTCTATTCTTTATGTTCCAAATTTTTTCACTAATTTATTATCTATTAGTAGTATTATAAATTACTTGAATTGTTTAGTGACATTTTTCTCTACCCATTACATTTTTCAGGAATTAAATTCAAGAAAAACAATTGACAAGAGTAAAGCACATGAAGGTCTGTTTTACTTGATACTGAAGTCTCGTCTCAATCTACCAGTCTAGTAGTCCAGACAGATGGTGTTTCAGCCCTCCATCTCTTAAATCAGTCGCATGGATGCTTTGGGCATCCCTCATTTGGTGTCTTAGAGAAACTTTTTCCTAGTTTAGTGAAGCAGTTTAGTAGACATGGTTATTCTTGTGATGCCTATGAGTTTGCAGAAGGATAAACATTCGTCTTATGCACGTACTAATCATAGAAGTACTACTTCTATTTTCAATATTCACTACAATGTATGGGAACCTTTTCGTGTTATATCTATTCCTGGTTATCGTTGGTTTGTTACTTTTATTGATTGTTATTCTGGTTTTAGTTAGGTTTACTTACTATGTACTAAAAGTGAAGTCTTATTTTACTTCAGAGCTTTTCATAAAATAATGATTACCCAATTTGATGTCAAAATCAAAATTCTTAGAAATGATAATGGAACTAAATAGATTAGGCCCCGTTTGGTAACGTTTAAATTTTTCGTTTTTCATTTTTATTTTGATATTTACAGAAAACAAGAAAAAAAAACTCGTTTGAAAACCGTCTATGTTTTTCGTTTCTGTCATCGTTTAATAAACGAGGGACGATTTTCAAAAAGTTTCCGTTTTTCGTTTTTGAAAAATAAAAAATGAAAACGTTACCAAACGGGGCCTTAATGAGCAATTTCCTCCATACCTCAAAATGACAGTGACATCCTTTTTCAGACCACTATGAGTACTCCTGAACAAAATGATATTTCTTAGCGAAAAAATCATCTTGAGGTTGTCTGTTCCTTGATGATTACTATTGCTCCTCAATTGTTTCAGGGGGATTTAGTCCATACTACTACTTACCTTATTAGTCATCTAACTTCGAGTGTTCTCAACTATAAGTCACCTAGTCAATGTCTTTCTCTTCCTCTGATGTGTTTGTTTTGTGCATGATTATAGACCCTCTGGAGAGAAACTTAATCCCAACTCATTAAGATGTGTTTTTATTGGTTATTCTATCACCCCAAAAGGAATATAAATGCTATCATCAACCGTCTCAACAGATATATGTTAGTTAGCATGAATTTCATTTTTCTCTACTTCACAGCCAAGGGGAGAATAACACTACGGAGCAAAAGATGATGTCAGGAGTCTCTTACTCAATTGTCTATTCAGGGAGAGGTTAATAAAGGGGAGCATCAACTTATTAAGAAAACAGGTGGTAACAATGAGCCATTCGGGGTACGATTTGATAAGGATAATCTTAAGACTTATTCTCGACATTAGAAAATACAGATCACTAGTGCCACTCAATCAGTATTCAATGCCAGTTTTAAAAAATTCCACTAATTTGTCAAGTAATGAACCTCCAAACATTACTCATCTTATTGATAGTCCTGTTGTTGATCACTCTAAACTTCCTATTGCGGTAAGAAAGTGTGTTAGAGCTTGTCCTGAGCATCTCATCTTTAACTTTGTCACCTATGACTCCTTATCTCCATGCTATCTTACCTTTGTTTCCTCCTTGTCTTCGGTATTTTTTTCTCAATGATGGAAAGAAGTCATCACTAAAAAAAGAATTGACACATGGGAGCTAGCTTCTCTTCCTGGTTGAGCAAGTGTTGTAGGGAACAAACGGTGTGTTCACAATAAAACAAGTAGATGGGACAGTCGAGAGATACAAAGTTAGGTTGGTTGCTAAGAAATTCATTCATACGTATGGTGGTATTGATTATCAGGAGACTTTAGCCCTTGTAGCAAAGATGAACTCCATACATTTCATTTGGTGTCCACTACAGTTAGATGTGAAGAATGTCCTTTATGGACATTTGGAGGAAGTATATATGGATATCCCACTCACAGTTCAAAGTATTGGCCGAGTCGTATCCACCTCGGCCACCACCGATACACTATAGATACACGTTATCGAAAAACACGATTTTCGTCATAATTAGTTTTGAATCAGTATAACTTAGCCCAATTTCTCTAACACGATTTTGAAGCATTGTCAATCTCTATCTCTCTTTGTCGTTCAGGCTCTCTTTCTGTCTCTCTCTCTCTAGTTCTCTCTCTCTCTCTCTCTCCCCATGTTCGTCTGAATGTCTCCCCTTCCCTGGCTTCTCGTTTTCTATCTCTCTTATGTCTCAAACCAAGACACAATTTAACCAACCAAAGCCAAATATTTTCTTTTATTTTTTCACTTTTCACACTCTCCAACTACGTAAGTTTTATTTTACGTTTTGTTCTAATTTTTATTTTTCAATTATTTGCTTTACAATATAATTAGGACTTAAACTATTAAATTAAACTCTTTTTAAGTTTTGTTTTGAAAGATTTAATAACTTCACATACATAATGGACAAAATATTTAGTAGTATTGGTTCTAAAGTAAATATCAAATTTATAGATACATATTTTTTGTTGTTTTTTATTTTTATTTTAAAACACACTAATAATTATAGTATGGCTCAATTTGGTCTTTTAAGTTTTGTTTTATGTGTTGTGAAAGATTTAATAACTTCACATACATAATGGATAAAATATTTAGTAGTATTGGGTCTAAAGTGAGTATCAAATTTATAGATACATATTTTTTGTTGTTTTTTATTTTTATTTTAAAACACACTAATAATTATAGTATGGCCCAATTTGGTCTTTAAATGTTTATATTGAAGATGATAAATATTTTCAATAACGTCCTTATAATTCTGTTTTACTATATTTAATTTGTTAAGCAATGCATTTTGTTGATATGATGCATGGAATAATGATATTTACACTTTTTAGATTTTTTCAATTTTTTTGGGACTTTCTATCTAGCGTTTTTAGCGAATTAGCCGATACCGCACCATAATCGATGTGTCTCAGTGTCTTCTGAGTTGATGATCAATACCATTATCTTGAAACATGATCCCACTAGATTTTTCATTCGGGTTAACCGAAGGGAAAGAGTGTAAACTAAAGATTCCTTTTATGGATTGAAGTAGTCTCTAATAGATTTCTGATAATTTATGTTGAAGTTTGGATATAAACAAAATCATGTTGATCATATTGTGTTTATTTGACAAGAAGATAACAATTCTTATCATAGATCTGAATAACATAGTGGTAACTAGAAATCATAAGCATGAAGTCACCAAACTGAAAACTTAGTTGGCTAAATAGTTTGAAATCAAAAACTTACGTCCTTTGAAATACTTCCTTGAGATTGAGATTGTCAAATTAGACAAAAACATTGTTACCTCCCAAAGGAAGTGTGTTCTTGACCTTCTTGAAGAAGCAGACATGTTATGATGTAAACCTATAGATTCTCTCATTTAAGTCAGCTATCGATTGAGTAGTAATATTAGTGACATTCTAGATAAGGAGATGTATCAGAGATTAGTGGGGAGATTGATATCTCAATATCATACTAAATCAAATATTGCTTAGGCAGTGGGTGTTGTAAGTCAATTCATGTACGATCCTAGAAATCCTTCTTGTGAAGTTGTTTATCGCATTTTGATGTATCACAAGTTATCTCCAAGAAAAGAGATCTTGTTTGTCAATAATGGTCATTTGAAACTAGAGCATTTAGTGATAAAGACTGGGCAAGTTCTATAGATGACAGACGATCTACTTCTTGCTACTGATTAGTCATAAAAAGTGTAATAATTTGGTACCTTATTAATGATGATTTACAGCGATTCCTTGCTAATAACAATGATTATGATATCATTTTGTATTTTATGCTCGTTTGGATGTGTGTTGGTACTTTACAAGTAAATAACATAACTTAAGGAGTGTGAACGTGCATAAAAAATTATATGTATAACTAGGGATCGATCTCTTGGATTGAAGGATCAATCCCCAAGAAGATTCGAAATTTGAAAGAAAGTTGAAAGAGACTTATCCGTAATTATTTATTTGAAGGATCTATAATTATTTATTAGGATCTTTATACTGATGCAATTTATATTTTGATCTCAACATTAAATCTTTTATTTATTCGATTGATTGAATGTTCTTAGTAAAATTTGATAATTTGTACAATTGTTTGATTATTCATCAACAGAATTAATTTCTTGGTATGAATAATGCATATAATTCCTGGCAAGTATTTTAATTAGTTCTTCGAAGTTTATTTTCAAATCAACAAAAACAATTGTTCATTCATCGAAATATTTTTCAATTGACTACACTAACGTTAAAAATCAACCGAGATAATCAATATTGCACAAATATAATTTTTTGATAAATATGAGCAAATTCAGATCCCGAAAACTGCTGGACTGATTATTGCATTTCACTTGTTCGATATACTTGTTGAGTTTTGTTGTTAAATTGGTCAAGAATTTAGATCACAAATCTGTTTATTCAACCCTCCTCAGGTCCAATGTATGATCTTTTGAAATCTGACCTACAGTCCATCCTAGACATAGCAAAATATTTGGGAAAATCCATCTTTCACATGGTTTCTGGCTATATCTTACCCAACCTGATGAGACTGTAATTGTGTGGGCCATAATCTTTTCAAGGCAATGTAGTGATGGAAATAAAGAGATTTGATGAGTGCCGAAAAACTCACTTTTTTATCAGGATCAAATTTTCTTTTTGAAGATGTATTTCCCAGCAGTGCCCCAAAAGCATGGCTTGGCTTCTTTAATACCTGAACAGTTGCTCCGGTAACCTAAATGAATAAATAGTCGTTTACAGACAGTCCACTGGCAGAAGTAAGAAAACATACGCACGTCCTGAGAAACAAACAACTTACTGAGTGAGACACATTCATTTCAGTATGACTCTCTGTGATCTGACAGGATATGGTCAAGTTCTCTCTTGGAAGTTGGGCAACATAGCCACATGCTTCACCCCCATATTCACCAAAATGCTCAACAGAACCTTTCTGTTGGATTCTGCCAACTTCAGCAGCACTTCTCCCAAGTTCCAAAAAACTCTCTTTAACTTGTACTGAAGCTGGTTGGTCCTCAAACAAGCTACCATTTGCTGCACTATCGTTTCCAGTACTTTCTCGTATTGATATTTTCACTGTTGCAGGCTTTTCAGGAGGTTGCAATTCTTCAGGTTCATTAGAAGCCACTATATTTTCTTCATAAGCCTGCATACCATAAAGGCTACCATCACATAAACACACTATTATCTGCATTATCTTCCAGAAATTGTAAATATCAAAATGAATCTGACAAGAACTCCACAGAAAGTTAGAAACTAAGATGACAAATGGAGGCTAACCATTTTAAGAAGAAAAAGTTAAGACCTTTCCGGCTGCCTTATGTACATGGGCAACAAGGGTTGTTCAGTAGCCAACTAGCTCAACAACTTACTGACCTTTTCTGTATGATTTTCAATAGTACATGAAAAAATCCCTATCGGATCATTTTTACAAAGTGAATGCCAAAAATTATCCAAAAAGAAATCGAAATTCAGCCCAAGTCAGCCCTGGTACTAATAATCACTTCCTTCTTAAATCTTATTCCCTACTTTGCGGGGAAAAAAATTATACACTCCTTAAACGCAATCCTTGAGGTCGTGCAAGTTCTACAAAAAACATAACTTTCTCCTCTGCAGGTTATTTATACATTTTTGGATACAAAGTACTCTCACAAAGTTTGAATTCCTACACTCCTGGTAACTGGGAAAAAAAACACTTCACATATGATAAGAAGAAATAATTTTGTCTATTCTTTTATAAAACTCACAAACCATTAATTTTATTTACGATATTCTACATTTAAAAGAATAAGTATTTATAGATCTTCCCCCTACCTCCATCTGAGCAGTTGAAAGGAAACTTCATTTTGATGAGCGTCCATCTTGTGGAAGGTGCATTAATTTTTATGACTTATTTTCCTTTCATTGGGAAAAAATATTTTAAAGGAATATCTATAATTCAATGCAACCATCATCATGCCCCAAACAATGGCATTCATGCAATGGTGTAGCATACCAAGTAGATATCAATGATGGAAAATAAACAGAGGTAGGACTGTCAACCCTAACTTTTATATGTGAGTCTTACTGTTTCCATGCGTCTCTCCTTTAGATGTTCAGCAGCAGCTTCAAATGCAGTAGCATTTTGGATTGAATGCCTAATGATACTAACAACAGAATTAAGATTCCGCTCCACATACGGGTGCTTCGATTTCATCAACCGGAGCAACTGACCGGCAGTCACAGGCATCTGTTTAGCTATTATCGTAATGGGAGGAAAAGAAAAAGAACAAGAGACAAAAAAAAAAGTACATAAATAAGTTATTGCCTGGTATCTGGAAATACTAAACCCAAATCCAAAGCTGATATTAAATTTGCATCAAGTTCAAATACCAATTTCTAGAAGAGTTTTGTTAGGTAAAATATAGCCAGTACTCTCATCCTCTGCTCGGGCAACAACATCTCTCCATTCGCACAGCCCCTGCAAACCATTCAGGAGTAATAACCAAGCAAATTAGTAGAAAAGGATGAGTGACCAAAATATAGTAACTAATGGCTAACTAGCTAAATGTGATAAACTATCGACACACTCTTAAATTTCATCCATTTAACAAATCGTTCTGTGAAAAGACATTTAGAGGATTGGTGGCATCTAAGAGTCCAGCATGTCAAACAGGTATCTAGAATAGGAACATAGCATATTCTGTGGGGATTCCCTCCCACAAGGAAATATCATTTCAGAAATATTAAAAAAAATAATGCATATATCAGAATTAGCAACAACTCACTGCAACAATCGCAAGCTGCTGAGCATTAAGATCAACACCCTGCAACCTGAATCAAATCCCATAAAAAGAGCATCTGTGATGATTATTTGCTGTCAATTGGAATATAAACTAACAAGACCAGGACAGAAAATCTATAAATCATACAAAAGGATTTGATGATTCTAACAAATGGACAGAAACCCTGAGCAACATACCCATATATGTACAAATAGGAATTCTCTTTCAAATGCTCTTTCTCATAAAGATGCATGCATATATCATAACTGCGTTTGTACACCTGTTCAAAACAAACAACTGGTAATGAGCATGGTAAACTTTGGGAGATAACACAACATATGCCACTATAACGAGGTGCCAGAAAATCACCAGAAAAAAAGACTTTCATGTTTCTCATTATGCTTTGAGACTGTTAACCTGTGAACTCACAATAAATTCAAATAAGGTACCACTTGGTAAAGTTGCATTTTATTTGTGTCCCAAAAGTAGTTTTAGAAATGTATAAATATCTTGTGTCTACAAGAAAATTTGTCTTTATTTATACGCAAAAGAAAAAGTTGCTTCTTTAGCTTTCTCGTCCAAGTTGGCTACCTCACTCAATAAGCACATTTATAGTTCTATCTCCACTTGTAATTGTAAACACATCACATATATGCAAGAATATCCAAGCATAGCCTATATGTCTACATGCATACACCTCTACATCTTTAACTAGGAATTATAATAGTCTTCCGTATACATAAATATACAACTAAGTACCAACTTATGAAACAAATACTTTGTTGAGGTCGGTGTACTCGTATCGAATACCCCTACGTATCCAATAATTATAAAATATTTGGATCTTCGCCGATATTTTTCTATCAGAATAATATGTATAATTTTTGAATTTAAACATTAATACCTCCTTTTGAATTTACATATATATAATACATCAACAAAAATTCATCCTACTTTGAAGACACATGTGTATTTTTTAAGTATTATCTACTTACATGTCAAAAGAGCATTAAATGAATTTATTATATTATAATCTTAGCTATAAATACTTCTAAATAAACCAACTAAATAAATATTATTTTTGATTCATTTAATTAGAGTAACTTCATTTTTGTGATTATATACCATAATAATATGATATATACTTTTTAAAAACTTGAAAAAAAATGCTAATTTTCCTTATATGTTAAAGAATTACCAAAATATATAATGATTAAGCCAATAATAAAGATATGAAATATATTTTGTTATAGATGTATCCTGACCTTATCCGTATCGTACTTTTTAGATTTTGTAATATTGTCGTATTCGTATTGTATCTTACTCGGATCCCGTATCTGTGCTTCATAGGTACCAATGCATAAAAATTTAATACATGTGGAAAATAATTATCAAACATATTTTTCTAAAGCGAAAAGGGAAAAAAAGTGTAAAAAAATATTTGTTTACTTACAAGTAGTATTATTTTGAAATATCCTACACCAAAACACTTTCATACTGATCATGCCTCCCCGACTTCTTAAAAGTGAGGAAAAAGTTACACATAGTTTTCATATCCTGTGATACATGTTATAGTGGCAATGACTAGGTATAATAGTGAAAGGTAAAGCTTATAAGCAAGATAAAAGTAGTTATAACACATATCCCCATTTCGTGAAATGAGTAAAGTGAAAAAATGACAGCCACTAAGAGTGCCTCAGCAATAACTACAAGGGCTATTGTGTGTTATGGAGGAGAGGTGAATGGTGAGAGTTCAGGGATTAGAGAAAATAATAATGATGTCAATTGTGTTTGATGAAGAAAAATGGGCAGATTTGAAGAATTTTTTGCAAAAAATGGATTTGTCATTGGTGTCGGCTAAAACAAAAGCTAAAAAACAAGGGAGATGGGAGGAGTGTGATGAAGAAAAGTGGGACTAGAGAGTTGCAATTTTTGCATTTAGGAATAAATTATAAGGGAGGGAAATCTAGAAGGGATAGGGAAGGAATGCTAGTCATTTATGAAGATCGTCAACCGGAACGTAGGTGGTCTAGAGTCCTAGAGGAAGAGTGCAATTAAGGATTTTTTTGTTAGAAAGGAGCCTGATATTATTGTTTTCAAGGAAACTAAATTGGAAATGATAGATAGAAGGATCATTAAGAGTGTTTGGGGGTCGGTCGAAGGGACTGTAATACTATGGGTTGAGAAATGAGTGAAGGAGGATGAGTCAATTAAAGGAACTTACACGCTATCAGTTAGAATTAGACATACTGATGGTTTCGATTGGTGGCTTACAAGGTGTATGAACCAAATAAACCTAGGTTTAGAGCTCTTTTATGGGAAGAGTAAACTGGTTTGTTTGATTTGTGCAAGCCTGGGTGGTGTATTTTTGGGGGTGGGGGTGTTAATGTTACAAGATACCCGGCGGAGAAATTGAATGGAGGTAGAATTACCAAAAGTATTGAGGAATTTTGAAACTTTTATTAGGGAAGCTAAACTTGGGGATCCTTTTTTATCTAATGGTGTTTCTACTTGGTCAAATTTTAGAAGTAGGGTTGTATGCAATGCAAGCATTTGAAAAGGTTTTTTTGCTTTTGGATAGGAGGATTGTTTTAATGGTGTTAGACAAGAGGCATTGCCTAGAGTACTTTTAGACCATGGCCCTATTGTCATTCAAGATTCTAAGTTTAGATGGGGTCCTTGTCTATTTAGGTTTGAGAATATGTGGGTGGAAAATGTAGATTTAAGAGAAAGGTTAGGGAATGGGGGTCTAAAAGGGAGTTTCAAGGGTGGAAGGGTTTAAGTTCATGAAGAAACTCGAGTTTGGAAAACAAAAGTTGAAGGTAGGGAATAAATAAGTGTTTGGAGATGTTCGAGAAACTAAACGGATCATTGAAAACTGAATTAGGGAAATTAATAGGCTAGAAGGAAAAAGGGGAATGGACTATGCTCAAAGAATGGAGAGGAAGGAACTTGGGAATTGTTTTAGCAAGTGGTGCATAAAGAAGAGAGATGCTAAAGGCAAAAGCCTAGAGTGAAGTGGCTGAAAGAAAGAAGGTGACGATAATTCAAAGTTCTTTCACAGGGTTGCTAATGGTTATAAGGTGAAGAAGATCATTAACAAACTGAAGCTTGATAGTGGTTTGATTGCTGAGGATAAGATATTAATTGAGAGGGAGATCGTTCATTTCTTTGCTAATCTTTATTCAATTCAAGAGCATCCTAGAACTACTTTGATGGTTTTGTAATGGTGTCCCATTGGTAGAAATAACGCTTTGTGGTTGGAAAGGACTTTTGAGATTTTTGTTTTTGTCAAGAAAAGGCCTTTTGAGATTGAGAAAGTGAGGAGAGCTGTCTTTGAATGTAGTAAAGATAGCTCTACGTCCAGATGGTTTCGCAATGGAAATTTTTCATGTTTGTTTGGGAAGAGCTGAAGGATGACTTTATGAAGGTGTTTGAGGAATTATTTCAAAATGGCGTGGTTACAAATGCCACATATATTTGTCTTATCCCAGAGAAATTGAATTCTTTTAAGTTGAAGGATTTTAGACCCATATATCTTGTTACTAGTTTGTAAAAGATTATTGCTAAGGTTCTTTCTCTTAGATTTTGGGATTGTTTAAGTGACACTATATCCTTTACTAAAGGGATAGACAAATTCTGGATGTGTTACTTGTTGCCAACGAGATAGTTGATGATTACTGGGTAAGGGGATAGGAGGGTGAAGTGTTGAAAATAGACTTTGAAAAAGCCTATGACCATGTGGATCTGAGTTTTCTTCATTTTGTTCTAGTGGTGAAAGGTTTTGGAGAAAGATGTAGGAGATGGATGAAGGGATATTTAGAGTCGATGAATTTTTCTATTATGATTAATGAGAAACCATGGGGTAAATTCAAAGCTTCTAGAGGATTGCATTTGTTTATATATCAAGGCTTGCATGAGCCTGCATGCAACTCTTGAATAGATATTTAATACACTCCCAAATTTCTTGAGTTGCAGCGAGCACTCTTTTTTGCTTCCACAATCGAATCTATGGGCCTCGGCCATCTTTCCATGTGGATGGTTTGAGCAGACTTGTGGAGACGGCACAAAGTTGCAATTTAGTTGATTGTTTTGTGATTCATAGGGAGAGGGTTGTTGTTTCTCATTTTCAATTCGCTGATGATACCATTTTTTTCCTCAAGAAATGAGAAGGTCAAATATCGAAAAAAGATTGTTGATATTTTTGGGATTATTTCAGGACTTAAGGTTAATATAGAAAAGAATACGATTGCGGGAATCAACACTAGTCGGGATAAGATTGGTAGGTTGGTTGTTGATATGGGATGGTTAGTGGGTGAGTGGCCTTTAAAGTATCTAGGGTTACCACTAGGCGGTAATATGATGTCTAGGCCACTCAATAGGGTGATACGAGGTTGAAAAGGTCATTGAAAAGGTTTGAACGAGGTTGGATGGGTGGAAGAAAGTCTTTACTTCAAGGGGAGGTTGGAAAACCTTGGTCAGTCTGTTTTGGCCAACAACCTTAATTATTTTGTCTCTTTTTAGGTTACCTAGTTTGGTTGCTAAGCAACTTGAGGGGATGATGAGCAATTGCTTATGGGAAGGAAGGGGAGAAAGTAGGAAGCAGCACTTGATAGCATGGAAGGTGGTGTCTAGATCTAAGGCTAAGAGTGGTCTTTTGATTGGGAATTTCTTGAAAAGAAATGAAGCTTTAGTATGAAAATAGCTTAGGAAGTTCCGTTTGGATCAAGGTTTATTGCAGTGTTCTATAATTAGAAATAAGTATGGATTACTCGGCAATGGATGGGATGTCAAAAGAGTTGTAAAGGGTAGTTTTAAAAGTCCAAGGATTACCTCTCTTTTCCTAGAAAATAAAGCTCTTAGTGAGTGATGGATCTCGCGTTCGCTTTTGGGAGAATATATGGGTAGTGGCTTTTTCATTTTTAAATCTTTTTCTTCATCTTTACCGACCCTCTGGGACTCATGGTCAAATGATTGCTTCTCCTATTCAATCCTATCCAATTCCTATATCATGGGATTTTGGTTTTCATAGGAGTCTTAATGATCCGTGTGAGGAGTTGGTAAATCTCCTTTCTTTGCTTAATAGGGTCTTTCTTACTCACTGATGATGTGGTAGATAGAAGGTGTTGGTCTATTGATTCTACCGGTGGTTTCTCATGTAAATCTTATTTTGAGTTTTTAATTGATGATCCTTTGATCCCTTATTTTCTCCGATGACGGTGATTTGGGAAGCTAAAGTGCCTTTAAAGCAATAAATTTGTGTATGGATAATTGCTCATGGTAAGATTAATATTTATGATATGCTTCAAAGAAGGACACCTATGGTTTGCCTCTTACCGCAATGGTGTGTGATGTGCAAACCTGATAGTTAAAGTGAGGATCATTTATTCAAAAACCTTTCACCATCTAAGGCAACACATCCAGAAGCTCCTGGAAAAACGTGGTAATCACCACCACCAAACAAATATTTCCCCAAAATAAGCTTAAATGTCAAAAAAGAAGGGGGGGTTGGATGAATAATCAGTGGTCCATTGATTTGGCTTCATTCCAGTATGTAGAAGCTTGATGAGAATAATCAACATCCTACTGATAAGATTGCCAACAGTCTGAATGTTGCTTGAAAGTGGTAACTTCCAGCCCACCTCAAAAAGCATGGTGAATTGAACTACCAAGAATGCAATAAAGATGTTACCAAAATTTTGGCACTCACAGCAAATCTACACTAATTCATAAGAAATAATTCACCATAAGAATCCAAATATTTATATAAGCCATGTCACTTGATCGATTTCATAGGAATGCAATGACAAAACATACGAACATCTAGTTTCTAGTGACCACATCTCCAAATCATGTACTTCCCACTAAAGAAGATTATAGAATCTCATACTGCTCTTAAAAAGTCCTACTATTTAGACCCTCATAAATTTCCCTATGTAACCATTAGAGGATGCATCAAGTTCCAACCATAACACAAAGCAGTGACGACAACTTTGGTTCGATTGTCAACTTTCTGTCAATGAGACCCTAAAACTGTAGTACTCGTTTTGACAACCACAATATTCCCCTAAAGCCTGACAAGTTGAAATTCAATTTCCCATTATCATGACTTCTATTTTTCAAGAAAACTTATAATGATTTTTGTTTATTCATAGCACAGTTTAAAAGTCTTACCATATGCCTGCTAGATTACTATATGGATCTCTCTCACAGGTAAAATGACTACAAAGATTGTCCAAAAAGTTTTAATAATCTAAGCTCTTCATTGTTTATCACATGCAGCAATTTTTCAGGAAAACTATATGGATAGAGATTCTAGCCACAATAAAGCTAAAAAGTAATAAGAGAAGACCATGAGAAAGAAAATTTGTTATTGCCAGCAGCTGCAACTTCCTATAGACATACAACTTATTGAAACTAGCAGTAACCACATGAGCACTCAAGATCATCATCACCATCACAGGCAGCATCTCTCTCTCTCTCTCTCTCCACTTCACTTTCTGTGATGTGCCACATGGCATGCACAGAGGAGTTAGTCGAAGAGAAAATCTCATGACAAATAAAGGCACCTGCTTAATATAACAGAAGTAATTGCAAACCGCAGAATACTCAGAAATGCCTAAGCACTCAGAGATCAGCTAGGTTTCATCCCCAAAAAAAAACTAAACAAAATCAATATGGCTTGAACAAATATAAATAGATTAGAGGTAATAGCAATACGTCCACAGGTATAAAAAACCCTGAAACTATTGCAAATGAAAAGAAGAAAAAAGCTGCACTAGCCTTCTATTGTTCTACATATGACCAAATCCCATTGAACTCTTCAAGAAATTTCCTAGGTCTGTTAAAACCAACAGAGGTGCAAATCCCAAAGGATCTCATTCTCATCTACAGACAGATGAAAATTACTACAAAACATTCAGATTTGCCTCATAAATGCCAAAAAAAAGTGGTTGGGCCATAATGACACTTATCTAGTGAGTCATAGGCATGGGCATAAACCTACATACTCTTCACACACGAACATGGTCTTTAAAGGCTGAATAACAAAAATCTCACTAGCAGAATAAGGAGCAACAAAAAATGTGCCAAAATAGTTATGAAAAAGGCACCCCCATACCTACTTAACAAATATATAACAGTCATAATTTTCTAGACAATGTAGCTGTCTTGTACTTGCATAGAATTCCATAACAGCAGTTCAAGCTACAAGCACTTAATGGTTATCCGTGTAGATGACATTTCTAAAGCAGGGAGGAGCTAACCACCTTTTTGCACTTCCTTATACATTTAAAAGAAGAAAAGGTTAATGGCTTACCTCTACAAGAGGTGGATCAGAAGATTCAGATTCACTGGAAGATGACAGCAATCTGATTCTCATTAGATCATAAATACGCAACAGATAGTGTGTATCTTCTCGGGCATATCTGTGAATACAAAAATGAATAAATTTTATAATTACCCAAAGATGAAGGGGGGTTGAAAATCGTTCGAAACATAGGAAGTCGCATCAAAAAGGTAACAAGAAAATGCCTGCCTCAACATATTTTTTTCAAAGTGGTTATAAATGGGCAGGTTGAGTTTTTTCCACACACGAGCATACCAAATTAGTTCTGTCTCGTGCCAAATTTTTTTTAATACTTGTTCAATCAAGATTTGTTAAGCTGGTAGATTCATATAGAACCCGCAACAACGACGAATAGAGTGAAACAGAATTGTTCATCTATGAACTGCACTTGTTTAGAGTACAAAATCTGGTACATGGAATGTTCTTATATTCAGAACATACACATCGGGTGTAAGCTCAATTGAACAAGCTTCAGTCAAACCAAAAAAAAAATTGATATGCCATTCGATCAACAAGAATTCATTTATACTTTGCATATTAGAGAAAGTAAAAAAAAAAACTGCCTAATCAACCCAAACCAAGAATTGGTGAAGGAAAACATCTAAAGTGACATTTAGTGGGGATAAGATAAATTACATACTTTCTTTTACATTGCTGATTTATGAGATGTTGAGGGTTTGTGATATAAACACTCCATGTCTTCATTTGATTTATGAAATGTGGAACACAGTGATTGAAAAGGTGAAGACAGCTATACATAGGCAAAAACGGAAGCTAGAAAATGCGTGGTTAATCTTTTATTATGTAGTACATCAAGTTCTAGTTGAGAAATGGGTTAAAAGTAACACACCTCTGCATTGTCTCGCACGTTTCTTAGATCCAATGTGACAACTTTCTTTTTATTTTTTACTCTTAAAGTACTTCTTTTTGGATCGAGTTAGTTTTGATATCTTCTAATTTGGCAATATAGGTATTATAGTGTAAAAAGGCCAGATGAAAATCTTAATTTTGTTCCTCCTCACGTGAATGAAGAGATTGCATCTATGAGACGTAAATGCTTCCAATAGCTAATTTCCGAATCCACAAAAGAGAATGATGGCTAATACTGAGTATGATAAGTTCTCTACTTGTTTGGATCAATTTGGAGGCCACGACTCAAGAGTAAATAGTAGATAAACGGAATCTGTCATGTGGTGGTTTTTGCATAGGTCTCTTGCAACAATGCTTCAATCTTTAGCATTGAAATTACTTGGCCCTCGCTGTTCCTCATCGTGCTGTGAAAGAAATTAGAGTGCTTACTCTTTCATTAACTCCATGAAAAGGAACAAAATGACACTACTTCATGGTCAAGGTTTGATTTTTGTACACAACAATCTTCGTCTCTTATCAAGGAGTAAACAATACATGGAAGGAGCTATGCAACTATGGGACATCCGTGGAGATTCAGTTAATTCATTGGAGAGTGATGGGTGACTTGAAGTTGCAAGTCTTTCACTTGATAAGCTAGAGATAGAAGTTATGTTATTCCAAGATAGAGGAGATGGAAATGAAGATAATATTAGGGAAACGTCTTAGTAACAAGGGTGTGACGCCCTTAAATCCAAGGATCCTTTCTCAACACGTTGGTCACTCATCAACCCGCAAAAGTACTAGTAAATGCTACATAATTCGACACCACATCATCACATCACTTTCACCGGAATCGTAATCCATACATAGTTTGGACAGAGTCTCCCTTATACCGGATCACTCTCAAATGCATAACCTATGCACATATCAACTACTTGACCATTTCAAGGTCCATCCCTATTAATTAGAACTTAATGTTTGACCAATTACATCATTCTAACAAGAGGACTCAAGATCTTAAGGTTTGGCAGAGTTACATTTAAATTTTTGAAAATTTTGGAAGATGTATATGTACCTCTTACACGTGGTACTGGTACCTGAGTCTTATGTCTGTCAAATCCCTCCCATTTGCCACGTACCAGTAGTTAATCACTTAGGTACCAGTACCTGAGCCCACTGTTTGCTAGGTACCGGTACCTACATGTCGTGATACCGGTACCTAAAGCCACTGTCCATCGAGATACCGATACATGAAGCTTTGGTATCAATAACTGAGCCCACTGGAATCCAAGTATCAATACCCGTAAGTCAAGGTACTAGTACGTGGGCTATCCAACAACTTGTTACTAGTACTTAATCACTTAGGTACCAGTATTTGGGCCCAAATTTTTCCAAAATCTTTTCAATCTCCAACCTTTAACCATCAAATCTCTTCTCATACACGTGCATACATTCATATATACAAATTCTAGTTCATAAGAGTTCATTACATGAGCCTTTATATAATTTCACAAGTTCAATTCAATTTATACATTAGTTACAAAAATGTAATTTAAAAGCCACATGCCAACTTTTTCATCAACAAGGGCCCAAGTAAGGGCCGCCCACCGGAGCTTGTCCTGCACTTAAAATGTTATTCTCATAAAATGTGAGACACTCAATAAGATATCTCCTAAAAAAGCTACTCCTCAACCCAGATACATATAAAATGTGACATACAATTCAACAATCAATCAAACATCTATTCAAGAATATGCAACTCATAAATGAATTTCCACCCTATCATATCATGTCATGAGATGATACTCAATACATGCAATGCAACCTGAGCCCTCCAGCGGCTCTCATAACATATGCAATATCATGCGCACGCATTCGGGCATTCCAAACCCCTGCCACTAATGTTGAACATCCAATGACCATTTTAAAAATCATTGGGTCTTTTTTGGGATGAGTATTTATAAACTTCCACCAACAGATACCTAACCGACACGACATCCATAAACTTCCACCAATGGCTCCGCGTGTGCCGACACACTTTGTGAACTAAATACCAACAGGAGTGCGCATCTAAAATTTTGGGTCTTGTACTCAAAGAAGAATCTAACACCATTCTTACTAACTCTGATCCTTATTTTTCAATACAACTCAGTCGAGCTTAGGTTCAACTTTCTCAAACCCACATATCATCCACCAAGAATGATATTTGATCAAAATATGAACTCACACCCACACTCATGTCAATGCCCACAAATGCGTTGCTACCCACGCCAATGCAAATGTAATATACAATTGCAATTTCAATATCATGTTCATCCTATCATGAGCATACTATGAACATATTTTATTTCTACAACAATTCTCAACTTTTCAAATGTCAATATACCACAAAGCCTATGCTAACATTTCATAACATCAATCTCAAGCATGTTATAACATATTCAATGCAATTAACACACTTAATCAACATAGACATTTTATCAAACACCTTCAAGACATAAATTATATAATAAACACATACAATGCCTCATTAATCACGTATCTCAAGAAATTACAAACAAACAATTTTAACAGAACTCAATCATGCAAAATTGACTCTATACATTCTTACGTCATTTCTCATACTCTAGTTACACTAGGAGTATATTAAACAATAGATTTTCTCTAATCATGCTACTCATACCATATACAACCCTAGGTTAAAAATAAACCTAGTTAGGAAAAAAATCCTACTTTTTCAAGCATAATACCACATAGAAAGAGTCCCAAATCACTCAAATCAAAGCTTTAAAGACTTTATTCCAAGAATTCCGATCCTGAGACATTAGTGAAACCCACGATCTTTGGTACATACTCAAAGCTCTCCTCGTGGAGAACACTTTTTGTTATCGGCCCGAAAGAATCCGACAAACGAATTTTCCTAGATTGCAAGGAGAACCTTAGAGATCCTTAGTTTTTCTCTCTTGTTTCGCCGACTCTATCAAGAAATTTGGCTGAAAAATGGGTAAGAAAATCAAATTTTCTTCCTTTTTATACTCCCCATTTACATGGCTCACAATGCGCCACATGTGCCTCTTTTGTTTGGTTCAATTTGATCATGAATCAATTAAATCTCGTCTTATTTTAAGTTCAATATATTTTATTTGAACTAACTTTAAATTATTTTTTGTGTTACGCAATTAAATCCCGTACTCGTTTATTTTACTCGCACGACGCCTGATCGCATCTTAAAATGCGAGAAATCCAGCTGTATCGAAATTCGATAAAAATGACTAGATAACTAGATTTCGCGAGACGAATCCAACGGTGAGAGCCGTTTCGTCATCCTAGTTCTAAAAAAATTTGAGTTTTCATCCTGTACCGTAACAACTAATTACTATTTTACCCGTTACAATAAAATTTTAATATTTTTTTAGTTTTACAAAGGGACTGTTTTTTGTTTCGTCACTTGCAATAGGATAGTTTCTTTCGTTTTTGCATCGACATGATATCTTTTTCTTTTTCTTTTTTTGGGTAAGCAAATGCAAGCATTTTGGATGATATGCAATATGCATGCATAAAATGTATGATTTATGAATGATCGAATAGTTAGTTATTATTATATATTTTTGATAGATGTTTGATTCGTTTTACAAAATCCAATTATTATATTAAATATAATAATAAAAATTTTTAAAAAAGTATATAATTTTATGGACGTATCCTAGTTATACCAAATTCTTTTATTTATTTATTTTAACATATTGTCGTATTTGTGTCCATATCCATACTTCATAATCCGTAGTCCGTGAATAATTCACAGGCTTTTTCATGAATAAAATTTTAAAACATTGAACTTGTTTGAAAAATAAAGTTGGAGTCATTTATTGGATCCTTATTACGCAAAACACCTTAGTACTCAATAGAGCAAATTATTACTTGGTTTTTAAGTTAAAAACTAGTAGGAACCAAATGCGACAGTGTTATTTAAGGCGTAAAGCGAACCAAAGCGACCAAGGCTCTTAACGCCTAGGCGAGAGGCGAGAGGCGAGAAGCAAAGCAAAACGCTTTACCGAAGAAAAGTGAACAGTTAAAAAAAAAGTAAATATTTTAGTTTAATTACTTCTACACATCTAAGTTCTAATTTTATATATACTAAATATTTAAATGCGAGTAAAACCATAAACATTTAAATTAAAACAAACATTAATAATATATCAAATCTTAATAACAATCATAACTGAAACAAAACAACACTATCAGATTCAAAACAGCAAAACAGACCAGGACAGCATAACAACATCACAATCAGGAAAAAAAATAAACAGGAACACAATCAAAAAAAAAAAATAGCAGAATCCAAATCAAGAAAAAAAAAAGGAGCAAAATCAACGACTCTTTCAAATGTCTATGTCCAGAACCAAAAAAGAGAAGAAAAAAAAAGAAATAGAAGACTAAAAAAAAGAGAAGACTAACCTATGCAACGAGGAAGGAGTAACGATCAGCGACTCTGTCGATCGTGTAGGAGTAGCGACTCTGTCCATCGAGTCTGTTGATCGAGTCCAACGATCGTATAGGAGTAGGAGTCCAACGATCATGTAAAAGTCCAGCGATCGTGTAGCAGCAACGAACAGGGAACAGGGTAACAATCTGATTAAAATTAGGGTTTGGGGTTGTATTTATGGGATAAAGGGGTAATTTGATGTATCAACATCTTATAATTTTTTTTTCAATTACCTAATCCAACGGTCCAAATTAAAAATAAAACAATGTCACCTTTAATGACTGAAGTATTCGCTTTTTCGCCTTGCGCTTAATCGGTTTGTTCGCTTCACTCACGTTTGCTTCGCCTGAAGTCCTCTAAGTGAGATACCTTCGCCTCGCCTCGCCCCGCCCCCCCCCGCCCCGCCCCGGCGAGCGCCTAGGCACGCTTTTCAAAAATGCGATTCCTCGCCTTTGGCTAAAGCAATCTCTGGATGCTTAGGAAAAAATCGAAGGAGGCTGAGACACTGCCTAGTTGACAGCTCACATGCTCCTAGAGCGATCTACAAACGGCTAGAGCGATCTAAAGACGACTCGAGTGGTCCC
>CM042196.1:13031225-13052062 GCA_023539305.1 Ilex asprella
GATTTCAGTTTTGAGCCTACAAATTGAGCAAGCCTCTCCAACCCAGGATATCTCTATCATAAGCGTAAAAGTTGACTGTTACACTAACAGAGAGCTAAGAACTCTAGATCCCTAAGATCTAAAAGCAATCCTTAATTCTACTCAGATCCTTCATATTCAACCTCACACATTGAAGAAGAATATTTTGTGGTGAACCACCAAAACCCACATTAATTATATGCGTACCAATAATCTTGGGTGCGTCCTTGAAGATTGCTTGAGCTCTAAACAGTTTATTGCAATGATCGTGTTCAAGTGAAGCTAGTTCTCAAGACTTCAGTGGGTGCATCCGCACAAAAAATTCAAGAAAAGAACATCTAACCATGGGTGTATTGCTAGAGATATAAGACCTATATCCTTCTAATTGACTTTGAGAATAGTAAATTAGGTTTAGGTGAACTGGGATCGGTTCTGTGGTTTTTCCCGAGAAGGTTTGCACGTTAAATTTCTTGTGTTGTGGATGATCTCTTTATCGCTTTAATTTTTCATACATACATGCAATAGCACACAATGTGTTTGATGAAATGATTCATTGATTTCAATATCCTGCATATTCATGAAATTAGTTGGATTGGTGGTTGGCTTTAATAGAAGGGATAACGTTTAGAGGATTGGATTAATTGTTGGGCTTCTTAATTAATATACATTTAGCATTCATTCATCTGTGGCAGGTTGTTCTTAATTATGGAAAAGGAATTCAAAAAACTTAAATGACCAATTAATTAATTATTGCGGTAACCGTAGTTAATAGATTTAAAATTGGTGATTGTTCAAGCGGGAAGTATCATAAACCAATTCTACCCCCTTACATCGTGCGTGTAATTCTACGTGTATATCATGATGAGAAGATACACTTCCCCAAGTAAGCAATTGTCTTTTTGCTCAGTGAAGAAAGAAATTCTCAACAGTTATAATTTGTGGTGCATGGCACAAGACGACAAGAAATGGTAATTTTATGACGGTAAGTATTTACTAATTATGTTACGGGCTTTATTTAGAATTAGAGTAAGGACACACTAAGACATTCTTTTTCCTGCTTTTGACAGGACCAGAATTCCTTCCTCCATCAGGATGCTATTAAGGATTCACATGAGCACAAAAATATTACTTGGTGGAATTTGACCCATTCCATTTTTGGACATGAATCAAGGTGGGGAACATCGGCTCCAACCGGTCTACATCAAAGAATCATCCTTGATCCCCTACCTAGAACGGCCATACCTTTTTTTTTTTTTTTTTGAAGCATTTGATCTTTGTTAGTTTGCCAAGTCGAAGTAAAGAAATGGATAGGACTGTAGGAGAAATTTCACATTTTGTGTTATTGAAGACCTAGGAAGCACGAATACTTCCCACGAGGGCGCCGTGATAGTATCGGACACGGATACGGCCAAGACACGACCGGACACGTGTTCGACATGGCTAGAAGTGTCCTGAATAGTGAACTCAGTCAAACACGGCCAGGACACGTCTAGGATACGGCCAAGACACGGTCAAAAAATTTTTTATTAAAAAACCTACTTTTAATTATTAAAAATTTATTTTTTTTAATATATTTTTTGTTACGTAACTTATATACTATGAATGTTAATAGATACAATGATGTTTGATAAAAGTAGTGGATATTTAATTTGATCTATTTTAATTTTAATCAAAAAAATAATATTTGCTAGGTCTTATTATTAATATTGTTATAATATAAGCTTTATTTTTAATGTATTACAACTCTATTATTATTTTAAAAATATATTATATTATTTTAATAGCCGTATCATTGCCGTACTCGTGTCCCATATTTTTTAACTTTGTCGTATCTCCTTATCCGTATCGTATCGGATACGACACCCGCGTCCGTATCCGTGCTTCCTAGTGGAAGACTCTTTGAAATTTTTCATAGAACCCAATGTAGCAAAAAGCTTCATTGACTATCTATAATACTGCAAATCAACCAAGTATCTGTTCTTATCTGTTTGGTCCTTTTAATCATACCATTAGCTGCTTGAGTTTATTCTTGAAATGGGATTTTTAGTCATAACATTAGCTGCTTCAGTTCATTTGTGACATGGGATTATTGCATTAATGTTGCGGTCAGCTTTGTATCCCCTGGCAACAGTTACAAGTGAAAACTGACCGGTTCTAAAATGAACTTGGTTATTCTCGAACTTTTTTAGGGAACATTTTCATTGCAAGAATTTTTAGTGTTTTAATCTTTGATAATAAGTTCAATGAGTAATCTCTGTTGTATATTCTCCTGTTGAATAACCAGTTGTTATTCCTGATTGATCTTAGGATTCAGCTGTTAGGAGTCTGAAGCTGCTACACCTAAAAGTTTTACAAGCTAATGAAGTTGCTTATCAAGAGAAGAAAATCAGTGCTCTTTTTCCATTTATCAGGAAAAGAAGACCTACTTACTAATAAATACCTGTTTGTATTCATAGGATGTAAGGCACATATCTTTTGAATTTGAAGCAAGCATCACATGAGGAAATGCCCAGAAGTGTTTATGCTAACTATACAGCCTTTGCTTATTCTGGTTATGCTATATGCCGGCGATGGTGGCACTGACAAACTCCTTTTGGCTGATCACAGCAAGTCTTAATGCAGCTAGAAGACCATGATGCCATGCTACAGTCCATACTCAGAGCTCCAATGGTGTTCTTCCACACTAATCCAACTGGAAGAATAATCAACAGGTTTTCAAAGGATCTAGGTGATATAGATCGCAGCGTTGCCAATTTTATTAATGCGTTTATGAGCCAATTGTGGCAGCTTCTTTCAACTTTTGTGCTCATAGGAGTTGTGAGCACCATATCACTCTGGGCCATAATGCCACTTCAAATCTTATTTTATGCAGCCTATCTATATTATCAGGTTGGTAAAAGTTCTCTCTTTGTCTCTTGCTATTTTGAATATCATCAATCGTCCATACTTCCATCTATTTTTTTCATCTCTTTTTTTTTTTTTTTGAATATTGGGAGTGATACTAAGACCCACCTGTTGCCAAGAAACCAAAATTTTGTTGACTGTGCTTTGGCTAAATTGCTAAACACAGAAATTTAGAAAATATTTTTAAAATGCAAGGAACTTGCAAAAAGAATATGAAAATGCTTGGAAACATGCTGTTAATATATAAAGGAAGAAAGATAAGGCAGATAAATGATGGATTATCGACCAAACAGCAGGATATGCTTGAACTATTGTAGTCCAATATAACACAATGAAAATAGTCATGAAACTATAGAATTAAATGTGAAGGAAAAATTATAATTCAGAAATAACAAGTAGCAAGGTAGCTTAATATTATAATTTGATCTTTATTTTGGTTAATTGGCTTCCATCCTTCAATCCCTCCTTTTGATCAGTCTTTTTGCTTGCTGTCAACACAAACAAAAGTCTTGATAATTAGGTTGTTTCAACTGAGATAACTCCATTTTATTGCGGTGAATTCTGTCTTTTCACACGTAAATGTGGTCACTAGGAAAGTGAAACAATAGCTTTTTCCAACTCTGCAAAACATAAGTATATATACTTTCTTGCTATTTATATACAGTCACTTTCCTTTTGCCATACAATGCCAGCTAGCTTGAAGGTGATCATACATATGGATACACATTAATTTTATATGTCATGGAATAGGGGTCGGTTAAGGGTTTGAGTTTGGGGATTGGGACCTGAAGTATTTGATTAAAATTGTGATTAGGAGGTAGTGATAATGCTATTACATGGTGTTATTTTAAACATTTTGGTGTAGTTTGATACTGTAGTTGACACGAAATTATGACTTTCTTTTGAATTGATATATGTTTATATCAATTTATGCACTAGGTTTTTCCCGTACTGTTTAATTTATAAACTTCTTTAACATGAAGGCTTTCAGTTTAATCCTATTTGTGTTGAAAATGCTTTGAGTAGTGTTTTGAAACTCACAGTCCCCTTTCAGAAAATTCTAATGATTAGAGGAAATGCCTAAGCTTTATTCTTCTGGAGATATGTGTGTAAAAGGGTAGTGAAATCAGTTAAGTAGCTGTTTTATCTTTTACATAATTACATTTGCAGAGAGGTCTATTCCTAATCTTTTAAACTCTAGGACTAAATATAGAATCCTAAATTTGTTGATTGTTACTGTGGTTGGGTTTGGGGTGGTGATTTTTGGCGAACTAGAATTAAACTGTAAAAAGTGAATTGGGTATCATTTTATTCATGTGTTTGTGAATCAATTTCTTTTAAGTTTCATTTATCGTTTTATTCATTGTGTATATATCACTTAAAATCAGTAATTTTATCCCCTTAAATAAAGAAAAAAAAAATTCTAATGGAATCTCATTTTATGTAAATTGAGAATTTTTTGTTATGCATTGCCTGCAAGCACAGGCATTGGCTAGGACTCAACAAACAACTGCAAAACTTTCTAGTTAACTGATCAAACATGAATTCAACATGTCAAACAAAGTTAAAGCACCCACCATGAGTAAAAATCCACTAATTGCTGGCACAACATTGATGACGGTTAATTAATATAAAGAAAAATAAATAGTTGTCATTGTCACAATGAAGTAGTTTTGCTTTCTATAAATGCACCACAATTGAATCGATGAATGCTCCCTTGGTGCAGCAAAAATACAATCATACAGACGTGACGACCTGATGGTAAACTAAATCATTTCCAAAGTGCTGTCTTCTCTTTCTTTCGAGAATTGTTGTACATCTCTCTAAACACATCTCTACTATACGCTTAAGGTTATGTTTCCCTTAATCAGTGTAAATAATCCAAATTATTTCCCTAACTCGTTGATGATTAGGTCCCAATCTCACATGAAGAATTATTTTCGTATACCACTCGAGAAACTTGTCCAAACAAATGCAAGACAAGGAAAAATAGGTATGAAGCAGGAAAGCAAGGATGATGATTCAATGGCATATGTACCTAAGCATCTCATCCGGAAGTGGACGTAATCTCCAGTCTGCATTCTGGTATCTGCAAAGAAGAAGAAGAAGAATTTGCTTGTGAAGGGGGGTTGATAAAAGGCAGCAAATAAGTGTAGATTTAGAAATTGCAGATTGAACCTACTCTTTGTTAGCCGTAACCCCACAAAAGTGCTGCAGCAGATACTCCAGACTATTTCTCTCCAATTTCAATACCCTTGAGGCCTAGCGATTAAGACAGATAAATTAAAATAAACTCCACTCAGCCACAAAGATGTCCACACTAAACATTGAAAAATTATTTAATGACAGGTAAAATGAAATAAAAGCAGATCCTGGATGTATGCCTCTGCGGCCCTGAGCCAATAACTTTCCCAAGCAAGAAACAATACCTTTTTCTTGTTTTTTAGGTGTGGAATACAATAGTAGTCCCTAAAATATGCTCTTTACTCCCTAATGTTCAGACTGTGTCCCTAAAGTCTAACATTTGATTCTAAACAGTCTCTCTGTCAGCACCTTTTCAAATCATAGCAGACTTCGAACACATTAGTCAAATGCAGCATACGCATACACCAACAGCGCACCCAACCGTAGCACCAATATCACCACCCACAACACCATAACCAACACAAAAATACAACCACCTACAACTGAAAATCAAATTCTTGACTATAATTTAATTCTCGTTTGACAATTAAATCAGATCCAGACAAATTACATCTTCAATTGATCCAATAAAAATTTCACATGTATCTCTCTTGTAGTTCTCTCAAGAGAAAAAAAATTCATCAGATTCTACAATTACATCACCCATTCTAAATGTGATTATATATATATGTATATGTATATATATATATATATAGAGAGAGAGAGAGAGAGGACTCGAATTTCTCCCTAGACAAGGATGGGGCGGAGGGCAAGGAAAGGGGACTATGGGTTTATGGGTGGGTCTGCAAAAAAAGGGTCCTGAAAAGGGTATCTGTGAAGTCGGGGAATGATGAGAGGGGACTGTGCGTTCATTAACGATCTGGGACAGGCGATAGAGATCGAAAAAGGATTGAATGAGCTTAAATTGAAGAATCGAATTTTATTTTGTTTTACTATTCTAATATTAATTAGGGAATGTTTATTTGATTAGGAGTATTAGTTAGAGTTTGATTAGAAAGTTATTATAGAGTTTTAGTAGTATATGAATTTAAAAGTTTGATTATGAAACTCTTTCAGAATTTTAGTAGGCAAATATTTTTATTTTGGTAGGAAACATGACCTATAAATAATAATGTAATCTCAACTATTTTTATTAGAGTGAGAGTGATATAATAAAACTTTTTTCTTTGTGAAGAATTTTGTGTGTTTCTTGTCCGATTCCTTACAAGGATGAGGTAATTCCCTTCCACTCCCTCTTCTTTATTCTTTTCTTTCTATTCTCTGAATTCTAATCCTTTCCGTCCTACATCAATTTGGTATCAACAAGGATAAAAATATCGTTTTAAAACGTCTAAAACGTTTCCGTTTTCAAGGAGACCAAAACGAATCAGTGATGGATTCGAAATTCTAATACTTCGAGGTGTTCCATAATGTTTCCAACGATCAAAATATCGTTTTCAAATAGTCAAAACATCCAGTATCCATTTTCAAGGAGACTAAAACGAATACATCTGAAATTTCTTTAACTTTCAAACTTTAAAACCTATAATTATTCACCCCAGTATCTTCGGCCGATAATTACTCGCAATCCCATTGACATTTGCTTTGAAAGCCAATCCAAATCCAACCTCCTTTCAAAAGCACACCCTAATCCCTCCCTTTTTTTGAACCCTAAAGTTACTAGCTTTCCAAAAACTTTGCCAACCATAAAACTGATATTAGTGCCTCTGTTCCAAATACTTCTACGCATAGTTATCAAATCATGTATCGGAAGGCGTATCGTTTTTTAAAAATCGTGTATCGTAAGATACGGTGCAATTTTAAATAAATAATAAAAAAATATATATACCTTTGAAAAAAATCATACTCATACAAACATAGTATTTTATCAATATTCTACCACCTATATGAACATAGGATGCAGGTAATGCCACTATTACACAATTAAAATTAATCAAGATTCAAAAAATTTTATACAACAAAAAAAGTATTTGGCTTTGTAAATAAATTAATAGAATTTCTTACATTGCAGACTGCACAGTTTTACCTGGAGTAGCAGGAGGAGGAAGATCCTTCGCTGCAGATCCTCCTCATAGTTACAAATCCTGCTGATGGTTAATATCAGATCCTGATTAATCAATTAATAGAATTTCTTGGCTGCAGATGGCTGATGGCTGATGGCTGATGGCTTCTCAGATGACTGCAGATCCTGCTTTGGTCGACAGAAAACAAAGAGAAAACGAAGAAAAGAGAGAATAGAGAGAAGACCGAGAAGATCGAGAACAGAAAGGAGAGAGAGAACAGAGAGAAGACCGAGAAGAGGCTAACTGGGTTCGTCGTTTCGTCGTCGTGAAGCCAACAGCAGAAGACCCAGGTCCCAGAAGCATCGATGATTGAAGAGGAGAGAAAAGAGGAATTTTTTTTTTGTAAACCCTAGCCACAAAACGATGTCGTTTCAGTGGCAGGGTTAAAAAATCAACTTCATATTAATGCAAAACAACGTTGTTCGATCAAAAAAAATAAAATAAAATAAACAGCTTTTGCGCATATGCTTCGTATCGTACCGATTCATATTGTATCATAAAACATATCGCGTATCGGACGATACGACGCAAAAACGATACATAACTACGATGCACATCGTTTTTCCTCTGTATCGTGGCGTATCGTACGATACTAACAACTATGCTCCTACGCTAACCTGCACTACTTAAATATTCGGTCTAACTCTGATCAATTTATGCATGGCAAACAGATGCTCAAAGCCAAACAGTCTAACTGATGCATAGGCAAGTAAATGGAATTCAGATTTGACAACGTAAGATCCAATATTATTTCATTTCTAGTAACACGTTACTTTACTGGAAAGAAAACGAGGGATAAATGGGAAAATACCTATCCAACAATGAGAAACTATACATAGACACTACCAACTAGCCAAGACGGACTAACATACTAAAAAAAAGTTCAATATCAGTGCCAAAAAATCCACAATGTAGCCCAAATAAACCACATACTTAAAGTTTTTGCTTTCCTGTGTCCTTAAAAATAGTTACTACTCGATAGAAAACAGTTCCCCAACATATACACCACATTCACTCCATACTTTGAGGGCCAAAGTTCAGAAAAGTAGCGATTCCAAAGGGAGATTAACTGATTTTACATTTCAGAGACATATTGATAAAATTAGAAGGAAAAATACTCTAGCGAATGAACACACAAGAAACACTATGTGAGAGTCAATATACTTTCTATGTTTCTAAAACCACAAAGCATGATTCATTGAAAAGAAAAGGAGGGTAGTCTGCACAATAGGACACTTTCAGACAAAAAAATAAAACTACACGCACACCCAACCATGATAGACGACCACAACATTCAATGATTCAATTTCTCTGTAAAAATTTCTACACAACCAAAATCAACAGACGAATAAAGTTACTCTTTCTAAGTGTAACCCAAAGATAGTAACACATACGTAATTGCTCCACATAGCCTTTATTCTCAGAACATCAAACATGGGAAAAAACTGAAAATAAAAATAGATTCAAAAGCCCACACTTCAATAAATTTGACTCTTCATCACTTAATTCTACCAAAAGACATAATACTTAAAAGAAATGAAGTAAAACCTGTCCAGTGTCGAACAAATTGCATATATATATTCCAAAGTCACGTTGAAGCCACACAATATCACGATCTGCACCATGCATGACCTAATTAAGTGAAATATTGTCAGACCTATGTAGATCTGCAATAATGGCAAGCTGCTTAACATGAACAAATCTACCTTTTTCTTGGTGGGGTCCTTGAATACTTCCCTAAGATATGGACCAATGTGAATGCGAAGCTTTAGCGTATCCACGACAAAATCCTCAGTTCTAGTAGATATTTGCATCAGGCAAGTTAATCCTTGAAAAGATCGATACTGATTATGTTCTAGATCAACCTAAACCATATGCCAAAGCACAAAATAAGTTAAATTAATTCCAATAAAAGTATTCAAATATACAAATGTCATTTCAAACAAACATGAACAAAACCAAGGGGCAACCTAATAGCAGGCATAAAGAAAGATAAATAAAAGAACATCAGTTAGAAGCTAATCAAATATCCACTGCCATTACATACAAATAAGGCAATGATATCCGAAGGCAAGTGGTAACCTCATTCGGCATTACATTCTCAGTCATAAGCACCTCCAACTGTTGCAATATGCCACAAAATATTGTAAGGGAAGTGATGCAATCCATAAGATGGTCAAGGAAACGCAAATTCGAAGATGTGAAATATAATGGAATTGTCTTTCCATCAAAACAAAGATCCACATAAAACCTTACATTATTGTATTTTGAGTTTTATTTTAAGTTAGTTTGAGTCAATTTACTAGCATTAATATTTTATGTCTTTTTAATAGTTTTTAGACTTGGGTATTTTCATAAGTTCTAAAAAAAATTGGAAAGGGTCATAAACTGACCCATGGGTCATTTTTTGGGTCAAACTCTAGTATTAGATATGTTAGAATTTAGAGTTCTAGTTTGTTTTAGCTTTCTAATTTTTATTAATATAGAGCTTTTAGAATCCTAATCTTTTAGGATTAAGAGTACTTAGAACTCTATATATATTTAGAGATATATTTAATAAAAGATATAGAGATTTCAGAAATTTCAGCAATTATATAGTTCTTGAGTTGGGTGATACAATTCTAACTCTAGGTGTGATGCCTAAAGAACCCTATGATTGATTCCTAGTTTATTTTTACTGTTCACAACCTATTTTATTGTTCATGATTCTACATAACTATTCTACATCAGTTTTGGTATCAAAGCCAAAAAATCCTATACTATGCGGCTTAAATATTGACATATGAAGATGGAGAATGGAGATACAAGATTTTTAAGGAAAGAATGATATTACAATATTCTCCGGTTGGCTTACTTCTATTGAAGAATATTTTACCAAGTATATTAGTATAATTTTTCGAATGTGCAGAGAATAAGATTTGCCAAGATAAAACTTGTAGGCATTGCAAAAATTTGGTGGTTTAGTGTTGAAGAAGATTTTAAAATATTGGGATTGTCGTCAATCAACTCATGGCAAGAGCTGAAAGCTAAGCTTCAACATAAGTATATACCCTCAAACAATCATAGCAAGTTGTGCAAACAACTTATTAATCTACAATAAAGTAACCTATCTGTCATGGATTATATTCAAAGATTTGAAGACCTAATGTTAACTCCGCCAGTGTTGTATTCAACACTGTTTGTCCCAAGCCAAGATAAAGGAGGAGGGTTGCGTTAGGTAGCCGACAGCGAGCATAAAACTTTGTCGGATCCATTATGATGAGTTTAGAGTGCTTCAAGTCCTAAAATCTTTGGAATCATAATCTTTTATGATTAGGAGACACTTGGAGCTCTATATATAGAGATGTAATGCTATAATTTAATATAGATATATTTTAGAATTTTCATCAATTATATACTTTTAGCAAGATTGTGTGATGCAATTCAAACTACAAATCACTTTGCCCTTCAATTTATCTAACCATAGCGCACAAGTTGACACGATTATACCCTAAAATACTGTTCATAATACTGTTCACTGCCCATAAATAGTGTTGCTTTTTTGGGCTCACCCCTGTCCTACATCACTATAGAGTCATAGAACTTGATGAATTAGGAGAACCAGTAGCCTATATATATGTATTACTTACCATTCAATGGTGAAGAACTCAATTGAGTAGTGTAGAGTTCGAAGTTTTTGAAGCTTTGTGTGACGACTTATGACATCTTACCTTAAGGAGTGACTCAGAGAAAATTATAGGTGAAACTCATAGATTCTTCTTTCTACACTCTATTTCTCATTCTGTTTTTTTTTTTTTTTATAGTACTCATTCTTCTTTTCTACACTTTTTCTTTTTTAAGTGTAGATAGCAGAATCAGAAATGCAACTTTTCCACACTTTCTTCTTGATGACATCGATCTTTAAATCCAGCCCTTTAAAACCTAACTTTAAAAAGTCAACCACCCCATTCAAGATGGTTGAATTAGAGAACTGTATAATTTTACATTTCCAACATGCTGACTATCCTTCTGTGCACAGAAAAACAATTAATTTAAAATCATACAGATAAAATTTGGCAGTAGGCCACATTAATATGTGAATTAAAAATATATAACCCCAAAAGTCCAAACTTACTGCAAATTCATCGGCGCTGTGTAATTTAGCAGCTAACTCCTTCAAATCTTTGACTGCTGCCACAAGCTTGAATGGAGTCGACTCTATCGGAGGCACTTTTACAGGCTCAACTATCCCAACCTTCTCATCAACAAAATCCAAGGCAGAAAACTTCTCCTACATATGCATTGAGAAAAAAGAATGAAGTAAGTGGAAATGAAACAGATTTTCCATAAAAATTGGCAAATGGAAAGGAAGAGTGGCACAAATCCAGAGTTTAATGAAATAATTTATAACTATACTACTTTAAAATATCCGAATATTTGAAATTTTGTTTTCCACTTCTACCCTCCAAAATCACAATTATGTCATTTTTCTCCCTCAACATTAAAGTTCACGTAAACCTTTTCTCAGTTAAAACATATATCATCACACCACCTCCTAAAATTCAGCCGTTACAATTTTACTCTCTCTCTCTCTCTCTCTCTCTCTCCCTCCCTCCCTCACCCTTTCCCTGCGTAATTCAAGTGTCGGTGAAGACCAACCAACCACACGGTCCCTCTCTTCATCTTCACCCCTCTCAGTCTCCTGCTTATTCATCTCTCTTGCGTATTCAAGACTCTTTATAACAAAAGTGAAGAGATACCCATCATTTCATGATTTTCATCTTTGCTTAACTACCCAACTTCTCTGCTTTTTTTTCTTAATGACCTTTTTGCGGCTATACAGATAACAATAATTAATTTGCAAGATTGCAATGAATGCAACTGTAACCGACTAGAATGGCCAGAGTCTCAATTTTGAAAATTTTCCACCTTTCATATTCAACTTTGTTGTCCATTCACACAGTTCTCCTTCCCTTATCTCTTTTAGACGCACACATTGTCTTGCCAAAAAGAATTGTGCAACCACCGTGGTATTGCTTCAGCACGTAGTATGAAATTTTGGCTATGAATCCTTTCCCAACTATCCATCTGGGCTTTCATACATTGGTTTTGTTTCCCTGCTCTATTTTAATTTTTGTTCTTTCATTGTCCTTTCTGAACCCATGTTTGATTGGTTGATATTAAGAGGTTTGGTGTTTTTATAATGTCTTCACAACTGAAAAAGATAACTACAGTAGCATGGCTTGTGTTTAGGTTGGATTGGGCTGCCCTTACAAATAGGTTATACAACTACAGTGGCAGAGTTTAGTGGTTTGCTTTCTATTTTTGATTCAACAGGATAGGCATAGCAAATATGATGATGTTTGATATTTAGACATCTCAAACTCTTTAGAATACCTGTGGATACTAATCAAATAGCACAGAGTAGTTATTTTTTGATGACCAACTCGATAAAGTTTGCAAAGTGTTCCATTAAGGCATTAAAGTGATAGCATTGATTGTTTGGTATGGACAAAAGGCAATAGCTAAAACAAGGTAATCAACTTGATTCATGTTCATCTAAAATTGACGATTGTATTCTTCAATCAAGGTTCAGTTGATATCTTAAATTTCAGCTTTGTAATTTTAGACTTGACTGATGAAAGGTAAAACTGTCACTTGTAATGTAAAGAATATTTGTGCCAAGTTTGTGAATATACATCTGAGATAAACCACATATTGTACCTGTTTACAAAATTGGCTCTCTTGGAGTTGATGTGGCATTCAGGACATGTACTGTTTAGGTAAGAGAAATGTGATTAATTCTTTGGGCATCTGTCCTCCTCATAAGAAACTATTGACGGCTGTGAGTACAGAATAGTCAAAAAGGCTTTATTGCTAAACTCTTTTGCTGCATATTTGTATTTGTATGACATGTTTGAACAATTGTTTTAAATGTGGCCTCCTGACTGAAAAGTGATTAAATATGGATTCAATCTTTTTTCTTAGGCTAATTTTTGGACTTTTGTTCTGAAGCCGACATAAGGAACATTTTCTTAGCCTGGGGTACCCCATCTCAACCATCGTAATGAACATTTTCTTCTCAGGCAGACATCCATTAATTAGACTAAAATGGGTGTTAGTTTTTAAACCGTTTTGATTTTTAACATATTTTTTCCCATATGACTGATATATTTATCGATGCTCTCATATTTTAGGGGCACAGGTTTGAGATTATGCTCTTAATGTCCCAATGTATTTTGTCTACCAGAAAAGGAAGTATATTGATTGTGCTGGAATGTCCTTCCTGGTTCTCATCTATCCTTTAAGAGTTTCTTTTTTTTTCTTTGAGTCTGTCTTTGGGCTTGAATTCTCTTATTGTTCATTTACTTTATTCTAGAGATAATCCTTACAAATTTATAAGGATTTTATGGCTGGAAAACTTGCTCTTATGCCTAACGATATCCAACTTTCAAGGATTGGGAGGTTCGTCTGGAAACCATACATCCCGATGTTTCACAAATGCATTTGAGATTAATTTGCAGATATGTCTTGATTTCAATGATGTTACTATAAAAAATATGTAATCATATATATATTCGCGATGATACGGATGAACATGCACCAATGACACTCTTTCTTCTCGCTTAAAAGATTCTTTGGGATAAGAGGTGCTGATGGAGGACCTTTGAAGCGTTTATGTGCACTCCATGCATTTTGAATGTGTGGCCTCTTTAATTTATGTAACACACGTCTTAATTATTGGGACATTTTTTTATATTTTGCAAATATTTGTATTTTGCAAGCTTTTATAGCAACGCAACCACCTTTGCTGTTTAGTTTGTGTTAAATCCTATAATTAATGCTTAGTTCCGTCTTGGGAATCAGTTTCCTGTGATGTTAAAATTTTCAAGTGGGCCTATTATGTGATGAGGTTTCTTTACAAAATATTCCAGACATGACAGCTGATTGGACCTCGGAAGAAGGAGAGCTGTTGAGGAATAGAGTAATCTACCTATATGAAGATCATATGGTGCTGTCATAATTCAGAAAAATAAAAGCCTCCTTATCTATAATAGATTAAAATAGCTTTTTATTTGAGATGACCTTTTTTGCGGTTCTTAATATTGACTCCCCATTTTTTTATTCAAGCTCCTTCTTACCATTTCTTGAAATTAGTAATTTGTTAGAATAGTCATACTGCAAGTTCATGTCAGGGCTTTTATCACTGGATCATTTCCACGTTCTATATGTTTCGAATTAAATTCATGTTGTGATGCTTTCATTTTAATATGCAACATAGAAAGTCCATAATTATAAGCTTTTCATGATAATTCTTTCTAGAGTATCCAGAAGAATTATAAAATTGGTCAAATAAGAAGGGTCGGTTTCAACCTTGGTCAAAGTATTGTCCATCCATGTGATTTTGTCTAGGTTCTTGAACAATGAAAGGTAATTATTGGTGAATTGTGTAGTTCAAGTTCAAAATAAGGAATTCATTTCAGATCAAATTGCTTAGAGGGGCCTATTTGAGAGACTTTTGGCAGCTAGTACGCATTTAGCCCCCAAACAAGCCTTTTGGACTAATCAAGATGGCCTTTAAAAAAGCTTTCTGGGGATTTACTTGTCATCTTTGTTTTAGCTTCGCTGACTTTCCTTTTCAACTCGGAAGCGTTTAAGGTTGACTTTTTTATTATTTTCTAGCATACTAGATTTGTATAAAAATCTCTAAATGAGGATGTGTGTTCGTTTGAATCTTGTCACTTGGCTGGATGGATGTCACTTGAGGCACGATGTAAACCTGATCCATGTCTCAGATTATTGAACTTTTAGTCATTTTTTTGTTTTGCGCTATGCATCTATTCTTGGATTTATGTTCTTATACTTTGTTATCATTGCCTTATTTTCAGGGGTTTACTTCCTGTCAAAAGCATTGTTGATGCGTTGGTGTTTCGATATTGACTCCTCCCCAAAGTATCCGAAACCATTAATGAATCTTAAATGACTTTATCTTCGAAAAAATTATCTTATCATCCATTTTTTGCTCATTCGTGAACATTTGTAAATATTTGACCTTTTTGCATTCATGTGCTTCCACATTTGAACTATGTTGGGGATGGATCATCTTGTCAATCAATGTTTATGAATCATGCTGGTAACTAAAATATAGATGGTTTTGGATTCTTATTTTGTATTGACATTCAACCTTTTTAAGAAAAAGAGTGCAAAAAATGGAAAGAAAATGAAATTACTTTTTTGGTCTTAGCCTTTTTTATGTAAGTTTGTCATGTATGCTATTCAATTGCTCTTTGAGATGATATAGGGAGTTGAGTTCAATTCTGCTGGGTAAAAGTGCTTAGACAAGTTGTAACCTACAGAAAGCTAAAATTGAAAATTATTGTCATTATATTATTTTTCTAGTTGAGATTGAAAATTTTCTATACAGTGGAAGCGGTTATTTTGGGTGGTCCTGAATTTGATGTCAGCCTTAAAATGGTGATATGCCTAAATGCAGTCAGGCTGAGGTCATGAACATAGTATCTAAGATTCACTCAATGATAAACTCTAGACCATCATAAGGCTGGAATTTTAGCATTTGAGTAGAGATTTTTGGTTCTCGGATTGGGTTTGGGTAAAGAAATTTCAACTTAAATTGAATTTTGGTTGCTTAGGTTCTTGGGTTCTCTAGACCCACTAATAGGGATCGTGTCGAAATTAGATAAATATTATAGATTAATTATGAGAGTTATTTGGATACTTTTAATATTTATCTTTTAAGTATTTTCTTTTAACTTATGAGATTTTATTTGTCATTATTTATTTGTTTTAGGGTTTTAGTTTCACTATATAAAAAGATGTATGTACGGGTTTTATGGAGATTAGACTTTGATTATTATTGAATACTGATATTGCTTCCTTCTCAAATTCTTTCTCTATTCTCATTCCTTTATTCTTCTCTTCTCATCCCTAATTCTTATATTCCCTATTTCTTAGGGAAATTCTGCTTTGAAGACACTCTGGATGAGAGTTTTTCTCAACCGGGGGAGACTAATAGCGATCGTCTAAGAATTGGATAGATATTATAGATTAATTATGAGAGTTATTTGGATACTTTTAGTATTTATATTTTAAGTATTTTCTTTTAACTTTTAAGGATTTATTTGTCGTTATTTCTTTGTTTTAGGGTTTTAGTTTCCCTATATAAAAAGATACATGTAAGAGTTTTATTTAGCTTAGACTTTGATTATTATTGAATACTAATATTGCTTCCTTCTCAAATTTTTCTTCTTCTCTTCTCATCCCCAATTCTTTAATTCCTAGTCTACATCAATTTGGTATCTACATCAATTTTGTATCAGAACTAATACAATCTACCAGCCCAAATTAATAAATTTTAGTTCAATAGAATTTTGATTCAACATGTGTAATCAAGAATCAACTTTAGGTTCAATCTAAGTTGAACACGAATGTTAGTGCAAGTTGTATGATTTTAGAATCAACCTCGATTTAATCACAGCTGAACTTGAATTTATTTTGAGTTGTGTATTCTGTAGTTTATGTTAATAGACAGGCAAACTATTTTTTTAACATGCTCAATCTATTTGAGTTGCATCTTTAACGTTGGTTGTAGACCTTCTTACATTCACAAAAAATTAGAGATCAAGGATTCAAGTCCTTTCTAGGGACGAAAAATGATATATTCTCATAACATAGAAAATTTCATCTGGATAAGGTGGCCTAACAAGCCATAAATGTTAAGTTGAAAAATTTTTAAGCACAAATTTTAAGCGTTACAAACCCAAATGGATACTGTGTCATTGGGTTTGAATATATTTGTTAAGAGTATTAGGGTAGTATGTGTAAATTGCTAATAGTGTTAGGGTAGTATGTGTAATTCTTATTATTGTAAGTTAACTATAAATATAATGATATATGAGAACTAAGTCAAGCTGTTTTTTTAAACTCTTGGTTCCTCTTCAATATACTATGTTAATCCATTACATTTAACATGGTATCAGAACATTTACAATCCTAAATATATTCTAAATAAATTAACTATTCATTATTGTGGAGTTGGTACTGTACTGTAGTGGTGGTGGTACTGTTGTGGTGGTGGTGGTGGTGGTGGCGGCATTGTTGGTAAAAGCCATTGTTGTCGTTGTTGTGGTGGTGCTCTGGTGGTGTCGTTGTTGTGGTGGTGGTGGTATTTTTTAGTAAACGCCACTGTAGGAGCCATCGTGGCATTGTGGTAGTGTTGTCGCGTGTGGTGGTGATCTCCATTTTGGTGGTGGTGATACTATTATGGTGGTACCACTGTCGTGGTTGTGATGGTGTCGTCGAAGCTTTCGTGTTACTATGGTGGAGTATCGCTAGTTGTGGAGGCCTTCTCGCCGTCGTTTGGTGTTCGTCATGGTGGTGTTGTGTCATGGTGGTGAGGCAAACTCATGGTGGTGAGGCGCAGTCGTGATTAGGGTTTACTGAAACCCTAATCAACGAAGAAGAAGAAGACTCGAATCCAACGGGTTTGGATACCAGACCCGAATCAAACGGGTTTAAAATCCTTTTAAAAAAAAAGGGAAGGAGGTCACCCGACCCAGCCCAAGACCCAGTCCGGTTCAGCGAGCTCTACTCGGTCCAGTTCAACGGTCCAAGAGCCCCATCCGGTCCGCTTCAGCGGTCCAGGAGCCCCAGCCGGCCCGCTTCAGCGATCCAGGAGCTCCAGCTGGTCCGGTTCAACAGTCCAAGAGCCCCATTCGATCCGGTTCAATATTCTAGCAACCTTCCATCCTCTTGTTTAGCATTCCATCAACTTTTTGGTTGCTATTTGTTGCACTATTATGGACCCCAAGCAAGATATCGAGTCTCTTACTCCATCTTTGCCACCTACTTCTACTCCTCCGACTATTATCAATGGTCTCATGACTTCTGTTAAACTCAATGGGACCAACTATACTTTATGGCCCCGATCCGCTCAAGTCTTTCTTAGAGGCAAAGGTTTTAAGAAGTATTTGGTGAACCCAAAACCCAAGGAAGATACTCCTAGGTATGATCAGTGGGAACAAGAGGACGCTCAAATTATTTCTTTATTATTGAATAGCATTGAGCCTAGTATTAGTTTTACATTGCTCTATCTTGACACTGCCAAGGAGATATGGGATCACTTGGCCACTATGTATCTGGTACAAGTAATTTTACCCGAGCTTATGAGGTGTGCAAGTAATACTTCCAGCTAGAACTGAGTACTCTGAGCGTTGAGGATTATTACTATCATGTTCGGGGAGTCTGTGAGGAGATGAAGACCTACCATCCGTTTACTACTGAAGCAGTAGTTTGGCAAAAACAACATGCCGACATGTATGTTGTTAGATTTTTGGTAGGACTAAAACCTGAATATGAGGCTATTTGTTCTCAGATTTTGGGTAGTTCTAGTGTTCCCTCACTAATTAAGGTTGTCTCTTACGTACAGCGTGCTACTTTATCTAATTCAAGCATCAATCAGGGTGTCTCCATTGATCGCTCAGCTCTTGTGGTTCCTAGTAGTCACAATAATGGTCATCGAGGTGGTCGTGGTAGTTGTAGTGGACCTCGTTCCTGTACTCACTGTAGCCGTGGAGAGCACACTATTGACTTTTGTTGGGATTTACATGGAAAACCTTCTAGTGTTGCGAATCAAGCTTCCTATCAGGATGATACCTCTGTTGTTGTTTCCATACCTCGGTCGGTTCTACCAGACACTGGATCGGTTACTATTACACGAGAGCAATATGCTCAGTTCCTGTCCCAACAACAGTCTGCCCTATCTCCCTCCATTGTTACTTTTGCCCAGTCAAGTATTGTTTCCACTTGTTTACTGTCCTCCACTCGCAGTCCCTGGATCATAGACTCTGACGCTTCTAACCACGTGACTGGTGCATCTGATATTTTTTCTACTTATCAGTCTGCTATTTCCACACATAATGTTACTCTAGCTAATGGTACTTATTCTAAAATTTCAGGTCTCGGGACTACTCATTTGAGTCCTAATGTGTCCTTGTCTTCCGTTTATTTGTTCATCAGTTCTCTTTTAGTTTATTTTCTATTAATAAGATTACACGTTCTCTCAATTGTTCTGTAACATTTTATCCCTCTTATTGTGTCTTTCAGGATCTCAGGACGAAGAGGAAGATTAATACGGCACATGAAGCTGGTGGTCTATATTACTTTGATTTTGATTCCCCTACTCGGGCCCTACAGACTTCGTGGTCTCCTTTTGAATGGCATTGTCGTCTTGGACATCCTTCCCTCTAGAATCTGAAGCACCAAGTTCCAAGTCTGAATTTTGTGTCGTCTTTGTCTTGCGAAGCTTGTCAACTTAGTAAGCATCACCATGCCTCATTTCAGTCTAGTGTCCACAGTCGTGTGTCTAGTCCATTTGAGTTGATACACTCTAATGTATGGGGTCCAATCAAGAATATTTCATCTAATAAATATCCTTATTTTGAATCCTTTGTGGATGACTATTCTCGTGTGACTTGATTGTTTTTTATGCAAGCTCGGTCTGAATTATTCTATATATTTGAGACCTTTCGTAAGGAAATAAAAACTCAGTATGGTTGTCGTATACGTATTTTACGTTCTGATAATGCTCAAGAATATGAATCTGATCTATTTTCAGCTTATCTTAGTAAAATTGACATTATCCATCAGACTTCATGTGCTTACATATCTCCACAGAACGGTGTTACTGAACGCAAAAACCGTTATTTGTTGAAAGTTACTTATGCCCTGTTATTTCAAATGAATATTCTCCGGTATTTTTAGAGTAATGTTGTTCTTACTGCTTGTCATCTTATTAATTGTATGTCATCCTTTGTGTTAAATGAGCAAAGTCTATATTCTATCCTTTTTTCTGATAAACCCTTATTTTTTCTAACTCCTAAGATTTTTGGATGTATTTGTTATGTTCACAATTTGGGTCCTGGGTTTGATAAACTTGACCCTCGCACTACCAAATGTGTGTTTCTTGGTTATTCTCGTACACAGAAGGGGTATCGCTGCTACAGTCCTTCTCTTAGACGATACTTTACTATTGCCGATGTCACATTTGAGGAATCTGTTCCATATTTCTCAACACCTTCTCAGCCTTTAGATCTGGATTTTGGGTCATCTTTTGTACCACCATCCCTTCCATCATCTTCAGACATCTCGTTGTCCACTGTGTTACCATCTACTTTACCTCTTCGTATGTACTCGCGTCATCCTCGACCATCGACTGAGATGTCCGTACTGTCTTCCTTGACGCCTTCTGATCTTAATCTATCAGGTAATTTAAATTATTTACCTATTGTCCTTTGGAAAGGTACTCGTTCGTGTGTTACTAATCATCTCATTGCTCATTTTGTTTCATATGATGCATTGTCTCCTACCTTCTCTTGTTTTACCTCTCAATTATCCTCTATATCTGTTCCTAAGCATTTACAAGATGTCTTATCTGATCCGGGTTAGAGGAAAGCTATGGATAATGAGATGGATGTCTTACATCATAATGGGACTTGGGATCTCGTTCCTTTACCTCTTGGTAAACGAACTGTTGGGTGTACACTGTTAAATTCCATCTGGATGGTTCTGTAGAACATCTCAAAGCCCGACTTGTTACAAAAGACTTTACTCAGACATATGGTGTTGATTATGAGGAGACTTTCTCTCCTA
>CM042196.1:13057062-13085778 GCA_023539305.1 Ilex asprella
TTATTATAATACTAGTTTATTAATTTAAATTGTGTCTTCAAATTAATAAATAATATTATTTCATTAATATTAAAATCATTGTGTACACTATAATTAAAACACATAAATTTTTAGTTTTAGATACTGTTTCGACATGCTTCGACCGAAACGGTCCGACACATTGACGTTTCGACCGAAACTTTGGAATTTTAGAATTCAACCCATGTTCCGTGTCGGTGTGTTAAAATTCCGAGACGTTTCGGACGTTTCGACACGACATTTTGATCCTTGCTATAATGTGGTGGATAGGGATTTTTAGCAGTATGCTTTAGCTAAGAAAGGTTTTGGTTTGAAATGGAGCAAGTGGATTTTGGGATGCTTAAGGACAATAAATTTCTCAGTCATTATTAATGTTGCTTCACAATGATGTTTTACGGGTAATAGAGATCTTCATCAAGTAGTTCCCCTATCCCCCCGCCCTTTTCAATTTGATGGAAGATGCTTTGAGTAGCATGAATAGGGCTAGTACGCTTGAGGAGATTGAAGGTTTTAAAATTGGTCGGGAAATGGTACAGGCGACCCATTTACAATTTATCAATTATATCATTTTCTTTTGTGAAGTGGATGAAAAGAGCATTCATTTAGTTGCCTTAAACTTAAAAGGTTTCGAATTGGTGTCAAGCCTTAAAGCGAATTTAGCTACGAGTACACTTGTTGGAATTAATATGCAACATGATAAATTGGTTTGAGTGGCGACTACTTTAGGGTGTTCTATTTCAGATTGGCCTAGGTCTTCCTTTAAGAGGTAACACTAATGCCCTTATCAAGGGGGATAGAATTATTTTAATTCGTTTTGTGCTTGAGAGCATTCCCATTATTACATGTCCTTGTTTAGGATGCCTTCAAAAGTAGTGAGAATGATTGAGAAGTTGATGAGTGATTTTCTATGTGAAGGAAAAGGTGAGGGCAAAAAAAAATATTTGGTTAATTGGGATAAGGTTTCTATATCTAAAATTAAGGGAGGTCTTACACTAGGTAACCAAAAAGCTAGGAATATCTCTTTACTTGGTAAATGGGTTTGGAGATTTCCAATTGAACTTAATGGTCCCTGGCATTCTGTGATTAATGAGCTTGCTCTCGTGTCGGGTCGATTGCTCCGATTGTTCAATTATTTAATAACCAGAGTCATTCTTTGATAAATAATTACTACGAATCGTGTCCTTCAAGTTGCATGTTGCTTTCTACCACATCATTTCAAACGAATTTTACCATAACACATTCCTTTGCCAAATCGAGACGGAAAAAAGTAAACCTCTGCCCGTGACCGAGCTTCCATACTATTGGATCGCGAATCGATGGCGTATGCAACAGCTAGAAATAAGGATTCTTTCTTCTTCAGATGACAAATGAAGAAAGCTCTTGAAGCCATTTATGCATTAAGGATAATGGAACCGATGGGATTTATCCAATAGAATATTTCTTTGCATCAAAAGCTTGAAAAAGTGATTCGACCAATGGGATTTGGTATGATACCTATGAGATCGAAAATAGGATGGTGTTCAAACTCCTGAAATGCAAGCTAGACAATGAGCCCTCCCTTTTCTAACTGCACCAACTCTGGGAAGGGTCAATCTCCTATGGAGCAAGTTTCATATCCACTCATTCTAGTAGCTTTAACTATGACATCAGCTCTATTTATTGAGTTGAGCCGGATATTTTGTGTAGTTCAATATTACCACTTACCCTAGTGAGTTTTATGGACCCAGTGGACAAAACTACTATGAAAAACACAATTAGATTTCAAAGTAGCAAGATCTAATTCAACATTTTCACCTAATTGAGCATGTTTAGTACATTTCTCCCAATAGCATGATCACTATAACTGACTCTATTAAGCTCTATAGTATTCATTGATCAAATCATTCACTTTTTTGATTAATTGATTAATTGGACGGGAATAAAGATAGAGTCTCAATCCACATGTCAATACCGACAACAATATGATTGAGCTTGAGAAGCTTCTGGCACAGCGAGTCAACAAAATTCACTAGTATAGATAGTATTATTGAACCAGACAAAACAACCAATGAAACCAGAGATAGATATAACCATTTTTCCTGTTCACTAATAAATCAACTAATTAAACTCATATGTCTATAATCAATTTGATCCCTCGCCCCTTCAAACTCTTCTGTCCATCCCTTCTAAAACCCTTGAATCAGTGAATCCATGGACAGAGACCTAGCCACTACATGGTGGGGCATTTCCTCCGAGGCTGCCCTCTTATACCTATCGTTCGAGATTTCGCTCACAAGAACTAGCATACCAAGGGAGATCTTTCAATCACTCTATTAGATCCAAGGCACGTCTTTATCAAACTCTAAACAAAGAAGATATGCACAAAAAATATAAGTTAAATTTCTAACAGTCTTTCAGTTGTCTCAGTTTTAATGAGAAAAAAAGAAATATAGTCCCGAAAAAACGAAAATTTGGCCAACTCTCCCATCTTTCCTTTGCTTGGATTTCACTACTATGTCATCAACCTCCAATTCCTTGTGCATCATATCATGAAAACTCCCAGTCATAGCACATTTATAAGTAGCACCAGCATTCTTTAAACCAAAAGACATCACTGTGCAATATAAGTTACCTATTGGAGTTTTGTAGACCGTCTTTCCCGCATCCACAAGGTTCATCTTGATTTGGTATATAAAATACACAGAAAGATTCGATGAGGGGAGAATGGACCTTTGAGTTCATCTCTCAAAAGAATTGGCGACCCTTAGACGAGAGGTCTTTTCCCGCGTGGAAACATGGAAAAGTTTGTCAATGACATCAATCTGCCAAGTGATTTTTCTCAAATCTTCGAATCGAAGTAAGGGATTGCAAAAATTTTGCGACAACCCTCGAAAAGCATAAAGTCATTCGACCTCCAGCATGTTATTACTATTCTTTCTACATCATAAGGGCCACCATTGTATAACCATTCATCAACAGATGTCGCTTCCCAAATTGGGTAAAAGTGCAAATCGATAGCTACAGAAGTGGGAATAATGACACCTGAGATAATATTACTTTCATAAAGTAGATATCCAGAAACAGGTTCACGAACACCATCAATATCTACTGGAGGTGTAGCAATACAGGCAATAATAAATACAGAAGCTGCGGTCAATAAGGTAGGGATCATCAAAACACCAAATCATCCAATGTACAGATGGTTTTTAGTGAAGGTTATCAAGTTACAGATGCAAACCCCTAGGCTTTTGCTTCCACAAAGTTACGCAGCAAAAACCTCCAATAACAAGGACCTACGGACCTCTTCTCAATATCATTGACCCTCACGTCACAATTTTGGCTAGACCACTCAAGTTACACGACCTTACTGATGAAGGTTGATCCACAACATACAACTCTTACAGCCAAATCATCAAGATTCAGTGTTGTATAGAAATAAGATTAAAGATGCTAGAACAAATGGACAAGGCATATAAATTTGCACAAGCATATATAGAGCTAACAACGACAAACCAACTTTCTCCATAAATAAATTGATTTAAAAGCATAAGAAATTGAGTTTCAACCAGTGTAAACCATACAAAGATCAATGAATTTGGTTTTCCCATAAAATATACATACCCATTCACCACCTCTCACATAAAAAATTTCCCATACAAGATTCATACACAAAGTCAGTTGTCTATGCTACCAATCCAATGTTCTCACACAGACATAGTATTCACTCATATTTTACATTAAATTTAATAGTTCAATCCAATGTCCATGTGACCATGTACACATAAATGTAGTGCAACATCTATATAAAAAAGTGCGATAAAAACAAAGACACTAACCAGGGGATGAATAGACCTTGACCCATCCTCACTCCTTTGTAACCAAACATGTTCAAACGGCTGGTTTGAATTATTTACTATTATCTTATACTCGTCCTGCGGCCTCGTTATTGTTGGTATATGAAATGGCACTTTCGGCTTGTTCCCCCCGGTACCCACCTTCTTATCCCTCGAGACCACCTTCACCGTACTCTCCTCTTCAGCCCCACCTCTCCCCACCACTTCACCCACACCCAGCCCTTTGTTCCTCTTCTTCCCATACACCAACTGAAACCCATTTTCCGAAGCCATCTCACTCATTACTCGAACCTCACTTTCCTCTTCTTTCTTCCTCAAATTCCGGAATTCATCCACGGAAACGTCAAACCTCTCATATAGCTCATCATTCACATTAACCAACCAATCATATTCCTCGTCTAAATCTTCCGGAAAACCCATTTCTCTTCCCCATAACTGCGCAGATGCCCCGACGGAATCTAACAAAAAATTCGAATTTCCATTGATTAGTTTGATGGAGGATTTGAATTCATCGAAGTTGTAGTAGAAGTGAAAGTCTTGGTTTGAAGGTATGCCTCTGGAAGAGCCCGACAGTTTTGAAATGGAAGAGGTTAACGGACCTGTGGTGAGGTTTTGTAACGTATTGGATTTTGGGTTTGGGGATTCGTCTTCTTGAGATGGATCGATTTCCATGTCCTTGTGGCGGCTCATGTTAAATCGATATTAGCTTTTTGATTTCTGGAGTTTGGATTCTAAGCCGCTGGACTGCAAGAGGCTTGCGAATTAACTATGAGGGTTCAGGGTTAGGGTTTTAGTATGCCTTTGAAAGAGGATTTGGAGCGTGTGTTTCTGTGTGCGCGCTTTTAAGTTTCGGCGTGCGCAAGGTTGAGAGGTAAAAATAAAGGGCAAGTCTCACTTTCCACCTTAAAAGATACATATTTTTTTATTTTGTACCTAAAAGATTAATCATCTCACATTACAAATCTCACATGCTTGTTGCAATGTGCAGCTGTCATCAAATTTCGTTTCTTTATGTCAACACCAACCCACATGTAAGATGAACGTCTTCTCCTCTATAAAAAATTGTGACGTCTCAAAATTCCAGAGTCTTTTCTCAATTTGTTGTCGCCCATCAACTTGCGAAAGTACTTGTAAATGTCGCATAACCCGATATCATCATATGACTATTTCAAGGTTCAATACCGATCAATTTGCGATCAATATTATTTCATTTACATCCTTTAAACAAAAGGCCTCAAAGCCCGAAAGCTTGACAAAGTAATTTTAAATTTTTAAAAATTTTAAAATTTTGACAGAGTTATTTCAAAAATGGCTCAATAGGGTGTCTCCTAAAGAGACGTCTCAACCAAATGCATATAAAATGTCCACATGTCATTCAACAATTAAACAAGCATTCATTCAAAAACTTATAACTTCAAAAAATAAATGTTACAAATGTTATGTCTGTTATGAGGTGAGACTCACACATTCAATGCAACCCGAGCCTTCATTGGCTCCTATAACTCATGCAATGACATGCGTATGTATCTGGGCATTCTAAGTCTCTGTCATTGATGTTACACATCCAATGACTATTTTATAAAATGAACCATGTGTCTTTATTAGGTAGATGATTTCCTAAACTCGTACTATCGATCCACCATACTGACAAGAATTTTGGTATCCCACCTCCATTTCCACTCACACCTATACATTTTTTTTTTGACTTTCACCATCAAAAGTGTATAAACTAGTAACCGGGTCTTACACCCAAAGGATAGTCTAGCCCTTATTGCTATACCCAACACAAGTTTTTCATGCAACCCGTGTAACTCAGTTAGACATAGGTCCAACTTTCTCAAGTCCACACCTCAACCACCAAAAATGGTGTTTAATCAGAAAACATGCACACACACCCACACTCATGTCAAATGGCCACAAATGTGATGTTACTCATGCATATGCAATGTAATGAACAATTGCATGTCATATAATTATGTAACCAAATTTTCAATTGCAATATCAACATCATGTTCAACATGCCATGAGCACATTGTGAACAATTTCAAATCATCAATGTAACTTATATCATCAAGTAAATAATTACATTCTAACATCATCATAAAGCATGATATATCAATTTCATTCAAATAACATACATAATCAATCATAGATATTTTATCGAGCACCCAAAATGCACAAAATCATGTAAACATATAATCATGCTCAATTTATCACATTCTCGTGAAATCATCAAATGAGCAACCCTTAACAAACCCAATTTATGCAAATTTGATTTTATACAATCTTATATCATTCCTCATACTCTAGTTCTTATACCATTCATCATACTCTAGTTACACTATGAGTATATTTTAACAAGAAATTACATCTCTAATCATGCTACTCATTTTATACGCAAACCCTAGGTCATAAATAAATCTAGTTAAGAGAATAACCCTACCTCTTGAAGCGTAATATGTGTGGTAGAAATATCAAATCACCCAAATCAAGCTTCAAACCTTGATTTTCAAAAATTTCGGTATGTAGACGTAGCTCTCGTTGCGTAGATTGACTTTTTCTCTTGGCCTAAAGTAATCTGACAAAACGTTGGCCCTAGATCGCAAGGAGAAGATGGAAGAAACCCTTACTTTCTCTCTCTTCTTCTCTCTCTCTCCAAAAATCAGCAACCAAAATGGAAAAAAATATATGAATCTAGTTCTGTGTTACATTCAAAATATTTTATTTGAACTAACAGTAAGTTAATAAGAGTTGGAAATTATGAGGCATATGCGTTAATGAGAGAAACTAAAGGAGACTTAAGTGTAATTAGGTCAGAATTTGGGTGAATGTAAAATCATATATATGGGAGATGTTTCGAGTATTGGTTTATAAATATTTAAAATCAAGAGGGATGTGTGTGAGGGAAAGAGGTGTAAGGGGATCTAAGTGGATTTTGGGAAAAAGAATGAGTCATAAGAGATGAGTGTCCCTTATAGCTCACACCCTCTATATATATGATATATATATGTGTGTGTGTGTGTGTGTGTTTAAACATGAGCTTCAGAAAGAACGAGAGATATAGATATCGATAGAGAAAAAGAGTCAAGAGAGAGAGAGAAGAGTGGGGGTTGGGAGGGAAGATAACCCAACAAAGGAGCTTCGATCTTTTGGTTCGAAATCAGTGTGGAACAAACCAATTTCCTTGGTTTCTTTGATTTTGTATAGGCTTTGCTGAAGAATTGGAAAAGAGTAACACTTCTTAGTAAGCAAATTCTGTTGATAATTCTTTGTATTTGGTTGTTTAAAAACATAGGAAAAATGTTGGGTTTGGTGTATAAAAATCTTGGTTATGGTTATAGTTTTGATCTTGGATAATGACACTGGCTTATGGTTTTGATCTTTCTAAATAAACTTATCTTAACAACCCATAAGTCCTTTAGGAGCTTGGCATGAGAAGTGATCTATTTTATGGCTTCCAGAAGTGGTATATTGTTTTTTATTTGCTTGAAAAGCTCGTAAATATTGGCATAATTGCTCAACCTTCTGGGATTTCTTGAATCTCTAAGGGAAGGGAGTAGGAATACGACATGGAGACTCCTCAACCTCTGTACATTCAGTCTCATCAAGGGAGACTTGAATAGGCTTAACCACAGGTGTAGTAATAGACTCAATAAATGCTTGTGGTGTGACTTTGTCAATTATTTTACCACTCTTTAGAGTGGTGACGGCTTGGACATATTCATGAGAAGGGTCCATGGAAACAGAATTGCCTATGTGAAACTGAACCTAAGGAGGTTTTAGTTGGGCAGGGTATTTGTCATTTTCTAGGTTGGCCATCAACTAGGTTGGTTTCTGCATTTGCCCTTTCAAATCATCTAGAGACTATGTAGTATAGACTTTGAATTCTATAAATTCATTGTAGCCCTGTGAATTCTGATTATTATATTGCATTTGGGCTTGCATGAATTAATTTAGTGTATCCTCTAGACTAGGTTTGTGGGGTGGTTGGTAAGGTGGATATTATTGTGGTTGTAGTGGTGGTGATAGTGGTTGGGCTGGTTACTATTGTGTACCCCTCCAACTAAAATTCGGGTTTTGTTTCCACCTTGGATTATATGTCCCAGAGTAAGGGCTATTATATGGCTTTTGGAAAGAGGAGACAACATTATAGTTTTCCAATAACACCTCCAGAATAGTAGGAATCGTGGTACACTCCTCAGTAGAATGCCCCATCGAATCATATATTCCACATATATGTTCGGTGGGAGACACAACAGACACTCATTGACTTTCTTCATCTCTAAAGCCTCTAGCTTTCATGACAAAGAAATCATCTTTGTCCTTAGATCATCCTTATCTCTCAATAAATACTTCCCCCCAAGGAAGTAGTTGCCCTGGTCTCTAAACTAACAGGCGAGGCCGAGTCCCACATCTAGGAACTCTCGGATAATGTGTCAAAAATTCGAAAGCCTCGTTAGGATTTTTATTCATGAACTTTACTTGTGACATCATCTTATTGAACTGATGCATAGAGGGAGATAGTTATAGAAAAAGCCTACCAGGGTCCAACTCTAAAACGCATGATGCGAACATACGTGAAGGAAATCTTTGAATCTCTCCCAGCACTAGTAGAAAGTCTCCCCATCCGTTACAGAAAAGTTCATGATCTGATGTTTTAGAGCATTAGTATGATGGATGGGGAAGAACTTTTTGAAAAATTCTTATTGTCGTGCAAACTAATTAGGGATAGAATGCGGTTTTAAAATATTAAGTCGTTGCTTGACTTTATTCTTCAAGGAGAAAGGAAAAATATTTAGCTTGGTGAACTTGGAATTATTCTGAAAGGTCTCGTATACCTCCTTGAATTCCTTCATGAGTAGATAAGGATTTTCAGAATTGAGGCCATGAAATTGCGATAAAAACTAGAGTGTACCAGGTTTCACTGTGAATCGGTAGGCATTGACATGAAAAACAAAACATGATGGGATACTGGTACTTATGGGGTGAAAATAATCCCTAATAGTTCGAACCTGCTGAACACGGTTAGGGTTATTTCGATTTGCGTTATTCATGTTGTCTCACATGTCACTACCTGTTCGACTTAGATTAAAGGTGGGGGCAAAGACTAATTGATTAGACTCTAAAGATGAAGATGAACGTACAGATCCTACAGATTCTTTAAATGGTGACTTAATATTAGAATATGAGTTTTCTCCATCAGACATACAACTATAAACTAGATGAAGATTGTGACTTAAAACAACTAGCAATAAAATAGCAAAGATTAACAATATTTATAAAACTTAAACAAAACAAACATAATTAACAAAAATCTAAAAGATAGAACGAGGTTAATTGGAAAAGTTGAGTTCTCCAAATAGCTCATTATGAGGGAGGATTCTTCTTTTTGGCTTCTGTATCCTTTCAAGTTCTCTGACAATGGTGCTAAAAACTTACTCGATCTCAAAAGGTGCACCCAAGTGCAAGTGGTCAATTGTATAATACTCGATAAGATCAAGGTAAATCCTTAGGGAAATTAGTTTGGAATTAGGAAGGTAAAAAAAAAGAAGGATTAAAGAGAATTTGAGTGTTAGAAATTTAAATAGTTTTAAAAGAAATTGCTATGAAAGACGACTATTCTCTAGCTTTGGGATCATGTATCATTCATGTAAATCAAATATCATACTTATGCAATTATAATTATTTATCTTAGTTAATTTCCAACATTAGTGTAATAAATCAAAAAATATAACTTTAAAAACCAAAGGAATTATAAGTATACCAAGAAATTATAAGTATTAATCATACCAAGAACTCAATCTTGTTAATGATTAATCAAATAAGTTTACAAAGTGTATTACTTTAATAAAATCATTTATTCAATGGAAGAATATTTGAAAAGATAAATCATTCAAGAACAAGGAAATTATAATTGCATTCATAAAATATTCCAGATATATTCATAGAAACCATACCCTAACTAGAGATTAGGAAGAGGATAACTTACTAGCCATGAGACAGATCTTCACGGAATAAAAGGTTCCAAAAGTGGCTAGGAAGAAAGATCACCCACAAACTTAAGAAAGATCCTATATATATACTAGAAGGTCTAGGGTTAGTTTGGGAGCAATCCCTTTCCAAAAAGGAGTCTTCTAAAGTCAAATCTCGTGCATCAGGTCCATAGAGGTGCGTCACGACGCCCAAATCATGTCCCTATGATCAAAAGTTACTAGACCAAACCTCATAGACGCATCCGAACGGAAGAGTTGCGTCCGGATGCAAGCCTTGAATCCTGCTCTTTGACTTGGTCAACATAACTGAGTTCGAACGATCACAAGCGTCCTAACGAAGGTACACCATATAGTCAAATGAGCGTCTACATGCACAACATCATCTGAATACCTTGAAATCTCTAGAATTGGTCTTGAAACACTCTTGTCCGAATGAAGTGATTGTGTCCGGATGCGCCTATGTATGCAGTTGGGGTCCACTTCAATCAATTGTTTGACTCTCTAAAGTAACAATTTGATCCCTTTGATTCTATGCAATCTTCAATTCATCCAATCGATTTATCAAGCATCAGAAATCAACTCAATCTCCCTATTTTACTTGATAAATCAATCGAACAAAAAAAATACCATCAAAGCATAAAATCAATAGGAAAAACAATAATTAACTCAAAATAAATACAATTCATCATAACTATTGAGAAAGGAATTGGTAAATTATTAACTATCAAGAAAGGCCATCTTTGTCGTCATTTGAGCCTTAGCCCTATTGTTTGCATATCATTGTCTCTAGAAGCCGTGTTTAAGCCTAATAATGAGATATTTTCATTTCTTGAGCCACATCATATATGACCAAGCTTAGTATAGGAAGAATATCATACACCTTTGGTTATCCTAAGTTGGAGCATTGAACGCTTATATATATGTTGTGGGGAAGATGTTGATTTGGGAATGAGTTGTTCTTACCTTTTTATTTTAGCCCCTTAAAAAACATTTACCTTTTCAAAGAGCAATCAAAAGAAAAAAGAGAAAGAAAATTTTTAAAAAAATTAAATAAATGGAATGTGCTTCTAGTAGTGAAGGGGTGAAAGGTTGAAAAGTCATAGTAAAAATTGGTGTGCAATGTAATGCTTTATCTTGGAAAACATTTTGAATTCTTGAATATCTTTAATTTCATCAAACCTTAACCCCCAAGGCCCAATTACAACCTAGGAAAGTCCTTTCTTATCCTAAAAAAGTGTATTGGTGATGCATGACTTGTGTGAATGAGGTTAGAGATAGAAGTTGTTAATCCTCTGAATCTCATGAGTTAGTTGCCATAAAGAACAATCCTCTAACTTGCACACCTTTCTCAAGTCTTCCTTTGAGCTTCGCCCATCAGTTGAGTAACTACGTTTAGGATCTCTCTTCTCCCTATGGTCGACCAACTTTGTACATTTCATTTGTTGATTTCTTGCCACAAGATCATGCCAAAATTCTTCTTCTCATTTATTGTTTATTGTATCTAACATGTGGGCATTATCTTGTTTTGAGTTAAATAACTCTTACTCATATGTGACATATGAGTGACAAGCTACTATAATCTGAGAGATCTTTTTTGATGGTATACCTTGTAAAGATTAACATTGAAATGAATCAGATTGATAGTTGAATGGGTGAGCATTTGGTGGATTGCTAATTTGGTAAAATCATTTCACATTACATACAAGTTTTCATGGTAACTTGATAGGTGTATTCTTCATATCTTGATGTGTTCTATATCTTGCTTTGCAGATGCTTATTGATTGCATATGACTTTAATTTTTTGGATTGTGATGCTCATTTTTATTATGAAATTATTATTTTGATATTCATTGACATTTGATGTTTGTGGATAGAGTTACTGTGAACCATCATGAGACTATACTCGTCCAAAGACTTGTTACATGGGCTAAATGCAATCTTGAGTCCTATGAAAGTTAATGTATATCTAGATTTAGTTTATTTTCTTGCTTTGCTTCTTCCTAGGGACTAGTAAAAGTTATGTTGGGGGTGTGATTAACCATAAATATTGCATATTTATCCTATAATTTGTGGACTAATTATCAAAGGTTTGAACTTAATTGTATATGCTTGATGTTATATTTGATTTTATCATGATTTAATTGGTGTATGTCTATTTTGCAGATAAAATGGTGAGAGTAAGAGACAAATAAGCAAATATGGGAGTGGAATACACAAAGAAAAGAAGAAAATTAAAGATTGAAGAATTGAAGGCCATATCCAGAAGTCAATTGTCCAAGTCTGGACATGAGGTTCTGTATCAGGGGCAAAATTAGGCTAAGCTCCCAGTACTTGACATTTGGATGTCATAAAAGCCATGTTTGGAAGCTTGTTGGATTGTCTATGACATTTAAACATCCTAAAAGCACCATCCAGGCGCATGTTTATGCTCCCAACCAACCAGAAAGGCTCGATTACGTGAGAAAGAGATCTTCTTCCTCTGTTGTAAAAGTGCCTTGGTACTTTCTAGGGCACAATATTACATAATCTATGTCAATAATACCTTATTCACAAGGGCACAATATAAACACATAGCATGCCCACTAATACTAGATTCCAATAAATTATACAAGTAACTTCCATACATCAAACCCAAGCTAGGAATTGATTAAATCCAGTTCTATACACCTAACCCTTTCCTATGGACACCATAGGATGGAAATAAACCAAAGTATGAAGGAACTCTACCTCTTGAAGGTTAAAATAAAGGGTAAAACCTTCAAGAACACCAACCACAATTCTAAACTCTTGATTTCTCAAAATATCTTCTTTGGATCTTCGGTGAAATTCTTCGTTTTTGGTACATAAGCATATCCCTTGTCGAAGAGATCGACTTTGATTCTTGGCTCGAGTTGATTCGAGGGATGGAGCTTCGTAGATCGTAGCGAGAAGTTTTGAAATCTCAATTTTTTTCTCTTTTTCCTCTCCTCTCTTCCTTACATGTTCACACACTGATTTCAGAAGATATTTCTTCCAAAAAATCAGATTTTTATCAATATTTATAGCCCTTGATGCTTGGTGCATGTCGCGCCACACGTCCCTTGTCCGTTTTCGGCCCGAAACTATTAATTTCATCTTGGTTTAAGTTCAAATTATTTTTATTTGAAATTTCCTTCAATTATAAGAAAATTTTATAAATTTTATTTTTGGGGACATTTGTGAGGTCACCCGACACCTAGTTGTACGTAAAACGTAAAAAATCTGACTATCTCAAAATTTGACGAAAATTTCTGGGTAACTCGGTTTCGCGATACGAATCCAAAGGTGAAGTCCGTTGTGTCATTCATGCTCTAGAGAAATACGTATTTTAAATACGCATTATACTAATAAATTATCGTTTTGCCCTTTTTAGAAAAAGTTTAAATTTACTTGGGTTTTACATATATGATTGAGAATCTGGTGAAATGAAGGAGGGGCAATAATTAACACTAAAAAGATTGCCAAAATCTTTCATTACTTTATTGATGTAACGCCCAAAAAATCACCCTGGACAACATTACAATATAAAATCATTCACATCATGATAGCAACTAAATAAATCCATTAATAAAGAAAAGTTAATTCATCATATCGAATATTTACAACATCATTCAAAAGAATAGGTCAAACAATGACCTTTACATCCCAAAAGAAGATGCCAAGTTAAGGCATTTACACCCAAAAGAATCCAACTTAATCGTGTAGCGGAATAACAAAATACTAACATGAAAATTATCTCAAAAGGTGTCTCCTAGTGTAAAATCAAAAATCACAGTGTAGACATCCCCCTCCGGCTCTACCTACCCATCTACTTGAGCTTCCCAAGTTACTTGCTCATCTATTTCGGGCTCTTACTTTATGCAGAAATCTGAAAGTAGACATTATTTATAGGGGGTAAGCACTAAGCTCTGTAGGAAAATCCTCCCAAACTCAAACAAGGTTTTGATAGCATGTAAACAAGTCGGTCTCATTTCAAAAATAGCATATATAACTTTTTGAGGTAAAATGGTGACATTTTAATAGATCTCTAGTTTACGAATAACAATAAGGTTAAACTGAAAGAAGAAACTCATTACCAACAATGAGCCATGCAATTTTTAAAAGTAAACCAATACCTCATACATGATATAATATTGTTCTCTTTGGCATGAGCATCCTTAAAAAGAACCTCTCATCCTCAAGGTTGTGTTTCTCAAGCATCCTTACAAGGAACCTCCTGAGAAGATCACATATTGCCTTTTTTTGGCATGAGCATCCTTACAATGCAACTCTCACCCTCAAGGTTGTATTTCTCAAGCATCCTTACAAGGAACCTCTTGAGAAGATCACATATTATCCTCTTTTGGCTTGAGCATCCTTACAAGAAATCTCTCACCCTCAAGGTTGTGTTTCTCAAGCATCTGTACAAGGAACCTCCTGAACGATCATATATTTTTCTCTTTTGGCATGAACATTCTTGCAAGGAACCTCTCACCCTCAAATTTCATCCAAACAACTATACAAAAAATACAATACCAACAATTTTCTCAAATAACCAACCATTCCACAAATCCTCAATTTTTTTCACACGTATTATTTCCATAAAGCAATCGAAGAAAAATGTAAGAGATCATCAATAATATAATTTCATTACTCAACACAAAGCACTAGAGTTTCGAAATAAAAAACAAGGAAGAATCAAGAACAAAATTCACTTCTCTTGAGAACTAGGGTTTGAAAGCAAGAAAAAGAGATTTAAGAGCTATTTCACCATAGCTTTGTTTAAATCATGTTAATCTTTGCAAGAATACCAAATAATGATAGTTTTATAGCACATATATTTGATCTAAAGTCAAAAGAATACATATAGACATAAGCCCTAGCCTCAATATAAGAGAAAGAGAAGAAACCCCTACCTTAATCTTGAGATTGCTCTTCTTTGAAGTGTAAATCCCTTTGAAATCTTGTGTTTTCTCATCCTTTCTCCCTCTCAAAGGTTTTCTAGGGTTAGAGGTGCCAAAATAGGGCTAAAGGAGGCATCCTAATGTATTTATAGGGCAAAAATGGACCACAAATCACGACTTTAAAATGTCAGGCGTCTTTCGGTAGTACCGGTATGATACAGTACCGGTATGGCAAACTCACTGGACCTCGGGGTACCGACATACAGTACCAGTACGCTGTACCGGTACGATTTTCTCAGTTTTGCCTATTTCCTCTGTTTTTTATTTTCAATCCATTCCAATTCCTCCCAAAACCAACCTAAACTTATACAACATACATTTGTACATCAAACATAGTTGGTTTAAGTTCTATTACAAACTACTTCATATCTTCCTAAGTTAAAACTAAGTTTTTAGCTAATATTTACAACGTTAGCATTTCCTACGTTTATAACCTATATGGTTCATTCCTACGCCATTACGTATGTTAAATTACTAAATAATTTTATCATTATATCACTATAACACACGGGGGGGTTTATAGTTGAAATGTCTACTTATAGTTTCACTAGAATTCTACGAAGGCCCTTGTTGAATTTTATTTCTTTCATTATGACCAATGATCTAAAAGAAATATAGCCATCTACTCTTCCACACTTGCTTCACGATTATCTTTCTATCTTTTTGTTTAAGCTCTCAAAAAAGTTGTAAGAATACATGTTTTTCCATCCAAAATAATTCAAGTCATTGTTTATGATGTCCATCTAATTCGTCCATGAAAAATATATGCCTTTGATAAAGAGAATCTCTACAAGGGTTTTTCACCATGTGATTTTCATAGTATTGACTAATTGTATCAAGTGCGAAACTTACTAAGGCAATAGCTAATACATCTTCAAAGTATTTATTAAATTTGGAATCTACATTTGAATCCATGTGATGCTAATAGTAACATAGAAAAGTATATTAATGCTACGTGATTGAAGTTTTATACCTTCATATATATAAATTTAAAGAGCACACATAAATAATTGCAACTACCTCACACATGTAAACTCATACCTCATAAACATCATAATTAGTTATAATTTCATTCAAATTCACATAGCAAAAAAAAAAAATTAATTTCATGAATTAGAAAAATAGTCCGAACAAATGTTATTAAAGCATAAAGAAAATGAAAATTGAGTCGACCATTAACTTTAGGTCGATAAATCCAAAAGCAATGGGAGAGAAAATGCCTAAGAGTGAGATGTATCTTAGTGAATCTTCTAATTATGTAGCCACAAAAAATGAATTTCATTAATTAGAAGTGCTAGAAGCACTTCCGATTGCTCCTTTGCAAAGAATGATTTACAATTGAACATGTAAAGATCTCTTTTTCTTAGAACTTACTGACATCTCATTTAGGATTTCAATGCCCTTAGTTATGGTACATGTAAATTCATTGCATTTAAACCTTGCACACCTATTGATTTGATTGCATCACATATACGATTAAGACGTTTATCCTTTTTTGTAGCAGATGAAACCTTTCGACGTTAGTCAGGTGGTGGAATCTCATTTGTAGTTCTTCTACCACAACGCGCATCATGTTCAACTTACACCTGTGTCTCTTGACCCAATTGTATGTTAATCTCTTAAAAAATATTTTCGTCACTTTGGCATTGCCCAACATTGTCATTGACAATAATCCTTTTGAAGGTGCCCATGGAGCTTTACTAATCCCCATTCTCTCTTTAAATAAAGCAGCTAGTTCTTCTGAAGGATCAATTCCTTCAAAGCAAAACTGAATTGCATATGGATTATACTATACCAAGTATAAGCATGCTTTTCAACATATGCTTGGACGAGTATAAGATTTACAAAGAAAGACTAATAGTGACACTTTTTTGTCTTTAGCTTGAGAAACTCAAAAATGGAAGTACGAGTATGTCATATCTCATCATGTTAGGGATGCTTATTTTCCCAAACATCAAAATCCACTAGCATACATATCTATCCTATTTTTGTTTGTATTTCTCTCTCCCCCTTTACTCTATATGAAATCAATGCTATTTCTTCCTAAAGGGTGAGTTTTGCGAGCCATTTCTCCCCTCATTATTCTCCCATTTTATCTATACAGATCTATGGTTTCTCTCTCTCTCTAATTTATGTCAGAAGAAAATATGTTGGGTATGTGCTACAAGGATTCAAGAAGGTAGTTTAGTTTTTGTTGTTCTAGGAAGGGAACTCTATGTGGATCTACCCTCACGATTATACGCATGGAGCTTAAGACACTATACCTAGAGGGGGAATAGATTTTCAAATTTAGCCAAAATTGATTACTAATTAAAAACCTATATCTACCACAATGAACTTTTCTAAATCGAATGCATAAATTAACAATGAGAATCCCTTTTAGACGCCATAACCCATGCCACACATGATGATTGATTTAGATTAATCTTCAATTAATTCGCTCAAAATCAATCTGACGTCGATCCCAAACCCAAAACACAACTATGTATGGATAAATATTCAATCAATCAAATCCAAAAACACATACTCACAATCAGAAGTATATATAGTAAACAATGAAGAGCACACCCGATTTGGTGATGCAAAAACCCTTCTCGGGGAAATACATCAGGGAGCCACTCAAAATTTATCAAAACCTAATCCATTAGTCGCTAAACTAAGTTAATATACAAGTATTCAAGACTCATACCTCCACCAATATATTAGTTAAATGCTTATTTCCTTGTTGTCTCTCTGTCGAAGGCCCCCTTCCAATGTTTAGTGTAGGTTCACTTGGACCTCTCCGCCGCACGATTTATCTAGGTCTCGAGCGATTATGTGCATACCAACAATCATGGTATCCACACACCAATGGATTTATAAAACAATCAAGACCTTCAAATCCAATTTGTGAGGTTGGATAGAATCTCTAGTGGCAGCCTTTGAATCTTAGGGATCTAGGTTGTGGTGAAAACTCTCCAGGTAGAAGTATGATTTTCTCTCTTGAAAATCTCACTAGAGGCTTAACCTAGATGTGAGAAAGTGATTAACCCTAAAATGCTGCATCGTTTATGTGAAAGACTGCGTAAATTTGAATTTTTTCAGAAAAAGGGCAAAATGGTCATTTTGTCACTATAATGCAGAATTAAAATACGTATTCTTTAGAAATCGTATGACACAACAGACTTCACCGTTAGATTCGTATCAAAAAATCTAGTCATTTTGATGAATTTCATCAAATTTTGATGTATTCAAATTTTCACGTTTTACGAGACAATTAGGTGACGGATGACCTAACAAAGGTCCTACAAAATAAAAAATTTAAAATTTTCTTATAATTGGATAAACGTTCTATTTAAATTAATTTATACTTAAATCGGGATAAAGTAAAACGTTTCAGGACAAAAACAGACCCGGATAAGTGAGGGGCGTGTGACGCAACTCGGGCCAAATCTTTAAAATTATAAATATGGCTAAATAATAGATATTTCAGCCAAAATATCTCTGCATTTCCTAGCTTAAAAATTTGGAGAGAAAGGGAGGGAGAAAAGAGAAAATCCAATCTTTGTTTCTTAGATTCACAGAGTTTCGTCGGTCGAAATCCGTCGAGTCAAGACTTAAAGTCAATCACCTCGATGAGGGCTAAGTTTATGTACCAAGAATGAATGATTTCACCAAAGATCCAAAGAGGAGCCATGAAAAAATCAAGAGTTTTGGGACTTGGGAGGTGTTCTTGAAGGTTCTACCTTCATTTCTACGTTTCAAGAGGTAGGACTTTTCCTACTTTGGTTTATTCCTACCCTATGGTGTCCATAAGACAAGGGTTGGGTGTATATGTGGTATGTATTTGACCTAGGACTTAATTATGGTTATGAAAATGAGGAACTTGCTATGGAAATAACCTAAACTAATTTCTAGCTTGAATTCAATAAGTGAAAGTTCTTGTGTGATTTCTTGGAACTTGGTATTGTGTGGGCATGTTATTGTTTATATTGTGCCTCAAAAGTGTTTGATTAAATGCCTTGAATGACTGAAGTGATTATTTTAATGAAATTGAAATAACATGTTTGGAGTTTGTTGTTGATATGTGGACATATGATTTATGGTATGTTAGCATAAATGATTCATGGAATAATATGCATATGATATAAATTCCTATGGAATATGATGATATGTGATAAATATTGCTCATGTGGCATTCATTACATTTGGGCATAGAATGAACATCACATTCATGGGCATGAGTCATGAGTGTGGATGTGTGAGTGCATGGTTGATCAACAACATACTTGATGGTTGATAAGCGGGCTCAATACTGTTAGTCCAAGGTTCAACAGAGTCACACGATTGCATGCATGAAAAAACTTGTGTCGGGTATAATAAGAAGGGCTAGAAGACCCCCTCAGGTGCAAGACCTGATTATTGGTTTATTCACTTCTATCGGTACAAGTCCAAAAAGTGAATTAGGCGTACGGAGCCGGCGGTGAAATTCTAAAATCCGTCGCCCAAAAAAGACATAAGATTTTATTTTATGAACATTCTCTTGGATGTGCAACATCCAATAATGTTTGATTTTATAAACATATGACTTTTATTTCAAACAAACATTGGAGGTGCTTCATCAATAATGAAGATTTTGGAGATGTGCATTGCATTGCGTTGTGGGAGCCGGTGAGGGCTCGAGTTGAATTGCATGAGTGAGTCTCATCTCATATCATGGCATGACATGGTAAAGTTTCAACATTGAATTACACAATTCATGTTTGAAATGGATAAATGTTGTTGATTGTTGCATGTGTACATTCCATATGTATCTAGGTGAGGAGTAGCCTCTGTAGGGGATACTCTATTGAGTGTGACTCACCCTATACTCAAAATAATTTCAGGTGCAGGATACACACCGGTGGACGGTCCTCATTCGGAGCCATAAGTGTGAAGAGAGGCCGGATTGTGGCCTTTAACCTTGAGTTTTTGTAAAACATTTATGGAAGCTTAGTTTTTGACATGTAAATTTATGTAAATGAATGTAATAGAACTTGTATGTATCAATTTTTTTATAGCAAATGATGTTAAACATGTATTGGACAAATGTGAAAGGGTTTGGAATGGGTTTGAAATAAAAAATAGTTGAAATAGGTAAAAATCGGCAGTGTACCAGTACGCTGCTGTCCAGAGAGTTAAACATATTGGTAAGCGTACCGGTACGCCTAACTCCAGTGAGCAAACCGTATTGGTACGGTTTCTAAAATTCTGAAATTTTAAAGGTGTTTTGTCATGCTCTCAGCCTAGGTTTTCCTTCCCTCAAATGATGTAAATGGACCATAATGGAGGGTAAATCATGGTATATTGGACCTTAGTTGGGTCCAATGAATAATTGAACCCTGATTACATTTATGGGTTATAATCCCGGTTAAGGGGATGCTATCACGTGGTGTTGGGTTATATGACATTCACGGGTACTTTCACGGGTTGATGGGTCATTAACGATTGATAATGGACCCCCGAATTTTGGGGCGTCATAGCTTGGTATCAAAGCTTAGGTATACGAATTACCTATGACTTGATGAATATTGGGTCTAAATTATTATATTCATTGTGCATTCATGTTATGTATTTTATATGCTACATGATTATGTGCTATGTGTTATGTGAATTATATGCATGGTGGAAAGTATTCTAACCCTAGTGTTTAGAAAACATAACCTTGGGTTCAAAAAAAGGGATGAATGAGATAGTTCTAGGTATAAATGTCTACTAGTGGGTGACATACGCTCTACTAGTAAGACAATGAAAAAATTCTCAAAGTTTAAAGTTGATCCTTGTCTTGGGATACTATGTGAGACTTTATTGTTATCTTACTTGTGTGTAGATGACAAATAAAGGAAGGGGACGTTGAGGCGGTGGGTGGAACAACCAACCACCACCGGCCTTTGATCACCAAGCCTTTGTGGAGGCTATTGGTGAGACGGCTGCTACTATCGCACAGGGTAGTGCTACAAGTGGTACTATTGCACAGACTAGTGCAAATGTGGGCCATCGAGGCTCTAGTAACCTCCAGAAGTTCAAGGCACACTATCCTCCTACTTCATGGGTGGGGCGGATCCGATGGTGGCTGACCATTGGTTCCGACAAGTTGACAAGGTCTTATGGGTTATGGAGATCACCTCCGACGTCACTAAGATAACGCTAGCTACTTTCCAGCTAGAGAGAGAATCCCAATTGTGGTGGGATTGGGTAAAGGCCTCGAGGAACTTGGAGGCAATGATATAAGGAGATTTTCGAGAGCTCTTTATGGGCAAATATTTTTCAGTGTCTGTCCAGCAAGCTAAAGCTTGAGAGTTCCTAGATTTGAAATAAGGGACTATGACGATGTTTGAAAATGTGGCTAAGTTTTCGGAATTAGCCCATTTCGCTGAGGACTATGTGACCACAGATATGGCCAAGGTGAGGAAGTTTGAGGATGGTCTAAAGTTATCCATCCGGGGTAAAATTGTGGGTCTTTTTCTTTAAGACTTTGACTTGATGGTCGAGACAGCTATGGCCATTGAGAGAGAGGTGGACGACGCACGAAACATCTGGGAAGCGAGTCTTAAAGACAGGAAAAAGGAGGGCTAATCCTCTTCTTCTAGTTTGGAGAAGAAACAAAGGACTTCGAATTCACAGGGCCGCGACTATCAAGGCCAAGGCCAAGGTCAATCCACCCAAGGCGGGGGAAATCTGAGGCTTTCATATCCGGCAGGCCAAAGGGCATGTTTCTATTGTCACCAACCTGGGCATATGAAGCGGGATTGTCCTCAGCGGCAGGGATCTCAGAGATATGGAGCATCCCAGTCCCCGTCTTCGGTGGAACATGCATAGACCCTAATCTATAAAACAAAAAGCAAACTGTTAGTACTAATATTTACAATTAAACACTTACAAAAACTTTTTAAGGCACATATTCTGGTTCCATTAATTGAATGGAATCCACATTTTAAACAAATCCATTATGATATGACTTAAGCCTTTGATCATTTACTTTGAAAATTCTTCTCGCTAACGGATTCTCAATTTCAATTGCTCCTTGTTCAAAAACTAGTTTAACAATATAGGGTCTTGTCCATCTTGATCTCAATTTTTTTGGAAATAGGCAGAGCCCTAAGTTATACAACTTGACTTTTTGAGAAGGTATAAAGGACTTCTGCACAATATTTTTATCATGAAAATTTTTTCGTTTTGGACTTGGAAATCTTTGCATTTTCATATGCTTCATTTCTTAGTTCTTCCAATTCATTAATTTGAAGTTTGCGAGATGCACTTGCTCTGTTAATATCAAAATTCCTCATTTTGTTTGTCCAGTATGCTCAATGTTCTAATTCTACAGGCAAATGATATGGTTTACCATGAACTAGCCGATAAGGAGACATTCCCAAAATAGTTTTATATGCAGTTCCGTAAGCTCAAAGTGCATCAAGACCAATCCTTGTGATCTAGATTGGCTGTTTTCTCCAAAATATATTTTATCACTCAAAATACTTAACATACAACGTTGAAAAGTGGCTGGTACATTACACAATGCAAATGAAATTCTTTTTATAAGTAAAAGTGCCAAAGGGAGATGCAAATGTAGTTTCCTATTGGTCATAAATTGCTATTTCAATCTGATTATAGCCGAAATATCCATCCAATAAATAATAATATGCTTGTCCAACTATTTTTGCCCAAACATGGTCTAGGAAAGGTAGGGAAAATAATTTTTTCTGGTGAGAGAATTCAGTTTCCGCCAACCAGTGACTGTACACTTAGGGACTAATTCATTTGCTCTAGGTACTACTTATGTACGGCTAACCCATTTAATATGGGTGTGTTTGGATAGTGGGATAAGGTGGGTTAACACAATAAGGATAGACTAACAATGTAGTGGGACCCACAAAAAACTTTGTTTGAAAAGACAAAAATGAGGTAAGATATATATCTCGGGTCTAAGCATTACCCGACTGCTACAGTCGATATTAACCCTCTCACATGGGTTAAAATTAACCCACCTCCCCCTGGGTTTAAATCCCTATTGATAGGTTTTCTATGGGTAATGACATATTTACCTCTCATTTCTTCCACTTGTTTCACGCCATTTCTGGGTTTGGTTACTCTGTCATTTTTGGGTTTAGTTGCTCTGTGAAGGCGACGATGAAATAGAACAAGAAGCTGCTTCAGGCCATCTTGGTCCCTCTTTCTCTCGGTTTGACTTATATACTATTACGATGAAGGTCAAGGGTTTTTGAATTGGATTTTTTTTATTGTGGTTGGGGATGGGCTGATTTTCAAAAAAATCAGCCTGTGTGAGTTTATATATATATATCTCTGTGTGTGTGAGAGAGAGAGAGAGATGATTTGTGTGTGTATGTATATATATGTCTCTGTGTGAGTGTATACCCAACTGTCATGGAGAGAGAGAGAAAAAAAGGGTTTAGGGAAGAGGAAATGGATGGTTCTGGACGAATTTTATGTGGCTAAGACATGGATGGTTGTGAATGTAAATTGATGTTTGTTGGAGTGGTTTTTCCCAAAAAAATGTTAAGGCGTAAAATGGTCAAGTTAACATAAATAATGTTTTTGATATCATTCATAACTGTGAGTCTTACAAAATGAAAATTTACTTGCCAAACAACGGACAAGACATATATCCAAACCAATGCAAGTGAGTGGTGGGTTAGGCATGGGTAGGAATGGATATAAATTTGATATCCTATCCAATCCTTTACGAGCATCCAAACACACCTTATAAGATATTGGATATATAATATCAACGTCTAATAGTTTAAGTACTTTAGCTCGGACTATTTTTTTCAAATGTGGATTTAACCTTCTTTGTGACTGTCGAGATGGTTTAGAGCTTTCTTCCATGTATATATAACGAGTACAGAGAAGATGTTATTCCCTTTATATCTGCTACCGTCCAACCGATAACACTTTGATGATTTTTTTAACTCTTATCAATTGCTTTTCTTAGACTTCTGACAATTTTGAAGATATTATCACTGGATGAATTTCATTCTCCCCCAAGAAGATATATTTCAAGTCAGCTGGAAGAGGATTTAACTCAGGTTTGGGGACTACAACACTAAACTCTACAAACATAGTTCCAGAAGGCAATAACTCTTCAAATTTTGGAATCCATGTTCCAATAATTGATATATCTACTGACTCAACATTATTTATAGACTCTAATTCATGTGACTCTTTCTTTGTACAAGCACTTTGAAATAGATTTTGAGTTAAGGACTCAGTGCAATTTACTTCACTCAATTCTTCTTCCTCTCTAGGTTGCTTAGCAATATCAAACACATTTAATTCTAATGTCATATTTTCAAATGAAAGTTTCATAATTCTATTCCTACAATTGATAAATGCGTTTGATACAGCTGGGAACGATTGCCCTTAGATGACATGAAATTGTATAGAGATGTAAAACCGGTTGTGTATCCAATACAATAAAATCTATTAGAAAATAAAATTTATCAATTCGAACAAGTACATCTTCCTTAACTCTCCTCGAAAATTTCACAGAATGGTCCACCAATTGCAATGTGACATTTGTGGGTTTTAATTCAACTGCTCATAGACAGAGTATGGTAACATTGGCTCCAAGATCAAGCAAAGCTTATTAAATCCTAAAGTTCCCGATTCTGCATGAAACTATAGGACTCCCAGGATCTTTGTACTTGAGAGGGGCCTTGTGCTGAATGATAGCACTAGCCTGTTCAGTGAAAAATACTCATTTTTACACATTGATCATTCTCTTAACTATGTTGAGATCTTTTAAAAACTTGGTATCAGATGGGACTTTCTTGATCGCATCCAACAGGGGGATATTAATCTTTACTTGCTTAAACAATTTGAAGATTTTTGCTTGATTGTTCAATGGTTGATTTCTTAACTCTTTGAGGAAAAGGTAAAGGAACAAGACTTGATTTTTTCTTTTCATCTGGCAACTTTGTTTCCTTTTCAATCAATGATTTAGGCTCAATTGGTTCATTAATAGGAATTAACTCAGCTGTGGGCTCAAAGGTTTTGGCTTTAATGATTTTGTTAATTACCTTACCACTTCTTAGTGTGATAATTGATTGTACTTGACTTGGAGTAGGTTCGAAAGACAGGAAATTAGCCTGGTTTTAACCCTGTAGAGGTTTGGGTTGAGATGGGAATTTTTCCTTCTCTTTTGTGCTCGAAGATTGTGTTAACTTGGTTAGATGACTTTTGATATCCTCAATATTTTGTGATGCTTGAGCTTTGAAATCATTGAATGCCTGAGTAGACTAAGTATTAAAACTCATTTGATTTTGAATTAATTGGTTCATGCTGTCCTCGAAACTCCCCTTATGTGGGAGTTGATAAGGTTAATATGGCTACCGAGTCTAGGGTTATGGTGAAGGTGGACCTGTTGGCTGACTCACAGGCTGTGTTTTACCTACTAAAATTCGGGTGATTCTGCCACCCAAGATTATAGGTTTCAGAGTATGGATTTGAATTAGGCTTGTTAAAGTTTGAAATGGAATTCGTTTGTTCCATCAAGACCTCTTTGAATACTGGAATGGTGGGACATTCCCCCGTGAGATGTCTTGACAAAGCACAGATTCCACATAATTGATCAGTAGGTGATATAATATAAACTTCTTTAACTTTTTTAATCTCTAGAGGTTCAAGCTTTTGAGACAAAGTAACCATTCTGGACCTTAGGTGATCATCATTTTTTAACATATATTTTCCTCCTTAGGATGAAGTTGGCTTAGTTTTGACAATATTTAGTAAGGCCGAGTCCCACATTTGGGAACTTTCAGAAATGGTATCAAAAAACTCAAATGCTTCATCGGGACTCTTACCCATAAATTCTTCCTAGGCCATCATTTCAACAAACTGACGCATTGTGCATGAGAAGGCATCATAAAAGAAACCAACTAAAGTCCAACTTTCAATGCATGTTGTGGGCAAGCTTGTAGAAGATCCTTAACCCTTTCCAACATTGATAAAAAAGTTGCTACTTCTTTCATAGAAAAATTCATGATTTGGCGTCTCAATGCATTAGTGTGGTGCACAAATTTTTTTTTTTTGAAAAATTAGATTTGTAAAACTTGCCAACTTGGAATGGATTGAATTTTAAAGAATTTAGCCACTATTTAGCCTTATCCTTCAAAGAGAAAAGAAAAAGTTTCAATCGGGCAATTTCAAAATTATCTTTCAATACACCACATACTTCCTTGAATTCTTTCATATGCAAATAGGGTTCTCAGACTGAAGACCATAAAACTGTGATAAAAGCTATATTGTCCCTACTTTAATGTTAAAATTTTGGAGCTTTAGCGGAAAAAGTAAAACACGAAGGGACACTAGTGTATGTGGGATGCAAATATTTTCTTAAAGGTCTGACATTTTGAACTACCTCTTGTTCTCTTTGATTATTATTAGCAATGCTTAACTCAAAAGAGTCTGATGATGCTTGGGATGACAAAGATGACAAAGATGAAGGACTAGATTGATTTACAGACCTTAGTGATAACTTAACAGACATAAACAATTAAAATACAACATAGTGTATACACATATAATACAACTAAACAACTTCCCTATTCATTTTGAAATCACCATAACTCCCCCGTAACGGTGCCAAAAAGCTTGATCTGACTTGAATTAAATCATACACCCAAGTATAAGTAGTTAAATTGTAGTATTTCTTGGTTTAAGTTCATGGTCGAACCTATAGGGAGCTAATTGTTGGTACTCAAAACAGAAAAAAGAAAAAATTGTTGTGTGTGTAGTGTGCAATGAAATAGCTTGTGATGTGAGCTTAGAATTATCAAATAAATACTTAACTAAAACTTTGGATAATAATGATATAATGTGCTCTTCAGTTTGGCGATCCAACATGCATTATATTCTTTGTTTATGCAAATGCCACCTTACAACAAGTAACCCTCATTTTACTAGAAAGTTAACCGGTAAGTTTGATGTATAATTGAACCATATCACAACAACTAGTTAGGTTAGCCAGAAGGTCTATGTACCATGCAACAATTAAATAGCCCTAGTAAACCTAAAGGTGAACTATTTAAAAGGTTTACTCTAGCTATTCGATTGGTAGGTTGATGATTCAATGAAGACAGATTTTCAGTTTATGTATTGAATCAAAAACATTGGCTATGACGAGATTTAACCCATCTATTGCCAATCTGTTGTTTGTTACATAAAGCCCAACTATGTGCATCACCGTATCATGCATGAAGTATGTAATAATTATAGATAAAATGGTTGCATTAGGCTTTGCTCGGTGTTCATAACCATGAGCATATTATAATTATAACCATCCATCAATTAAGAAAGGTATAAACATTAAAGCATAAATAAAATATCGACATTTCCATAAGTTAAACAATATTACACATGCATTCACCCTTCACCAAAGAGTATAAATGGACTACTCATGTTTCATTACTATAGATGAGCCAGAAGAATGAGGTCATCCCATTATAACCGAAAACAAAATACAAAGAGTCCTTTCCCAAGGAACAGTTGAAACACTACCACTCTATATACCATTTAGGGCACAAAAGTGAGAGAGGTTCAACCTTCTAAGTAGAAAGGATAAAAAGAAATATAGAAGTAAGAAAAGTTTGGTTGAGAAATGATTAGGGCATGGCTTATTTCTTGTTGATTGAAACACTCCTTAAAATCTCTTTTTCCTTCCCTCATTTTCTTTCATCTCTTGCACTGGATTGAACTCTAGTGAATTCCTTTAAAATGAACTAAAACAGGCTATTTATAGGCACCGAAAGGGCGGTAGATGCGGTTGACACCCAAGCTGCTCAAATGGACTAATGAGAGAAGAGAGAGAGGAGAAATATGGTTTAGCCACCGTTCGGACGCCACCATCACTGCTCCGAATGTGGGGATTCTTTAGTTTTCCATGCTTGGCAGCCTCCTTGTTTGACTCTTTGACCTCTTAATTACACTTGCCTCCCCTTTTTATTCAGCCTCTGCACTTTTGCCTTCTTAAACTTCCTTATTTATGCTTGAAACCCTACAAAACACATGAACTACAAATTAACCCTAATACTTTATAAATTAATCATTTTAACCTAATTTAAGTATTTAATCCTAAACCCCAATGTATTTACGTACTATTTAGGGTTAATCAATTAACATGAATGGAAGTATCATTGTCGCTTCATATTTATCTTTTTGAATAGATTTGCAAGAGACTTGCAAAACTCAAGTTTGGGGGCGTGATAAGTGCGTAATATTGCATATTTAACGGCCTCACTACATTCATTTTAGCTTGTTTTTGTAATGGATTATTGGGAGTTAGTTTAAATTGGAGATTAATGGAGAAATGTATGATTGCGGCTGATTGGATTATAAATATAGGGTTTTAATCAATTTGCAATGTGTTAGGGACAATGGGCGAGAAAGTAACTCAAGAAAGAAGGGCCAGAAGTGTGGAATGCAGAAAAGTTAAAGAAAGTAGAAAGGTACCGATACCTAATCACTTAGTACAGATACCTGAGTCCATTGGAAGATAGGTACCAGTACCTAAAACTGTGCTTTAGCCTTTTCTAAAATTGAACAAATGAAGGAGGTACCAATACCTTTATTACTTGGGATTGGTACCTGAGTCCATTGCCAAAAGGGTGCTAGTACCTCATCACTTGGTACCGGTACCTAAAGCCCAGATTTCCTAGATTAATTCTCCACGAACCAACTAGCTACAAGGGCTTAACTTAATATGTCTAATCCATGTTTTAACTTTGCCAACACTCCTGCTTGATTCCATTATCTCTATAATTAGCCTATAAGCATGAAGATGTGGAGGGATAATGATGAGATAAGAGGAGAAGGAGAGTGGTTGGAAAGGGCTAGGAGGCTATACCTTGGCTGACATTGGAAGAATTTTTGGACAAC
>CM042196.1:13090602-13119454 GCA_023539305.1 Ilex asprella
AGCTCACACCACAAGCAATCTAACATCAAACTACTCCAAACAAACCACTTTACTATTTTTGGTTTTTATTTTAATTTTATTTTTTTTATAATTTTTTTTACAGGAATTACTTAACTCTTCGTGGGATCGATACTTGGACTTAAAAACTGAGAAAACTATAATTCGACCACCTATACTTGGGTGTAATATTATAATATAATTCAGACACACAAAAAGTGCGAATCACAACACAATTCGGTTGTGTGTATATGACTTATAAAAGTTGATGAGTGTCACTCTCCCTCGAATTCAATGCAAGGAGTGAGAAAATTGTGTATGGATGAAAAAAAATGTGTGTGCAAAAATGCTCTCCAAGCATAGAGAGACTCGCTTGGAATGAGTATTCCAAGGTCATCTCCTTAGGAAAAGTGAGGTCGGGTGTTTAAAGGGTGATTTGTGAAAAAATAAAAATTGAAAAATCTTGTTATTTGAAGTTTGGTGAGTTGTGAGTTAAGAAATATGCCAAAAAGCAAGATTGGCTAATCTATAGCGGTCATTCCAATGGGAATGCCAAATCAACTCATTTCATTCAACTAATGGCGTCTCGGTGTTTGATTGATTTATAGTAAGTGAGGGACTAATATAGTTGTGTTGGGCAAGAACATACCCCATAACAAATCTACGGTGTATCAAAAGCTCACAACCACGTCCGTACTTAACCTAGTCAAACCAAACACTTTACACTACGAGGAAGAATGGAAGAGAGTCGATTTCACATACCCAAGAGGAAATCCTTCTTGGATTAGCCAACTAAAAGTTTAGCTATGCATGATAAAAGCAAGAACAAACATGAAGTAGAGAAACATGGTAGTGAAATCAAGCATGGATTTGTATGAATTTAAGAAAAGGTTTAAACTACAAAAAAAAAAAAAAACCATTCATACCCAAAATGTAATGCTTAAAGGAAATAGAACCCAAATGTAGATATAAACGACAAGAAACTTAGCTAAGCTTAATTAAAAATTGAATAAAGGAGATTAAAGTGCAAATGGGAAATATTATATGTGAAATTGAGCTTATTACAATGAAAATGGTGATGGAAAATAAAAACCTAACTTTCTCTCTCTAGAACTTCATCTTCTACCTTGGACCTTCTCTCTTTAAAAGTATGATGATTTGAAATTGTGTGTAGCAACTCTATATTTTCATCCATCCCCCTCTCTCATAGCATGAGTGGAGGAGAGAGATTGTCCACAAAAAATTCCAAAATCAGTTAAATAGTGGTCCTCATATGCTTTCCAACCACTCTCCCTTTCTCCGTTGGCTCCTGACTCCCTCATGCTTCAAATTTGAATGTAAGGATTAGGAGATCGTCATGGGGTGTTAGAGATGTTAGAGCATATACTAGATGACAAAAGGTAGGCCCTCGTAGTTGGTGGAGTCGTTTGGAGAAGGGTCTGGGCTTTCTGGGCATCATCTACTAGTAGCTCGTAGGTGATGATTAGTAATTAAAAGTAGCAATATACTTTGCCTTTTGGGACTAATTGTACTTTGATGGAGTTTAATTGATGTCATTTCAGATCTTAAAGTGAACAAGAGGTCAAGAACAACAAGTATCACATTTGAGTGTAACACCAGTACATTAGGGAACAAAATTGGAGAAGTTTGGAACAAAGCAAGCACATTCGAACGCCAACTAGCGTTCGAACGTCCCTCTGGGGCATGACATGATCAGAACACTAAAACATGTCATGTTGTAGAAAATCTCTGAAGTACTTGAGTACAATGTTTGAATGCCAACTCACGTTCAAACATCCCTCTGATTTGATTGAAGGCCAGACCATTGCATAGAGTGTGGAAATGAACTTCTCAGAAAGACCACAGGCCAATTGACAGAAGACCAAAGGGCACTTGAGTGTGAAAGGCAAACCCCATCTAGCGTTCGAACGCCCATAAAGAAAAGACAGAAGACACATTCGAACGATAAGAGACGTTTGGATGTCCATAAAGCAAAATAGAAACAACGTTCAAACGTCAACTCACGTTCGAACATACTCCATAGACTGCCTGCAAAGTAGTTGGTTTTCACTTGGACTTGGACAGCATACACTATTCATTAATTATCTCTTATCTTTCCCCTCCCCTTCCTTGCCTATAAATACCCCCATTAGGGGAGCTTCTAAAGGAGGATTTTTTCTCTTATAAATTAGAAATCTAGAGCTTGGTTTGTAGGCTTAGACTACACCAAGAACTAGTAAGGAGTTGGTATGGAGGCTTAGAATCCCACTCATTTTGATTAATCTTAGATGTATGTTATATTTTCTTGTATTACATCTTTTGGTTGAGGAAACAACCCTCCATTTGTTGGTTAAGGAAGCAACCCTCCACTTGTTGGTTGAGGAAGCAACCCTCCAACTTTTGGTTGAGAAAGTCACCCTCCAAAAGTAACTAGCTTACTTTTACTTTCATTATTCTTGTCTTTCACTTCCATAGCTTGAGTATCATTCTTTCTTAGAGGAGTGTGCTTGGTGAAAACCGTTGTATGTTTTCCCTAGCCTCCGCACATCACTATCAAATGTATATATGGCTTATGTGTGGAAGGAGTGGCACTCTCCCTCAGAATGATGTGCGAAATTGGGCAACAGAATGGTTGTAATGAAATGTATGAAATGAAAATGAAATGGAATACGTGCTTACAAAAGTGGTCCCCAAGCGAAAGAAGTCTTTTGAATGTCATTGCTTTACTTGGAAAAGAATTCCAAGGTTGTCTCCTCATGGAAGGAAAATTCAAGTTTGTGAAGGTGATTTTGTTAAAACGAGAGAAGTGTAAAATCTTTTGTTTGAGTTTTGGTGAGTGAAGTTGGTGAATTGAAATGCAAGAAAATAAGTGTTGGCTAATACAAAGGGTTCACTCCAATGAGAATGCCCAATCAACTCGAAACCTTCCTCCGAGGGTTTATAAATGAACGATTGATTTGTGGGAGGCTAGAGATGAGATAATGAGGATCCAAGCATAAACCGTGACCAGACCTACGGAATATCAAAGACTCACAACCGCATCCACTCTCTACCCAGTCAAACCGAACCATCGTACACCGAGAGAGGAAAGAAAATGAGTTGAAATGAAAAACCCAAGAGGAGGTCTCCCTTGGATTTGCCAACTAAAAATCTAGCTACTCATAAAAGCAAGAAAGAAAAGCATAATGTAAAGAGACATAATGAAGATATGAAGCCTGAAACTTAAACTAATGCAAGAAAACTTGACCTATGAAGAAAAATATTTAATACACATTTTAAAGCTTGAAGTGAAGAAAACTTAACATAGCAATGGTGAAATGTAAAATGTAGAACTAAACTTGAAATGAACTTGAAATAAATGACATTAAGGTGCAAGAATCATGGATTATAAGAAATTTAAAGCTTACAACAATTGAAATGGAAAGGAAAATGCAAAAACATAAGCTTTCTAATTATTGTTCATCATCTTCTTCCTAAGCTTAGGTAGTCACCCTTTGAAATGGTTGTGAATGCTGAATATAGGGAGTGTGAGAGCCTTCAATTTCGTCCATAGGGATCCCCAGGTTTATGTGGAAGGCCTCCCATCCGTAGGACGTGGAGTTGATGCATTGCACAGGCTAGGACAAGCCAACCCTACAACACACCATGGCAACTCCCTTCTTTACCTTCCCCATTAATGTCATTGCCTTGAAAGTCTTTAAGCATGGCGTAGGAGGCATGTAGATGTGTAAGGAAAGTCAGGAGGCAAGTGGGAGAATCGATGGTGTGACCCCCAAGAAAGTGGAGATGAGTTACAGGCTTTTTGGGACTTTTGGGTATGCGTACCGGTACTGTATACCGGTACTCTTTAGCTACTGGAGGTCGAAGTACCGGTACCGCTACCGGTACACTTTGTCTACTCTAGACCAGTTTTTATAGGATTATCATAACTTTTGATCCAACCATCTGATTGCGCTGAAATTTTGACACAATACAGAAGACATCCAGATCTAAAACTTTCATGTTTTGTACTTTTCAGATTCGAAGTAGATCATGGTCAAAAATGGGGAAAACAATGTTACTGTGTCAAAATTCTTCACTCCAGTGGGCAAAACCTTTTAAATGCATTTTTCCTTGAATTCTTCACCTTCCAAGCCTACTAATCCTCATCTAAAGTGTCCATATCTTCACCACACATTCACACATAGTTGCAGAATTATAAAATCCACCATTTAAGCTATAATGACCTGCAACCACAAAAATTCAACATTCTTCATAACTTTGGCTAACACTAAGTACTTAAATGTAAACGTTGAGTTAAAAAGAATGAAATGAGACCATTAAATCAGGAATATTTTGTGCTTATCAGAGTGAAACTGTTCCACTTTTCTAGAGCTTTACCAAAGCCGTGAAGGGTGAAACGTTATTCACTCATTATTTGTTGAAGATCGACTCCTTGTTTATTGTTCTTCCTTTGTGTAAGTCCTCTACTTGGAGTGATGAACATCACTCACTTTTTTAGCTTTACCAAAGCCATGAAGAGTGAGTAGTTTCTCATTCACTCTTTAGTAAGAGGTGAAGGGCATGCATAAATTATCCAGAAGTTATATTTCCGTATTGTTCTAATGCTTAATGTTTTATATCCCCTTGCTTATTGAATGATTGATTGCATCTAACAAAGCTAAGGTGCTTTGTATAATTGTGGTTTTTTCTAGGACATAGATGACTCTTGCATAGAAAGACTCCTTGTTTCAAGGCAAGTACCCCAGCTAGATCTTCATGAGTACCCTTCAATCCTCCCCATTATTGTGTTTTATTTAAAGAATAGAATATTAAATTCAAGGTTGGATGTCTTGTTGCTTGTTTGTAGATCGGTTGAGTCTCGGCACAGGCAATTCTTATAAACTTCTAGAAAGACATCGAAACCATGTTCTTAATTCTCACAGTCTATCTTTATCATCCGATTAACTTATCGTTGACACGGAAGTTAATTGAATTATTAGGCATAAATGTAATAAATCGGATAATGAACTGCATGTTTAGATCCTCTAATTAAAGAGTGACGTTCTTTACATTTGAGCTTATCTTGTATTTTGTCCAGCAAAACTCCCTAAAACTCACAACTCTAAATCACAAAGGTTACAATCAATTGGTCTCCACTACTACTTACATTGTAACACCAACAAAGAGTTCCCTGTGGATTCGATTCGAGACTCAAACCGGATTATTACTAAAGCTTGAATGCCTGCACTTGGGTGTACACATTTTGGTTCAAGTCAAGTTTTTGGTGCCGTTGCCAGGGAGCTGTAAAAGGTGTTTTAAGGTAAAAGGTAAAAAACCTTTCCTTTTTGTGTATGTTCGTTGGTTTACTATGAATAATTTTGTTTTGTTTTTGTTTGTTTTATGTCTGAGGATGCTCCTCACTATCAAAATTTACCGGCATATTCTTCTGGGTCTATGAATCAGCCTGAACCAAATTCACCTAGATCAATAGTACACTCTTGTGAGAGTAATATGACAAATAATGACAGAAATGTAGAAGTCCCTATGGAGGAGGGGAAAGTGCCTAACATTTGAACCTTGAGGGATTACTTAAATCCCACAAGAAATAGTGTCCCCTCTTGTTTTGTATTCCCTGAAAATACTCCCCCTTTACTGTAAAGCCGGGGAATGTGCAGTTGTTACCTATTTTTCATGGATTGGATACAAAAAATCCATACCTACATATGAAAGATTTCAAAGAAGTGTATGGAACATTTCAATACAATTCTAAACTAGCCAAGACTCTTTAAGAGAAAAAGCTAAACAATGACTAAACACTTTAAGAGCTCTTTCCATGCCTAACTCGCAGGCCTTCCAGAATGAATTTTTCAAAAAAAAAAATTTCCCTTACATTGAACCAATACACTGAAAAGACAAATCATGAATTTTTCGATAAAAAGGGAAACATTTTACCAAAGTTGGGAGAGATTCAAAGATTTTCTCCAAGCCTGCCCACCCCATCCTTTTGAGAATTGGATTCCAGTAGAATTTTTCTATGACTCCTTGCCCACTAGACTGCGTCAATTTGTCGAGATGATAGCCCAAGGAGAATTTATGGGTAAAAGTCCAAAGGAGGCATTCAATTTCTTTGACACCATATTTAATAGTTCTCAGATGTGGGACTCAGGCTCTCATACCACTATTGAAGCCAGACCATCTACTTCCTAAGGGGGTAAGTATGTTTTAAGAGATGACGATAACCTGAGAGCAAAAATGTCCACTTTGTCTCGAAAGCTTGAAGCTTTAGAAATGAAAAAAATTCATCAAGTTGATGTTGGCCCTTCCATAGAACAAGTGTGTCGAATATGTGCCCTAACAGGATACTCTACTGGGGAATATCCTACCATCCCAGCATTTAAGGAAATTTTGTTGGAACAAAAAAATGCAATCTCCAACTTCAACAAGCCCTACGCCAAGGATCGAAATTTTGTTTTGTAGTACCGTTTCGGTCAGCTAAAAAATGGAAACGTTTCGAAAACGCAATGAAAACGCAGAAAAAATATGGAAATGCATGAAAACACAAATATAATCCATTAATCTATAAATATAAGCCAAATAATTGATTAATTCAACATATTTATTGGGTTAACATCTATTTATACAAGAATAAATTTAAATTAGAGAGAATAAAAGGCTTGACATGAGGCGAAAATCATTTAAATTAGTTTCAAACACTTAATGTTTACCAAATAAACACACTTTTATATAATATTAAAGTTTCATAATATACATGAAATGCTAACGAGTACATACTTACATGGCTACATCCATCCCCCTGTAGAGTGTCGAGCAGGTTCATACATCGGTGTAGGCTCTGGGTAGCTACTTAGAGAAACTCCATATGTGACATAAATATGATGACAATAGTTAATCCAACTCATATTATTACGATAATGTGAATTATATTCTCTCCCAAACCTCTAATAGTCTGCAACACTACATCCAATTTGTTGGGGAACGAATGCATCAGTCTTTGGCCAACCTTCATCTTGTCTTTATGAGGAGGACGTCTGAGAGTCATAGCTAGATCCATAACCATATGTTGAGGATCCATATCCGTATCCTCGTGTGTCATACCCCAATCCATAATCATAGGAGGGAATGCCATGCCCAAAACCATAACCATATGAAGACGATGAACCATAATTATGGTGTTCACTTCCACTTCCACTTACACTTATACTCATAGTAAAAAAATCATCATTAATCATATCAGTTCCATACCTAATAGCACCCATACCATGTAGAGTGATCGGATTTCAAGTACGCTCTTGTTGACGATCTCGAGTTGATTTTGAGCGTCGTTCATATTGAAGTATTCGTCGAGAGCCATGATCTTCATCTTGTGTAACATGTGTAAATTCTTCCTCTACAGCAAATACAATTCCATGTGAACTTTGGCTCCCCGTACCTCCATCACCACCATCTCCATCGCCTCCATGTCCATGGCTATCACCACCTCCGCTGTCACCATCTCCACTACCACTATCTTCAAAATCATCTTCACCACCATCATCATTGCTACCATCACCATTACGATCATCCTCAGTACTACTAGTGACAGTGATAGGTTGCTTACATCGTCTTGGTGGATCTCTCATTAGTCTATCGAACTCTTCAACATCCATTGCTTTACTTGATCCTTCTCTACTTATTTTGGATCTTGATTTTTTGGTGGCACAACACCTTGACTTAAGCCTACTCCTACATCGTCATCGAAAAAACGATTTGCCCACGTTGCTAGGAAAGTGTTTGGTCTTTTTGGTTGCCCATCATCATCAAGTTCATCTAAAAGTGCATCACCAGGATCATCTAACCACACCGAAATACCTTCATCTTCCTCAAAAATAGTGGTTAAGTCTATAAGTCTGAATTCATACCCTTTTTTGTCCTTCATAAGGTGCTTTAACTTGAACCTCATGTTATATTGTGCAAACACCAGCCTTTCTAACTTTTGATAATTGAGTCAATTCCGCACTTTAGTATGAATGAAAGCAAATGTGCTCCAATTTCTCTCACAACCACTAGATGAGGCTGTTTGTCACAATATTGTCATAGCAATCTTTCTCAAATTTGGAGCATCAATACCATACATAAACCACCATTTAGCTGTTAATAATAAGAAATATATTAAAACCTTAAAAAAATATAAATAGAAAATCATGAGAACAAAATATAAGTGTGTAAATAATCTACTTAATTACCTGGATCACTTTTTGTTCTTCCTCTAATTGTAGCTTGGTCAGCAAAACAACATGGCTTCCCGAAATATTTTTACCTAAATATTATGGATATGTTGATGTTATATATTAATTTAGCACATTTGTAAACTGAGATTGAAATACTAAAGTATTACCTCTGCAAGTGCTTCAGCAGCCTTGTTTGGATTTGTCTCTAATCTAGACACAACAATCCGAAGCGAACCCAAAAAAGTTTCTAACACACCAACATCTTCTTCATAATGGTATGTGGGATTCAAGTAATAAGCTGCACAATATAAATAATGATAACACTTATAAATGATAACATCCAAAATGATAACACTTATCAATAATAAAAATATAAATTGGTAAACAATAAGTTTACCTGCCATATGAATATGTTGAATGATTTGTTTTTTCCATCGAGTATCAATGATGTCAAGATATTTTTTGCACGATTTAGGAGCCGCGTCTTTGACAGCTCGTCTTGCTCGTTTCATTGCTTCATATACATATGGCATTGTTGTTTTTCTTTCCTCATCCACTATTCTTAGAACTTTTGCAATAGATGTACGCATATTCAACACATTTTTTGCACTCTCCCAAAACTTAGGATTTAGAATTGTCCCGTGAACTCGCTTTTCAACTGGATCCTTTGCTGCTGCAGTCCTAGACCAATCTTCTGAAGTAAACATCCTTTGCAAACCATTTCTCTGCTCCAAAATACTTTGTAAGGTAATATAATTAGTGGCAAATCTTGTTTGTCCCGGCCGAATCAATTCCCCCGAACAAAATGTTCTCATTATATCCAAGACTCTATTATGATTATAGATAAAATTGGTCACTCTTTTAGCTTGCTCTAGCACATTTTGAACCATTTCAATCTTGGAAAAATCATACAAAATCAAATCTAGAGAGTGGGCAGCACAAGGAGTCCAATATAAGTGCGGTCTTCTTTCCATCAACATTTCACCCGTTTTTTTGTACGCACTGCCATTGTTTGTAATAATCTAAACCACATATTTCTCTCCAATCTCCTCAACAACAGCATCCATCAACCCCAAAATATAGTTAGCATCCTTGTTATGGCCAGAACTATCAATTGACTTGTGGAATACAACTTTTCCATCACAATATATCAAGAAGTTAATGATAGATAATCTTTTGGTTGATGTCCATCCATCACACATGAAGTTAATGATAGATAATCTTGTGGTGTATTAAATATAATTATAGTGGCGTGTTAAATGTAATTACGTAGGGTATTAAATATATTTAAAATGAGTATTAAATGTAATTACAATAAGGTATTAAATATAATTGCAATGAGTATTAAATATAATTACAGTAGGTATTAAATATAATTACATAGATATTAAATATAATTACAATGGGTATTAAATACAATTACAGTGACTTATTAATTACAGAGGGTATTAAATATAATTTTAATGGTTATTAAATGTAATTACAATAAGTTATTAAATATAATTACAGTGGCGTATTAAATGTAATTATTCATATGGGGTATTAAATATAATTACAGTGAATTTTAAATGTAATTATGATGAGTATTAAATATAATTATAGTAGGTATTAAATATAATTACAATACAGTATTAAATATAATTATAGTAGGGTATTATATGTAATTATTCATACTCTATATATATGGCACAGTCACTAGGGTCTACCAGCGTCTGATCAAAAAAAAAAAAGAAAAGCATAGAGGAGCTACGAACAGAGGAGCGACGAACAGCGTCGATCGCGATGGGTTTCGCCGGAGAGAGGGAGAGAGAGAGAGAGAGAGAAGAGAACATACCGTGGACGGTGGACCTGGCTCGTGGTCGCAGGACTCACAGCGATGAAGACTCCTAAGCCCTAGATCTACTTGGCTGGATCTGCTTAAATCTGGAGTGAAGCAGGTAAGTTTCACTAATTTCTTCAATTTCAGACCTATCTGTCTCTCTGTGTGGTGCCTTTCTCTCCTTCTTCTCTCTGTTTTTTTTTGCTTGAAAGACCTGGACCGAAGAGTAGAATCTGACTATTTTTTTCTCCCTTTTTTTTTGCCTTGGAGCTGTGAAGGAATCTTTTCAATGGGACGAATCTGCTTTTGCCTCTCTCTTTTTTCTTTTGGTTTTGGCCTAGAGTGAATGAATCTTTTCACTATTTCGTCGTTTCGGTCCGAAACAGTGCCGTTTCGACCGAAACACTGGAATTTAGGGATTCAACCTTTGTTTCGTGTCGGAGTGTTGAAATTTTGAAAATTTTCGGACGTTTCAACACGAGATTTAGATCCTTGCCCTACGCTAGCCCATACTCTAAAACATACAATCAGGTTGGCAGAACCATCCAAACTTCAGTTGGAGGAACACACAACCAACTCCCATGAACCAACCATAAAGCTCACATCCACCACCTCAAGGACCTCCCGCACACTAAACATACCAACCACCACACAAGAGGAGTCTTGAGGATACACTGAACTAGTTCATGCAAACTCAAATGAACTACAACATTCATTCCACACAGGCTTTCACCGATTTCAAAGCACAGACCACCCACTCTTTTGAAGATATCAAATGCCACATTCAAAAGTTGACCCAATCCATGAGCACACATAAGAAGAGCAAGTTTCTTGCCCAACCAAAACCTCCACAAGGCCAATTTCATATGGAAAATCCTTCGATCTTGGAACACCCACAAGACCAAGCCCTAGCTGTCACTGCATTGAGAAGTGGCAGGGTAATTGACAAAACCATCAAAGACATGTTGATTCCAAGGCCAAGACTTGAGTCAATCCTATGCACTGAACTAGTTAAGACCGAACCACTTGAGCATGGGCCTGTGATGGAAAAAGAGCCAGAACCATCAAAGGAAAAGGACTCTTCATGCCCTGTTCCAGCTCCTTTCCCTCATCGACTAAAAATAGTCCAAAAAAGTGAGCCACCAGTCTGAGATTTATGAGATTTTAAGCAAGTAAAGATCAACATCCCACTTTTGGATGCAATCAAACAGGTTCCGTCCTAAGCCAAGTTTCTAAAAGACTTGTGCACAATTAAGAGAAGCCAAAATGTCCAAAAGAGAGCTTTCTTGATGGAACAAGCAAGTGTCTTACTTCAACACAACACCCTCCAAAATACAAGGACCCTAGATGTCCAACTATGTCATTGGAAATTGCAAAATAGAAGAAGCACTTTTAGATCTTGGAGCCAGTGTTAATCTGCTTCCTTTCTCTGTCTACCAACAGTTGGGTCTGGGTGAACTCAAACCCACTTGTGTCACACTCTAATTGGCAGACAAATCTATTAAAAATTATGAGGGGCATTGTTGAAGATGTACTAGTCCAAGTGGACAACTCTGTCTTCCCTACAGACTTTATTGTTCTAGATACTCAACCAACAATGCATTCAGAGAACCAAATTCCCTTTATTCTTGGTCGACCCTTCCTAGCAACCTCCAATGCATTAATCAATTGTAGGAACAAAGTCATGAAATTGACATTTGGGAATATGACCATTGAGCTGAATATTTTCAATATTCCTAAACACCCAGGAGAGAACTAAGAAGTGAGAGAAATAAATTTTATTGAGCCATTGGTTCACGAACATGTGAATAATACATTCTCTAAACCATTTGCTGAATCATATCTATTGGAATTAATCTCATATGTGTCAACAAATGATGACCCAGATTCACAAAGTTGCCCTACTCATGTTGTTGAGGCATGGGCACCCAAATTCGAGGAACATTCACCGAGTGGTACAAAGTGATTGGCACAAAAACTTTGCATACTTCATGTACAAATCATGCCATTTTCACTTGCTTTTGGAGGCTAAATGATTAGAGTTTCATCGATTGAGTTCTTAACAATGATAATTGGTGTTTACAGGTAAAAGAGGCTAAATAAGGCTTCTTAATGCTTTCCCAAGTGAGTTGAGGTGAATGAGGATGAAAGAATGGATAGAGGGAAGCTCAGGAGTGAAGAAATCAGTAAAATCAAATAAGGATTCAGAAGCGCAGTATTGGTACGGTCATACTACTAGAGTTCGACGTTCTTGTACGCTCTGCTGAATCTTCCCCAACATCTGCAACTCAGGTCTGCCATTTGACGGTCCCACCATCAAGTTTCCCACACTGCTCTATCATGCCCACAACACTATTCATCCCTTTCACACCTCTCTTTGGACTTTTGGAGCCTTAGGTGATCAATGAAGAGAGAGAGGAAGGGAGTTGCTGGGTGTGCAAGCTGCTTTGCACCATCCTGTCCAGCCCATCCCTCCTGACAGCCTATGGATGGAGATCACATCACCTAGCTTGAGTAGAACTCCAAGGCATGTTTTTGGCAAGGGAAGACTCTATTGTTTAGCATTCCATACACTACACAAGATATAGAGAGAAAAAGTCTGGGAAAAAGATGATGAATAGTGTAGAGAGAGAAGCTTAGATTTTTATATTTTCTTTCATGCATTGACTTCTATTTTCATGTAAGAATCTTCTAAGCTTCATTGAATACCTTGAATTTCATTTATTTCTAGTTGTCTTTAAGTTTAATCTTCATTTAAATCTTTCACCATTAATGCTTCTATGTTCTTCGTTGTGTCTTAGTTTGAAATGGGTATTCATTGCTTTTTCTTATAGCTTATGTTTTCTTGCACTTAGTTATTCAAGAACTTTATTTCTTTGCAATGCATCCTTATTACATTGTTAATTTCATCTTAATCATGAGTAGCTAAACATTTTAGTTGGCCAACCCCAGGGAGACCTCCACTTGGATATGCCATTGTAACTCTATTTCATTCCTCCTTTTTGTGCACAATGGCTCGGTTTGATTGGATTGGGGTGAGGACAAGGTTGTGAGTTCTTGATACACTATAGGCATTGCCATGGGGTATGCTTGATCCTCACCTCCATTTTAGTCCTGAGCTTCCCACGAATCCATCGTACATTTATGTACCATTGGAGGAAGGGGTTGAGTTGTTTGGCATTCCATTGGAGTGAACCTTTGTGATTTGCCGACACTTGTTCTCATTCTATTTCATCAAACTACACTCACAGACCAATCTTCTAATCAACAAATATTTTTACACTTTCTTTCCACCAAAATTATTTTCAGTCGATTCACTTTCTTTTCCCGTGGAAACGACATTAGAATACCTCCAAGTAAAACATGACCCACAAAAGTCTCCTTGTGCTTGGGGAGCATTTTTGAATACTCACATCCTACATTTTTAAAATTCCATTTCTCCATTTTTTTGCCCTTTCTTTTGACATCATCCCTAAGTGAGAGTGATATTCCCCTTTATTTACACATCATACATACACATTGAGGGAAATGTTAGTAGGTCAGGGACAACAAGGAAAAATACCAAGCATTTTTGGCGCTGTTGTCAAGGAAGGCAAATGTCAAATTAAGAAAGTGATTTCCAGACAATGAAGGTAAGTCCCGTGATTTTCATCATGGGCTGAGGTACGTTGATCCTTGTACATATTTGTGTGTGTTTTCATTTTCAATTATCGATAGTTTTGTTTCACATGGGGACGGGATGATCAAAATTGACTTGTTAGACAACCCTTAGCCCCCAACATAAATCCTAACCAAGACCCACCTGAAGATGTGTGTGATAACTTTGAGAATGTGGATGCCAATCCAAACATTCAAAGGGGTGGGGGAGTGCTTGAACCTAGAGTGCAAAATCCTAGAATGCATTTTCCCCTCCCATGAACGAAGGGAATAACATTCAAATGGATCCTCCGGTGAGGTCCATGAGGGAGTTCCTTCAACCAACCTGTAGCACCACACCCTCATGCATCCATTTACCTGTTCAAGCTCATCTCTTCCAAATTAAGCCCAGGATGTTGCAACTACTTCCTGAATTCCATGGGATTGAAAAGGAAAACCCCTACTTGCACATAAGGGAGATTGAGGATATAGTTGCAACATTCAATGCTAACTATACGATGGAGGACATAATCTGATTGAAATTGTTTCCTTTCTCACTTGGTGATAGAGCCAAATCATGGTTGTACGCCTTGCGACCTCGATCCATTACCACTTGGGCTCAAATGCTTTCTAAACTTTTTAATAAATTTTTTCCAATTCATAAAACCACTTCATTAAAAAAGGAAATTCAATTTTTTTTTTGAAAAGCCCAACTAGCAGTTCTATCAATGCTAGGATTGTTACAAGGATTTGATACAATCCATACCACACCATGGCTTTGAATCATGATAGTTGGTAAGTTTCTTCTATGAAGAAATTAGACCAAGCTATAGACAATTCATTGACATGATGTGTAATGGCGAGTTCTTAAACAAAGACCCCGATGAAGCCCTAGAGTACTTTAGTACTTTGGCCCAAAATGCACAATCCTGAGACGTTAGGGATCCCAACGATGTACCTAGAATGTCTCCGTGTAGTTGTCAATCACAAGAGGGAGGGATCTATGATTTGAGAGACCGGAAAGAATTTCAAAAATTGTCAAATTATCAAGGAAAGTTGAGAGTCTTGAGGTCAACAGGAGGTATGAAGTGTCACAGGTGTCCAGGACCGATGAGTTTTGCTCGATTTGTGAGAATGGGGAGCATTCCACACTGGAATGCCCTAGCATTCTGGCGCATAAAGAAGCGTACCAAGAGAAAGTGCATGCATTTAACCAACCAAGGCAATCATTTTCTCCATATTCAAACACTTACAATCCGAATTGGAGCAATCACTCGAATTTTAGTTAGAGAAATGAGAACCCCATCCCTTATGGTTCGAATGCATATTCATCACCTGCACCTCCGAGGCAAAATCAATACTAAGGTCAAGGGCAAGCATCTATCTCCCAATACCCCCAGTCTAATCTGCAAGGGTATTTGTCAAACCAACCACAACAAAATTTCTCCCAAAGTCCACCTCCACAAAGCTTCTCCCAACAAGGACCATCCAATCCTTCCACCTACCAACCTCCCCATAAGAGGAACTTGGAGGATGTGCTTTATTCCTTCATCCAAAGAAAAACTGCCATCAATAACCAAACTGCCACAACTCTTAACAACATGATAGCTCAACTCACAAAGATCACCAGTCACATAGTGTTGTCACAACAAGAAAAGGGGAAATTCCCCGCTCAACCCCAACAGAACTCTAAGGGATAACATGTGATTGAGTCTTTTGAGAACACCAAGGAGAGTTGTGAGCAACTCAAGGCATTCACCACCCTCCGTAGTGGCAAACAAATCGATAAATCTATTATGCCAAAGGGTTCACTCAAAACCACATTGCAAAAAGAAAAAGAGACCATGGATGACATTGACAAGGGTGAGTCAAGTGAAAAAAAAAGAGAGTCAAGTAGTTGAGGAAAAAAAAATTGGTTGATGATAGTGTGATTGTTTCCCCTATGCCTACTCTTTTTCCTAGTCGTTTGAGGTCACCTATCAAGGTGGTTAATTATGCTGATATTTTGGAAATGTTTAAGCAGGTGAAGATCAACATTCACTCCTCGACGTCATCAAGCAAATCCCCTCTTATGCAAAGATTTTGAAGGATTTGTGCACTGTGAAGAGGAAACTAAATGTGCAATAGAAGACATTCCTCACCGAACAAGTGAGCTCAATACTGAGGACCCACACCCCACCAAAGTTCAAAGACCCCGACTGTCCCATCATTACCATCACAATAGGGAATTGCTGAGTGGAGCAAGCATTGATTGACTTGGGGATTAATGTCAATCTCTTACCTTACTCAGTGTACAAGCAACTCCAACTTGAAGAGTTGAAGCTAACTTCAATCACTCTTTAGTTGGCCGATCGAAACATTCGAACACCAAAGGGAGTGCTTGAGGATGTTTTAGTTCAAGTGGATAACTTTTATTTTCTATTGATTTCATTGTACTAGAAACTCATCCTGTTACTAACCATTGCTCCCAAATTCCTATAATACTTAGAAGACCCTTCCTTGCTACATCTAATGCCGTGATAAATTATAGGAATGGTCTAATGAAGTTAGCATTTGGGAATATGACAATGGAGTTCAATGTATTCAACTTGGCAAAGCAACCAGATGATGATGAGAAAGTAAGTGAGGTCAATAGAATCGACACTTTGGTTGAGGATCACTTGAACCTGGAGGGGATGTTGAATTCAAGGACGATAGAATTGTGGATCTTGAGAATTATGATGAGCAAGAGGAGGTAGAAGATTTAAAAGGGGTGGAAAGGTGGATCCCTACATTCGAGGAGTTACTCCATCAACAAAAGAAAATTTTTCTATCGGATGAACAAAAGCCGAACTTGGAGTTTAAGCTCTTGCCATCCCATTTGAAGTACACCTATCTTAGAGAAGGTGAAACATTTCTGATGGTCTTTAGCTCTACATTGATTATGGACCAAGAAAAAGAACTCTTGGAGGTTTTGAGAAAGCATAAAGGAGCAATTGGGTGGACCATTGCGGATATCAAGGGGATAAGCCATCTCATTTTCACCCACCACATATATCTTGAGGAGGATTCCAAACCTTCGCGACAACCACAAAGACAGTTGAATCCCATCATGAAGGGGGTGGCGAGGGACGGGGTTCTAAAACTATTTGATGTGGGGATCATTTTTTTAATTGCCAATAGTAAGTGGGTTAGCCCCACGTAAGTAGTACCTAAGCAATTCGGTGTTACGGTGGTTGAGAATGATGAGAATGTAAAACCCGAGAAATTTTAAAATTTTCCAAAAAGGGCAAAATGGTTATTTTATCACTATAACAAGAAATTGAAATATTCATGTTATAGACCTCGGATGAGGAAATGGAGTTCGCCGTTAGACTCGTATCGCGAAATCTAGTCTTCTTGTCAAATTTCGTCGAATTTTGAGATAGTCAGATATTTTACACGTCGTTCAAGGCAACTAGGTGGCGGATGACCCCACAAAGGTCTCCAATTATAATTATCTTAAAATTTAAGTATAATTGGATTAAAGTATCAATAAAATTAATTTGTGCTAAACATAATATAATAAATCGTTTCGGGGCGAAATCGGACCCGAATAAGCGGGGGACACTTGGCACGATTTGGGCCAAGTCTTGAAAAATATAAATAGGGCCTTAAATGGGATATTTCAGTAGAAATATCCCATTCTTCACCCTTGTTTGGACGGCCATAGAGAGAGAAGAGAGAGAAGAGAGAAAAATTTAGATTTCAATCTTCTTTCGATGATTTCCAAAGTTCTGTCGGTTGGAATCTGTCAAGCCATGAACTAAAGTTCTTCTACATGACGAGGGCTAGACAACTACACCAAAAATAAGAGATTTCACCGAAGATTCAAGAGAAAGATTTTGGGAGATCGAGATCTTAAAGGTTTGGTTGGTGTTCTTGGAGTTCTCCACACTTCATTTGAGGTAGGGTTCTTCCTACCTTGGATCATTCCTTCTTTAGATGTTGATAGACTAAGAGTTAAGTTTATATATACCTATATATTGACTTGTATATATGTCTATGGTTATGGAAGTGGGAAAGTGAGTATGTAAGTGATTAAGGCTAGTTTCTAGCTAACTTTTGATATATGTAAGTTACATGTGATTGTTCTTGTACCTTAAGAAATTTTGAGGCATGGTATGTGCTTTATAAATTATGGCTTTTAGGTGTTTGATGAAATGCCATGATTGTTTTAGATAGTTGTTTGATGCCATTGGAATACCATATTGCTCATGTGGTGTTCATTACATGTTGGGCATGGTCTTGACATCACATTCATAGGCTATATGCATGAGTGTGGGTGTGTGGGTGTATGGTTGATCAACACCAAACTTGATGCTTGATAGGTGGGCTCGAAAAAAATTGGATTGAAGATCCAATTGAGTCTCAAAGTTACATGCATGAAAACTTATGTCGGGTATCGCAAGAAGGGCTAGACACTCCCTCGGGTGCAAGACCCGGCCACACGATTCAGGCACTTCCCGACGGTGAAAATCCAAAAAAGAGTCATGGTGTACGGAATTGGCGATTGTGATACCAAAATCCGTTACCCAACAAAGACACAAGATTTTAATTTATAAAGTACTCATTCAATGAGTAACCACCATTAATGATGTGATTTTATGATGAAACAACTTTTATTTTTTAAATGATCATTGGATGGGTTTTCTGTCAAGTGACAATTCATTTCACAAGTGCATTGCATTGTGTTGTGAGAGTCGGTGAAGACTCGGGTTGAAGTGCATGAGTGAGTAACATCTCATTTCATGGCATGGCATGGTTGCATTTCAACATTGAATGCATATTTTTGTATGAAATGATGGATTATATGTTGCTTATGAGTGTTGCATGAGCATGAACATCTAGAGAGAAGTAACCTCTGTAGGATTTACTTCACCGGACGTTGGCTCATCCTATACGGGAACACATTTCAGGTGCGGGGTATACTCCAGGGGACGGAGCACATTCGAGGTACCAAGAGTGAAGAGGGCCGGCATGTGGCCTTGTTGTTTTGAGTTTTGTAAATTAAGTATGACAACACTTGGTATGGAATTGTAATAAAACTCATATGAACTATATATGGTATGTAAATATCATGTTATATGAGTTGGAGTTGGTTTGTACATGTGTTGGTTGGTTTTAAGAAGTTTTGAAATGAATTGGAAATGAAAAACTATGGAAATGGGAAAAATCTGGGTTTAACTACCGGTAATCATGACCCAGAAGGTAGCAGCTACTGGTAGTCAACAGGTAGTCGTGGACCAAAAGGTCTCAGGCTATCGGTAGTCAACCGGTAGTCGTTGGTCCAGAGGGTTCTAGCTAGCGGTAGCTAACAAGTAGCTTCTGGTAAAGATTTTCCAGAATACCCGAACTACCAGTAGTCGATTGACACCTACTGATAGCCAGTCTAAAAATCTGAAATTTTAAAAATTATTTTGCCAAGCTTTGGGCTTAAAATATCCTTCCTTTAAATGACCAAATTGGACCCAAAAGGGGTATGAACCATGGTGTATTGGACTTGGATGTTTTTAACGTGGCGTCGGGTTATACGACATCTACGGGTATTTCTGCGGGTTGACGGGTGGTCAATGGTTAATTTATGACCCCTGGATTTTAGGGCGTCACAGCTTGGTATCAGAGCATAAACCACAGATCTTATATGGTCCTTGTGGGAAATGAATCTATCATTGGCCACAACTCTGTATACCTAATCTTGATGGGGCAAGGGTCTAGACCATTGCATTCCATGTACATTTCACGTTATGTGTTTTGTTTGCTATTTGTTATGTGCTAAATGACATGTGAATTATGCGCATGGTGCTATGCATATGAAAAGAGGTCAAGTTCGAGTGGAATGATTCTTGTGAGAAGGCATTCTAGGAGTTGAAAAGGAGGCTTACTTTAGCTCTTATTCTGATAGTTTTAGAGAGGGAACAGAGGTACACAGTGTATTGTGATGCCTCAAAGGACGGACTAGGATGCGTCTTGATGCAGTCCGGGAGGGTAGTCGCTTATGGTTCTCGACAATTGAAGAATCACGAGCAAAATTACCCCACACATGACATGAAGTTGGCGGCTATTGTCTTTGCCTTAAAGGCTTGGCGTCACTATCTATACGGTGAGCAGTTCGAGGTGTTTTCGGACCACAAAATTCTGAAGTACATCTTTACATAGCGGGACCTCAATATGAGGCAATGCAAGTGGACTTGATATGGAAACGTCTTCTCATGGCTCAGAGTCGACAGAAGAGTTACGCCGGCAGACGGCGACGACCTCTAGAATTTGAGGTGGAGATCATGTTTTCTTGAAGGTAATGCCTACAAAAGGAGTGGTTAGATTCGACAAGCAGGGAAAGCTGTCGTCGAGGTACATCAGACCCTTCGAGGTACTCGAGAGGGTGGGTACAGTCGCTTATAGGTTGGCGTCACCGCCAAATCTATTGGGTGTTCACACGGTATTTCATGTCTCTATGCTCCTAAAATACTCCCCGAATCCGACTCATGTGGTGGATTGGGACGAACTTGATATTGATATGGATGGAACCTTCAAGGAGGGACCAGTGCGTATCATGGATAGCCGGGGATCAAGTTTTGCGAGGCAAGACCGCGTGGCTCGTGAAGGTGTTTTGGCAGCACCGAGGAATGGAGGAGGCAACATGGGAGCGTGAGGACACCATGCGTACCAGTTATCCTTTCTTATTTAAGCATGTAGGTACTCTCTTATAGTCATTTAGCATTAAATGGCTGTTGCATATGCATGAGATTGTATGTGCATGTGTGTGTGAATTGCGGGGATGAAATTCTTTTAAGGGGGGAAGAATGTAAAACTCGAGAAATTTTAAAATTTTCCAAAAAGGGCGAAATGGTAATTTTATCACTATAACACAAAATTTAAATACTCATGTTATAGACATCGGAGGATGAAACGGAGTTCGCTGTTGGACTCGTATCACGAAATCTAGTCAACTTGTCAAATTTCGTCGAATTCTGAGATAATTGGATGTTTTACACGTCATTCGAGGCAACTAGGTGGCGGATGACCCCACAAAGGTCTCCAAATATAATTATCTTAAAATTTAAGTATAATTGAATTAAAGTATCAATAAAATTAATTTGAGCTAAACACGAAATATAATAAATCATTTCAGGACAAAATCAGACCCGAATAAACGGGGGACACTTGGCACGATCTGGGTCAAGTCTCAAAAAATATAAATAGGGCCCTAAATGGGATATTTCAGTAGAAATATTCCATTCTTCACCCTTGTTTGGCCGTGCATAGAGAGAAAAGAGAGAGAAGAGAGAAAAACTTAGATGTCAATCTTCTTTCGACGATTTCCAAAGTTCCATCGGTCGAAATCTGTCGAGCCATGAACCAAAGTTCTTCTACGCGACGAGGGCTACGCAGTCATACCAAAAACAAGAGATTTCACCGAAGATCCAAGAGGAGAATTTTGGGAGATCAAGATCTTGAAGGTTTGGTTGGTGTTCTTGGAGTTCTCCACACTCCATTTGAGGTAGGGTTCTTCCTACCTTGGATCATTCCTTCTTTAGATGTGGGTAGACTAAGAGTTAAGTTTATATATGCCTATATATTGATTTGTATATATGTCTATGGTTATGGAAGTGGAAAAGTGAGTATGAAAATGATTTAGGCTAGTTTCTAGCTAAATTTTGATATATGGAAGTTACATGTGATTGTTCTTGTAACTTAGAAAATTTTGAGACATACTATGTGTTTTATAAATTGTGCCTTTAAGGTGTTTGATTAAATGCCTTGATTGTTTTAGATGGTTGTTTGATGCCATTGGAATAACATGTTGAATGTGTTGTTGACATATGCTTATTGATATGTTATTTATGATGATTTATGAAAATTTATGCAAGAAATGTCAATTTCCATGGAATATTAAGATGTGTGGAAAATATTGCTCATGTGGTGTTCATTACATGTTGGGCATGATCATGGCATCACATTCATGGGCTACATGCATGAGTGTGGGTGTGTGGGTCCATGGTTGATTAACACCAAACTTGGTGCTTGATGGTTAGGCTCGAGAAAAATTGGATTAAAGATCCAATTGAGTCTTACGGTTGCAGACATGGAAACTTGTGTCGGGTATAAAAAGAAGGGCTAGACACTTCCTTGGGTGTAAGACCTGGCCACATTGTTCAGGCACTACTCGGCGGCGAAATTTCAGAAAAGTGTCATGGTGTACGGAACCGGCGGTTGTGATACCAAAATCCGTTGCCCAACAAAGACACAAGATTTTGATTTATAAAGTAGTCATTCAATGAGTAACCACCATCAATGATGTGATTTTATGATGAAACAACTTTTGTTTTTCAAATGATCATTGGATGGGTTTTCTGCCAAGTGACGATTCATTTCACAAGTGCATTGCATTGTGTTGTGGGAGTCGGTGAGGACTCGGGTTGAAGTGCATGAGTGAGTATCATCTCATTTCATGGCCTGGCATGGTTGCATTCCAACCTTGAATGTATATTCTTACATGGAATGATGGGTTATATGTTGCTTGTGAGTGTTGCATGAGCATGAATATCTAGAGGGTAGTAACCTCTGTAGGATCTACTTTACTAGGCGTTGGCTCACCCTATATGGGAACACATTTCAGGTGTGGGGTATACTCCATGGGACGGAGCACATTCGAGGTACCAAAAGTGAAGAGGGCCGACATGTGGCCTTGTTGTTTTGAGTTTTGTAAATTAAGTATGACAATACTTGGTATGGAATTGTAATAGAACTCATATGAACTATATATGTTATGTAAATATCATGTTATATGAGTTGGAGTTAGTTTGTACACGTATTGGTTGGTTTTGAGAAGTTTTAAAATGGATAGGAAATGAAAAACTATGGACATGGGCAAAATCTGGGTTTAACTACCGGTAGACATGACCCAGAAGGTAGCAGCTACCGGTAGTCAACAGGTAGTCGTGGACCAGAAGGTCTCAGACTACGGGGTAGTCAACCAGTAGTCGTTGGTCCGGAGGGTTCTAGCTACCGGTAGCTAACAAGTAGTTTCTGGCAGAGATTTTCTAGAATACCCGAACTACCGGTAGTCGATTGACACCTACCGGTAGCTAGTCTAAAAATCTGAAATTTTAAAAATCATTTTGCCAAGTTTTGGGCCTAAAATTTGCTTCCTTTAAATGACCAAATTGGACCTTAATGGGGTATGAACCATGGTGTATTGGAGTTGAATGTTTTTAACGTGGCGTCAGGTTATACGACATCTATGGGTATTTCTGTGGGTTAACGGGTGGTCAACGGTTAATTAATGACCCCTGGATTTTAGGGCGTCACAGAGAATGAGCTCATATCTATAAGAGTGATGACTGGATGGAGGGTGTGCATTGATTACCGGAAGCTGAATGCTTGCACATGAAAAGACCATTTCTCATTGATATTCCATGATCAAGTTCTAGAACGAGTAGCGGAGCATCTATTCTATTGTTTTTTAGATGAATACTCTGGCTACAATCAGATCGAGATTGCTTTAGAGGATCAAGAAAAGACCACATTCACGTGCCTCTATGGTACCTTCGCCTACCGTTGTATGCCGTTCGGACTATGCAATGCTGCGGGGACTTTTCAATGTTGCATGATGGGGATTTTCAGTGACATGGTGGAGAAAATAGTGGAGGTCTTCATGGATGAATTTTCTGTGTTTGGAGATTCATTTGATGGATGCTTAGCAAATTTGGAGAGAGCGTAGATTGTTGAATTGGAAAAAGTCACACTTTATGGTGACAAAAGGAATTGTGCTTGGTCATATAGTTTTTGGCAAGGGGTATTGAAGTTGACAAATCCAAGGTGGAGGCCATTCCAACCTCCCCACACAGAGAGCCGTCAAAGGCATCTAGTCGTTTTTGGGCCATGCGGGGTTTTATCGTTGATTCATAAAGAATTTCTATACATTGGCCTAACCTTTGACCAACCTGCTGTCTAAGGAGGTCCCATTCGAGTGGTTGGATGATTGTGAGGCATCCTTTCAAAAACTTAAAAGCATGCTAGTCACACCTCCGATCATGCGACCACCCAATTGGGATCTACCTTTTGAGCTCATGTGCGATGCGAATGATTATGCGGTCGGTGCAGTGCTTTGTCAAAGGGAGAGAAATAGACCATTTGTGATACACTATGCTAGCAAAACACTAAATGAGGCTCAAATGAATTACACTACCACCGAGAAAGAGTTGCTACCAGTAGTGTTTGCCTTAGATAAATTCCGCTCTTACATCATTAGTTCACCTATTGTTGTCTTTATTGATCACTCTTTTTTGATGTATTTGTTGTATAAGTAGGATGGAAAGCCGAGATTTATTAGGTGGATACTCTTCCTGCAAGAATTCAACTTGACGATCAAGGATAAGGAAGAAGTAAAGAACGTGGTAGCGGATCATTTATCCTGGCTTGTGTTGCAAGAGGCCGATGAGCACATTCCTATCCCTAATTTTTTTCCTGACGAGCATTTGCTTTCAATTCATTCAGTATGTCCTTGATATGCTGATATATGTAACTATCTTGCAACAAGATAAATACCACCGCAATGAAGCCTAGAAGATCAAAGAAGATTTATGGCGGATGTGAAGTACTTCTACTTCAAAAATCCGTACCTGTTCAAGTACTACCCCGACCAAGTCATGAGAAGATGTTTACCTGAGAATGAACAACGAGACGTCCTTGCATTTTGCCATTCACAACCATGCAGTGGGCATTTTTCAGCGAAAAAGACTTCGGCTAAATTTCTCCAATAAGGTTTTTACTGACCCTCTCTTATCAAAGACTGTGTTTCGTTTTGTAAGGAATGCAACATATGCCAACGTTTGGGTAGCGTGACCTGAAGAAACATGATGCCCATTTCCCCCTGTGCTTGTCATAGAAATATTCGAATGTTAGGACATCGACTTCATGGGTCCTTTCCCTATGTTTTTTGGTTATTTGTACATCCTCCTAGCAGTGGACTATGTGTCCAAATGGGTGGAGGCTATCCCAACTATGACTAATAATCACTGGGTCGTAGTCAAGTTTCTCAAGGAGAACATCTTTTCGAGGTTTGGGATGCCTCGTGCACTGATAAGCGATGGTGGATCGCATTTCTGCAATAGGCCATTCGTATGCTGAATGTTTAAATATGACATTACACCTAAGGTGTCCACTACATACCACCCATAAACCAATGGTCAGGCCAAGTTGGCCAATAAGGAGATTAAGAATATCTTGGAAAAAACGGTTAACCCCAACAAAAAAATTTGGTCAGTTAAACTGACTGATGCCCTATGGGCTTACCGTATAGCCTATAAGACTGTTTTGGGTAAGTCTCCCTACCGGCTCGTCTATGGAAAGACTTGTCATTTGTCGATTGAATTGGAACACAAGGCCTACTGGGCCATTAAAACTTTAAATTTTAATTTGAGAATGGTCAGTGATCATAAGAAGTTAGAGCTGAATGAGAGATTTGACGAGATGTGTATGAGAGCTCCAAAATCTTAAAGAAACAGGCTAAAATCTTTCATGATAATTCCATCATACGGAAATCATTTGAGCCCAGCCAAAAAGTACTCTTATACAATTCTCGCCTCTCAATTTTCTAGGGAAAACTCTGACCCCGTTGGGATGACCCCTATCTTGTCAAGGTGGCTTACCCCAACGGAGCTATTGAGGTGATAAACCCTGAGAATGGCCAGACATTTAAGATCAATGGCCAAAGACTTAAGCCATTCTTTGAGGGTTCTAAAAGACAAATGGTGGAGGAGGATTTAATTGACCCGGTGTATCCGGATGTGGTGGAGAAGTAGCTAGTGTTTGTCTTTCATAGTGTACAATTGTTTTTATTTACATATGTTATATTTATTTCATGTCACTTACTTTCTTTGGTTGTGTAGTATTGATCTACTTAGTTTCAGATATTGGTGCTTTTGTCGAAGCTCAATTGCGAGGTGTTCTCTAACTCTACCTATCTTTTGTCCTTCGGTGCATGTCAGATCTTTTTGTTGCATTGAGGACGATGCATGAGTCAAGTTGGGGGTGAGGTGCACCATTTGCATGTTACACCAATTTTTGGGGTGAAAAATTCACCTTTCACCTTTCACCTTTCACATATGTCATATAGATTTTGTTTACGTTGATAAAAATTTGAAAATTTTGTGAAAAATATCTGAATGTTGATCTATATTCTCTTATTAAGAGTATTTGGATTAGATGACATGTTGATCCTTGTTTTGAACCTCGAGCACATGAACATACTGTACAAGTGAATCCTATGTGTGAGTATCACATATATATCTGTTTTTTAACTCAACTGCATGTGGCCTCTTGAATGTGTAATTTCAGTAATTTACAGATTGGATTCATATTATAGGCTTGACATAAGTAGTGGAGATGAGTAAGGACCCATGAGAGCTTTAGTACCAACTCTTTTTAGAGGGGACTTTCATTTACTCAAGGAACAATTCTTAAATTTCAAATCTGTTCAATAGTCTCATTATACTTGCTTTGGTTAGGTGCATTGGTATAGTCAATTAACTTATCTTAAATGCACACTACTCTCCTATGCATATCTGAAAATGATTTTAGGTCATCTTTGAAATGCTTTAAGCTTTTGCCTTATTCTTGTGAAAATATTATCCCTAGTGCCGTGATTGAGTTTGATAGAAATTCATTTCTATGCTATAAAATTAATCAAGCCGATGAAAATGAGAAATATCTACCTTACCTTGGTTGTTCCTTGAAGCTAAATATGAGTGATTGCAAAAGAAAAGGAAGTGTGGTATAAAAATTTAAGTAAGGGATGATTGTTGTTGAAACTCAAAGAGTTTGAAAAAAAAAAAGAAGAGAATGAGAATTCAAAAAAGGAAGAAAAAAGGCTGAGAAGAAGAAAGAATGATCAAATGAAGAAGAAAATATTAAGGAAAATAAAGAAGAAAAGCAAAGAGTGTGGCAATGGTGTTAGCCTAGAAATCCCATAAAAGGGAAATCTTTTTGAAATAAAGGTCATTCACTCGGAACAACCCTCTTTGTTATCTCATATCCTTCGTTTCTTTTTCCTCAATATCACCCCAAGACCCCATTATAGCCCTCGAAGTTCTAAATGATGTAGAGAAACATGGGAGATGCATAATTTTCAATAGAATGATGAGTTAGTTTTGTCACCCAATGTCTTAACAATTCTTTTCATGAGATTATACCAAAGTCTCTTCATCCTCATACATAAACTTCATTTTTGGATTACATGTGAGCATATTTTTTTTGTGCACAAAAAACTATCTCACATGTACGCATGGAGTGCATGTCAGCATAACTAGAGTGAATTTCATTGTTAAGAGTGATCTCGGTGAGTTTTGCATTGAAATTGAGTTTGACTAGCCATCCGAATGTGAATTCTGTTGCGTAAATGCTCAAATTACTTCTTCACTTCACACTCACACGAGTTCAAAATAAATGTGTAGGTGCATGCTTTAGACTAGTATTTAAGACTATGGTATGACTCATGTGTGCTTAGTTCAATCATCTAAGAAATATGATAGATAGCCTCATGCTTGTAGAATAGGGTGCTCAAGTTTTTGATATTTCAAATGAATGAGGAATGCCCATGTTGTAATTATGTGATTAGTACTTTGGGTGTTCATTTTGATAGTTAAGAATAGAAATCCATTACTTGTACGTTGAAGGCATTAAAAGTTTAAATCACTTTGTAATTTCAGTAATAATTTGGGCATGATGGTTCGGATTGTGGTTTATATGTGGAGTACATTTTTGGGGATGAAGCAAAGGTCACATATAGTGTGGTAGAATGTCTAGGGAGATCCTGAGTTGGGATGGTGTGGAGAGGTGTGCTCAGCAGGATTTTTTGGCAAACAAAGTAGAAGCGTACCGCTACGATTTTGCATCTGGAGTTCGGGGTACTGGTAATGCGTACCGGTGCGGTCTGCTGATATCAGAAAAAACTAGGGCTTTTAAATCTAATTAATTTGAGGAACTCTTTATTTTCTACCCTTTATTTCCAACTCTAAACCTCTCTCTTTCACTCGAAACCATCCCAGGCCCCCAAATCACCTCTTCTCCCCTTCAATTCTAAATCCCTCCCTTCCTTAAGCCTGGATTTGGTGCAACCCATGCCTGTGAAACCTTAGGTTCCGAATCCCTCAAATTTCCCCAAATCTCTCTTATCTATCAGGGGAACTTCACATGGCTCATTAATTGGGTGTTGTTCTTGAGTCCATAGACTCGATTGAGGGTCGTTTGTGGATCCTCTTTGCTTTTCTCTCAATGGGGGCATTGTTGCTTTGCATGGCCTGGACCAAAAAACTTGGTCCCAGTTCCCCTCCACTCGAGGATCCCACTAGTGGCAAGAGAAGCGGGGAAGGGTCAAGCGAGGACCCAAATGTGCAAAGAAAGAAGGCCATGTGGGAGGCACGATGATTAATCCTAATTAATGCATGATTTAATTAAGTTAATAGGTCAATTGTGTTAGTTAAACAAAGTTAAACTAATCAAAATTGACCTATTAAGGTTAGTATGTGAATCAGGGATAATGCATTAATTGTTGTTCTTTTCAGGGTTTTATGCGTCAAAGCTACAAACTACTGGGGAGCCAAGACTATAAATTCTAAGTTGATAATTATTAAAGCTTTAAACAAAAAGAGATTAAAGTAATCCAAATGTCATCTTTTGGAAGCTTGTGAAATGACAACTTTTGGAAGCTTGTGAATGACAACTTTTGAAAGATTGTGAATGACAACATTTGAAAACTTGTGAATGTCATCCCTTGGGCTTGTGAATGGTATTTTTGGGGTTTGTAAATGTTATCCCTTGGGGTTTGTAAAGGCTTTGCCTATAAATACCACCCCTTTGTGGCTTGTAGAGATATAAATTTTTTGAGAGAAATAAGTTTTTGTTAGGTAAAAATTTTTGCTAGAGTTCTTGGTTGTGGAAATCCCTCCAAGTTGTTATTGCTTTCTTTGTATTGTTACTTTCTTTTATGATATTATCATCTCTTGGTTGTGGAATACCCACCAAGTAGTATTGCTTTCTTTTATTGTGTTATTATCTCTTGGTTGTGGAATACCCGCCAAGTAGTATTGCTTTCTTTTAATTTAAGTCTTATTTTATTTTACTTCCATTGTTGGAGCTTCTTTCTTCCCTTAGAGGAGTGAAACTCTTC
>CM042196.1:13119554-13130098 GCA_023539305.1 Ilex asprella
ACCGAGCTTCATTACCGCCGCAACCTCAAGAGCAAGCTCCTACGCAGTATCAACAGCCTCTAGGGGAAATCAAAGTGATATTTGGAGGATTCGCAGGAGGTGGAGATTCCAGCGTAGCTAGAAACGCACATCTGTGAAGAATCAGAGCCAGCGAGACATTGGAAGTATACACTATGTCCAAGACACCTCGGTTGAGCACCGCCATCACCTTCTCAAACTCAGACTTGGAAGGTTTCCATTATCCCCATGATGACCCCTTGGTGGTGAGGGTTGTCGTGGCTAATAGGACAGTTCATAGAGTCCTGATTGACAACGGGAATTTGGCAGACATCATTTTTGCTTCTACATTTGACAATATGGGCATTGATAGAGAAAAGCTAGAGTTAGTAAGCGCTCACTTGTTGGGATTTTCAGGGGAGAGAATGTTACCCTTGGGATCTATCTAACTTGTGCTTACTATGGGAGATCCACCTTGTCAAGCTACCTTAACTGTGAGATTGCTAGTGGTTGATGCCCCTTCTGCGTACCACATGCTGCTTGGAAGACCCTCTCTCAATGAAACGAAAGCTATCCCCTTTGCCTATCACTTGGTTATGAAGTTCGCTACGAAAAATGGAGTTAGAGTGGTCTGAGGAGACCAGCACATAGCAAGGGAGTGCTACATGACTTCCATGAAACAGAAAGAGGTTGAAAGCATCCAACTGGATGAACTCGACATGAGGGACGAGCTGGACATGAGACCAATGCCATCGGAAGTACTAAAGCCTAAACAACTCGACGAGGTGCCAGAGCACCTTATTTACGTCGGGTCTAGGTTGAACAAGGAAATTAAGGGCCTTCTAATCCATTTCTTGAAATATAACATGAGAATGTTTGCCTGGAAGCAAGGAGATATGGAAGGTATTGACCCCTCGGTTATCACTCATAAACTGAGCGTGAATATCACCTGTAAACCCATCAAGCAGAAGCGAAGAAGCTTCGCTCCATCACGCCAGAAGGCAATCAATGAGGAGATAAGCAAACTCTTCCATGCCAAAGCCATCAAGGAGGTAGATTACCCTACTTGGTTAGCAAATGTGGTCCTTGTTAAGAAAACCAATGGCAAGTGACGACTTTGCATTGATTTCACTGACCTCAATCAAGTATGTCCTAAAGACAGTTTTCCTTTACCTCAGATTAATTTAATAATGGACGCTACAGCTGAGCATGAGCTCCTCAGCTTCATGGACACCTTCTCAGGCTATAATCATATCAAAATGAACCCTAGCAAGTAGGAGAATACCTCTTTTGAGACTGAACATGGAACATACTGCTACCAAGTCATGCCTTTTGGGTTAAAGAATGCTAGAGCCACATACCAATGACTAGTGAATAGGATGTTCCAAAAGAAAATTGGGACGTCCATGGAGGTCAATATTAATGATATGATGGTAAATTCCCTGAAGGCAGAGCTCCACATCCAACATCTGGCAGAATCATTCTAGGTCCTCAAGGAATACAAGATGAAACTCAATCCTAAAAAATGCGCCTTTGGGGTATCTACGGGAAAGTTCCTAGGCTTTATAGTCAACAGTAGAGGAATTGAAACCAACCCAGAAAAGATTAAAGCAATACTCGATATGCAACCACCACCCAACACAAGAGAGATTAAACGTCAGACAGGAAGAATAGCTGCCTTGAGTCGTTTTGTGTCCAGGTCAAGTGATAAATGCCAACCCTTCCTTCACGTCTTAAAGAGGGAATTCCAATAGGATATACGATGTGAAGAAGCGTTTAAAGCCTTCAAAGATTATCTGAGCTCGCCTCCCATTTTGGTAAGTCCCTTAGAATGAAAGGTGATTACTCTCTACCTAGCTGTCTCAGACTTCTCAACCAGCGCGGCACTAGTAAGAGAGCAAGACAGAGCTCAACAACCAGTCTACTACTGTAGCAGAGCTGTCAAGGGGCAAAAGAGAGATATCCTAATATGGAAAAACTTTTTTTAGCTCTCGTTACAACTACTAGGAGACTTAGGCCCTATTTCTAGGCTCATACTATTGAGGTCCCAATAGATCAGCCGATGAAACAAGTGTTGCACAAACCAGAGTCCTTAGGAAGGCTAGTTAAATGGGTTATAGAACTCAATGAATTTTATATCAAATATAAGCCAAGAACAGTCATCAAAGGGCAGATTTTGGCAGATTTTATCGTATAATTTATGACAGCAGCACCTATAGAGGCGACACAGCTAGTACCTAACCTCCCCACGTGGAAACTGTCAGTGGACGGAGCTGCCAATGCACAAGAAAATGGGGCAAGCTTAATTCTAACCTCCCCTGATGAAATAGATGTCGAGTACACCCTCAGGTTTGGGTTTATTAAGGCTTCAAACAATGAGACAGAGTATGAATCGGTCATTGTTGGGCTCAACCTTGGTCACTCAATGGAGGCAGAGCAGCTGAAAATCTGCAGTGATTCCCAGCTTATAGTAAAGCAGATAGAAGAATCCTATGAGGCTAAGGGTCTGAAAATGGCACTTTACTTCAAGAAAGTACAGGAATTAATCAAGAAGTTCATGCAAGTCAAGATAAGGCACGTTTCTAGATCTGAAAATTCACGGGCAGGTGCTTTGGCGAGGCTGGCAACTACTTCACAAGAGAACTTGGATAGGCTAATACCAGTGGAGCAACTAGCAAAACCTTCAATAAGCATTGAGAAAAAAGACAGTTTTGGCTCAGTCGAGCTGGGTGGACCCCAATATAGGGTTCCTACGGAATGGAGCCTTACCAGAAGATCCCAAGGAAGCTGCAAAGCTGAGATCCAGGTCAGCTAGATTTTCTATTTTGTAGGGAAATCTATACAAACGAGGTTTCTCAGCACCTCTCCTTAAATGTGTGGGAGGCGAAGATGCTAATTACGTGCTCAAAGAAGTTCACAAGGGAATTTGTAGCAATCACATCAGAGCTCGAGTTTTGGTAAAAAAAGCATTGAGGCAGGGATACTATTGGCCCACCATTCTCAAGGACGCCTCAGACTTTGTTAAAAAATGCAAGGTTTTTCAAGTACACAACAACATCCCCCATTGGCCATCCGAGCTATTGACCTCGGTGGTGAGCCATTGGCCATTCCAGTAATGGGATTTGGACATACTTGGACCCCTACCCACCTGTGTGGGATAAAGCAAGTTCGCCATTATGGGAGTGAATTACTTCACCAAATGGGCAGAAGTAGAACCCTTGGCAACAATCGCCAAACAGAAAGTTTAAAACTTTATTTGGAGATCGATAATCTATCAGTTTTGAGTTCCCAAAGTTGTCGTATCTGACAATGGGAAACAATTTGAAAATTCGAAGTTTAAGAAATTTTGTGCCGAGCTAGGAATAAAGAACTATTTTTCTGCTCCGGCTCATCCTCAATCTAATGGACAAGCAGAGGTCACCATCAGGACCATAAAAGCAGCCCTGAAGACCAAGCTAAAAAATCTAAAAGGTAAATGGGTGGAGTACATCCCAGAAGTATTATAGGCTTATAGGACAATAGCCAGAGCGGTAACCCAGGAAACACCATTTGCCTTGGCATTCGGAACTGAGGTAGTGGCGCTTGTAAAAATTGGAATCCCATCTCTCAGGGCCAAGTTCACAGAACCTGAGCACAACGATAAGTCACTTTTGATGAACCTTGATTTCCTAGATGAAAAGAGAGAAAGAGCTCTATAACGCATCCAGAGTTGCCAGAGGAAGACAGCAAAGTACTACAACAGAAGGCTCAGACACAAGAGTTTCAAGGTTGGTTATTTGGTACTCAGGAAGCTCCTTCTTGTAAGAAAAGACCCTTCTCATGGGAAATTAGGCCCTAATTTGGAAGGCCCTTTCATCATCTCCAGGGTGATAAGACTTGGGAATTATGAGTTGCTGACCGAAGAAGGGAAAATCCTACCTCATTCTTGGAACGCAAAGCATCTCAAAAGATTTTTTCAACGAGTTTTCTTTGGTAAGAAAATTATTATCAATAGAATAGTGAGTTTTTCATTTATTTCACAAAAATTCTTCTAAGTAGCCAAGTTCCTACCAACGAGCTCTGTAGCTCAGAAAGAAGTCCCAAGTTCATAAAATGAGTATGAGTCATGAAGCTCAGGATGAACTCATGAGCCATGAAGCTCGGGATGAACTCATGAGCCATGTAGCTCGAAATGAACTCAAGAGCCACATAACTCAAAAGCAAAACCCCTCAGTTCATAAAATAAGGATGAGCCACGTAGCTCAGGATGAACCCCTACGTTCATTAGAGGAGGATGAGCCCCGTAGCTCAGGATTAACTCCAAGTTCCTATAAACTAGCCCTGCAGTTCATGATGAACTTTACATTCCATAAAGATGAGCCCCGCAGCTCACGATGAACACCTCAGTTCGCAAAGATCAAAGCGAACACTTGGGTGCAAGATGAGCCCTAGCAGGATTAAGATAAGCTACGCAGCTTATAGACATACAACAAAGCAAGAGAGAAACTTGTTAAAATCCAATGTTTATAAGCACAGGCAAGCATCCAAAAGAAAAGACCTAAAGTCTGTTACGGCAAAATTGTTAAAAAGGGCAAGCTTCTAGTTTCCTCCAAGTCGCCTCTTCAACCCAAGGACTTCCTCTTTCAGGCGTGTGTTCTCCTCCCGCATATCATCTCTTTCTTTCTCCGTCTTTTCAAGCATATTGAGAAGCTTATTCCCTGTAGAGGAGAGCAAAATTACCCCCAATGAGGGGTCACCCGAAGTAGAGGAGTCGTTAGACCCGTCCTTTCTGCGTTTTCTTGAAGATCCTCCAACATCTTCATCAGACTCAAGTATGGAGGAAGCAGGAGAACCTGGAAACAAAACAAATTCCATGGCAGTTGCTACGGCACTGAATAAGAAAAGGTTGTCCGATGTCATCAGCTCATGGAAAGACATAGGCTCAGCTTAGGTTATTGACTTGATATAAAATGTGTACACCCAAGTGCAGGCGGTCAAGTAGTAGTAATAATCCGGTTTGAGTCCGGAGTCGAATCCACAGGGAACTTGTTTGTGTTGGTGTTTCAAAGTAATCAGTAAAGGAGCCCAATTGATTGTAACCTTGAGATTTAAAAGTTGTGAGATGTGGGTGATTTCCTGAACAGAATATTGAATTCTTTCTAAGAAGATTTTTAGACAAAATATAAGATGAATTCGAATGACAGGAAAGTCACTCTTTAGTTCGAGGATCGGGACATGTGATTAATTATCCAGTTTATTATATTAATGCTTGATGACTCAATTAACTCCCGTGTCAATAGCAAGTTAATCGGAAGATAAAGATGGATTATGAGAATTAAAATCATGGTTCCGATGTCTTATTAGAAATTTAAAAGAATTGTTTGTATCGAGAGTTATCGCGTCCACAAACAAGTAAGTATTTCTACATGACATCCAACTATGGCTTTAATATTCCATTCTTTTAAATAAAGCACAATAATGGGGATGATTAAAGGGTAGTCATGAAGATCAAGCCGGGGTATTTGTCTTGAAACGATGAGTCTTTCCATCCAAGAGTCATTTGTGTCATAGAAAGACTTTCGATTGTATAAAGTACCTTAGCTTTGCTAGATGCAATCAATCATCCAGTAAGTAAAGGGATATAAACGTTAAGCATTAGAACAAAGCATAATATAACTTTCGGATAATCAATACATGTCCTTCAGCTCTTACTAAAGAGTGAATGAGAAACTACTCACTCTTTATAGCTTTGGTAAAGCTGAAAAAGTGAGTGATGCTCATCCCTTTTAGTAGAGGACTTCGCAAAAGAAAAGTATAATTATCAAGGAGCTAATCTTCAACTAAGAATGAGTGAATCACGTTCCATCCTTCATGGCTTTGGCAAAGCTCTAGAAGAGTGGAAGAGTTTCACTCCTCTAAGAAATAAGAGAGCTCAAATAATGGAAGTGCAAGACATAAATGAAAGCAAGTATGAAATAGCATAAATGTAAATACTAAAAGTAAATAGAGACATAAATGTAAAGACTTAAAGTAAATCAAGAATATAAATGTAAATGTAAAGACTAAAAGTAAATAAAGAAACTATAACTCTTAAGCAAATGCAAATGTAAACATTAATGTAAAGAAATGAGTGGGAATCTAAAATTCCCAACTCTTCTAGCAAAGATGAAACTAAGACAAAGAAGAGGAATTAGAAGTGCTACAAGAGCTACAAGTGTTGCCCAAGTGCCTCTAGTGCCAAGTGCTCCCCCCTTTTTTCCTTACAAACTAAGTGTATTTATAGGCAAGGAGAAGGCAGGGGGGATAAATGAATAGAGTCTGGCGCCAAAGTCAAAGTGAAAATCCAACCATTCTGCAGGCAGTTTGTCAAGGTCGTTCGAACTGTTAGGGCGTTCAAACGGTTTCTCTGTCTTTGCTCTCTGTCGTTCAAACGTCAATGGATTCAGTGCCAACCATTCAGGTCAGAAGACACGTGGTTCTCTATGAAAATCTCCCTCCAAGTCCTCAGTGCAAATTTTCCTCCAGGTCCTCTGTACAAATCTCCTTTAAAGTCCATACAGAGTTTGACTGCTCTGTCCCTCCAATAATTCTAGGGATGTTCGAACGTAAATTGTCGTTCGAACGTGGCACTCAAGTGCCTGAGCCTTCTAACTGCAAGTCTACAATACGCCATGTCTTCAGTCAGTCTGATCTTATCATTGCTCTAGTGGATGTTCGAACAATGGATGGCGTTTGAACGTAGTGCTCAAGTCTCCAGGGCCTTGGTTCTTGCCTGCAACACACTTTGTCTCATCTGCCTGGTATTTCATTAATTCAGGGGAGCGTTCAAACATTTATTGGCGTTCGAACGTTCTTTGTGTCCTCCAAGCTTCTCCACTTTTGTTCTTTAATGTCCTGCAGTTACTTTCAAATGTAATTTTTGTATCCCTTGAACCCTTGTTCACTTTAAGACCTGAAATGTCATCATTTAAACTTTTTCAAAGTACAATTAGTCCAAAAAGGGGCATAAGAATATGCTACATTTGAGTACTAATTAGTTATCTCCCTAACCCTTATTGATTCCAACAGATCTAGATCTGGAGCACGTATGTGACAACAATGCAATGAAAACAAGTCATCAAGGACCTAGAAGAAAAAGAAAACATTCGACATACTTACTAGTATAGAAGAAACTTCCCCAGGATCTAGGGACTCTACATTCTCAGTAATGCAGCTCGGATAATCTCCAAGAATCTCTAGAAGCAAAGAAAAAATGCTTAGCCCACCCTTCAGGTGGTAGAGGTAGGTCATATACCAAGGGGCACGAGGGGGAACGCCTCCACCAGAAGCAACTGAAGAAGGGGATCTCGTCATCCTCTAGCTCGTAAAAGTAAAAGAATTCGAGGACAGTGGGGAACTCTGTATTGCCCTGTAATCTCCAAAAAATAAAAAAAGTTGGTCGAGACACCCCATCCCTTGGGAGAAAGGGGAGAAGGGCACAACCCGCAATAGGACAGAATGTATCCAACAGAAGGATGAATGGGGAGACGAAGACCTATCTCCAGGCACCTTCAAAGAAACAGACTTCTCCTTGAGGAAGATAGTTGAAGGCTCATCTGAAGTAGGAATTCTCAAAGGTAAGTTTAAATCAGGGAAAAATTGCCTTTTCATCACATCCAGGTCTGAAGATGTCACCACCAAGGGAAGTAAGTAATTGCACTGCCATTCCCACTCGATTCTTGAGGAAGTTTGTTCCTTGAACAAGGAAGAAAGGGGGCAGCCATCATAATTTTGAAGGAAAAGAAAGACAAAGAACAAGAACCCTTCAAGGATCAAGAAAAGCCCTAAGGTTCAAGAAAAGAAGAGGCCTGGAAATTATGGAAAGCTTAAGGAAACCCTGGGTTTTAAAGAGCCAAAAAAACAGGTAAAAAGTAAAGTCAGTGACCCCTTAGAATTTCCAAATTAGGATGGCACTGACTTTTTTAGAAAGTAAAAGTTGTGATCAATAAAGCTTACCCTCCAATGTCCTTGAGGGGCACCGAAAACACGGTTGCCAGTGATTATTTGTACAAGGCCAACAACTAAGAGAGCTCAGAAAGGACCCTTTGCTTTTAGGTTTATCCAATGAAGAAAACTTCCCTAATAGCCTCAACATTTCCCCGATACTCCTCATCCATCTCAAGCATTTTTAGCACTCAGTGAGCCAAGTGAAATCCAATACAATAAGTTGTGGCATAACTTAGGAGCATAACCTCAAGGCCATATTGATAAAGACCACAACTAAGCTCAGCCGATCAGACTCAACTAGCTCAGGAAGGTAAGATTATTCTGGAAGAAGACCTCCACTGATCTTTGTCCCAACTATCATTCCTAAAGGAGGGACCTCCTAGGTTATATTCTTAAGGAAATTTCTAAGATTTCTTTGGGGTGAGATCAGCTTAAGGGATACATGGACCTTCTATTCTCATGATATGCAGGGAAAAGACCTCAGCATCAAATTGCTTGTCCTTTGTCAAATCCAGCAAACCTCTTTTCACTATGAGGAATGTTAAAGCACCTAATACCCCTATAAGGGGACTAAAACATCAAGAAGAAGCTCTGGGGGAGACATCAACATTTCGATTGGCCTCTCAGCTTCTCCAAGCTAAACAATTTTGCTTTAAGGAGAGCTGAACACTCCTCAAAGCAAGGGAGCAAGAGAGCAAGGAAGGAGAACATAAAGCAAAGGAAAGCAGGATTATGTTTCAAATCAAAATCACACTGTAAAAGCAAAAGTTTCATTTTAGAGTACAGTGTCAAAGCACACTGAATTTGAAGTTAGAGTTACAAAAAAAAAAAGAGAAAGGAAAAAGCCCTAAGTTTCTGAAGAAGGTGTAAGTGAAGGATTCTGCAACTCAACAGATGAGCCTTCACCACCAAGAGGAAGAGAACTCTTAGGGGTGTTGGTTAAAGGGACCTCCACTCCAATTGTTGGCGAACTCTGAGCAAGGGCCTCACTCACAAGGTCGCCAGAGAACGGTACAATGGGAGAAACAACAGTAGTAATGGCTAGGAGCTCGAGAGTAGCAAGAGCAGAGTTTGTCCCCAAAGAGAGAGCTGCAAAGACCCCCGCAAGAGGGGTAGACTTCTCGACACCCTCGAAAATAGAGGTAGGAAGAGTCAAGGTGTTGTCATCGCCTCCTCCAACTCCTCCTCAGCTGGGATAGCAAAGTCAAAGTCGAGGTCTGGATAGGTCTTCTCAGCTTTACGTTGAAAAGCAAGCCACCTAGTTGCCCACTTAGTGAGGACGTCATCTTTAATATCAGCTATTATACCAACCTTCTGCTTGATGGTAGCCTTCTGTGCCTTGAACTCACTGCAAAGGGTACTATTCACCCTGGATAGAGTGACGTATTCCCCTTTTAAACTCTTAAGGGAGCTCTAGGCATCAAAACTTCCTAGCTGGCCCGGGCCCAGACCTCGATCTTAAGCTTGAGCTCCTCCTTGGCCATTTTGAGCTCATCCCTGGATTTCTTTTCTCCCTCCTCTGCGTTATATTTTGCAGCCTCTAAGCCCTTAGAGGTAGAAGCTTGCCTCTCCCTTTTTTCTTTAAGATCTTGCACTTGAGCTCGAAGGTCTTCATTGTCAAAGGAAAGTTCAATGACCTTAAGCTTGTACGCCTTTAGAGCCTCAGCAAAGCTCTCTGAAGATTAGGTCCTGTCCATCAAGCTCTTCACATGGATAGCCAGTTGTGGAAAAGAAGGAAAATGAAGGTAGATTAGCATAAAGATACGGCATAAGAGTGAGTAGACATATAAAAATATGAGGACTTACGGCAGCTACTCCTCGGAGAGCTTAGCTAAAGGACACCTTAAGAAGTATAGAAGAGACCCATTAAACGTCAGAATCAAGGAGGACAGAGGAAATGGCCTCAGCAGCAAGCTCAGTAATCTCAAATAAGGATTCCTTATGTTTCTCTACCTTGGGAGGCTTCCTTTTCTCAATCTCGAGCTTTATTAGAGATGACTCGAGAGTCTTTCCAGAAGGACTATAGGAAACAGTATCAAGTTGAAGGTGGGGGATCAACCCCAAAACTTTTTCAACCTCAGACGAGGAAGGAGAAGACGGACCTTGCTCAAGAGCTTGCTTAGAAGTAGGTTGAACCCCTGGGGGAGGGGAGGTCACCATAACCTACGAAGCGCTTGAAGGTGAGGTTGGGACCTCGAAATTGAAGCGGAGGAGGGCACCCTTAACTTCTGGACCTTAGCTCGAGTAACGCGGCTGCTTCTAGAATCGACCTCAGCTTTCTGCTTGCTAGCCTTCTTTAACTGATCAAGCTTAGCCTGGAGCTCATCTGGGGTGAGCTTCATCGTAGAAGAACTTGAAAACTTAAAATAAGCAAATCAAAAGGAAAAAGAAAGAAGGGTTGGGGCTAAGAACGGGAGGGCTTGTGAAAGGAGTCTCACCTGGTACTTCTTCAGAACTTGATTAACACTCAAAATAGCAGACTCTTATGCCATGTTTTGGACTAATTATGCTTTGGTGGAGCTTAAAGAATGATGTTTCAGGTCTTAAAGTGAACAAGGGTTCAGAGGCACCAAAAAGCATCC
>CM042196.1:13130198-13150817 GCA_023539305.1 Ilex asprella
CTTATGGTTGAGTTCAAAAGAAAACACATATGTGATACTCCGGCATAGGATAAACTTTTATACTGTGCTCATGTATTCAAGTTCAAAAATGAAGATTAAGCAATCGCAAATCCCATGACCATTAGGATAGGGGAATATAATTAAATATTAGACATTTTCCACCAAAAAATGTCCAAACTTTTTGAAATTTTAACATTTCCAACTATTATGTACAAAAGTGGTGGAACATGTAAATGGTGCACCTCACCCCACAACTTGAACCCTGCATTGTTCTCAATGCACAAGAAATTATGCAATGAGAAAAATGAAAGTAAAATGGGAAATGAGATACACCCTTTTTTTCTTTATATATACATTAACAGAAAAAATAAAACACAAAAAGCTTGTTTACACCCCCAACTTAGACTAGAAAATGATACCCAATAAGATTTGCTATAATGATGCTCAAAGTGAAATGAGTCCAACTTAGGAAGAGGTAAACAACCTTCATGCTAAAATCTACACTACAACATTATGAAAATAAAAATGTAACAATAAAAGAAATCTAACTACTACGTAAATGGAAACCAAACAAAAAAGGGTACATGTTAATCCGGCTTCAATTCGGATATGAGCTTGTGTAACGCCCCATACTCTGGGAGTCCTTTACTAACCGTTGACCAACCATCAACCCGCAAAAATAACCTTTCTTGTCTTAGTTCTAGACCTTATGTTCAAACAAATTCCCTTGATCGGGATTTTAACCCATGTGTATACCCCATGTTCTTTTTTTCATTTAATTCTCCTGAGGTCCAACATGCCTCAAAATAGCTCATTTAAAATTCATTTTTATCCTTTGAACCAAAGAAAACAAAGTCCAAAAGCATAGGAAAGTAGTATTAAAATTTCAGAAATTTGTAGACAGTATCGGTACGTTGAACCCTCTGGACCAAAACGTACCGGTACCAAATCGTATCGGTACAGTCTTTCCAGATTATTTTTTTACTTGTTTCTCTTGTTTTTCGTCCCCAATCCATTTCAAACCCTTCCATAACCACCCAAGACATATTTAATAAGGTTTTCCATACAAAACATGGCTTGTTTAAGTTACATTTCAGTCAATTCCATGAATTTATACATAAATTGGAATTTATTTACAACAACTTTACAAAATAACCATAAAAGCCACAAGTCTGCTTTCTTCATCCTTGGGGCTCTAAATGGAAGCCTTCCACTGATGTGAATCCCACACCTGTAATCTTTTTCCCATAAAGGGTGAGCCACGCTTAATAGAGTATTTCCTAAGTAGGCTACTCCCCAACCCAAATGTAAATGAAATGCTCATATGCAACCACTTCACCACGCATATATTCCAAGCATGAATATGCAATCAATGTTAGAAATTTACAATGCAATGCTATGGTATGAGATGAGACTTACTCTCACTACCCAACTCGAGCTCTTTCAGGCTTTTCGACACATGCAATTTGCTAATGTGCAATTGCCCATCATCCATGATCCCAAGCCCTTCTCGGTTCTCCAACACATGCAACTTCCCATGTGTATGATTTCGTCATCCATGTTATACATCAAATGACATTTACCAATCCGGAGTCATTTATGGGGTGGGTATTTATGGACTTCCACCAATGGCACCCAACTGACACGGAATTTATGGACTTCCACCAACAGTCTTGCTTACACCGACACATTTTATGGACTAATACCAACGAAAGTGCATATCCAAATCACTGGCCCTTGCACCCGAGGGACCTTCTAGCCCTTCTTGCTAACCCCAACCCTCTTGACCTTGTAAACTGTGCAACTCGGCCAAGTTATTGACTTAGCTCACTCGAGCCCACTCGTCATCCACCCATGTGGTGTTGACTACTTTCATGCACAACCACCCACTTAATGCAATGTTCCCGTGCATATGCAACGCAATGCCTCATTGCAACTCTACTAGTAGATCAAAAGACTTGCAGATGATGACTTTACTTACTGAACTAGCTTCTACTACCATAGCTTCACACTTTCTGCGGAAAAAAAAGGCTCTAAAGGACATGGCTCAAGCTTCTTTCGATTTTCTTTTCGAGAACTTGAAGCTGCTACTAGTAGGTAAGGCCTATTGGTTTCCAGGTCATAAGCAGCAGATCGAAGATCTATACAAAGACCAAACATTCCTGTGGCTCATCGTCATGCAATTAGTTGAGAAACGCTATGAGCACAATGAAGTGAAAATTCTGGTGACAAAACTCGTTGATGTGGCAGACAAGGCAGCCAAGTTAGTCAAATTAATTTTGGACGAAATAGATTACGATACCGAGCAAAAGCTCATTAGTGTCATATAATTCTCATGACTCACAATGTTAATAAACCAATATGCATTTATTAATATTTTATCCACATCTCAAGTCCAAGCATGTCATCTCATATTAAGCAACAACACACTTCTAAATCAAGGCACAATATAAACACATAACATGCCCACACTTCACATAATTCAAGAAATTTCATTAGGCAATTTTTACATACCCATTTCAAGATAGAATATATTCTACCTAATTTCAATACCCATTTCACAAAAATCACATCTATAGGCAAGTCATATATATATTTATATTAACCTACCCATTTCAATGTAACATTCAAAGTTGTGAATAGACCTAAGTAGGAGAAATCCCTTCCTCTTGAAGCGTGAAACAAGTTGTAGAAGCTCCAAGGAACCAACCCAAACTCAATCCCAAGCTCTTCCAAGAATTTCAATTTTCCAACCTTTGGTGAAAGCCCTTGTTTTTTGTACGTAGGCGTAGACCTCGACGAGGAGAACGACTTTTCCTCTTGGCCCGAATGGATCCGAGCACCGTAGCTCTATAGATCGTAGAGAGAAGGTAGAGTTTTTCTCTCTTGCCCTCTCTTCTCTCTCCCTCTTTCTATCGGCTGAGATGGCCGAACAAATGGAAAAAAAATTAGATTTTTCTCCTATTTATATTTTTAGAATACTTGACCCACAATTGGTGACATGTCTCTTTTAATTTCGGGTCCGTTTTTATCCCGAAACGATTTAATTTCACCCCAGTTCAAGCTTAAAATATTTTTATTTTAAGTTGTTCTTGATTATTTCCCAAAATTTATAATTTTATTCAAAACGCAAAAAATTCGACTATCTCGGAATTCGACAAAAATTGATGGGATAACTAGATTTCGCGAGACGAATCCAACGGTGGGTTCTGTTTTGTCATCCGAGTTCTAGAAATACTCAAGTTTGTAACCCGCATCATAGTGGTAAATTACCATTTATCCTTTATTCATAAAAGTTCAATTTTACCCAGGTTTTACATTCTTCCCCCCTTAAAAAGAATTTTGTCCTCAAAATTCATTTACACATGCATATGCAACAAGTAATCCCATACTTAAAATTGTAAACTTGTACCTCCATCCTCGAACAAGAACGAATAACTGGTACGGATGGTGTCCTCATGCTTCCCATGTTGTCTCCTCCACTCCTTGGTGCTGCCACAACACCTTCACTAGCCTCATAGTCTTGTCTCGCAAAACTTGCTCTCGACTATCCATTATACACACTGGCCCCTCCTCGAAGGTCCCATCCACATCAACCATCAACTCACCTCAATCCACTACATGTGTTAGATCATGAGTATACTTTCGAATCATAGAGACAAGAAACACTGTGTCAACACCCGATAAATTTGGCGATAATGATAACCTGTAAGCCTTTGTACCCACCCTCTCGAGTACCTCAAAGGGCCTAATAAACCTCGATGACAGCTTCCCTTGCTTCCCAAATCTGACTACTCATCTCTTAGGTGTCACCTTTAAGAAGACGTGATCTTTCACCTCAAATTTCAGAGGTCGTCGCCGTCTGTCGGCGTAGTTCTTCTGCCGGCTTTGAGCCGTAAGAAGACGTTTTCTTATCAGGTCCACCTTCGCTGAAGTGTCCCTAATCAAATCTGGACCCGTAGAGGGTCTCTCTCTAACCTCCATCCAACACACCGGGGAACGACAAGACCTCCCATATAGTGCCTCATAAGGTGCCATCTATATGCTCGCCTGATAACTATTAATGTAGGCGAACTCTACTAAGGGTAAATGCTTTTCCCAGCTACCCTTAAGGTCTAGGACGCATGCCCGCAGCATGTCCTCTAAAATCTAGATGGTCCTCTCCGACTGATCGTCCGTCCGGGGATAAAAGGTTGTACTCATCGTCAACTGCGTCCCCATTGCTCGCTGAAAACTCTTCCAAAAGTGAGCCGTAAACCTGGGGTCCCAATCTGATACTATAGATACGGGCACCTCATGTAACCGGACTATCTCTCGCATATATAACTTGCAGAATTCCTCCAACCTAAAGGTCATTCGCATTGCCAAGAAGTGTGTCGACTTGGTAAGCTGGTCCACTATCACCCATACTGCATCATGTCCTCGTGATGTCCGTGGCAAGTGAGTCACAAAGTCCATCGTGACATGCTCCCACTTCCACTCCGCCACCTCCAAAGGTTGAAGCAACCCTTTCTAGTCTCTGGTGCTCGACCTTAACCTGCTGACACATGAGACATCTACTAACAAAGTCTCTAACGTGCTTCTTCATCCCATTCCAATAATACTGGCGACGAAGATCATGGTACATCTTCGTGCCTCCTGGATGAACTAAAAAACGGGAGCAATGGAACTCCTTGAGAATCTCATCTCTCAAATCGGCAAACTGGGGAACCACAACATTCCCCTATATCGAAGACTACCATCCACGTGAATAGCCCAACCCTCGTCACCTGAGCCTTCCTATACCTGGTCCCTGATGGATAATAACTCCGTATTCTAGCTCTGGGATTTAATCATCCTAGCATATAATTACCACGATTCATCACAATGTCAATATATTAACAAACATATATCAACATATCAACAATAATGCCCAAACATGTTATCACATAATCTCATAAAATTAACACTTTATTTTATAGAGGCATTTTATCAAACACCTTCAAGGCACCAAATCATGTAATCACATAAAATGCCCAAATTCATCACATAACTCAAAAAAAATCAGATTAAGTGATTTTCACTTATCCAATTATCAAAACTTCTAAGAAATCACAAACTAGCAATTTATAATTACCAATACATACTAGAATTGAATCTACCCATTTCCATTAAATCAACCACCATTGGCAAGTGTTAAAATACACATAACAGTGCACCCATTCCATATATCATCCTAGGTTGGAAACAAACCTAGTTAGGATAAAAATCCTACCTCTTGGAGCGTAAAATCAACGTAGGAAGCTTCAAGGATTCAACCCAAGTTTCCCCCAAAATCTCATTTGTGAATCTTCTATGAAATCCTTCATTTTTGGTATGGCTGCATAGCCCTCGTCGATGAGATCGAGTTTAATACTTGGCTCGAGGAATTTTAACTAATAAAACTTTGTAAATCTGACAGAGAAGGTTGGAATTCTCTCTTTTTCCTCTCTTCTTATTTCAAGGTTAGAGGCATAAGAAAACAAGCAGAGAGTTTTTTAAAATATCAGATTTTAGTCCTTATTTATACACTTTAACATTTGGTCTACGTCTCGCCACACGCCTTCTTTCCCAAGTCCATTTTTTCCCCAAAATGATTTAATTCTGCTCCAGTTCAAGTTCAAATATTTTTATTTCAACTTGCTTTAAATTATTTTTAAAATTTTAAAATTTTATTAAAAATTCATTTTTGGGTCATCCGATAAAATTTGACTATCTCAGAATTCGATAAAATTTGTCTGGGTAACTAGATTTCGTGAGATGAATCCAATGGTGAGGTCCATTTTTTCATCCGAGCTATAAAAAAATAAGGGTTCTCAACCCACACCGTTGTGACAATTAACCGTTTTGCTCTTTCTCATAATAAGTTCAAATTTTTTTCAGGTTTTACAAGGACCAAGGTGGGCCTACTCTTAAAGATCCTTTGCAAGTTCCATATGGGCCGTTTACAAGTTCAAGAGCCAAGAAGATCAAGGAAGCAATGCAAGGATTGGTGCAATCCACCTGGGATGAAGCTAACAAGAGCCCAACACTTAAGATGGGCTTGAAAGAAAGAGAACCTGTTAGATAGGGTCTGTTGTTATTAAGGTCTTCAATATGTTTAAAGGATTTTTATTATTTGTTCAGAATAAGTGGGCTTGAGAATGCTTAGCCCACATATGTTTTATTATTTTATTTAATCAAGGGTTTTTGAATAAGTTACTGTAGCACGACACTGTTCACGCTACAATACACGTTATACTATTCATTTAAGGGCATTTTTTGGATAAAGTGTCAAACTTTTTAGTCTAGTTCCTCAAGGGTCATAAGGATTTTAGGTATTCCTATTTGGGTTTGAATTGTCAAAATATAAACTCCTATTAGGATTTGTTTCTTTAGTAGATTAGGATTTATTTCCTTAGCAGATTAGGATTTTAGGAATTTTTCTTGTGATGGCCAGTCTAGAAATAGGAATTCGATCAATGAAAAGGCTAGACAATATTCAATTTTAATTGTGAGTTGAGTTTACTCCTCTTGTTCTTGAATGAACTTTTAAACTTATCAAAAGTAAATCAGAACTTTTGTGTCATTCCTCTATGTAATCTAGGTTCTTGAGATGGGTTCTTTAACGGGTTTAGATTTTAATATAATTTAGGTTCTTAAAATGAGTTCTCAGCGGGTCTAGATCCATCTATAGACCTGATTTTGGCTTTCTTGGGTTATTTTTTCAATATTGTTGTTGGGTCTCAAAGTAAGTCGATTGGAGTTCGCATCATTTGGTATCACAACAAGGTTTCAAATCAGGTCATATTCTATCTTTTTATTTCTTGCATATTTGATTCTAGCACTTCATTGTTTTAGGGTTACAAAAAAAAGGGCTGCCAAAATTCTTTGGGCTTTGTGGGGCTACCAAAAATTTCATAGTTCTAGGGTTTGAGTTATTTTTAGAGTTTAGTTAATCGTTTATTACTTAGTTTGTGATCAAATCATTTGGTGAAAAAAAATCATCCAAAAAGAAAAAGAGAAAAGAGAAAAAAAAACAAAGGAGAAAATCCGAAAAAAAAGAGAAAAAAAAAACAAATTTTAGTCTAGTTTCTTAAGAGTCATTAGGATTTTAAGTATTCCTATTTAGGTTTGGATTGTCAAAATATGAACTCCTACTAGGATTTGTTTCCTTAGTAGATTAGGATTTATTTCCTTAACAGATTAGGATTTTTGGAATTTTTCTTGTAATGGCCAGCCTATAAATAGACATTCAATCAATGAAAAAGCTAGACAATATTCAATTTTAATTCTGAGTTGAGTTTATTCCTCTTGTTCTTGATTGAACTTTTAAACTTATCAAAGGTAAATCATAACCTTTGTGGCACTCCTCCTTGTAATCTGGGTTCTTGAGACGGGTTCTTCAATGGGGCTAGATTTTAATATAATCTAGGTTCTTGAAACGAGTTGTCAACGGGTCTGGATTCTCCATCCATAGACTTTAGTCTGGCTTTCTTGGGTTTTTTTTCCAATATTATTGTTAGGTCTCAAAGCAAGTTGATTGGGGTTCAAATCACTTGGTATCTGAGCAAGGTTTCCAATCAGGTCACGTTCTATCATTTTATTTCTTGCATATTTGATTATAGGGCTTCATTGTTCTAGGGTTACAAAAAAAATGACTGCCGAAATTCTTATAGTTTTGTGGGACTATTGAAAATTTCATAGTTCTAGGGTTTGAGTTATTTTTAAGGTTTTTTCAAATGTTTATTATTTATTTTGTGATCAAATCAGTCGGTAAAAAAAATCGTCCCAAAAAAAAAAGAGAAAAGAGAAAAAAAAACATAGGAGAAAATCCAAAAATATTTTTTTTTTATCCTTATCTTCAAAGGGGTTGCATACATCATTATAGTTGGTATCTTGTATTATAATTACTCTTTCATTCATATAATTTTCTTCATTCTCATGTCATTTTATTCCTTTCGTGTTTCTCTTGTTCTTGTTTTTTCTATGTTTCTTGTTCTTGTTCTTGTTTTCTTAATTATTGGGCTTGATTACTAGTTGGGATTAAACAAGTTTGCCTTGTCTTGACTGGGTTCAATTAGTTCTTAAAGAACCTGAGTGGGAAAAATCTTGAGGTAAAAGGCAAGAGAGTGTGAGATTATTATTGTGAAAAAGCCAATTAAGAGTGAAACATGAGTGGAGTGTCATCATTTGAGTGTAAACACGTAAGGGAGTGTGTGAGGTTTTTTTTTTCCACTAACATTCTTTTTGTTCAGCACATTACAATGTCTCATTGAAGTGGCTCATCACCAAGGGGGATGACCGATAACCATTCTTTACGTTGCAGGCCATGCAATAACAATTTAAGCAGTTGAACTTGGTGTTGGGGGAAGTGAGGGATATGATTGATCATCAAGGAACAACGATTAGGAATTTGCAAGGTGAAGATTTAAGGAAGAATCATTTTGAGGAGAGGGGGAACAATGAGAACCAAGGTGGGCCTACTCTTAAAGATTTTTTGCAAGTGTCAGATGGGCTAATTACAAGATAAAGAGCCAAGAAGATCAAGGAAGCAATGCAAGGATTTGTGCAATCCACCTGGGATGAAGCTAGCAAGAGTCCAACACTCAAGATGGGCTTGAAAGAAGGAGAATATGTTAGATAGGGCTTCTTGTTGTTAAGGCCTTCAATTTTTTTAAAGGACTTTTATTATTAGTTTAGAATAAGTGGGCTTGAGGATGCTTAGCCCACATATGTCTTATTATTTTATTTAAACTAGGGTTTTAGAATAAGTTACTGTAACATGACACTATTCATGCTACTGTACAATCGACACTATTCACTTAAGGGCATTTTTTAGAGAAAAGATCACAAATTTTAGTCTAGTTCCCTAAGGGTCATTAGGTTTTTAGTTATTCATCTTTGGGTTTGGATTGTCAAAATATAAACTGCTATTAGGATTTGTTTCCTTAGTAGATTAGGATTTGTTTGCTTAGTAGATTATGATTTATTTTCTTACTAGATTAGGATTTTAGAAATTTTTCTTGTAATGAAAAGTGAAAAGTCAACCACTCTACAGGCAGTCTGTCAAGACCGTTCGAACGGTCAATGGCATTCGAACTATTTTTGTGTCTTTGCTCTTTGTATTTCAAACGTCAGATGGATTCAGTGCCTGCTATTTAGGTCAGAAGACACGTAGTTCTCTATGGAACTCCCCCTCTAAGTCCTCTATGCAAATCTCTCTCTAGGTCCTTGCAGAATCTGATTGTTGTCTCTCCAATAATTCCAGGGTCGTTCGAACGTGAATTGTCGTTCGAACATGGCACTCAAGCGCTTGAGCCTTCTGACTGCAAGTCTGCAACACGCCATGTCTTCAGTCAGTCTGATCTTGTCATTGCTCCAGTGGACGTTCAAACGTCGAGGACCATTCGAATGTAGTACTCAAATCTCCATGAGTCTTGTCTGCAACACAGTTTATAATAGCTGGTCTGGTTTCTTATGACCGTTCGAATGGTATGTTTCGTTCGAACGTTGCTTCCTTGTTCCAAGCTTTTACAATTTGTTCCCTAATATGCTGTTGTTGCCTTCAAAGGTAATTTTTGCATCCCTTAAATCCTTGTTCACTTTAAGACCTGAAACATCATCACTTAAAATCCATCAAAGCACAATTAGTCCAAAAGGAGCATAAGAATATGCTACATTTGAGTACTAATCAACAACCACTTTTGTTCACGTAAGTTCGAGGCAAAAGGATGATATACCTTTCTTGGGAAGGATTCGTCAATACAGTGGGAGATGGTATATGCCCTTCCTAAATTGGTTGTGATTTGGCCCTGCTGGGTATGATTGAGATTGCGGGGTTATGATAGGTGAACGAGGTAGAATCGTTGAGTAGATTCTGGAGAAGAAACTAACATACCTGAGAATGGGGATGCACCAACATACATGAGAATACGAGATAATGCTACTGAGTTATTAATTGATTGATTTAATTTGTACATGTTTATTCCTTTCATAGATTTATTGTATTCCGTACGCTTGAGATTATTATAACTGTCATAGTTTTACTCTCAAAATTTTATATATGCTATTTTCTAAAAGAGACTTGCCTTCTTTTTATTGTTTTAAAAATCTTGTTGGGATTTGAGAGGGATTTTCTATGGATTTTTGCTCACCTTTACAACACATTTATAGATTTTGGTAGAGAAGAGGATGTTGAATAAGCTGAGAAGGTCGACCTTGAGAATGGAGAGGGTCAGTATGAGGATCCTGAAGTGGAGGCTTAGAGATGCTTCCTCTTAGTATATATTATTTTATTTGAGAAATTTCTATGAAACAATATTTTACCTAGTTTAATTATTCCGCTGCTGATACTATTTGGTTTTGAATTGTAAGTTGGAGAAGTTACCATATGTTATTGGCTTTAGTATTTATTTTTGTCAGATGGCTGGATGGTTTATTATTTAATGGTTATTGTAGTTGCTCTCATGATTGAATGGTTTCAGATACTAATGTCTTCCAGTGTGGATTTTGGGGCTTTACAGGTTTGGTATCTGAGCTTGGGAATTAGGTCTTATATAGGAGTTGTAAGTTGTGGGCTATCACTGGAGTATTAGGTTCGGTTGAAAAAACTCTAGGATTGAATTTCTTTGAGGTTATATGTATATAAGATATGTATGATTTGTTGCCTTGTTTGCTTCGGGATAAGTTATTAGTTCGAATTCATGGATTAGCTAGCTTTGAGAAGTTGACAAAAATTTTGGGATGGATATTGTAAAACCCGGGTAAAATTTTAACCTTTCCTGAAAAGGGAAAAATCGTCATTTTACCACTATAAGGCAGAATGAAAATGAGTATGCCCTAGAGCTCGTATAACACAACGAACTTCGCCGTGGGATTCGTATCGCGAGATCTAGTCAGCTAGGCTAATTTCGTCGAATTTTGAGGTAGTCAGATTTTTTTACATTTTACGAGACAACTGGGTGGTAGATGACCTAACAAAGGTCCCCAAAAATAAATATTTTAAATTTTCCTTAAAATTGAATGAAAGTTCAAATAAAATTAATTTGAACTTAAACCGGGAAGAAATTAATCGTTTCGAGATGAAAACGGACCCGAACATGTGGGGGACACTTGGAGCATCAAGAGCAAGCCTTGGAAATTATAAATAAGGACTAAAATCTGATATTTTGCAGAAAATATCTCCCTTGATCAGCTGGTTCCAATGTGTGAGAGAAAGAGAGAGAAAAGAGAGAAATCTAAGACTTCTCCTTGCGAATCTCAGAGTTCCGTCAGTCGCATTCCGTCGAGCTAAGAATTAAAGTTGATCACATCGACATGAGCTGCACATACATACCAAGAACGAGTGATTTCACCGAAGATCCAAAGAGGAGAGTTGGAAAAATCAAGATTCTTAGGCTTAGGTTGGTGTTCTTGAAGTTTTACATTTTATCTTACGCTGCAAGAGTTAGGGTTCTTTCTACTTAGGTCTTATTCCACTCTTTGGTGTTGATAGACAAAGGGTCTAATATTGAAATTGACCTAAGACATATCTATGGTTATGGAAATGAGGAAATTGGTATTGAAATGATTCATGTTAAATTTTAGCTTGAAATTGATGCAAGGAAGTTACATGTATGTTTCTTCTAACTTTGTGATATGTTGGGCATGATATATGTTTAACATAATTGGAGTCTTGAAGGTGTTTGATAAAATGCCTTCGGTGATTGAAATTGTTGTTTTAATAACATGCTTAAATTATGTGAAAACATGTGGAAATTTTATGTTTATGATATAATTTGTCATAAAAATTAGATGGTTAGGTGTTAAATTAGTCCATACGGCATTTATCACATATGAGACATGATATTGTTGTTGCAATGGTGCATCACATTGCATATGCACCGAGACATCGCATCACATAGGTGTGTATGTACATGATGGTCGTCAACACCACGCTTGGTGATTGACGAACGACTTGGAATAGTTGGGCCGAAGGCCTGGCAGAACCACATGGTTGCATAGTAAATTGGGTCGGGGTAGTAAAAATGGGCTAGAAGATCCCTCGGGTGTAAAACCCGATAGTTGTGGTACGCACTCCCTTGGTTCGGTCCATAAAATGTGTAGGTGTATGTGGGACCTTGGTGGAAGTCCGTGAAATCCGTGTATGTTGGGTGACTTTTGGTGTAAGTTCATGAACATCCACCCAAACAAAGACCCTAGATTTGTAAACGTCATTTGATGTGTAGCATAGATGACAGATTCATACACATTGGCACTTGCATGTGTTGAGGAGACGGGAAGGGCTCGGGTTGGGTTAGCTGAGTAAGTCTTATCTCATTCCATGGCATGTTGTAATAAATTCCATCATGGAGGTTTATATTTCTTGATTGGAATGTTGTGAATGGTTATGTGTTGCATGTGAACAATGCATATGCATCTAAGGGGGGAATAGCCTCTATAGGGAATACTCTATTGAGCGTGGCTCACCCTATATGGAAAAATATTTCAGGTGTGGGATATGCACCAGCGGATGCCTCTCATATTGAGCCTTAAGGATGAAGAAGGGCCGACTTGTGGCCTTTGAACTATTTTGTAAAACATTTGTGAAAATTATGTTTTGGGCATGTAAATTCATGTAAATGATTGTAATAAAACTTGTATCAATTATGTTTGATGTACAAATATATGTTGTGTAAGTTTTGGATGACTTTGGGATGATTTGGAGTGGAGTTGAAATGGAAAACAGGTAAAATAGACAAAACTGGGTAGAGAGTACCGGTACTATGTACTGATACACTGCTATCCAAAAGGCAGACAGTACTGATACGGTGTATCACGTACCCATATGTTGCTGACTGGTGGAAAAACCATACCAGCACGCAGTATCGGTACACTCTTCAAAAATTTCAAATTTTAAAACTACTTTGCCATGCTTTTGGCGTATGTTTTCTTTCCCTTTAATGATGTAAATGGACCATAATGGAGTATACATCATGGTATGTTGGACATTGGTTGGATCCAATGAATAATCAAATCCGGAATACAATTGTGGTTTATGATCCCGGTTAGGGGATGCTATCACGTGGTGTCGGGTTATACGACATTCACGGATATTTTTGCGGGTTGATGGGTTATCAATGGTTACTAAAGGACCCCCAAATTTTTGGGGTGTCACAACTTAGTATTAGAGCTTAGGTATACAATTTACCTAGGGTTTGATGGGCATTGGGTCTAGACCATTGCATTCGTTGTGCATTCATGTTAGGTACTTTTTATGCTACATAATTATGTGCAATGTGTTATGTGAATTATATGTATGGTGAAAAATATTCCAACCCTAGTGTTTAGAAAACATAACCTTGGGTTTGGAAAAAAGGATGAACGGGATAGTTCAAGGTGTAAATGTCTACTAGTGGGTGACGTACGTACTACTAGTGAGACAATGAGAGATATCTTAAAGTTTAAACTTGATCCCTATCTTGGGATACTATGTGAGACTCTATTCTTATCTTACATGTTTGTAGATGGAAAGTGCTACTACTATTGTACAGGCCAGTGCTACAGCTGCTGCTATTGCACTGACTAGTGCAATGTGGGCCATGGAGATTCAAGCAATCTCCAGAAGTTCAAGGCACACCAGCCTCCGACCTTCATGGGAGGAGTGCTTGGCCAAAAATCATATTGTTCCTAGCCTCTGAAAACCATCCCTTAAAATGAGTAGTGTATGGATGAAGGGGAGTGTTACTCTCCCTTGGGTTAGTGTCAAAAGAAAGGGCAAGGAAATGGTGGAAATTAAATGTACAAAATGAAAATGTGTGAACAAAAGTGCTCTCCAAGTGCAAGGAGTTTTTTGCTTGTCGTGTTTTACTTGGAAAGTATTCCAAGGTCTTCTCCTCAGGGAAGGAAAGTTCAAGTGTGTGAAAGTGATTTTGTGAACAAAAGAAAAAGGAAAAAGTGTAAAATATTTTGTTTGTGTTTTGATGTTTGAAGTTTGTAAATGAAAATACAATAAAAACAAGTGTTGGCTAATCCAAAAGGTTCACTCCAATGGGAATGCCCAATCAACTCGAAACCTTCCTCCGATGGTTTATAGATGAACGATTGATTCGTGTAAAGCTAGGGACAAGATGGTGAGGACCCAAGCATAAACCATGACCAGACCTATGGAATATCAAAGACTCACCACCACACCCACTCTTAACCCAGTCAAACCAAACCATCATACACCGAGAGAGGAAAGAAAATGAGTTGAAATAGAAAACTCAAGAGGAGGTCTCCCTTGGATTAGCCAAATAGAAATCTATCTACTCATGAAAGCAAGAAAGAAAAGCATAATGTAAAGAGACAAAATGAAGACATGAAGCATGGAACTTAACTTAAAGCAAGAAAACTTAAACTAAGAAGAAAAATATACAATACCCATTTTAAAGCTTGCAATGAAGAAAACATAACATAACAATGATAGAAACTAAGACATGTAACTAAATTTGGAATAAACTTAAAATAGCTAAGATTAAAGTGCAAGGAATGAAGATTACAAGAGTATGAAAGATTAATACAACAGAAATGGAGAAGAAAATGCAAAAATATAAATTTCTATTACACTATTCATCATCTTCTTCGTTGGATTTTCTAAGCTTAGGTAGCCACACTTAGCAATGCTGAAGAGTGCTGAATATATGGTGTGTGTGCCTTCATTTTCGTCCATAGGGGTCCCCAGGTCTGTGTGAAAGGCCTTCCATCCATTGGAGGCTGATTTGATGGCCCTTGACAAGCTAGGAAGAGCATAGCCTGCACCCCACATAGCTGCCCCCTTCTCTCCCATCCTAATTAATGTATTTGCCTTCAAAGTCTTCAAGTCTGGTGTAGGAAACATGTAAATGTGTAAGGAAAGTCAAGGGCAAGTGAGAGAATCAATGGTGGGACCCCTAAGCAATTGGAGCATGATTTATAGGAAGTCTAGGCAGTTCTGGGCAAGCATACCGGTATGCATACCGGTACCACGAACTCCAGTAGCCTAAGCGTACTGGTACGCATATCGGTACACTTTCTACTCTAGACCAGTTTTCGTAGAATTGTTATAACTTTTGATTTAACCTTCGGATTGAGATGAACTTTTGAAACAATACATAAGATGTCCAGATCTACAACTTTTATGCCTTACACTTTTTCAGATTCAAAGTCGATCATGGTCAAAATGGAGGAAAATCGAGGCTCTGCTACCAGATGGTGTGGGTGTTGGTATCTTTGTTACCCAATACCAATACCTCCTTGACTTCTTTACTTTTAAGCCTCCAAATCTTCATGTAATGTGTCCATGCCTTCACCACACATCCATACATAGTTGCAAGGTTATAAAATTCATCATTTAAGCTATAATGACATGCAACATTGAAAATTCAACATTATTCATAATTTTGGCTAACTGGAAGTATTTATATACAAAATTTGAGTTAAAAAGCATGAAATGAGGCCATTAAATATATAATATTTTAAGCTCATCAACGAGCAGAACTGATGGTAGCTAGCCATTGATTCCGACAAGTTGAAAAGATCTTAGGGGCTATGGAGATCACTTCCGATGCCAACGACAGGGATCCTAAAGCTATGGGACATCCCAGTCCCAGTCTTTGGTGGGGCAACCAAAAATACAGTTTGTTCCTCCCTACCCCACTATGGGTCAGGGAAGCCAGTACCAGGTCCAAGGTGCTACACAATCACCTAACAGTTTTTAAACAGGGACTCCGTAATTAGGTCAGAGGGGCCAGAGCATGGGTCGGGGTCGAGATCGAGGGCAAAGTTCACAAGCCTAGACTTTGGGGACCCAAGGGCATGTCTATGGGCAAGAGTGCTATTTGATTCAGGATCAGTCAAATACATTTCTACTCAGTCAGTTATTCAGAATACATTTCTAATCTTTCGCTTATGGGCAAGAGTACTATTTAATTCTGGTGCATCTCATTCTTTTAATGTTGCATCATGTGTGAAAGATTTGGGCTTAGAGGTTGAAACCTTGGAAGAGCCATTGCATTTAAGTTCTCCCCTAGGAGCTAGGGTGAGGATTGATCAGATATGTCGGGGTTATGAGTTAGAGATCTCGGGGACTCTACTCACCATGGACCTTAGGGTCATGGATATGTTGGAGTTCAATGTCATACTTGGGATGGACTAGTTGACGGCACACCGTGTTGTTATAAATTATGATCGGAAGAGAGTCACTGCCTACATACTAGAAGGTGTTTGTTTCAAGTTCTAGGGAGAAAAGTATGACATTTTACCTCAAGCAGTGCATGACTCCCGTTGGCACGGGCACTTGATGGGTTGGCTAGCAAGTCTTACCCTGGAGGATGAGGTGAGACAAGAGTTGGGTCTATCTTGGGTGGTTTGTGAGTACGAAGATGTTTTTTTGCATGAACTACTGGGATTACCTCCATATAGGGATGTAGACTTCATCATTGAGTTACACCCTGGTACATCGCCTATTTTTATGACTCCACATAGAGTGGCACCTGCTGAGTTACAAGAGCCATCGTACACTGAGAGAAGAAAGAAAATAAGTTGAAATGGAAAACCCAAGAAGATGTCTCCCTTGAATTAGCCAACTAAAAATCTAGTGAAGGGATATGGCATTGAAATGGAATTTGAACTTGCATTAAGGTGAAGAGAAGTGAAGCTAGAAAATAAGTGCATTTAATACCCAACTAAAAAGCTTGAACTGTAAAACTTAACGAAACAATGGTAAAATGAAGAACATGTAAGTAAACTTGGAATATACTTGAAATAACTAAGATTAAAGTGCAAGAAATGAAGATTACAAGAGATTTAAAGCTTACAATAATTGAAATGGAGATGAAAGTGCAAAAACATAATTACTATTCATCATCTTCTTCCTTGAACTACTCCTAAGCTTAGGTATCCACCCTTCAATTGCTAATCTTGAACTCCTAATCTTGTGTGAATGTTGAATATATGGAGTGATAGCCTTGCATTTTTGTCCATATGGGTCTTCTAGCATGTGTGTGCAGGCCTCCCATCAATGGGAAGTTAGATGATGGCTTGGATAGGCTAGGAGCAGCCTACCCAGCAACTCCCCAGGCAGCCCCCTTCTCTCTCATCCTAATTAATGTCATTGCCTTCAAAGTCCAAGCATGGGTGTTGAGAAGCATGTAGATATGTAAGGGAAGTCAGGAAACAAGTGGGAGAATCAATGGTGAGACCCCCAAGAAAGTGGTGATGATTTTTAGACGTTCCAGGCTGTTCTGGGCAGCGTACCGCTACTCTAAGCCTACTGGAGTTCGAAGTACTGGTACTGCGTACCGGTACACTTTGTCTACTCTGGACCAGTTTTTATAGAATTATCATAACTTTTGATCCAATCGTCCGATTGAGAAGAATTTTTGAAAAAATACACAAGACATCTAGATCTACAACTTTTATGTTTTGCACTTTTTCATATTCGAAGCGCATCATGGTAAAAACGGAGGAAAGCAGAGATACTGCAACCAAATGGTGTGGGTGCTGGTGTCATTGTTCCCAAGCACCAATACATTCTTGATTTCTTCACTTTTACGCCTTCAAATCCTCATGTAATGTGTCCATGCCTTCTCCATGCATCCAAACATAATTGCAAGGTTCTAAAATCCATCATTTAAGATATAATTACCTGCAACATTGAAAATTCAACATTATCCATAATTTTGGCTAACTCTAAGTACTTATATGCAAAAGTTGAGTTAAAATGCATATAATGAGGCCATCAAATATGCAATATTTTGTGTTCATCAATAGGTTTGTTCATAAAACTACCGGTAGGTTTTGGCTACTGGAGTTGGTTCTACCGAAAACCTTCCGAAAGGTTTTGGCTACTGGAATAAAACCTACCGATAGGTTTTGCCATCGACCAACAGGTAGGTTTTACTGAAACACGCCAGATTCTACATCTCAATCTCTATAACTTTGGGGGTCCCACCATTCTAAAAAATGCCAGATTTTGCATCTTAGGATCTACAAATTTGGGGGTCCCACCATTGATTCTCCCACTTGTCCCCTAACATCTCTTACACATATACATGTCTTCCCACACCTAGGGGTGGACTTTGGAGGCCATAGCATTTATGAGGATGAGAGAGAAGGGGGAGCTAGGGATTGCCGGGTAGGGCTGTCCTAGCTTGGCAGGCCATTAATTTAGCCTCCTATGGATGGGACGGCTGTCACACAACTAGGGGGATCTCCATGGATGAAAATGTAGCTGGACTTCACATTATTCAGCATTATTAAGAGTGTAGAGCATTGTAAAGAGGGAAGCTAAAGGAAGAAGAGATAGTTTTAGAGAGAGGGCTTAGATTTTTACATTTATTCCACCTATTTCACTTGTAATCTTCTATAAGACATTTGTAAGCTTCATTTATTACCTTTTGATGATACTCAAATTAAATTCCAAGTATGAGCTCAGACCCGGAGGTCAGATCATGAGGTCAGGAAAAACCTACAGAGTTCGAAAGACCAGGAGCCAGAGCTCCCCTCCAAACTCATAACCAAGGAAGGGAGAAACGAACAGTCGGATAACATAAGACATCCCTGAAACAAGGGCTAAGCTACATTCAAGGCATAAAACTCTCAACTAACCAAGATCCTCTCCTAAAATCAAGGAGGATTGCACGCACGAAAGGCAAGGATCTCGGCAGAGATCCCACTAAACAAGAAGTAGCTCTATAAATGTTGTATAACGCCTCTACTGTAGAGGCGGAACCCTAATTTTCTCTACATTGCACTGCAAAATATCCAAATATTCAGTAAAAAAAAAAAGGAGCAAGAACCTCAATTGCAGAGTGGACTAGCTAAGTTGCCAAGCCGGTGAACCACTATACATTGTTGTGCAAATCTTTCCATCCCCTTCCTGGCAATAGAGCCATCCCCCAACAGACTACCATCATCATGACCCTCGTAGCTCAGTCCATTATTAACCAGCACCATACACGTCTTCGGCTCACTCATGAGAGTTTTACACCATCAGTTTGGCACCATCTGTGAGAACGAATGTTCCTATTACAAATACGCTGATCTTTCAGTGACTGGTGGTCTCAACTCGTAACATGAGTAGGAGTCAAACTAACCCACCACAGGCGCAGGACCCACTGGAAGCTACCAATGGCAGATAACCAGAGAATGACCTAGAGGCTAATCTACCCATAGGGAATCCCCCCACAAACAACGAGTTAGAGGCCCTTTGCCTAGTTAATCAACACTTGATACACCAGAACGAAGAGCTTATGAAGCTTTTACAACGCCCATAGGAGGCACGACTGGCCCATGAAGGCCAGAATGACCCACTCTACAAAGAACAACCGCACCTCAACCCCCTCAAGGAAGTTAATGAAAGGAAAAATAGCCAGACCATGGGAGAAGCTCCCCATCTACCCCTAGGAATGGCCATAATGAAGAAGTACAAAGCCAAAATGAGGGGGCAGAGAGGAATGATTTCTTCACTTATCAGCAAGAAAGAAGAGAACAATACTGGGAGCAATGTTTCAAGGATATTAAGCAAGAGCTCAGCTATATGAATGAGGCTATGAGAAGTAAAGCTCCAGTCATAATGGACGCCTTGGTACAACAGACTAAATCCCCATTCACCACTGACGTGCTATACTTTTTCCTCCCTCTAAAATTCAGAATGCCTTAGATTGAGGCATTTGATGGGACAAAAGACCTCGTGGACCACCTTAACAGTTACAAGAACTAAATGGAGCTGCATGGATACCAGGATCCAGTACGTTATCATACCTTTGCCATTACCTTGAAGAGGTCAGCCTTAGCTTGGTTCAACAGGCTCTCGCTGGCCTTAATCTCCTCCTTTAAGGAACTTTCCGTATCCTTCATGTCTCATTTCATTGGAGCTCGGACTTACAAAAAGTTGAACTATCACCTATTGAATGTGAAGCAGGGACCCCAGGAGAACCTTAGGTCTTATGTCCAAAGATTCAATTCGAAGTTGTTAAAGGTTGATGTCCCGGATGAAAAGTTTGTCGTTACGGCTTTCATATCTGGTTTGGGAGTACAATCCAAGGATTTGATGTTCTCAATATCAAAGAATCCTTAGGCAAGCATTACTGAGGTGCTGGCTAAGGTGGAAAAATACATTAACGGTGAGGAAGCTCTTCTCTCAAAGGTAAGGAGCTCGTCCGAGCAAAAAGAAAGGGGAAAATGAGAAAAAGAGAGACCGAAGTCCCAAAAGAGAAAGAAGACGAGATAAGTCTTCAAGAAAAGATAAAAGACCGCTCCCCTAAAATAAGGGGAGACGTCAGAGATCGATTAGGCCCTCCACAACCAGAGTTGCAACCAAGGTACGTGCATCGACAGCTCGCTCCACTCACCACAGTAATATCACAAATTCTGTACTAGGTGCAAAATAAAAAGTTCCTGAGGTGGCCTCCTCGGATGAAAGCAGATCCAACGAAAAGAGATCCCACCAAGTATTATAAGTACCGTAGAGGTCATTGTCACCACACTGATGATTGCATCCAGTTGAAGAAAGAGATCGACTTTCTAATTTAACGAGGGCATTTGTGTTGCTACGTAGCTCGTGAGGATTAGGACCGAGCTTCATTACCGCCGCAACCTCAAGAGCAAGCTCCTACGCAG
>CM042196.1:13170817-13214902 GCA_023539305.1 Ilex asprella
TTGGGGCTTCCACTGTTACTTCAGGAAGACTAAATCCTTGCCTTACAAGAACTCAAGGCCTAATGAGCTCAAAGTATTTTTCTGGATTACACTTCTCTAATCTCGACAGCACTCGCCTATCCTCAGAACTGAGCTCAGGCCGAATACCTGAAAAATGACACAAGTAGAACAAAGTTAACAAGATGAACCACCAAATTCAATCTAGTAAGCTCAAGTAAACACTCACCCAAGTTACCAGGGGCAGACTAGGCTTTAGGGATTGGAAGTGTATCTGTTTTATCTGTTGGGTCGTACTCCCATTGTCGACCCCTTACGAAGAAGAAGAAACTTTTCCAACATTTATGAGAGCTCGGGAGATTAGAGATAATCAATTTAGAGTTCGGTCATTTGGAAATGTACAAAAACCTTCAGAAGAATTGTGCTTGGCGTTAAAAAAATTCATGAGTAAGGGAATTATGGAGACCCTAAGCCCTTGTTTTTTGAAGAAAACCAGGAGACCCACCAAGATGCCCCAGAAGTTAGGAGATAGCTGGGTGGGATAGACATTAAAATGTTGTAAGACACTCTTAATAAATGGATGTATAGAGAAGCGAAGACCATTTTCAAAAGCAGGCCCAAAAAAATAGACCTTCTTATGAACATGGGAAACATATGAGGTAAATTTATCAGGACAGTAGATCTGGACACCAAGAGGAAAACCGTAACGAGTGCTAAAGATCTTCATAAGGGAGGGAATGGCCTCGCTAGCACCCACGAGTTTAGCAGTTCTAAAGGCACCCCTAAGCCCGTAACGCTAACAGATACTCCCACACCACTCACCTTGCTTTTACCTTTGTTGGGCTTGGTGGGCACTAGAGAGGAGGTTGAGGGAGGCTCCTCAACATTTGCCTCAGCATCGACAGAGTTGACGCTTAGGAAATTATCAATTTCATCTCCCACCTCTCCTAAGTCGACATCCTCCTTGGCAAACCTATCTCCCAAGAGGGAAACATAGAAAGAAGTGGCTCTAGAGGAGGTAGACATGATTAAACAAGAGAAAGGGAGATTGAAAGAACGGTAGAGAGGAGGAACACTGATTAAGCACTCCCTAATAACCCTAGGGTCAAAACAGTAACTTCTAATACCCAGAATTCGCACGATAGAACCCCAGTCCACAAAGAAAGGAAGAGGAGACAAGCAATAGTCTTGGTTCCATAAATAAAAGAGCCAAAAATCCCAGAAATGCAGTAACCACCTCAAACTTGAGGGATCTAGAGCGAGAAAAGAGAAAAAAGGACAAGAGACGTACCTAAGTTTGAGATAAATGACAAACCACAACTCAGAGAGAAATCAAAGGAATGGGGTAGTGAAAGTCTTCGAATTGAACCAAGGAAACTCGACTTTGAGTGAGAAATCAGAAAGTTGTAAGCTAGGAAACCAAGGGATCGAGAAGAGAAGAACAAAGAAGGAAGTAGAACAGTGGAAGAAGGCGGTTTAGTAGCCGTTTTGGCATTTATAACTTGAAAGACGTGTGCTAAAATGCGCACGGGAATCAAGAAAGCCATGATTGCTGAAAATTTTTAAAAGACAACTCCCACGTGCTGGTCAAGGTCTATCATGTGCGGTCAAGCTCTGTTTTAAAGCAGCTCAGCCCTCGACCAAGCTTACCTAGACCAAGAGCTGGGGCCAACTGATGATACCCAAATTAAATTCCAAGTATGAGCTCAGGCCCGAAGGGTCAGACTAGGAGGCTGAGAAAAACCTGCAAAGTTCGGAAGACCAAGGGCCAGAGCTCCCCTCCAAACTCATAACCAAGGAAGGGAGAAACGAACAGCCGGATAACATAAGGCATCCCTGAAACAAGGGCTAAGCTACATTTAAGGCATAAAACTCTCAACCAACCAAGATCCTCTCCTAAAATCAAGGAGGATTCCATGCATTGAAGGCAAGGATCTCGACAAAGATCCCATTAAATAAGGAGTAGCTCTATAAATGTTGTATAACGCCTCTACTATAGAGGCAGAACCCTAATTTCCTCTACATTGCACTGTAAAACATCCAAATATTCAATAAAGAAAAAGGAGAAAGAGCCTCTATTGCAAAGTGGACTAGCCGAGCTGCCAAGCCGGTGAACCACTATACATTGTTGTGCAAATCTTTCCATCCCCTTCCTGGCAATAGAGCCATCCCCCAGTATACTACCAACATCATGAGCCTCGTAGCTCAATCCATTATTAACCAACACCATACAAATCTTTTGCTCACTCACGAGAGTTTTGCACCATCACATTTAATGTCATTTATTTCAAGTGCATTACAAGATTAGTTACACATTTTAAATTTAAACATTGTTGTATTGATTTTTTCATATTTAAGCTTTTAAAATGGGAATTCAATGCACTACTTCATAGTTTAACTTTTCTTGCATTAATTTAAGTTTCAATCTTCATTTCTTCACAATGTCTCTTTACTTCATCTATGTTCTCACATTAAATATGAGTAGCTAAGCTTTAAGTTGGCTATTCTAAGGGAGAATTCCTCTTGGGTATGCTAAATCAACTCTTTTTCATTCCTCCTCGTAGTGAAAGATGGTTTGGTTTGACTAGGTTGAGTGTGAACGTGGTTGTGAGTTCTTGATACACCTTAAACTTGTCACCGGGTATGCTTGAATCCTCACCTCCATCTTAGTCCCTCGCTTCCTACAAATCAATCAAACGTCTGGGCACCATTGAAAGAATGTCTTGAGTTGATTTGGAATTCCCATTGGAATGACCTCTTTGGATTAGCCAAAACTTATTTTCATTTCATTTTAATCAAAAGCACAACTCACCAAAACACAAAACTCAAAGATTTTTACACTTTTGCATTCTTCACAAAATCACCTTCAACATAATTCACATTCCTTCCCTAAGGAGATGACCTTGAAATACCAATTCCAAGTACAACGCGACCCTCGAAAGTCTCTCTATGATTAGGGAGCACTTTTGTACCCGCACACATATTTTGTTCATTCACATACGTCTTCCCATTTCTTACATGATATCTGAGGTAGAGTGACACTCACCTAACCGTATAAGCCACATACACATTACCAAAATCATGGTCGAAAATTAGGAACAATGGAATAAGTCAATCAGTTTTGGCGCTATTATTGGGGAAGACTAAGCGTTGAATTAAGAAGGTGATTTTCGAACGACAAAGGTAAGTCCCGTGAATTCTCATCACAGACTGAGGTATGTTGTTCCTTGTATATACTTTTGTTTACTTGTTTTTCATTTGTAGATATTTTTTTGTATGTGGGGACAGGGCGATCAAAATAGATTGGTTAGAAGACTTTTAGGCCCCAACATAAATATTGACCAAGACCACCTGAGTATGTCGTGATAATTTTGAGGATGTTGGCGCTAATGTCCCAAGGAGAGGAGGAGTGCAAGACCCTGGAATTCTAAACCCTAGAATGCATTTCCCTCCTAGGAATGCAGAGAACAATATCCCCATTGATCCTCCAACAAGGTCAATACGGGATTATCTCCAACCCACACGTAGCTCCACTCCCTCATTCATTCTCATACCGGTCCAAGCTCATGCCTTCCTAGTCAAGTTGGGAATGTTGCAACTACTTCCTCAATTGCATAGAATTGAAAGAGAAAATCTTTATTTACACATTAAGGAATTTAAGGATATAGTTACAACCTTCCTCACTAATCATGCTATGGAAGACCTCGCTTGAAATTATTTCCCTTTTCCCTTAAGGATAAATCCAAAATGTGGTTGAATTCCTTGAGGCCTCGATCCATAACCTCTTGGGCACAAACGCTTTTCGAGTTTTTGAACAAATTTTTTTTGGTGCCTAAAGCCACCGCTCTTAAGATGCAACTTCAAAACTTTTCGAAAAATCTCAATGAGCAATTTTATCACTATTGGGATCGCTACAAGGAATTGCTACAATTCATTCCACATCATGGTTTTGAATCATGGCAATTGGTGAGTTTCTTCTACAAAGGAATTACACCAAGCCATCAACAATTCATTGACATGATGTGCAATGGAGGGTTCTTAAATATGGACCCTGATGAGGCTCTAGACTACTTTAGTACGTTGGCACAAAATGCATAATCTTGGATACCACGGATCCCACTGATGTACCGAGGTCTTCTCTGGGTAGTAATCAATCACATGGGAGAGGTATGTATGACTTAATGGACCATGAAGATTTTCTTTCCAAAATCACTAAGTTGTCTTGAAAGGTGGAAAGTTTATAAGTCAATAGGAGACACGAGGTGTCCCATATTTCGAAGACCGAAAAGGGTTGCTCAATTTGTGAGAGTGTGGAGCATTCCATATCAGAGTGCCCTAACATTATGGCACTTAAGAAAGTGTACCATGAGCAAGTCAATTCCTTTAACCAAACGAGGTAATTGTTCTCCCCGCACTCAAAAACTTACAATCCGGGTTGGAGTAATCACCCGAATTTTAGTTGGAGAAATGAGAATCCCACTCCTCATGGATCTAGTGCTTATTCACCTTCCATGCTTCCTAAGCAAAGTCAATACCAAAGAAAAGGTCAGTCGTCTAGCTCTTAATACCCCAGGTCCAATCCGTAAGGGTATTCACCAAACCTGCCTCAACAAGGTTATGGTCAACAAGGACCATCCAACCCATAATCCTACCAATCTCCCTATAAAAGAAATTTGGAGGATGTGGTACACCAGTTCATCCAAAGACAAGCTGCCATCAACAATCAAAATACCAAAGCTTTTAATGACATTCGAACTCAACTCACGAAGTTGACCAATTCCATAAGGACATGACAACAAGAGAAGGGAAAATTTTCCGCTCAACCCCAAGAAAACCCTAGAGGCCAACATGTCATTGAGTCATCCGAATCCACTAAAAAGTGTTGTAAGTAACTCAAGGCAGTCACCACCCTTCGGAGTGGCAAACAAATAGACAAAACTATTGTGCCAAAAGTCTCATCCAAAGCCACATTTTCAAAAGAGAAAGAGACTAAAGGTAACTCCGAGGGGGTGAGGTGAGTGAAAAAGAAAAGAATGTTGATGAAAGTGTGCATGCCGACCCTTTTTCCAAATCATTTTAAGCCACCCATGAAGGTGGCAAACTATTCTGATATCATTGAGATGTTTAAGCAAGTTAAGATCAACATCCCACTCCTTGATGTCATAAAGCAAATCCCGTCATGTTCCAAGATCTTGAAGGACTTGTGCACAGTAAAGAGGAAATTGAATGTTCACAAGAAGGCATTCCTCACCGAGCAAGTGAGCTCAATCTTGAGGACAAACACACCACCAAAGTTCAAAGACCCCGGCAACCCTACCATTGCCATTACAATAGGAAATTACCTGGTGGAGCAAGCACTTCTCGGTTTGTGGGCAAGTGTCAACCTCCTCCCCTACTCGGTGTACCAATAACTCCAACTTGAAGAGTTGAAACCAACTCCAATCACTCTACAATTAGAAGACCAAAGTATTAGAATACCAAAGGGAGGAGTCAAGGATGTCTCAGTCCAAGTGGACAAATTCTATTTTTCTGTTGATTTTATTGTACTTGATACCCACTCGGTTACTAACCCTTGTTCACTAATTCCCGTTATATTAGGTAGACTTTTTTTGCTACATCTAATGTTATGATTAATTGTAGGAACGCTCTTATGAAGCTTGCATTCAGGAACATGACAATGGACCTCAATGTTTTTAATTTGAGCAAACAACCTGGAGATGATGAGGAAGTGCATGAAGTAAATAGGATTGACACATTGATGGAGGATCAATTGGAGTTATGGAGCACCTTAGAGTTTGGGGAAGAGAAGAATGAACATCAAGAGGAGCTAGAGAGCTTGAACGGGGTAGAAAAATGGACACCTGCATTTAAGAAGCTTCCACACCAAGAGAAAAAGATCTTTCCATCGACCGTACAAAGCCATTACCGTCCAATCTCAAGTATGCATACCTCGGGGTTGACAAAACCTTCCTGATGGTCATAAGCTCAACTTTAGAGGTGAATCAAGAAGTGAATCTCTTGGAAGTCTTGAGGAGGCACAAGGGAGCGATTGGTTGGATAATTGTCGACATCAAGGGGATAAGCCCCCTCATTTGCACACAGCACATCTACCTTGAGGAAGATTCCAAGTAGTTCCAACAACCACAAAGAAGATTGAATCCGATTATGAAGGATGTGGTGTGCGACGAGGTACTCAAACTACTTGATGTGGGTATCATCTTCCCGATTACCGACAGTAAATGGATGAGTCTCACTCAAGTGGTACCTAATAAATTGGGGGTCACTATTGTGGAAAATGAGGATAATGAGTTAATTCTGACTAGGGTAATCACCGGATGAAGAATGTGTATCGACTATCAAAAGCTCAACTCTTACATAAGAATGGATCACTTCCCATTGCCATTCGTCGACCAAGTATTGGAAATATTAGCCAGATACTTGTTCTATTTTTTATTGAATGGTTACTCTGGCTACAATCAAATTGAGATTGCATTGGAGGATCAAGAAAATACCACCTTCACTTGCCTCTATGATACCTTTGCCAACCGACGCATGCCTTTCGGGTTGTGTAATACCCCAAGGACTTTTTAACATTGCATGATGATGATTTTCAGTGATATGGTGGAGAGGATCATGGAAGTTTTTATGGATGACTTCTCAGTGTTCGGGGATTCATTAGATGGATTTTTGGAGAATTTGGAGAGAGATGTGAGGAGAAGAACTTGGTCCTCAAATGCGAAAAGTGTCACTTTATGGTGACGCAAGAGATAGTTCTTAGGCATATCGTTTCAGAAAAGGGGATCGAAGTTGACAAATCAAAGGTGGATTCAATTTCTAACCTCCTCACGCTAAAGGTCATCAAATATATCAGGTCATTTCTTGGTCATACCGGCTTTTATCATCATTTTATTAAAGACTTTAGTGCATTGGCCCGACCTTTGATCAATCTGATTTCAAAAGATGTCCCATTTATGTGGTCAGATAATTGTGAGACATCGTTTAAAAAATTAAAAAGCATGCTCACTACACCTCCAATTATGCGACCACCCAAGTGGAACCCACTATTTGAGCTTATATGCAACGCAAGTGATTATACAGTTGGCATAGTGCTCAGTTAAAGGGAGGATAAGAGACTTTATGTAATATACTACGGTAGTAAAACACTCAATGAAGCTCAAATGAAATATACCGCCATAGAAAAAGAGTTGCTAGCGGTAAAATTTGCATTCGATAAATTCTGGTCTTACATCATTGGTTCACCGATAGTAGTCTATATCGATCACTCTACTTTGAAGTATTTTTTGTCTAAGCAGGATGCCAAACCGAGACTCATTAGGTGGATCCTTTTACTCCAAGAGTTCAAGTTGACAATCAAAGATAAAAAGGGAGTGGAGAACATGGTGGCAAACCATTTGTCCTGACTTGTGGTGTAAGATGTCGATGAGCATATTCCTATCCTTGACTCTTTTCCTGACGAGTATTTACTTTCTATTCATTATGTTTATTTCTGGTATGCTGACATATGTAATTATCTTATTATAGGACAAATACCACCGCACGGGAGCCTAGAGGATAGACGAAGGTCTATGGCGGACGTGAAGTATTTTTACTTCGACAACTCGCACCTGTTCAAGTACTGCCCTGACCAAGTCATGAGGAGGTGTGTTCCTGAGAATGAACAACGAAAAATCCTTGTATTTTACCATTCAGAAATGTGCGGTGGCTACTTCTCTTCTAAGAAGACTTCGACAAAGATTCTACAATTAGGTTTTTATTGGCCCTCTTTGATAAAAGATTGTGTCTCTTTTTGTAAAGAATGTGATAGGTGCCAGATATTGGGTTGGGTGACCCGACGAAACATGATGTCCCTCTCCCCTGTACCTGTTATCGAGCTATTTGACTATTGGGGCATCAACTTTATGGGTCCATTTTCACTGTATTTTGGTTACTTATAATTCTACTAGCAGTGGACTATGCGTCCAAATGGGTGGAGGCTATCCCAACCAAGATTAATGACCACTGGGACGTGGTCAAGTTCCAAAAAGAGAACATATTTTTGAGGTTTAGGATGCCTCGAACAATGATAAGTGATGGTGGGTCGCATTTCTGTAATAGACCATTTGTATCTTTGATGCATAAATATGGCGTCACACACAAGGTGTCCATCGCATATCACCCACAAACCAATGGCCAAGTCAAGTTGGCCAACAGGGAGATAAAAAATATTCTAGAGAAAACGGTTAACCCAAATAGGAAACATTGGTCATTTAGATTGACTGATGCCCTATGAGATTACCGCACTGTCTAAAAAACCATCCTAGGCATGTCTTCCTATCAGTTCATCTATGGCAAGACTTGCCATTTGCTAGTTGAAATGGAACACTAGGCCTATTGGGCCATAAAAACTTTAAACTTCAATTTGAAAATGGCCGGAGAGAATAAGAAACTTGAGATGAATGAATTGGAAGAGATTCGAAGAGATGCGTATGAAAGCTCAAGAATTTCAAAAGAAATGGCTAAAATCTTTCATGATAAATCCATTGTAAGAAAATCATTTGAGCCCAGATAAAAAGTTCTCTTGTACAATTCTCGTCTCTCAATCATTCAAGGTAAGCTCCAATCTCGTTGGGATGGCCCCTATCTTGTCAAGGTGGCTTACCTCAATGGAGCTGTGGAAGTCACAAACCCAGAGGATGGTAGGACATTCAAGGTAAATAGCCAAAGACTTAAGACATTTTTCGAGGATTTTGAAAGTCAAGGGGTGGAGGAAGAATTGGCGGATCCGGTTTATCCAGACTTGTTGGAGGATTAACTGTTCTTATGGTTTTTAGTGTACAGTCATTTTTACTTACTGTAACTATTCATGTTTACTTACTTTATCTTTGCACATAGTGTTGGTTTTCTTAGTTGTAGAGATTGGTGTTTTTGTCAAGCTCAAGTGTGAGGTGTTCTCTAACTCTACTCATCTTTTTATAGTCCTTCATTGCATATCATATCTTTTTTGTTGCGTTGAGGACAATGCAAGAATCAAGTTGGGGGTAAGGTGCACCATTTATATGATACTCCAATGTTTGTGGAAATTTTTGTTGATAGTACCAATTTTTGTAGTGTAATTCACCTTTCACATATCCTATAGATTTTTGTTTACAATTGTTGTAAATTATGTGAAAATTTTGATTTTTTTAAAAAAAATAATTGAATGTTGATCTGTATTTCCTTATTTAGAGTGTTATTGGTTTGTTGATATATTGATCCGTTGAACCTTGAATACATGAGCACATTATAGAAGTTCATCCTATACTTGAGTATCACATATGTGTTTGCTTTTGAACTCAACCATAAGTGCACCTTGAATTCATAATTTTGGCAATTTACGGATTGAGTTCACATTTTTGTGCTTGACATGAATAGTAGAGATGAGTAAAGACCCATGAAAGCTTTAGTGTCAATCCTTATTGGAGGGAACCTATATTTACTTAAGGATCAATTCTTCAAATTTCAATTTTGTTCAATAATTTCATTATGCTTATTTTGGTTAGATGCATTTGGGTAGTTCGTTGACTTTGTCTTGAAATGCAATATGCTCTCCCATGCCTATCTTGAAATGATCTTAGGCCATCCTTGATTTACTTTGAGCCTTAGCCTTTTTCTTGTAAAAAGTTTATCCCTAGTGTCGTGATTGAGCCTTATTTGTAAATTCGTTTCAATTCCACACATTTTTTACCAAGCTAGTGCAAATTATAAAAATCTATCGCACCTTGGTTGTTCCTAGAGCAGAATGAGTGATCATAAAAGAGAAGGAATCGTGATGTGGAAACCCAAAAAAAAGGGATGATGAATGTGGAATTCATATGTTGAACGGAAAAGAATGATGAATCTAAGAAAAGGAGAAAAAGGGAGTGATAATAAGAAAAGAATAAAAAAAAGTAAAATGTTAAGTAAAAGAAAGAAAAAGAAACAAAGAGTGCCGCGATGGCGTTAGACTGAAAATCCCATGAAAAGGGACACGTTTTTAAAATAAAAGTCATTCACTCAAAACAACCCTCTTTGTTGTCCTCTATCCTTCATTTCACTTACTTCAATATCACCCCAAGTCCTCATTACAACCCGTGAAAGTCCTAGATGATCTAGAGAAGCATGTAGGATGCATACCTTTAAAGAAAAAGAGAAGTTGATCTTGCTATCTAATGCCCTATCATTCCTTTCATAAGATTATGCCAATGTTGTTTCATTTTCATGCATGTCCTTCAATTTTGGATTATATGTGAGCATACTTCGTTTTGTGCACAAGATTTTATCTCACATATATACATGAAGAGAATGCTAGAATAACCGTAGTGTGATTCATTGTTGAGAGACACTCTTGGTGAGTTTTGCATCGAAGCTTAATTTGGATAGCCAAAGTGAATGTGACTTCCATTGTGTAAATGTTTAAAGTACATGTCCATTTCACACACACAATTTTGAAAATGAATGTGTAGGTGCATACTCTAGACTAGCATTTAAAGTCATGATGTTGTTCATGTGTCCTTGGTTTAGGTATTTGAATGATGTGATAGGTAGCCCTATGCTTGCGGGATTGGGGAATATTGCTCAAATTTTTGATATTTTTAGGAATTAGGAATGCCCCTATCATTTAAATATGTGTTCTACATTTTGAGTGTTCATGTTAGTAGTTAAATGTAGAAATCCATACCTTATGTTTTGAAAGCATCGAAATTTTAAATCACATTGCATTTTCGGTAATGACTTGGGGCATGATAGTTCAAATTGTGGTTCACAAGTGTAGCATATTTTTTTGGTGGAGTAGAAATCATAAATAAGGTGTTAGAATATGTAGGAGTTGAAATGAAGTGGAAAGGAAGTGAATAGGAGAACACAGGTTTTTTGCAAATAAGTGAAAACCTACCGATAGGTTTGTACATAAAACTACTAATAGGTTTTGTACACTGGATCTGAACCTACTGCAAACATCTCTAAGCTTAAAAATCTCTCACCCAAAACATTAATCTCTTATATTTCAATACTAAGGTCCAGTAATAAGTGGATTTTATTGAAGATTTGTGGATTTCATCACTTAAACCCTAGGGCTGCCAAATTTCCCCCAATTTCTATTCTCCCTTAAATCCTTCCAAAAGTTTCAAATTTCTTGCAATGGCTCACATAGGGAAGATCTTTCTAGGTGTTGTGAATCCGATTAAGGGACTATTGATGGCATTTTTGTCGCTCTTGGTGTTTAGGGCATTGTTGCTTTGCATGGCCCGCACCAAGCGCACTAGGCCAAGTTCTCCACAACCTACGGGTGCTAGTGCCCGTAAAAAGAATGGCAAGAGGTCGAGTGGAGACTGAATGGAACAAAGGAAGAAGGCTAGGAAGGATGCTCGCTACCAAAGCATCAGGGAGAAGAATGTAACATGTGAATGGTTTGTAGATCGGATATCCCTTGGCCCGAACAATTAGGTAGTGAGGATCATTGAGGCCCATGGGATAGGGATTTGGTTTGAGCCCTTTAGTGGGTTTAACTTGGCGTTGTGTCAGGAATTTTTCTAGAAATTAAAGGTAGTGGATGAAGATACAGGTATTTTGAGAACGAATGTGAGGGTTAAAACCTTTGATGTGACCCCAAACCTAATAGCTACCCTAATGAAGTATGAGAGGCCATCTCCTAGTGTCCTAGTCTATACCCACAATATCCCTAGGGTTAAGACCATATCGGAGTATGCAGATTTGATGTATGAGGACTTAACCCAATTTAGGGGAACGATCCAAGTTGGGGGCCTGAAGCACGCTTGTGGGATAATGAACAAAGTGTTGCATTATAATTTGCTACTCAGAGGAGCTGAGAAAAACCCTAACGTTGAAAAGCTAGCCCTTCTACATGCTGTTATGACAGGAAAGATCATGGACGTAGCCCTCTTGATATAGGAATTTATGAAGTAATTCACCCAGGATAGAAAACTGAAGGTGAACCTTCCATTTGGCAACCTCGTCACCTGTATGTGCAACCACTCTAAGGTGAAGGGTTATATCTCTGACGTGCTGACTCCTCTTGAGATCGGAGCTATCAGGAAGGCGAGCAGTAGCAAGAGGTCAGTCATGAGTCAGGGTGAACGATCTAGGGTTCCAAGATCGAAGTCATCAGCTACAGGATCATCCTCTGCGGGGCCATCAGCTGTAGTAGCTCAATGCCTGGATGTGTTGGAGGAGACAGTACAGGGGATATCGACGATGATGATCAGGTTGTTCTAGCATACATTTCCTAGTGAGCCGATCCCCGATGGGCCTCCACCTCCAGTTGATAGACATTCCACCTTTGCCTCCTCAGCTACCACTGTTGTTGAGGTGGGAGAATCTAACAAAGAAGACAAGGAGAAGGAGGAGAGTGAGGATGAGAGTGACCAGGAGAAGGAGGAGGATGATGATGATGCTGATGGGGATGGAGATGATGAGTAGGATGCTCTTATTTTTATCCTTTTTGATTTTGGGTTGTACACAACTAGGAGTAGAATTATCGGCCTAGTAGAAGAGTCTCAAAGAGTTTTGGGCCGTTTTTTTTTTTTTTTGAATTCTAATTCCATGTACTCAACTTTTGAAAGTAATTAATGAAAAATGTCATAGTTGTTTAAATGGATTGTTGTCGTTGGTTGAAAATAATAGTTTGCTAGGGACTAGCAAAACTCAAGTTAGGGTGTGATTAGCACAAAATATTGCACATTATTTACACATTTGCACCCTTTTCAAACTTGTTTTTGTGGTGAATTTGGGAGGAATTGCATTATTTCTACAATTAATGAGGTTTCAATATGTTTGAAGGAAAATAATTAGAAATGGAGCAAGTTAAGCCCGCATCGTAGTGCTTGAAGGCAATGGAGATGAAGGGGAGGCTTAGTGATAGCATGGAAGGTGAAAAGACCGAGAATTAAGGAAAACAAGTAAAAACCTACCAGTATGTTTGTTTATAAAACTACCGGTAGGTTTTGGCTGCTGGAGTTGGTTCTATCGGAAACCTTCTGGAAGGTTTTGGCTACTGGAGTAAAACCTACTGGTAGGTTTTATTGAAAAACCTCAGATTCTGTATCTCAAGCTTTACAACTTTGGGGGTCCCACCTTTGATTCTTTCATTTGTCCCCTGACATCCCTTACACTCATACATGCCACCCCACACCTAGGGGTGGACGTTGGAGGCCATTGTATTTATGAGGATGAGAGAGAAGGGGGGAGCCAGGAGGGTTGTTGGGTAGGCTTGTCCTAGCCTGGCAAGCCATTAATTCAACCTCCTATGGATGGGACAGATGCCACACACCTAGGAAATGTAGCTTGACTTCACATTATTCAGCATTACTGAGAGTGTAGAGCATTGCAGAGAGGGAAGCTAAAGGTAGAATAGATAGTTTTAGAGAGAGAAAGCTTAGATTTTTGCATTTCTTCCACCCATTTCACTTGTAATCTTCTGTAAGACTTTCGTAAGCTTCATTTATTACTTTTAATGTCATTTATTTCAAGTGCATTGCAAGATTAGTTACACATTTTAGATTCTACCATTGTTGTATTGAGTTTTTCATTTTCAAGCTTCTAAAATGGGTATTCAAAACACTACTTCATAGTTTAACTTTTCTTGAATTAATTTAAGTTTCAATCTTCATTTCTTCACAATGTATCTTTACTTCATGTATGTTCTTGAATTAAATATGAGTAGCTAATCTTTAAGTTGGCTAATTCAAGGGAGAATTCCTCTTGGGTATGCTAAATAAACTCATTTTCATTCCTCCTCGTAGTGAAAGACGATTTGGTTTGACTAGGTTGAGTGTGGACATGGTTGTAAGTTTTTGATACACCATAAACTTGTCACAAGATATGCTTGAGTCCTCACCTCCATTTTAGTCCCTCGCTTCATACGAATCAATTGAACATTTAGGCACCATTGGAAGAATGTCTTAAGTTGATTTGGTATTCTCATTGGAATGACCTCTTTTGATTAGTCAACACTTGATTTCATTTTATTTTAACCAACAACACAACTCACCAAAACACAAAACTTAAAGATTTTTACACTTTCCATGTTTCACAAAATCACCTTCAACTCAACTCAACATAAGTCACCTTCCTTCCCTAATGAGACGACCTTGAAATACCAATTTCAAGTAAAACACGACCCTCAAAAGTCTCTCTACGCTTAGGGAGCACTTTTGTACACACACACACATTTTGTTCATTCACATGCGTCTTCGCATTTCTTGCATGATATCTGAGGGAGAGTGACACTCACCTAACCGTATAAGTCACATACACATTACCGGAATCATGGTCAGAAATTAGGAACGACGGAATACGTCAAGCACATATCTTCTCAGAACTTTCAAACAAATGAGCATTCTTATCTTGTGACTAGTTTTGATTTGTGAATTTGTGGATTATAATTTATATCAGAATGTGCAATGAATTATTTGAGTAATGACTACAATGGTGAAGGTAAGCAGTATCATGAGAAATTACATATGGATGTGCAACCTAAGAGTTGATCCTAGAATATTGACTTAAGAGGGAGTGTGTAGTTGTGAATTGAAATTATTGTTAGATTTCAAAGATTGTGAATTCCTCTTGGCTAGCGAGAGACAAAGTCATTAAGAATGTTGTATTTATTTTAGGATTCGAGATAATTCTTACCATAATATCATTACTAAATTTTTGTGTTATACCATGATTTTAGTATATGAAATATGAGTAACCCTATTAGGTGAATTGCATTTGAGTTGTTTGATATGCTTATAAATAAGCTACATGTAAGAAGCAAACATGAGGTTTAATGAAAAAATTTGTGAAATTCAAAAGAGAAGTGATATTTGATGAGTATACAATTAAGTATTATGATCTAGTAGTTATGCATGATAATAAATTACATGAAACAATTGTATAAAATTATTAAGAATAAAGGAGATAATGAATTCTAACGAAGGAATATAAACTTGAGCACTTCACTAATCACAATGACGATCTAAGTTGAAGGGATGGATTTAAAATTTAGGATATGGTATTCTATTTTGATCTTGGGTTGGATGGTTAAAGCATGAATAGAAGTTGAGATATCATGACCAAATGAGTATTAGATAGACTAACTCGACAATTAAGTTTCGGGAACAAAACTTTCTTTTAGGAGGGTGGATTGTAAGACCCCATACTAGAATTAAATAAGAATAATTTCAGCTTAATATTCTCCTAGGATGAATAAAAATATTGTAGAAACCTTGAATTGTTGTTGAAAGATTGATCATTAAGTTTGAGTTTTGGACAAATTGATTTTTGGGTCAAACTTAGTTTCGAAGGTGTTTAAGTTTGAGAATGGTGGCTAAGTAATTTTGTAAATATTTTTAGGTCAAAATAAGGTTTCCAATGAATCCGAAAGGTTGAAAAACACTAGAAAATGTTGTATGAGATATATATTAGAATTATTCCGGCGTTAAGACCTATTTTGGAGAGGATTTGGGTAGAAAGGAATTTGACATTACCTTAGTATTTTAGTCATACCTTTTTAATATGAATTCTATTTGAGTTGATTTTTGGACAGTAGAAACTAGAATTCAAAGCATACAAAAGTGTATTTCACTAAAATTTCCTAAATCTACTTGTAAATAGGTCACAATCGAGCTGGAAGTCAGGGGTACGATGTCAAGGCACACCAAGCAGAAGTTGAACGATCTGTGTTGAGAGTTTTCTCTATTTTTGGCATTATAAATACCTAAGGAACGACATTTAGGCCTATGTTTAGCAATTATTCATCCAATAAAATCTTAAAAAGCTTGAGAAAAAGAAAGAGAAGAGACACAGGGAGTCGCTTCGGGATTGATTTAAACACGCTAGTGTTATCTTTAATCATTGGATTAAAGGTAGGGGATTCTTCTTGAGTTCTTTCATTGAGACAGTGTATTATCTATATATGTTTTAAAATATTCTTGATAGTTATATGATAAATATGTATGAGTTCTTGATTTTTTTTATCATTAAAACGTAATTTTGAACAAAATACATGTTTGGGGCCAAGGAATACTTGTTCTTAAATTTTCAAATAGTTTTCTATATACATGTTTGATTACAAAAAATACATGAATTCTTGATTTCTAAATTCATTTTCTTGATTAAATCATATTTTTATCTAATAATTGTTCTTGTTCCAAGAAATTATGATTTTTGACAAAATCTTAGAATTCTGATATCAAAATTGTAAAGATTTTCTTGATATGTTCTCTTGCATTTTTTAATTCCTTTATTACTGTAGTATATTAAGAATTGTGTACTTTTTATACTTGAATTGTTAATGAAAATTATGATGGGTTAAGATTATGGTTGTTGATAAATTTATAGTTTTATCTCTTGTATGGTTTGGGTGTGACGAACTCGAATTGCTTTCGAGAGCTGTCATAGAGTGTTAGAGGTTAGTCTATCACTATGGGGGTGAGATGGTTGCTTAACACTTGTAGTGAATTGTTGTTTATGAGAGGAACCACTATTGTTCACGTAAGTTTGAAATAGAGGAATGGTATACCTTTCTTGGGAAGGATTCATCAATATCGTGGGAGACAGTTTACACCCTGCCTAAAGTGATTTGTGATTTGGCCCTATGGGGTAGATTGAGATTGCGTGGTTGTTATGGGTGAACGAGGTAGAATCTTTGAGTAGATTTTGGAGAAGCAACTAAAATACATGAGAATGAGGATGAACCAACATACATGAGAATATGGGATAATGCTAGTGAGTAATTAATTAATTGCTTTAATTCATACATGTTTATTCATTTAATTGATTTATTGTATTCCGTACACTTGAGATCATTACAACTGTCATGATTTTACTCTAAAAAATTTATATATGCTATTTTTCAAAAGAGACTTACCTTCTTTTTATTGTTTTAAAAACCTTGTTGGGATTTGAGAGAGATTTTCTACGGGCTTACGCTTATCCCTTACAACATATTTACAGATTTTGGCTGAGATGAGGATGTCGAATAAATGAGTAGGTCGACATCGATAATGCGCAGAGTTAGTATGAGGATCCTGAAGTGGAGACTTAGAGATGCTTCCTCTTAGTTTAGATTATTTTATTTGAGAAATTTCTATGAAATAATATTTTATCTAGTTTAATTAATCCGCTGCTAAATACTATTTAGTTTTGAATTGTAAGTTGAAGAAGTTACCATGTGTTATTGGCTCTAGTATTTATTTTTGTCAGATGAATGAATGGTTTATTATTTAATGGTTATTGTAGTTGCTCTCATGATTAGATGGTTTTAGATAGTAATGTCTTCTAGGGTGAATTTTGGGGCATTACAGTTGCTTGGTAGTTTAGTGTTGATTTGGTAAATTGAATGTTCTAAACACAAATTGAATAATTTAGGGGTCAAATTAACAAAATTGATACTTTATAGACAAATTGACAAAACTTCCATGCTTTATGGATAAAAGTGTTATTATTGGATGATTGTAGATATTAATTTGATGAATTAGACGTCAATTGAATGAATTTGAATATAAATTGGAAGAAATAAATGCTAATTTCGTGTTAATTTGATGAAACTGAATGTTAATTTGATAAATCTTGATGTTAACTAATTAAATTTAAATGTTAATTTAATAAATTGAATATTAGTTGGATAAAATTACATGTTAATTTGGTGTTGATTTGAAAAATAAATAAATCTTTATTATTTTGGATGTTAATTTGATAAATTGAGTGTTAATTGGATGAATTTGAATATAAATTGAACGGATTGAACGTTTGTTTAGTGCTAATTTGATGAATTGAGTGTTAATTGGATGATATTGGATATTAATTTGATGGTTTTAATATTAATTTGTTGAATTTTAATTTGATCAATTGAATGTGTTAATGTGGTGTCAATTTGTTAATTGCTTGTTAATTAAATACTTTAGAGATAAGACTAACAAAATTGATACTTTATATATGAAACTATAAAATATCTATAATTTAGTGATAAAAGAGTGTTAACCAATTTCAGAAAATCAGGATCGTTCATGAGCGATCATGAGTTTCTAAAACCGATCATGATTTTGTAAAATTGGTTAATATATTTTAACCCCTAAAATATGCATATTTTGTTAGTTTCATACCTAAAATATCAATTTTTTCAATTTTATCTTGAAAATATTCAAGTAATATGCAATTCGGCAAATTGACATCACATTTACTTTCAAATGCATCCAATTAACATTCAACTCATGAAATCAATATTCAAAAACATCAAATTAACACTCAATTCATAAAATTAATACAAAAATTGAATACTTTAAGGGCCGAATTGGTAAAATTTATATTTTAGGGATCAAGATGTTTAAATATGTATATTTTAATGATAAAAGTGTTGTTAACTAATTTTAGGAATAAAATTGTCAAATAGTTTACCACTATTTGGATAAGTTTACCACTTTTTTTCTAAATCAGGATCGGTCCGGAATGTTTAGCAATCAACCATCTAACTTAAATCAGGACTGATCTTAGTCATCCTAGCGATCAAGATTATCGATCAAACTTAGCAATCGTAACCTAAATCAGGACCAGTCGTATGACATGTTTAGCAATTAGCCATCTACTTAAATCAGGATCGGTTAAATAAATCGATCATGTGCTACAATCAATAGGATCAGTTTTATTACAATCTTAGCAAAATCACAACCAGTCTAAATGTAAAATCAATTTTTTGGTAATTATCATCCACTCCCGCACTAGATAAACATATTTTTAATCAAACCCAAAACAATTTTTGTACGTACAATTCGATTAAAATTCGAGCCGATTAAATTTTTTTGTACATATTAAAATTCAAGCCAATTAAAAATCATTATTTCTACAAATATTTGAGACAATTGTGCTAATCAATTTTTTTTTGAATTTTAAGTCTATTAACATGAAATTTAATGTTAATTTGATTAATTGAATATTAATTGGATGAATTTGCATGTTACTTTGGTATGGATTTGATAAATTAAAATTTTATTGGATGATGTAGGATATTAATTTGATGAGTTGAGTTTTAATTTGATGAATTTGAAGATAAATTAGATGATTTGAATGATAATTTGGTGTTAATTTGATGAACTGAATATTAATAGGATAAAATTAAATATTAATTTGATGAATTTAATGTTAATTTAATGAATTGAATATTTATTATATGATTTTGGTGTTAATTTAAAAAATTGAATGTTTATTGGATGAATTAAATGTTAATTTGACAAATTAAATGTTTAGTTGAATGATATTTAATATTAATGTGATGAGCTCAATGTTAATTGGTTGAATTTGGAGGTTAATGTGATGTCAAATTTCTAAATTGCATGTTAATTGAATACTTTATAGATAAAATTAAAAAAATTAATATTTTAGATATCAATCTAAAAAAATGTCAATCTTTAAGGAATAAAAGTGTTATCATCCAATTAACATTCAGGGTTACTATCACTTCTAGTGTAAGTTATCACTTTTCGGGGTAGGTTACAAATTTTGTGAGGTAAGTTATCATTGTTTGGAGGTAATGTACCATTTTTTTAGGGTAAGTTGCCACTTTTAGGGTAAGTTACCATTTTTTGGGATAAGATACTTTGGAGGTAAGTTACAACTATTTGGGGGCAAGGGACCATTTTTTGGAGATAAATTATAACTGTTTGGGAGTAAGATGAATTTTTTTTTGGGGATATACACCACCCTTGGGGGTAAGTTACAACTGTTTGGGGATAAGGTGCCGTTTGGGGTATCACTTTTTAGAGGTAAGTTAACACTTTTGTGGGGGTAAAGTAACACTTTTTTAAGAATAAGTTACCATTTTTGTGGAATAAGGTACCACTTTTAGGGGGTAAATTACCATTTAATAGAGATAAATTACAACACTTTGGGTATAAGATATCACTGTTTTGGGAAATGTATCACTTTTTGGGATAAGTTATAACTATTTAAGAGTAAGATAACACTTTGAAAAGTTACCACTTTTCTAAAGGAAGTTATCACTTTTTTGGAGGTAATGTATTACTTTTTTTAGGATAAGCTACTATTTTTTTGAGAGAAAGAATCTGTTGTGAGTTTTTAATGTACAAATATCAACTTCTTAAACTCTATACTTTTTTGGTATGATACAAAAAATATAAAAAACAAAATCAAAATTAATTTCTAAAAAATATTAAAACTAATAATAATAGGCAATATTTTATGTTACTCACGCCAAATATTTATAATGGAAGGGTCTACGCAATCCTTACACCAAACAAGTAGAGGGCAGTATGGTAAGATTACCCTTTGCACAAGAAATACGTCATACCACCAACCGTTGAGAAACTGACAGATGGACGCCTTCAATTCCAAGAAAGGAACCGAAAGCCTCAATCTACACTCTTCCCAGCTTTTATTCCGTCGTTAACAATCCTCCAGCCACTAACCACCAGTTAGCTTCTCATTCCTTTCTTAGACAACTCATCTGTCTCTCAATCAAATGCTCTTTACAGATTGAAGTGATGGGTATCAAAGTTTTCTTGATATCTTTCATGGTAACTTCTCTCATATTCTCTCTCCTCTACATTCCAACCAAAGTAACAAGACCCTTCACCATAATCAGGCCAAGTACCACTTTCCTCATTCCAAAATCTAGCAAGCCATATCCAGTCACCTTTGCCTACTTGATCTCAGCATCCACAGGCGATTCTGCGAAGCTAAAACGGGTGCTTCGTGCACTGTACCATCCAGGGAATTACTACTTGATTCACATGGACTATGGTGCCCCAGAGACTGAGCATAAGGAGATAGCAGATTTTGTGACCAGTGAGCCAGTTTTTGCTCAAGTTGGTAATGTTTGGATTGTTGGGAAGCCTAATTTGGTCACCTATAGAGGTCCAACCATGCTTGCTACCACTCTCCATGCAATTTCTATGCTTTTGAGGATTGCCACATGGGATTGGTTCATCAATCTCAGTGCCTCTGACTATCCCCTAGTAACACAAGATGGTATGGTGAGTGGAATTCGCAGTACTTTTTCTTTCAACCATTTGTCGCCTTACATCATCAAATTGTTTACTATTTTGTTGCAACTTTTCATTTAATTATTATATATAGTGTTTTTTAGCTTATTTTTTAATTTATCAGTGTATGTGAAAGTTTGGTTGAAGCTCACACATTTCAAAGGAAAATCAAACAATTTAATAGTTTGGAATGTGTTGTAAAAACCGTAGTTTGTAAAAACGTTTACGGTAATATTATAACAAATTATTATAACATCGCTATCTTTTTCATATTTTTGGGTGCATAACCTTTTTACCCTTTTCCCCATGATCTCAGATCTAATCCATGCCTTCTCTGATTTGCCGAGAGATCTAAATTTTATACAGCACAGCAGTCACTTGGGTTGGAAGCTGTAAGAAACTCTTCTACATGTTATATTTTTTCATGCACTACTCTTTCATTTTCCTTTTTTAGAAGCCATTATCAATTATCAAACTAATTCCAGAACTAAGAGAGGAAGGCCAATCATAATAGATCCAGGCCTCCATAGCCTTAATAAATCAGAGATCTGGTGGGTTATCAAACAGAGAAGTCTTCCAACAGCTTTCAAGCTTTACACAGGTTTTCCTTCTACTTTTTCTTGTTATCTATGGACTGTATGGTTTAGAAATTACTTTGACATCTAAATGGGCCATATCTTCCATGATTTCGAATTGAAATGCTTTCAATTTTCTATCACTGGCATGTGGACTTCTGAAGATATTTCAGTGCATTTAAAGGTTCTAAAGTACATACTACACAGTACATGCATTTTATTCATGACCACAAATAATACAAAATTGCTTTCATATCTCAGAAAGAAAAGAAAAATTGTTGACCAGGAATATGGCCATCGAAATGCAATGTTAATAGAGTGTCTAAATTTTAAATTAGATACTAATCATGTGACATCCAAGTAACGGATACATTATAATATTTTTTTTTTTGATGAATTCACACAAGGTAGAAAACAAGCAACTTTTAAGTATTTTACCCAACATCAATAACACATCATACATCATAGGATACATTAAAAAATCATTGACCTCCCTTGAGTATTTACCAAGACAAGACAAGCTGGTTTGGCATTTAAAAATGACATTAGATTCCACTGAATGGTGGGGGTTAACGAAAATTCCTTCGTGTTTTTATTAGCAAAATTAAAGTTTTTATCTCACATGTGTCTGTTTTTTTAATTTTTTAAAATTTTGGAACATAAATAAGGGTAAAATGATAATTTTACTGCCAACTCCAGTCAAATGTTGAGCTAAGGAGTTTTCATGATATTTTTAAAAGGACTTTATTTTATTTTATTTTTCATTCACCCTCGAGTGTAAATGAAACTTATCCTAGTATATCTCGGGACGATAAAATACAAATATGTAAAAACATATGGTCCCAGAACCTAGTAGGTACAATTATTCATTCGCTGCTCTGCAACTCCTTCCTTCAATATCTCACTAGTGTTTTAGTGCTTCGTAAAGGTCTCTATCAATTTTGATAAGTTTAAATTGAAGACCATTCTTATCATCTAAAAGCCCTTTATACTCTCTCTTAATGAAGCTCACCCTGTCATGGAGGGACTTGTTTTCCTCCTCAAGCCCAACAACGAGTCTTGGACTTAACTAAGTCCACATGAAGTGCCTTCTTTTCATCCTCACTTGTTTTGACCCTCATGCTCAAAGAAAACAACTTCTCTCCTTGTTTTAGACACTCGTTGTATAACTCGTTATAAGCATTTTGGAGGTTCTCAACATCCTCGGTCTCATCCTCACTAGTCGAGAATTTTACTTCTAAGTCATATATATTCATAATGGAACTCGACTCAACTTTTTTTTTTTTATCCTTGGAATTTTCTCGTTTGGAGAAGGAATATGAACCTACAAAGGCTTTGAAATGCTCTTCACCACTTGAAGAAGATGAGTCAACACTTGTTGTGGACTCACTTTCACTTTCACTTTCACTCACTACCTTCAAGTCTCTTTTCCTATCCTTGTGTATGTTCTACTTCTTCGCATTAGGACATTCCACAACTGTGTCCAAACCCATGAAAGTTATAGCATTGTAGACCTTGCCCCTTCTTTTTAATTTTGTGTTGAAAAGTTCTACCCCCACCTTCTTATCCCTTTCTAGGAGACTTAGATCTACTAGGAGTTCCTTTCGACCTTGAGGACTTGACCCAGTTAGCCTTAAAAGCACTTGTTGAATTTTCATGCAAGATAGGCTATTTCCTCTTCTACCAAACGTGGTGACTCGAATTTATCCCTTTCTTCAATTTTGTAATTTAATGCAACTTTTTTCACTTTCTGACGTAGAAGAAGTTTCATCTAAAATTCAAAATTGACCCAACTAGTAGACTTAGATATACTAGGAGTTGATTTCGACCTTGAGGACTTGACACCAGTAGCCTTAAAGTACATGTTGATTTTACGTGCAAGATAGGCTATGCACTCTCCTCCCAAACGGGGTGACTCGGATTTCTCATCAATTTTAGAATTTAATGCAGCACCTTTCATTTTCTTAGGTCAAAAAAGGTTCATCTCAAAATTCAAAATTAACCTAACTAGGTCTTCAATCAATACCGTAGCCATGTTGACACTTATCTCTAATGAACTCACCTTGGCATGGAATATCTTTGGTATGGATCTCAAGATTTTCCATTTGATCGTAACATCTTCGATTTTGGTATCTAATGCAATGGAAGAATTACCAATATCGCATAGCTTGACATAAAAATTGTCAAATGTTTCTTCCTCTTGCATCTTCAACAACTCGGATTGTGAGATGTACCTTTGGAGATGGGACATCCTGACCATTGTAGTATCTTTGTGTGAAATTACAAGAATATCCCATGCCTCCTTTGATGTCTCTAAATTAGCGATCCTTCGGAATTCATTGGGCATCACGGCATTGAATATTGCATTCAAGCTTTTAGAGTTTCACCCGTCGATTCGATGTCGGTCTTCGACCAAGTGGTTGGGAATTTTACTTCAACCACAGATTCACCACCTTCTAAATGTGTGGTGGTGGTGGTGAGAAGGCTCCACCCCTCTTGCACTATCAACCATACTCTCTCATCGATTGATTTAAGAAAGGCTCTCATGCGAGCTTTCTAATTAGAAAAGTTAAGACCGTCAAAGAGAGATGATCGTGCAATTGAGCCTCCTCCTTTTTAAGAATTCATTTAATACTAAATAGTAGTACCAATATCCATGCTATGATATCAATTGTTGTTCCAAGAGGGGGAACTGAATGTCAATATTACCTCAATGATTCTACATGTGGAGCAATAGATACTTTACTTAGGGGGTGAAGAGGTTTTTTAATTTTAGCTCAGTTGATTATTAATAAAAATTTAAACAATCACAATTACATCTTTTCACAAAAATATTGCATTTAATGTGAGAACTCTTTTAGTCACCACAACCTATTTGATTTCAGAGATAATGATTGATTTTAATTAATTTTCAATTAATTCACTGACAATCAATCTCACGTCAATTCTAAATCTCAAACTCAAATTGCACAACTATGTATTGATAGATAGCAAACAATCATTCCAACAAACACATAGTACGTGTGTGCTAACAATCACAAGTTTATATGATAAATGATAAATAATAAATATAACAAGTGATTTGTTTGCGTGGAAGACTCTCATCGGGAAAAACCACGAGAAACCACTGGGGAGTTCACCAAAACCTATTTTATTACACTCTATGTCAACATACAACTACTCGAAGTTTTATACACAACTAATACAATGGCTAGATGTTCGTTTCCTTCTTGTCTCTTTGCCAAAGGCCCTCTTTCGAAGTCTAGCGTAGCTTCACTTGAACCTCCCTGTTGCATGGTTCGTCTAGGCCTCAAGTAATCAGAAGCACGCTAATAATTCCTAGTATACAAATACCAATGAGCTTGGTTCTAAACCATCAAGATCCTTAACATTAAGTTGTGAGGTTGAGTAACATCTCTAATGTTAGCTTTTAGGTTTAGGGATCTAGGTTAGTGGCGGGAACTTTCAAAATCGAAGAGGTGTTTTCTCTGTTAGAAATCTCACAAGAGGCTTCATCTAGCTGCGGGTATGACTCTCCCTATTTATTGATTTGAAATAAGGATAGTTCTAGTAAATAAGAAAACTAAAATTTGCAACAACTATTCGATCACTTCTCAAACCTGTCCAGGAGCATACAACTCGAGTGACTATGGGCACCACTCCAGTGAGCTCAGTGTACTTCTCTGACTAGGATAGTTGAGTCCCTATAGCCATTTAAAGCATAAAACTAAGTAAAAAATTTATACTTTTGAGTACGAAATGGTGTTGTTCCAGTGGGGTCCGATAATGACTCACTATATGTTTTCAAAATATAAAATGATTTAGAAAAACTTTTCTTTTTAAATCACTTAGGAGCCATACTCAGATTTCTTCCAATTTCATTTTTATCCTAATCATCCTAAGTTTAAATTAATTAAGGGTTCATCTTAGGTGTTTTGGTCATTATCTTTGTCATAACCTAAGCATGAAGGTGCACATGAAATTTGAATGATGTTGCTTTGATGCTTGATCTCCTTCCTTCATGAACGCTTTCTAATCTTTCACTTGATAGCATCATGACTATAAAAAATGTTGAGATTTACAATGAACTCTACGAAATTAAACAATTAAAAAATGTGATCTAACATATTCAAATGTTCAAACTGTACACTTAATCAAATAAAAATGCAGTATTGTGGTGGGAGTTAAAGTCTCCATTTATCTTCTTACATTTTATCATCCGAACTTTTTTATTTGAGGAAGATTGTGGTACCGAAAAAAGATTTTTTTGGTATTATGCTGAAAAATAATTTGTTGTCTTTAATCTTTGTTTGGTTAATTTATACCCTTCAATCATAAAATTAATAAAGCAGAAGAATTTTACATTAACGGAAAAAATAAATTAATTTTTTAGCATTATAGTTAGAACCTCTATTTGTTGAAAAATAAACTTGATTTATGAGTTTTTATTATAGTAATTTTGTGTGCGTTAATGTTATATGTTAGTGGAAGAAAATATGTGTTAGTGGGTAATCCATATCCAAATAGTGGGAGACCAGAGTAATAATAGTGTTTTTATATTTTAGGAGTTACTAGAGTTAGTGGAGATAGCGTTTGACAAATGTAATGCTAGGAGTTATGGGCTAGACATATATAAATAGGATATATGTTCTAGTGTTTCAAGTACAAGTTGAAGAGTTGAAGTTGTGTTTTATGCTTTGTAATCATCTTGAATGAAATTTTTTTTCATTGCCTTTCATTTTATTTCTAGTCCTCTTGACTCCAACAAATTGGTATTAGAGCGATTTTATAACCGAAGTAACATGGAATAATTTCAACAAATTGGTATTAGAGCCAACTTTCAATTTTGAAGTCTAAATAACTCTCTATCATAGCCAGCTTTGTGGTCGTAGAAGTCTAGATAGCTCATTTTTTAGAGTCAATATGATCATTGAAGCTTTGATTGTCGTGAATTTGGTGATCATGGAAGATTCACCAAATATGAATTTTTGGTGTAAAAATATGATGTTCTCTAATTGCAAGAGAATGAAGATTACTCTTACTTCTTATCTCAAAGGATTGGATTTATGTGATTTTATGGAAGAAAAACCAATGAGTGGCTTGCAATAGTGGGAGACGAGCAATAGTGGTGTTTTTATATTTTAGGAATTATAAGAGTAAATGGTGGTAGTGGTGAGCAAATGTAATGCTCGGAGTTTTGGTCTATACATATATAAATATAAATAGGATATATATTTCAGTGTTTCAAGTAAGTACAGTTGAGTAGAACTTGAAGAGTTCAAGTTGATCGTGTACTTTGTAATCAATTTGAATGAAAAATTTTATTTCAGTGTTCGTATCCTCCTTTACTTTCATTATATTTTTAGTCCTCTTGATTCCAACAAATTGATATCAAAGTGATTTTCTAACCAAATGAATAACATTAGAGTAATTCCAACACTATTAACCATTAATACTGTGATCTCGGTTCACCGACAATATTCTCCTTTTCTATTTGTTTTGTGTCATTAAGTCATGGTAGGTATGGACACCAGTCTCAAAATACAACAAATAGCAATTTCGTAGAAAATATAGTTGGCTTGCCATCACTCTTACCTTTATGGGGCCATCACTCTACCAAACCATGTTAGTAATAGTCTAATTTAGTGTCAATCTCAATGTGACACTAAATTTGCATCTGGATCCTTCCAATGTGTTGAACTTGAGGAGATGAAGTTTATGTCAACCATAGAAAGAGAATCATGCAACTAGAATTTGATTGTATCACCTCTATTGGCATGTGAAACAAGAATTTAGAGTTTTCTCTGACAATATAGTTCTATGGGGCAAATTTTATCTAATGATTTTGGTTTCATTTAAGTAACTTGCAAGAACTACATTTTATTGGGTTCCGGTTGTATATGTTTTTGGATCATTTGATGCACCCAATAAGTTTTGCATGGTTGTTTTATTTTTCAAACGAAAGATAATTGAAGTTGATTTTAAGTGATAAAATTTTAAATGGAGATGCTACGAATACATGATAGACAAGTTTTAGATTGCATGAACTTGAAAATGGGGAAGTCCAAAAAAGGATAAGGAAAATGCTCGTATTCGTGTTGGAATGCAACTGTCTAGTCGCTGAGAAGACCTGCTGTGCTGGTCGTCATAACCAAAAAAATATAAAACCAGAGACACCTTGAAAGCACAACAAGACATGTGCACTATGTTATCAAAACTGGATTGGAATGGCTGGTTCGACCGATAGGACCGTGAACTGGGACCCCAACCGGTCCAGTTCTTGAATTGAATTGCTTAAGCAGTTAAACTGGAACATAACCATCAAACCGGACAATTTTTAACAAAAATCGTGAACCGGATGGTTTTGTCAAACCGGACGATTCTATTATCATTTTTATAAAAGTCCCCAAATCCCCAATTTTGCCCTAAATCCAGTCTATCTCCTCCTCTTTATCCACTTGGGCACAACAATAGATTCAAGCTTCAACTCTGGAAGCCCAATCTCTTCCCTTCTCCTTCTTTTTGTAACTTTATTCTCTCTCTCTCTCTTTCTTGCTCACAGTGTTCGGTGGTCTTCATCTTCCTTTGGTCCTTCTCTTCTCCGATGACGAACAGGAGTCCAGTGGTGTTCGACTCTTCGTCTTCCTTCAGTCATTCTCTTCAACTCAGGCAAGTAGGGGATGACTATCAGAACAAAGAGAGGCATTGGTGTAGTGCTCAATGCCTCATATCCTTGCTTTTGTCCACTGGGCTTTGGGATTTGTAGTGCTCACATTACTGCCTAGCCATAGACCGATAGGTTAAGTGTCCTCTCTCTCTCTCTCTCACACACACACACACACACACACACACAATTAAAGACATTTTTTATTTTTTTGATCAGCCACAGTCACCAACTTACTATTGACTCGTTTGGTAGACGTATTTTGAGAGGATTAAATATTGGATTGTACTATGTTTTATTTAATTGGACCTAATACTTTATTTGCTTAGTAAATTTGATACCGTATTAATTTTAAAAACGTATATTAATCGTATACTTATCGTATATTTTTATACGTTAGACTGTGTTATGGAGATAAAATTACGTATTATTCTAATACTCTATTTAATCTTGTCTTTTGTCCTTCCGTATTGTATTAGACTGGATTATTATATCTAATCCATCCATTTCTAATATGACAACCAAACGAGTCGTATTTAGTTTTGTCTTTTGTCCTTCTGTATTATATTAGATCGGATTATTTTATTTAATTCATCTATTTCTAATACAACAAGCAAAGGAGCCCTATTATTATAGATTCTTATGTTTTATAATTTTATAATACTCAAAATATTGACCATTAACTGATAATACTTATAAATTTTTTAGCTAAATTATTATGTTTTATATATTTTTTTAATTATATGACCGGTCCGACCAATTGACTCAACGGTTGAACCAGTGAACCATTGACCAAGTCTCCCTTTCGGTTCAATGACCGGTCTAGTTCTAATAGCATTCCACGTGCATGCACTTGTTTTTACTTTGGTTGCTATTCCAAACACTCTCCGTTGAGAAATTTAAGTTGAGATTTAGTGATGATGACGAATCATATTAGCCAAGTTCAAAAAGGGAGACCTATTCTTGGAATATGGTTTTAAAAAATAATTTTTTTTTTGGTACCATATCAAAAAATTTTCTTCGACTATTATAGACTAAACACATAATAAAATTAAAAAAATATTATGTGTTATTTTCATCTTGAATGAACAAGTGAGATACGGTATTAGTATCATAGTTGGAAGCTAAGGTAAATTACTTTCCACAGTACGAAAACGAAATATATCTGCTTTTTTGTTTTTTTGTGTGCGCTTTAAATTTTAGTCCTTACATGTTATCCTCTATGTTTTCTGGATTTCTTGTATTATATGTTATTCCATTGAATGCCTGGTAAAATATCAGCTTGTATGAGAGAATGGTTTGCCTCGCGTGATAGAGGTAGGGGTGTAATTTGGGAGAGTTGAAAGGTTAATAAATTGTTAAACTAATTTACTAAACTGTCTTTTGAGTTAAAATAGAACTGACCTTCAACTTGAGTAATATGTGTTGCTTAGTTTTTTGAATTAGGGTGAGATTACGGTTAGGCTATAAAAATTTGGGTGCACAACTTGGTTTGAAACTCAAATTTCACGTCTTGAATTCATATTGTGAGATCCACAAAATGAGACTCCAAATTGAATACTTAATAAATTTAAATCACGTTTGCATGTTTTTATCCAAACCCAACCGAGTTCTTGATATCCCTGCTTAATCACTTAATAGTTTTGGTTTGGGCTTTTGATTGACTCGCCCAAATTGCATCTTTAGATAGAATAGTAGTTCTGGTTACATGTACCATTGTTCCTCGAAAAAGACATTTCAGTAGTTTATTGCTGAGGTGGTCTACATGAATATTGGTCACACTACAGCACGTATGTCTTAGACCCAATTGTTGACGAACATTTGTAATTGTACACAAACGAAGACAAATATTTGTATTCAGTACCAAAAATAACAATTCCTATATTTGCAGGTTCAGCTTGGACAATATTATCTAGATCCTTTGCAGAGTACTGCATAGTAGGCTGGGACAACTTACCAAGGACTCTCCTCCTCTACTACACAAATTTTGTATCATCACCTGAGGGGTACTTCCAAACAGTAATATGCAATTCAGAGAACTACAAGAACACCACAGTGAACCATGACCTCCACTACATAACTTGGGATAACCCTCCCAAGCAGCATCCAAGGTCCCTTGGACTTAGAGATTACAGAAAGATGATTCTCAGCAACCGGCCATTCGCCCGTAAATTCAAGAAAAATGATCCGGTACTGAATAAGATTGATCATGACGTTCTGAAGACACGACATGGTGGATTCGTGTATGGAGGGTGGTGTTTTAAGGATGAAAAGAAGGATCATACATGTTCGGAGTTGAGGAGTGAGAAATATGGTGTCCTAAGACCCGGAATGGGCTCTAGAAGGCTGAGGACTTTGCTGACAAAATTGCTCTCCTCTCAAAATTTCAAGAAGCGGCAATGTAAATGATTCTTCAAACAGAACTAATAAAATCAAGTTGAGAATCAGTTACCCATGTCTTGTGGGTATCCAATTACTTGGTAAATTGTTCTTTATGTAACTACTACAGTATTTTGAGGAGGATAAGTTTCTCGTGTTTATATGTTTGTCTTTTGTTTTTTTGGTCACGTGTTTATGCTTGTCAAATGTACGGTTGTGGAGTAACTTCTAAAAACGAAAAACAAAAAGCTACATTCAGAGCCGGCTGTGGTTCCAACTTTTCTAGCATATGTTTATTTGAATAAGTTCGATGAACTTTTCAAAGCCCCTTATTACATTCCCCAAGTTAAGGTATAGTAATATTAGTGCAAGTATTAATATGAGATCAACTCGAGATGCTGAAATTGGCCTGAATGACATAAAGGGAGGTGAATAGGTCTTAAACACTTGAACATAGAATTAATGGCCGATTGCAACATATTACACTCACAATTGATCAACCAACATAATTAACACCTCAATTTAGTTGGCCGAACTTGCAATGAGTGAATATGTGCAAAATGCACAAATTTCATAAATATTGTAGACACCAAAATTTGGCGTGACCTTCATGTCGGCTCTTCTGATTTCGATCACTTGAAAAAAAAAGTCAGATATCTGAGGGGGGTTCCGGGGGTCGACCCTCCAATGCCTAAGTCAAAAGTGTATTCAAGAGGAAGAATATGCAATTTGTAGTTCAATTACCTTGATTATCTCCAATCTTCTCTTTTATAGGAAAAAATATTCATTACAACGGTGATACCACGTGGCAAGGTGATGTGGTATCACCAACTAATAATACTAAAACAAATAAATACATAGACCCCACAAAAATTAATAACTAACCTGCCATGTAAGCAAATAACTTCCCACCCTCCTGCCATGTAAGTTGAAGTGGGGTTCACCTTTCCCATTTAGGGTTTTATTATTGGTTGGTGATACCATGTCATCAATTGTGACATGGTATCACCGTTGTATTCAATATTTACTCCTTTTATAGGCTAGTAGGAGAGGCCGTGGGGGGATTCTTATCCATAAATTGAATATGGCTAGTACAAGTGCCATATTAGGTGAGGGCTTTCCATCTGGAGTAGATGTTTGAACTAGATTTGAATTAGTCAAATCATGAGGAGGTAGGACTATGATAAGCTCCAAGCTAGTGAGGTAGGAGCTAGGGGCTAGAGTCCTATTCAAATTAAAATTCCTGCAAAGTTGAGTTGGCCTTGGACTATATAAAACTGTGAAGAACCACTCGGGGTCCACCAAAGCCTAATCCATTATTCGTTAAGTCAATATACAAGTACTCGAGTCTTATACCTTAATCACCACCATGACTAGATGCTCCTTTTCTTGCTATGTCTCTCAGCCGAAACTCCCTCCTTGATGTTTGGTGTAGCTTCATTTGGACCTATTTGATGCACGATTTGTCTAGACCTTGAGCTATTATAGACACGCTAACAATCCTCGGTATGCACACACCAATGGGGTTATTTACCAACAAGCTCTTCTACTCAGGATGAAAAGAATCACAAGTGGTAACCTTTGGATCCTAGCTCTTGGTTATGGTGGAAGATCTCAAAATTGAAAGATAGATTTCTCTTCAAAATACTCTCTTAATGCTTGATCTAGATGTGGGAAAGACTCTTCCTATTTATAGGTACAAAATAAGGTTAGTCTTAGTAAATAAAAAAATTCATATTCGCGAACTACTGATCAATTAGTGGGAGGGTAGTTGGCACTAGAATGGAAAATAATAGCTCAAATCGGCCGAGGACCAAGACCGCTCTATCGACCATGGGCACTGCTCGAGCAACCATGAAGATTGCAAGAGTAAGCTCATAGAGCGAGCCTTGTGCTAATCCCCCATGTCCTTTTCCCTTTTTATCCTAAGTCATCAAGAGACTGCCCTAGTAAAGGCTAACGAATATAGGGCGATCCCTACAAGTTTTTTTTAAGTCTAAAATCATGCAAAAACTTATCGTCTTGAGCATTAAAGGGTGTTACACAAAGAGCATTCCAATTGTGATTTAAACTATGTTTTCAAAACACAAAAATGGTTTAGAAAAAATTTTCTTTGAAATTACCTTGGAATCATAATCGGATCATTTCCAATTCTATTTTCATCCTAATCATCCTATGTTAAAATAACTAAGGGTTCATCTTAGGTGTCTAGGTTATTATCTTTGTCCTAAACATGAAGGTGCATATGGAGGTTGAATGATATAGCTTTGACGCTTGATCTCCTTCCTACAATGTTGCTTTCGGATCTTGAACTTAATAGTATCATAATCATGGAAATGGTTGAGATTTTACAATGGACTCTACGAAATTAGCCAATTACAAAATATGATCTAAAAATCTCTCCCTTTGGCAATTTTGGGACAAGACACACGAGTTTGAAATAAAGATTACAAACCCAAGCCATTGAACAAAAGAATTATAAATCTAATCTCAACACTCATGCATACATCCTAAATCTCTATTTAGTACAAGAATCTATATCCTTGAATAAAGCTTTTTTTTTTTTTTTTGGGAGGGGAAGAGGGAGGGAGAGGGGGAAGGGGGCTTGAACCCTTGACCTCAAGAAGGCAAAGCTTTCACAAGGTAAGGAGTACCATTGGACCAAAGACCCATTGGTTATCCTTGAATAAAGCTTGAAGATCCTAGTCCTGCACATAATCACTCAAAGCAAACCTCGTGAAACGCATCATATGTTAGAGGAATAAATCACATAATCACAGGTATGGAAAACACCAAGAGAATTACAAGGCATAAGTATGTATACGTCATGCAAGTGCAAATATGTACCTTTTTTGAACTAAATTTCCCATATGCTTGAGAACCAATTTATTTATCAATGCAAAACATATCTAGTTCTCTCCCTTAGTTGGTGCTCACAAGTAAAATAATAAGTGAAAAATAAACAAGAAAGAAAAATGTGACTTCATGCCAAGTTTTTAAATTTAATCCCCCTCTACCTGAGCATTTTAAGTACAAACTACTCTTTTCTATATTCACATGCAACATATCTAACCTAGTAAAGAGCAAATCTCGCCAATTACTCTTATATGTACCTGAAATATTCTCCCACTTTTTGTCAAAAAATACCTACCCAATGACAACATATAATAAGAACAGTACATAATCAAGTCACCTAACATATTCTTATCTTATTTTTCACAGATGTCCATTTAATGATGACCCATAACAATTATGACATAGAATCGTAGTATAACAAAAATGTAAGAAGGCATAGGAACTAGTCAAATCACACACATAGACTAAGGGACAAACAAGACATAAATCAGTGTTAAAATATGATAATTAATCAAGCATAGGATCAATATTATGTCACAACAAACAATGGAAACCCGAGGAAAATTAAAATTTTATTAAAAAGGGAAAAACGATAATTAGTCGCTACAGTCCAAGGCAAAAATCCAAAATTTTCTAAAATTCAGATGATGAAACGGATCTCACCGTTGGATTTCTCTCACAAAATCTAACTACTTAGTCAATTTTCATCAAATTATGAGGCGATCGAGTGTCGCTCAATTAAAATAAACACGATTAGATTTTATTCGCGGAACCCAGAAAATAATTTAAAGTTAGTTCAATAAAAAGTACTAAAATTAACACAAGATGAGATTTAATTAATTTGGGATAAAATTGGACCAAATAAAATGAGACATGTGGCATAATGAGGGCCAAGTGTTAGAGGAGTATAAAAAGGGAAGAAAATCATATTTTCTTCCCCATTTCTTCAACCATTTTTCACACACAGAGAGAGAGAGAGAGAGAGAGAGAGAGAGAGACTCAAGTTGTCCCCAACCTTCTTCCTCCGACCTACGACGATTCAACCATCGAATTACTTCGGGCCAATAATTAAAGTCGTTCTACGAGACGAGACCTACAATACCATAACAAAGATCGCAGGTTTCACCACAATATCAAAGAAGAGAGTTTTGGGATAAAGCTTTGGAAGCTTGATTTTGGGTCTTTGGGACTTCTTCTACGCGGATATGTGCTATAAGAGATAGGGTTTCTTTTCTAACTAGGTTTATTCTAACTTAGGGTTGAAATATGAATAGGTAGGGTGTTAGAGATGAATTCGCACGTAAACACATACCTAAGGTTGTTAGAATACGAAAAATGGGTATAAGGATAGGTTAAAACTAATTCTTGTATGGTTTGAGTTTAACGAAATTGATTTATATAGGCTAAAACTAATTCTTGTGTGTTTACATTTGTGCTTTATGGGTGTTTGATGAAATTCCTATGGATGTTCAACAGAGCAAATAGAATGAAAAATGTTATAACATGCTTAGTGATGTTATGAAATGTTATTGTATGCTTTATGATATAATTGACATTTGAGGAAATTGGATATGATTGTGGGAATGGATATGTTCATTATATGCCTTATGATATGATGAACATGTACAAATTACAATTGTACAATTTGATTGCATAATGACATGGAATGTAATTGTATATTACATTTGCATATGCAAAGGTAGCATCGCATTCATGGGCATTCGACATGAGTGCGGGTGTGTGTCCATGTTTTGATCAAACACCATCTTTGGTGGGTTGATACGTGGGCACGAGAAAAGTTGGATCTAAGTTTGATTGAGTTGAATGTGTTTGCATTAAAAATATGTGTCGGGGTTAGCAAGAAGGGCTAGATTCTCCGTTGGGTGCAAGACCTAGTAATTTCGGATACACACTTCCATTGGTGTTGAGTCTATAAAGTGTGTCGGTGTACGCAGAATCAGTGGTGGAAGTCCATAGATGTCATGTCGGTTGGATGCCCGTTGGTGGAAGTCCATAAATACCCACCCCAAGAAAGACATACTATTTTATAAAATAGTCATTGGATGTCCAACATAAATGGAGGGGGCTTGGAATGTCTGGATGCATACACATGGCATGACATGTGTTTTGGGAGCTAATGAAGGGCTTCAGTTTGCATTGCATCCACGAGTTCATCTCATTACATGGCATGAAATAATAGCATTTATTTATGATATGTATATATTTGAATGGATGCTTTAAGTAATGAATTGCATGTGACATTTCATATGCATTTAAGTTGGGGAGTAGCCTCTTTAGGAGATGCCATATTGAGCGTGACTCACCCTTTATGAGTATACATTTTAGGTATCCGACAAGCTTCAGGGGATGGCCCTCATTTGGGTTTGTGTTGATGATGGAGCCGAATTGTGGCTCTTAAATTACCTTTTGTAATCTCATGTATAAATTTGATTTAGCCTTGTGTAAATTATGTACAAAGCTTGTATTTTGACAAAGGCATATAATGTGACATTATTCTTTTGTAAAACAGAAGAATGGAATGGGTGTTATATGAGTTGTGTGGATAAAAGTTGAGTTTTTGAGAAATTTGAGAAAATATGGGCTCCAGGTATCGGTACCTCACAGATACCTGGCATCCGGAGAGCTCAGGTACCGGTACCTAGGCTGACAGGTATCGGTATACCAATGGACAATGAGCTCAGGTACCGGTACCTATGTTCACATGTACCGATACCAATGCTTATATATGCCAGTACCTGGTAAACAAAAGGCTCAGGTACCAGTACCACGCATTAGAGGTACTGGTAGATCTTCCCAAAAACTAAAATTTTAAATGTAACATTGCCAAGCCTTCACATTTTGAACTCTTTTATTGAGATGATGTAAATGATTAAATTTTAAGTCCTAAGCTTTGGGGTTAGACCTTGGAATGGTCCTATGAATAATATGTGAATAGGGTATACGTTGGGTAGTGCTCCTATGCAACGGAGGCTCTGCCCAGATTGCGTTTTGTTACGATCCCGGTAATGGGTGTAATGACATGGTATCGGATTATACGGTATCCACAAGTTGATGGGTGATCGACGAGTTGAGAAAGGACTCTCAAATTTTGGTGCGTCACAAACAAAAATAGAGCTAAACAAACAAAGAAAAAGTCAACAAAAGCTAAAAGTCAAAAATAAAAATAAATAGAGTACTTTAGTAAAGACCATGAATGAAAAAAATTCTCTTATGCTAATAAATAACCTATCACTAAGTCTCCAAAGCCATAGCTCAAATGGCTGCATCTCCACCATCTCTTCTGTTGCGTCGGGGTATCTCTATGTTTGAATTGGTGTCATCTGGCACTAGATCTCTGGCAATTTGCTTCCCCTCCAGCAACCTCCCGAGTCACCCAATTCTATGTGCAACTATTCCCATCACAGTCTGTTGGGTCTCCTCTAGGCTCAGTATCTTGCTATCAATCGCATCCAACCTCTGAGAAGTCAAACGATGATGCTTTGTTATCATGCCCTTAACCCTGGCTATCATATCAGCAAGTGATGCCATCTAGGCTGTAAGGATCTTGAAGCCAGACTCAGGTGGTGGTGTCCTAGATGTACTAGCCTTAGGACGAATTGGTGGGGCTTGCTCCTCAACCACTACAACATACTCATCCTAGCCCTCATGGGGTTCTGCAACTGATCACTCTTCAAGATAACTGCTCCTTGCCCTTGGCAGATACGAGTAATCAAAGATCCAAACGCGAGATTGTTTGATACTCTCCCCTCTAAAAAGGCTTGCCAAATAAATCTTAATATCATCATCGTCAAATCAAGATCCAATCTCTACCCTAAAACATAAATAAAATGTGTCTTTTGAGTAGAAAAGTAAGAGATATAGGTTTTTGGTTCTATGTTGTAGTTAGCCACTAGACTTAACATCCTATAATATGGGGTCACATATTTTTGTTGAAAATTTTAAGTAACCTAATTATCAGGATGGTCAATACGGTACAAGTCAATGGCCAAAACATGCAGAGGAGGTAAGTCCTATATGGGTCTCACACCTAGGTAGTCATTCTTTGCTCTAGGTAGGCCATGTGTGGTAGATATGAGAGTGAAAGAAAATGTAAACTCAATACTTCTAAAACAGATCGACTCTGTTTTCTGATGTTCAACCCAATTTAACCCATCTCCAAAAATTAATTCTAACATGCAGACATGATGTAAATTAAGTCTAAAGCAATTCAATGCAATGCATGGATGAATTTGGATCAAAATTAAATGCATATTTTACATTTTAACAATAAATGCTCAAAATTCGAATGATCATGAAAATTACAACAATTTTCATTTTAATAACTCCATCCAAAATTCATCATTTCAACACATTACTCTAAGGAATATTCAAAGATTTTGAACTCAAATGCATGCATCCTATTTCTTCACTTTGGCTCAATTTCAATCACACTGTGTTCAAATTTTATTTAACTTTGACTAATTCAAGTGCAATGTGTGTGAAACCAACCTCCAACACAAAAAGAATTTCGATTAGTTTAACGCATTAATAAGATCATCATGAAATCCTAAATGCATTGTCTAAGTGAATACATGACAAGTTAAGGGGTCCTAAATACTCTCTTTTTGACAATTCCCCTTCTATTTTATCCCTAATTCTCTATGGCTTCAATTAAAACGGTTGTGAATTCTACACTTTAATGTATGCTTCTAAACATGATTAAAATTAGCCATACGAGCTTTACAAATGTGCAATTGAAAATTAAGCATAAGTACTCTCACGATTCAAGTACAATTAATTTTATCCATTTTTTTTTGCCTTAGCTTTTTAGATTTGGTCACATTAGGCTCTTTTCTCATAATTTGGCCTTTGGCATCTTTTAAGGGATTGGGGTTTAACTCACCTTTAGCCATGTGTGCACCTATCACCAATACTAGTCATTCAAGATTATTAATAATTCAAACTAATCAAACTCCTAAGTGTGAAGGTGAATGGCATGTGTGTACATGATTTTGAATTTTTAGATGCAAACACTATCCAAGCACGATAGGAAGAGAGAGACTTTGACTAATAAATCATGTCATCGGATTTATGCCACTAAGTTCTCTATATCTTACCATGACGCATAACAATATACATTTCAACTTTTACTTATGAATGTAACAATTTCAAAGCAAATCAAGATAAACATATCCAAGAAAAATATGCATAAAGAAGCAATCAAAACAAAGAAGTGCAAAAATAAACAATTAACATAAATCCTAAAAATGAACGTGAAAGTTGACATCATAACTCTTTTTGGATTTCTCTTTTTCTATTGTTTTTGGTCTTTCAAATTTCAAATGTTTTTGAATTTTCATATATAAAAGCAAATGAAAAAATAAACAAACAAAAATATATACACAAATGTATAACCCTAGGGTGTTTGATGAAATGTATGCAAAATCACCTAGGTCCATACATTCACCCCTCCTATTTTGTAGGAGCCATGACCTTGCAAGAAGCAGTAGGGGTCTCTAACTTGGTTGAGATGGAGAGTTTCTCAAAGTTTACCTTGGTCACCCATACTTGATTTTCCTTCCCAAAACTCGGGTTAGGTCAAAAAATGGGTGGAGGATGCTTGATCCCAAAAGATACACTCAAGTGCAGATGGTGAAGAAGTAGTAATACTCGGCAAGATCGAGCTCAATCCATATGGAACTTGAATTTCGAATTAGGAAGATAAAAAGATAGAACTTAGAATCAAAATTATTGTTTGTTGTAAATTGTGTCTAATTGAAACAGAATTTAATAACTAAAAAGAATACTTCTTAGCATCGGGATTAGGGAATAATCCTATGTATGAATATCATGTTTATAAAATCATCCATTATCTCAGTTGATGTCCAATGCCAGTATAATCAACTGGAGGATTTTACTTTGAAGGGTAAAAGTCGATGGAATTGAAAGTAATCAATAAACAACCAGGTTTGTAGACTCGCAACGAATTATAAAATTACTCATGACACTCAACTTAGTGAATAATTTCATAAGTATACTTAGTATAATCCTTTGTTAAAATTTGTTCATTCAATCTATACATTGAAAAAGATATCATATTGGAAGAACAATCACATAATAACTGTGTTATCAAAATATTCAATGCATAGTCATAAAACAACACCCTAGCTAGGAAGTAAAAGGAGACTACTCACAAGCCATGAGTAAAATCTTTGAGAAGAAGAGAAAATAATTATCAGTGCTCAAGAAAAGAATCCCCCTTCTAAAAAAGAATAGTCCCCCTAAATACCCCTAAGAGATTCCACTAGGTCAGACTCTTGAATGACGCCTTAATAACCATGCGCGTCCAGACACAAGACCTTAAATCCTGGCCTTTGACTTTGTTCAGCATAGCTGAGTCGGGACAATCACACGTGCTCTAATGAGGCACACTTTATCGTCAAATGAGCGTTTGCACACATAACCTCATTTGAACACCTTGAAATTTCTAGAATTTGATTTTGAAGCACTTGCATCTAGATGGAGTAGTTGCATATGAACGATCAATCACCTATCATTTTTCTAACTTTGCCAATTTTACAGCCTTGAAACTTCCTTGTGTTCGGATGCACCTATGTATGCAACCGGGGTCCATTTTAGTCAATTGTTTGACTTTCTGAAATATCACTTTGATCCTTTTGATTTTCATGCAATCTTTAATTCATCCAATCAATTTATCAAGCATCCAAATCAACTCAATTCCCATATTTTTCCTGATAAATCAACCAAACAAAAAAAATACCATCAAAGCATAGATAAACAATAATTAGTTCAAAATAAATGTAAATCGTCATAACTATAAAGTAAATAATTCATAAATTACATGACGAATCACACCACTAACCTACATCTTACTAGTCCCTAGTAGGATCAATTCATAAACAAAAAACCAATCAAAATAAACTAAAAAAAATCAATCCACTATCTTAGGACTCACGATTGCATTTAGCATATGCAATAAGTCTTTAAATCCATAGGTCTTCCCTAGTGGACAAGTTATAGTCTCGTGAAGGTTTCTAGTGAATATGCCTACAAACTTCTATTAATTTGTCTATTTTATTGAATTCATCATATAACTTAAGAGATAATCAAATGCCGGATATCAATAAAAATACGAGCAAGTGTATGCACAGTCAAATCATGGAACCATAGATTATACAACAATATTTACAAATCTCATCCTTATTGAAACGCGTGTGTAGTATGAAAATGACCCTACAAGAGTAGAGAATCATTCAAACGTATATTACCTCTCTACTATCCACTGCTAGCTTCAAATCAATTTTTTTATTTTTCTCTCAAGACAATAAGTTCAGTCCAACTATATGAATCAAATTCCTCCATTTTTCCATGTGTGAGCAGAATTATTTCATGATAAAAAATCAACTTAAAACATATCAAACAATCATTATCATTTTCCTTGCCCACACAAATCAATTATTCATATAAACTCTTGATATCAAATAGGTCTTTTTCTTGGTTGTAATCGGGCCATGGGCAAAAAGGTAAAGAAACAAAGGAATAGGAATTCAAAGAATTACCTCGAAAACGTTTCGCGTATCCACATTGCTTGACATAACCCTTATTTTACTTTATAGCACGATTATAAATTCTTTTCATTTCTTTCAACCTTTTCTTCTTCCTTTTTTTTTTCATTTCATTTCATTGCGCTTTTTTTTTTCATATACATCTTTTCATAAAGCTCATATATATTTTCTTTTCAACATATCTTTACATTTCAACCACATATCTCCCTTTCATATGCAATGTAATTACCTATTCTCTCCATAGCTAAGGGTCACAGATAAGATATTCTACAAATTGGCTTGGTTATTTTGCATGGGCGAACAATGAAAAATTTTAATCAATAGGCTCAAACATGGCTTCTAAGGATCATAAAATTTCAAGAAATAAGGTTAAGGCTCAAAATATATAAAATGTGGCCTAAAATCATATCACTAGAGTCTCAATTAACACACTTCTCATGCTAACAATTTAGAATCAAATAATCATTCAACATATCATCCTTGATCAAAACAAATATAATGAAACCATTCAAAGAATCACTGAATGAAATTCTTATCACTGAGTAATTGAAGATGTCTCTCTAAAAAAAATGAAATGAATCTAAACTCACAAGTGACATCATACATTCTCCACTATATGTGGCAAGTTTCAAGATAACAATATTTTTCTTTACTTTTAACTCAAGAAATGTCATACATGTATGATATTCAAAGTTTCAATTAGAGATGATATTCATAATATTAAAGTGTAAACTAAAGTTCTATGATAGACCAGAGCATAAATGATGTGATGCTCCAAATTCAGGGGTCCTTTCTCAACCCATTGATTACCCATCTACCCGCGGAAGTACCGTGAATGCCGCATAAACCAACACCACATCATCACATACCCTTTACCAGGATCATAACCAAGATAGAGTGTGGGCAGAGTCTCCCTTGTACTGAAACACTCAAAAATGCATAACTTGTGCACACATATATATCACTTGACTATTCCAAGGTCCATCCCCATCAGTTAGAACTTAATGTTTGGCCAATTACATCATATATGTAAGAGGGTTCAAGATCTGAAGCCTTGGCAGACTTATATTTAAATTTATGAAAATTTTGGAAGAGACATTGGTACCTCTTACACGTGGTACCGGTACCTGAGCCTTCAGTTTACCAGGTCCCTTCATTTGCCTAGTATCGGTACTTAATTGCCTAGGTACCGGTACCAGAGCCCACTGTTTGCTAGATACTGATTCCTATATGTTGTGGTATCGGTACCTGAGCCCACTAGAATCTAGGTATTAGTATCTACACGACGAGGAACTACTACCTAGGGCACCCAATAGCATGGTATTGGTACTTAATTCCTTAGGTACTGGTACATTGGCCCATATTTTTTCCAAATCTTTTCAATCTCCAACCTTTAACCATCAAACCACTTCCTATACAAATTCATACAATAATTAACCCAATTTATAGGCCATAAGAATTCATTACAACACTCTTTACACAATTTTACAAGTTCAATATAAATTATACTATTGATTTACAAAAGTGTAATTCAAAAGCTACGTTTTAGCTTCTTTATCAACAAGGGCCCAAGTTAGGGCCGTCCCTCGGTGCTTGTCCCGCACCTAAAATGTTGTTCCTGAAAGCCACGCTCAATAGGGTATTTCCTAAAGAGATTATGTAAAGCCCCAAAATTCACCTTGGACGACATTACTATCTAAAAACATTCACATCATGAGAGAAACCAATAAAATCCATAAATAAAGAAAATTTCATTCATCATACATAATAGCTTTAGTATCATCCAAAAGAATATGCCAAACCATGACCATTACATCTAAAAATTAAACTTTATCTTGCAGCAAAATAAACAAAATATCATCCATACATTGTCTCAAAATGCATCTCCTAGTCTAGGACATAAATAGAGCAACTCTAGACATCCCCCTCAGGATCCACGCTTCCATCTAATTAAGCTTCCCAAGCTACCTACTCATCAATTCCGAGCTCTTCCTCTAGATCAAAATCTAAAAAGGTTGTTTGTGGGGGGTGAGCACTAAGCTCTATAGGAAGATCCTTCCAAGCTCGAACATGGTTTAGATAACATATAAAATAAGTCAGTCTCATTCCACAAATATCATATATATCTTTTGAAAGACAACCGTGATAGTTCATCCAGTCTCAAGTTTAAGAAGTAGCAATAAATGAAATGAAAAATAAAACCAATTTCCAAAAAATAAACCATTCCAAAATCAAACCATTTCCCACAATACACCACTTCCAACAATAAACCCTTTCACCCACATTTGTATATGTATCCATCAATTTTGTATCATTATCCCCAATTGTATTTGTATCCCCAATTGTATCTGGTCAGACTTATCATGAATACACACATTGAGAATATCCTGGCCCACACACACACCCCTAATCCTCTTAAGGATATACAACTTTAGGAAAGGCGTATATTAACGCATTGTCAGTGACGAATCCAACCCAGGAATAGTATACTAACCCTCAGCCTCGATACCACGTGAACGAATAGTAGTTTGGTCATCGTAAGGCACCAACCCTACTACGAGTGGTGGGGAACCTTTAAACCCATACGAAGTAAGAAACACATCTACTCACTCTACGATACCCAGTCAACGACCACCCATGTTCATCCAAACATCCACACAAGAGATAAAATACCAACCAATTTCTCAAATCACAAGTAAATAAAAAATCTCCACTTCCATGTGTATTTTTTCAATGGAACAATTCAAGAAAATATGCAAGAGATCATCAAATATATATTTTGTTGAGTGTTCAAACAAAGCACTAGAGTTTTAAAATCAAGAACAAAGGAATATCAAGAAGATAAATCTATATTTCTTGAAAAAACTAGCTTTTGACATCAAGATCATGAAATTCTTGGCTATCAAACCATAACTTCACTCAAAACATGGTAGGATTTGCAAGAACATCAAGAAACAAAGATTCCATAATATATATCTAAGATTTAGAGTCAAAACATATATATATATATATATATA
>CM042196.1:13224902-13244437 GCA_023539305.1 Ilex asprella
AATTGTCTTATTTTTAGGGTTTTATGCGTAAACGATGCAAAACTAAGAGGATCAAAATGTCAAAGCCTAAACCAATAGAGGAGGCAAGTGCAAATATTATAATTCAACATCAAGTAAAGCAAGAAGAAAAATAGTGCATCATCACCGTTCGGATGGTGGTGGTGGCATTCGGACTGTCAGCCAAACCGCCTTAAGCCTTTTTCCTCCTCATTGAGTCTAATTCTTGCAAGTGGTGGCCCACAATCTTACCTTGGATGGACAACTTCAAGCCATACTTGAACCTTCTCACTTTGGCCAAGTCAGTGGCCATGTATTCATCGGCAAAAGGGACTAACTCAATGAACTTAGCCACACACTCCATCATCGGCATAGTCCCTTACTTAAAATCCAAGAATTTTTGGGCTTTCAATTGCCAAACAGCCGAAGGGAAGTACTTGCCCATTCAGAGCTTACGAAACTTTGCTTATGTCATTGTATCTATGTTCTTTGAGGCCTTTGCCCAATCCCACCATAGATGGGCCTCTCCCTCAAGTTGAAACGTAGTTAGCCTTATCTTAGTGGCGTCAGATGTAATCTCCATAGCCTCCTAGATCTTGTCTATTTGTTGGAGCCAATGATCGGCCACCATCAGATTCGCCCCTCCCATAAAAGTTAGTGGCTTGTACGCCTTGAACTTTTGGAGGTTGTTCGAGCCTCCTTGGCTCGTGTTGGCACTAGCTTGCATAAAGGTGCCAGACATCATGTCCATAACCTCCACGAAGGTCTATTGATCAAAGGCTAGTGGTGGTTGGTCGTTGTTTCGTCCACCCCCTCAATCATTTTGGTGCCCTTTTCGTCAACTTGTCATCTAAAAACACATTTTTTTTAAAGAAGAGAAAAATTTTATTGATGAAAATCCAAGATTACAAGAAGCAAAAAACAGAAACTGTTAATCAAAACAGTAACTGTTTTAACACAAAATAGTAAACTGTACACAACCATAAAATTTGTACCAAACAGCACTGTACAGTAACTACAATCTTGCCCTTACTGCTCAACTTCTACCCTGTCTGAACAGTTGACTGCACCTTCATCAGCTGCAAACTCCAGAAGAAACTGAATGCAGTCCAATACAAAGCAGAAACCCGTGAATTCCATTGCCCCAAACATGCAGACAGATTGCTGAAAAGACCCTCATACAATGGACTTCCTCAAACCAAGCACCATTCAGCTACATCATGGGGGAAGAAATCGCACCAGTCAAAACCTTAATGTAGCTGAATGGTGCTTGGGTTTGCCCACTAGTTGCACCATCCACATTAAGCTTCAGAACTCCAACAGAAGGAGGTGACCAACGAACTCACACAACACTCACAACACATTTAAAACAAACTCTTACTCGTAAAACAGCCAAAATCCCTTGCCCCCATAGATAATTAGGTGTTTTGGGAGACAGAACAAAAGCCTGGTATCCCAAAAGTCGAAACACCACCTGAAAAAGAGCATAGAAATTCATCGACACTTCCTCAAACCTCCTTTGGCATCTCCCCCTCCAAATACACCAAAACACAATGAGAGGAAGTCCTCTAAGTAAACCCTGGCTTAAAGAAGATCCTTTAAACAGTCGAAACAACCTCCTCAATCTAATTAAAGGATCCTCATTAATTAGCACTGGAAAACCCAAAGCAAACCCTAGTCGCTTCTAGATAGCCTGAGCATATACACACTTAGAAAAAATATGAGGTCTAGATTCCTCCTCCTAAAGACACAACTCTCATCTGCTGGCCAGATGAACCCCAATTCTCTGCACAACACTATCAACTGGAAGAGCACCCCTTGCAATTTTCCAACCCACCAATCTAGCGCTAGGAGAAATATTCTGTTTCCATATCAATGCAGTAGTGACATTCTGATCCCCTCTAGTTCTAATATTCTCTCAAGCCCTCCTAATAGAAAAAAAATCGGATTCAGAATCCTTCCAAATACGCCTATCATCCTGTCCAGTCAAAGAAACATCACAATCTAGTGTCTCCCTTACCAACTAATCACCCAATAAACCAGATACCTCCCCCAAATTCCATTGACCATCCACCAACAATTCAGCCACTTTTGGAAAATGAGTAGGAACACCTGTAATTCTTGAGTAAAGAGGACTTGTCCTCAACCAATCATCATACCAAAAATCACAATATCCACCATTACCCAACAACACCTGTGAATTTGCCAGGACCATCTCAAGCCATGGAGAAAGAATTTTAAGACATTTCGGAGATCCCAACCCAGAGTATCTCAAAAAATGTTGGTTCCTTAAGAATTTTTGAGCAAAAAACCTGGCCCAAAAAGATTTACCCTCCAATATTCCCCAAGCTCGCTTCATTTTGAAAACATCTTGGATATCCTCCAATTTTCGAATACCCAAGCCCCTTTCCTCCTTAGGCAGAGTCACTGATTTCCATAACACCCACTGTCTTTTCCTCACCCCAGATTTATTGGACCTAATAAAAGCAGATATCATGGAATTTAATTTGGCCAGAATACCTTTTGGTAAATTCAGACATGCCATAAGATGTAATGGAACAGAGTTAAGTACAGACTGAACAAGAACAAACCTTCCCATGTTGGACAGAAGTCTGACATACCAACCCTCTATTTTATTTCTGAACTTCTGAAGCAGGTCCTAAAAAAAACTCAATCTCGTTCTGCCCTTGATCAAAGGACATCCCAGATATAATAAAGGACATTCCTTTATAGGAATACTAGAAGAACTACTCAGCCTTTGTTTTCTCACCAAAGGAATCTTCGAAGAGCAATACATTGAGCTTTTTTGTTTACTCACCCTCTGTCCCGAACTGAGTTCGTAACTTTCCAAAAATGCCAACATATTATCCACTGATCTTTTATTTCCCCTAAAAAACAACAAAGTGTCATCCGCAAACAATAAATGGCTAATAAGAAGAGCACCTCTTCCACAGTGAAAATGCTTCACTACTCCTTCCTGAAACAACCTCTTCAAATCCCTACTAAGTACTTCTTCAGCCAATATAAACAAGATAGGGGAGATAGAATCCCCTTGCCTAAGTCCTCTAGAAGAGGGGAATGTCATCTAAAAACACATAAGATAGCAATAGATCACTAAATTAATATCTCAAATTTAGGGATCAAAGTCCAAACATTGCAATTTTTGCTCTTGTCTCACTAGTAGGATGTGGGCAACCCTCTAGTAGACAACCCTACTATGAACCTTCCTGTTCTTTCTTTTTTGAGCCCCAAGGCTACATTTTCTAACCCTAGTGTCTCATTTTCATACATATTTAATCATGCATATAGTTTATATAGCACATAGCATGCAACATTTAATGCACATAATATGTAATACATAATGGATGCAATGTATTAACCCAATCTACCCTCGAGTCCAAGGTAATCGAGAACCTATTCTCTGATACTAAGCGTGATGTCCCAAATCTAGAGGTCCTTTCTTAACCTGTTGATCACCCATCAACACGTGAAAGTACTCGTAAATGCCACATAACCTAACACCACGTCATCACATCCCCTTCACAAGGATCGTAACCAAAACAAAGTTTGAGCAGAGTCTCCTTTGTACCGAAGCATTTCCAAACGCATAATTTGTGCACATCTTAATCACTTGACCGTTCCAAGTTCCATCTCCATCAATTAGAACTTAATGTTTGACCAATTACATTATCCCAACAAAAGGGCTTAAGGTTTGAAGGCTAGGTAGAATTGTATTTAAATTTTGGAAGAGGTACCAGTATCTTTTACACGTAATACTGGTACCCGAGCCTTCTATCTGCCAGGACCTTTCCATTCTATAGGTACCTGTACTTAATCACTTAGGTACTGGTACTTGAGCTTACTATTTGGTAGGTACCAGCTCCTACAGGTCGTGGTACCATTACCTAAGCTCAATGTCCATCGAGGTACTAGTACCTGAAGCCTTGATACCGATACCTGAGCTCAGTGGAATCCAAGTACTGGTACCCATAAGTCTAGGTACTGGTACCTAGGCCATCCAACAACGTGGTACTAGTGCTTATTCACTTAGGTACCGGTACTTGGCCCTAAAGTTTTTTCAAAATCTTTCCAATCTTCAATCATTGGCCATCTAAACCCATTTCATACTCATTCATATATTTATATACACATTTTCTTGTCCATAAGAGTTCATAACACAACCCTTTATACAATTTTACAAGTCCAAAATAAATTACACAATTGGTTATAAAAATATAATCTAAAAGCCATATTCCTGCTTTTTCTCAACAAGGGTCCAAGTGAAGGCCATCCACTAAATGTAAACTAGTGTTTGTCCCACACCTGAAATGTTGTTTCTATAAAGGGTGAGCCACGCTTAATAGGGTATTTCCTAAGGAAGTTAGCTCCTAACTCGGATGCATACGAAATGTTCACATGAAATTCAACAGACAATCAAACCTCCATTAAAAAATATGCAACTCATAAATGGATTCTGTAATGCCATGTCATGCCATGTGATGATACTCACACATGAAATACAACCTGAACCCTCCACCGACTCCCATAGCACATGCTATCCCATGCGTAAACATCGGGGCATTCCAAGCCCTCGCCATTGATGTTGAACATCTAATGATCATTTTATAAAATCTAGAGTCTTTCTTGGAATGGGTGTTTATAGACTTCCACCAACGGGTACCCAACCGACACGACATCTATGGACTTCCACCAATAGCTCCACGTACGTTGACTCACTTTGTGGACTCAATTCCAATGGGAGTGTGTGTCAAAAATTTATCGGGTCTTGCACCCAAGGGAGAATCTAGCCCTTCTTGCTAACCCCGACCCTTGTTTTCAATGTAACCCGTGCAGCTCAGTTGAACCTAGGTCCAACTTTTTCTAGCTCATGTACCAACCCACCAAGGATAGTGTTTGATCAAATAATGCACATACACGCACACTCATGTCACATGCCCACGAATGTGATGCTTTCTGTGCATATGCAATATAATGTACAATGAGTAATACTATTTGGACCTAAAAATCTGACCTAATTTGCTGACATAATGATTTGGCCTGATAGGAATCATTGGATTAACACTAAGTTCTAATGTTGGATGGGGTCTACAATGAATCCAAAGGTCACAATGAATTAGGTCAGTAAATTATGTCAGTAAATTAGGTCCTAATAGCATTGCTCAATGTACAATTGCAGTTACATCATGTTCAATATGACATGAGCACATTATGAACAATTTCAATATCTATCAACATTTTTCAATTTCAATAATTGTGAATTATATCATAAGCATATAATCACAATCCACAATATCACCAAAGTATGTTATATAATTTTCATCCAAATAACCTACTTAATCATTCAAGACATTTTTTCAAACACCTAGAAGACACAAATTATGTAAACACTTAGCATGCCTCATTCACCACATATCTCAAGAAATTTTAAACATGCAATTTCAACAAAACTCAATATGCAAAATTGGCTCTATACATTCTTACACCATTTCTCATACTTTAGTTATACTAGGAGTATATTAAACAAGCTATTTCATCTCTAACCATGCTATCCATTATATGTACAACCCTAGGTTAAAAATAAACCTTGTTAGGAAAAGAATCATACTTCTTAAAGCATAATGCAACGTAGTAGAAGCTCCAAAATACCCAAATCAATGTTCAAGACTTGATCCCAACAATCCAGTTCTTGAGATTTTGGTGAAAGTCGTGATCATTGGTAGATACTCATAGCTCTCGTCGCGTAGAACAACTTTGACGAAAGGATAACCCTATATCAGAGAAGAAAGCTTGGACATTCCTTGATTTTCTATTTGTCTCTCTTATCTCTCTCTCTCTCTCTATTGGAAATGGTTGGTGTATATGGGGAGAAAAATCTGATTTTTTGCCCTATTTATACCATTAATACTTGGCTCTCATTAAGCCACATGTTCTATTTTTTTCTACTTCGATTTTATCCTGAATCAATTAAGTTTCATTTTGTGTTAAGTTCAATATATTTTATTTGAACTAACCTTATATTATTTTTTGTGTTTCGTGATTAAATCCCAATCACATTTATTGTAGTCATGCGATGTTCAATCACATCGTAAAACATGAAAAAAAATCTGATTATCTCAAATTTTAATGAAAATTGACTAGGTAGTTAGATTTCACGAGAAGAATCTAACGGTGAGGCTATTTCATCATCTGAGTTCTAAAATAATTTTGGTTTTCAACCCATACTATAAAGGCTAATTACCATTTTACCCTTCACAATAAAATTTTAAGTTTTTTAGGGTTTTATGATATATATATATATATATATATCATAAAAAGCAATTATGGGATGATCCCACTTAGGAAGACATTCAAGACATGTCTTGCATGCAAAATTAGAATAAGGGTGAAGATTTGGGAGGACTCTAATCACGGCTAGAAAAGGAAAAAAAAAGTGGAGGGACATGCAAGGCTAGGGGAAAAAAAGAGAAAGAAAAGAAAAGAAAAGGGTCTTACACTTAGGAAATTTCAGCAAAAGCATGAACCAGAAGGAAAGAAGAAGAAACCAAGGAAAGAATAAGGAAAGAAAGAAAAAGAAAAAGAAAAAGAGAATAATAGAAGGAAAAAAAAGTTGGGTGCTAAGTAAGAATTGTGATCCATTTCTTTATTCTAAGGGTTAATTGCACTGGAGGTTCCTAAAGTATGGAGTTTGTCTCATTTTGGTCCCTAATGTTTCAATTGCATCATTTTAGTCCCTAAAATATTGAATTTGTTTTTATATGGTCTCTCAAGCAGACAGTGTCTAGATTACAAATGATTTTTTATCGTAAACTTGTCACATGATGCTTAAATATGGACAAAAAAATAATTTGGATAACTCTTGACCAAATTTCTACTTAAATTTTGGTTAAATACCTATCTAAATTACACAGTTTTGATAATGAACTATCCAAATTTTGGTCAAAAGCTACTTATATTACATATTTTTTTTGTCAAGTGCTATCCAAATTTTGTTTAAGAGTTATTAAAATTATTTTTTGCCCACATTTAGGTATTACATGAGAAGTTTATGATAAAAAATTGTTAGTAATTTGGACGTTATCTTCTTGAAGGACTATATAGAAACATATTTAGTACTCTAGGGATCAAAATGATGCAATTAAACATTGGGGATCAAAATGAGACAAACTCCTTCCTTTGGGGACCTCTAGTGCAATTAACCCTTCTTCTAAAGTGTAGAAATCCAACTCAAATATATACATTTTGAGTGTTGCATTTATTTAAAGTATAGTATTTGGTATGTGCTTGGATGGTGTATATATATGTATGATGTTTAGAATGAGTTTTGATTTAATACATGAAGGATTCATCTTAATATTTATATGGGTATGTAAATTAAGTTAGAACTGTTGTATGAAAAGAAGATGAGTGGAATTGTTGTATGTGGGTCGAATTTTGTTTAAGAAAGATTGTAGTTTGGTGGGTAATTAGGAATCTTGTGAACTGTTTTTGAATTTTCATGAAATTTCATTGTATGAGTAATTATAAGAAAACATGCAATCTTATGATTTTATGGGAAATTACATAGATTCAAGTATATTTTGGATTACTATAATTTTATGAGAAACGTTTACCTTGGATGTAATGGATTCGAGTAGGTATCTTCACTCGCTATGAATATATTATTTTCAAGTGACTCGAATTGATTATAACTACTAGTTTAATCGATTCAAGTAATTAATATTATTAGGTGTGGATGGGTTATTGAATGTGACATGATTAAATTATGAAATTGGATTCGAGTAAGTGGTATTGTTTGTTAACACTCGAATGGGATTGCAAATAATGGGTGCAGGTCCGGCGACGAGCACTGTAAAGAAAGCTGCTCAAAAAGCTCCGGTAGAGGAGTCACACACAAGATAATTTCTCCGTAAGGTATGTACATACGTTGATCTTTGTTTTATCAACGTATGAATGTTTGATTGTTTGTGTATCTACCCTATGAGTTCTATTTTGAATGAATGGCTTATAGTGTTACGATGGGACAAAAATGTCTTTATGACAAATACAATATTATGGTTTTAGTTGTCAGACTGACAATTAGAAATAGAAACCATATGGTCGAGACATTTAAGTGTCGGATGTCTTCAAGGTGAATTTTATTTGCACAGTCAAGACATCTAAGGGATGAAAAGCTAATTGTTAGAATGGGTTGCCTGTATGACTAAAAGTAATTCAAGTGTTAAAGTTTGTCTTTGTGACTAAGATAAATTAAATTTGATTTCATCTAAGTGATTGGAGCTGAATTTATTGATGTGCTATAATTTGTTTGAAAAAAAAGTAAAGGGATACATGTTGTTGAGTTGTCTGATTGATGATTGTACACCAATATGGTGATAAAGGTGTGTTGTATTTTTTTGCCTAAGTGGAGAGACAGTTATCTCTATGTGAAACTGTAGAGCAACAAAATATGGTGATAATATGGTGATAATATTGTTTAAACGTTGTTACTTGTGCTGTGTACATTGATTAGTACAAAATTACATATATTGTATGTGGTTGTACCCTTTTATACTTGCTTTTGTTGTGAATTTGGAAAGAAATGCAGTTAATCTACCTTTTAATGAAGTTTTGTGTGAATGTAGGTGAAAAGTTGTAAATGGCTTGAGTTAAGCTCCCATTGTAGTGTCTAAAGTCAATGAAGATGGGGGGATAGCTTAAAGGAAGGATTGGAAGGTGAAGAAACCAAGAAAAAGGCAAATTGGATGTAAACCTTCTGGAAGATTTGACCATAAACTTCTGGAAGGTTTGCACTTGGTCTGCCTATGCATGGCCAAAACTTTCTGGAAGGTTTTGTCTATTGGCGATAAACCTTCCAGAAGGTTAAGCTCACTGGACTGCTATTTTAACTGTTCATGCACAAACCTTTTGGAAGGTTTTGCCCAGAAATCTCAAACAACCTGCAACTTAAGCTCTCCCACTTGGGGGTCTCACCTATGATTCTCCTACTTGTCCCCTAATAACTCTTACACACATACATGCCTCCCCTTGCCTAAGGTTGGACTTTGGAGGCCAATTCATTAATGAGGAAGAGAGAGAAGAGGGAAGACGGGAGAGTTGTAGGCTAGGCCAAGCCTAGCCTGCCCAAGCCATCAACTCAGCATCACATGGATGGGAAGCCTATCACACATGCTAGAGGACCTCCATGGACGAAAACACAATCAACACTTCACATTATTAACATTGTGGAGAGAGAAGCTCAAAGAGGAAGACATAGTTTTAGTGACAGAAGTTAGATTTTTGCATTTCTTCTACCCATTTTCACTTGTAATCTTTTGTAAGAGTCTTGTAAGCTTCATTTATTGCACTTAATGTCATTTATTTCAAGTGTATTTCAAGTTTAGTTAAGTATCTTTCAATCTACCATTGTTACATTCAAGTTTTACATTTCAAGCTTTTTAGTTGGGTATTAAATGCACTTATTTTTTTAGTTTCACTTCTCATCACTTCAATACAAGTTTAACTTCCATTTTAATACCATGTCTCTTAACACATTGTATGTTCTTGTATTAAATAGGAGTAGCTAAGCTTTAAGATGGCCAACCCAAGAGAGAACTCCTCTTGGGTATGCTAAATCAACTTTTTTTCATTCCTCCTCGTAGTGTAAGACGATTTGGTCTGACTAGGTTGAGTGTGGATGTGGTTGTGCATTCTTGATACACTGTAGATTTGTCATGGGGTATGCTTGAATCCTCACCTCCGTTTAAGTCCCTCGCTTCCTAGGAATCAATCAAACGTCTAGGCATCACTGAAAGAATGTCTTGAGTTGATTTGGCATTCCCATTGTAATGATCTCTTTGTATTAGCCAACACTTGTTTCCATTTCATTTTCATCAAGAACATAACTCATCAAAACATGTTTTCAAAAGATTTTTACACTTTTCCTTTTTCACCAAAATCACCTTCAACACAATTCACCTTCCTTTCCTGAGGAGACGACCTTGAAATACGAATTTCACATAAAACACGACACTCAAAAGTCTCTCTACGCTTGGGGAGTACTTTTGTACACACACACACACGCATTTTATTCCCACACTCGTTTTCCTATTTCTTGCATGTTATCCGAGGGAGAGTGACACTCACCTAACCGTATAAGCCACATACACATTAACGGAATCATGGTAAAAAATTAGGAACGACAGATAAACCAAGCATTTTTGGCGCCGTTGTTAGGGATGGCAAAGCGTTGAATTATGAAGGTGATTTTTGGACAACGTAGGTAAGTCCCATGAATTCTCGTCACGGGCTGAGTTACATTGTTCCTTGTATATACTTTTGTTTACTTATTTTTTATTTGTAGATATTGTTTTGTATGTGGGGATAGGATAACCAAAATAGAATGGTTAGAGGACCCTTAGGCTCCAACATGAATATTGACCAAGATCCACCCGAGGATACCGGTGATAATTTTGAGAATGTTGGGTCTAATGTCCCAAGGGAAGGAGGAGTGCAAGACCCTAGAATCCCAAATCCTAGAATGTATTTCCTTCTGAGGAATGAAGGGAACAATATCCTCCTTGATCCTCCGGCGAGGTCAATATGGGATTATCTCCAACCTACTCGTAGTACCACTCCTTCATGCATTCTATTATCGGTCCAAGCTCATACCTTCGTAGTTAAGCTGAGAATGTTGCAACTACTTCTTCAATTCCACAGAATTGAAAGAGAGAATCCTTATTTGCATATCAAAGAATTCGAGGATATAGTTGCAACCTTCCTCACTAATCATGCTATGGAAGACATAGCTCGCTTGAAATTGTTTCCTTTTTCCTTAAAGGACAAATTCAAATCGTTGTTGAATTCCTTGAGGCCTCGATCCATAACCTCTTGGGCACAAATGCTTTCCAAGTTTTTGAACAAAATTTTTCCGGTGCCTAAAACCACCGCTCTTAAAAAGCAAATCCAAAACTTTTTAGAAAAACCCAATGCACAATTTTATCATTGTTGGGATAGCTACAAGGAATTGCTATAATCCATTCCACATCATGATTTTGAATTATGGTAATTGGTGAGTTTCTTCTATGATGTGATTAAATCGGGCCATCGACAATTCATTGACTTGATGTGCAATGGGGAGTTCTTAAACAAAGATCCCGATGAGGCCCTATACTGCTTTAGTACATTGGCACAAAATGCACAATATTGGGATATTACGGATCCCACCAATGTACTGAGGTCTTCTCCGGGTAGTAATCAATCAAACGGAGGAGGGATGTATGATTTAAGGGATCGAGAAGACTTGCTTCCAAAATCACCAAATTATCTAGGAAAGTGGAGAGTCTTGAGGTAAATAGCAGACATGAGGTGTCCAACGTTTCCAAGATCGAGGAGTTTTGCTCAATTTGTGAGAGTGTTGAGCATTCCATATCGAAGTGCCCTAACATTCCGGCACTTAAGGAAGTCTACCATGAGCAAGTCAATGCCTTTAACCAAAGTAGGCAATCATTCTCCCTGCATTCTAACACTTACAATCCGGCTTGGAGTAATCACCTGAACTTTAGTTGGAAGAATGAGAATCCCACTCCTCATGGGTCTAATGCATATTCACCCCATGCCTCTCAAGAAAAATCAATACCATGGCCAAGGTCAATCGTCTAGCTCTAAATACCCTGATCCAATCTTCAAGGGCATTCACCAAATCCACCTCTATAAAATTTTTCCCAAAGTCCATAGCCACAAAGTTATGGTCAACAAAGACCATCCAATCATCCCACCTACCAACCTCCCCATAAGAGGAATTTGAAGGATGTGGTTCAGCAATTCATCCAAAGCCAAACTGCCTTTAACAATGACATTCGAACTCAAATCACAAAACTGGCCAATGTCATAGGGACATCACAAAAAGAGAAGGGGAAATTCTCGGCTCAACCCCAAGAGAACCCTAGAGGTCAACATGTGATTGAGTCTTTCGAACCCATAAAGGAGAGTTGTGAAAAACTCAAGGCGATCACCACCCTTTGAAATGGCAAACAATTTGATAAAACTATCATGCCAAAAGTCTCACCCAAGGCCACATTGATCAAAGAAAATGAGACTAAGGGAGACTCTAAGGAGGGTGATATGAGTGAGAAAGAAAAAAGTTGATGTAAGTGTGCATGCATGTCCCATTCCAACCCCTGTTCCCAATCGCTTAAAGCCACCCATGAAGGTGGCTAACTATTCTGATATTATTGAGATGTTCAAGTAGGTTAAGATCAACATCCCACTCCTCGATGTCATAAATCAAATCTCTTTATGTGCTAAGATTTTGAAGGATTTATGTACAGTGAAGAGGAAGCTAAATGTGCACAAGAAAATATTCCTCATTGAGCAAGTGAGCTCAATCTTGAGGACAAACTCTGATTCGCACTTTTTACTGTATTTGAATTATATTATATTATGCACCCAAGTATAAGTGGTCAAATTATAGTTTTCTCAGTTTTAAGTCCAAGTATTGATTCCACGAAGAGTTTTAAGTAATATAGATAATAAAATAATGGGTTAATTGCACGGGAGGTCCCCAAATTATGGAGTTTGTCTCATTTTGGTCCCTAATGTTTCAATTGCATCATTTTGGTTCCTGAAGTATTGAAAATATTTCTATATGGTCCCTCAAGCAGACAGTATCCAGATTACTAATGATTTTTAATCATAAACTTGTCACATGATACTTAAATGTGGACAAAAAAAGTAATTTGGATAACTGTTGACCAAATTTTTACTCAAATTTTGATTAAATACCTACCTAAATTACATTGTTTTGATCATGAACAATCCAAATTTTGTTTAAAAGTTACTCATATTACACATTTTTTTGTCAAGAACTACTCAAATTTTGTTTAAGAACTGTCAAAGTTATTTTTTGTCTATATTTAACTATTACGTGACAAGTTTATGATAAAAAATCGTTAGCAATCTAGACGTTGTCTTCTTGAAGGACCATATAGAAACATATTCAATACTTCAGGCATTAAAATAATGCAATTGAAATATTGGGGACCAAAATGAGACAAATCTCATACTTTGGGGACCTCTAGTACAATTAATCCTAAAATAATTAAAAACAATAAAGTTGTTGTTTGAAATAGTGTATTATTTGATAGCTTGTGATGTGAGCTTAGTTTAACCACTAGTTTAAATGAATAAATAAATAAAGTACGTAAAAAAAAAATAGATTAATGACAGAAATATAAAAGATACCCTTCAGTTTAGGGATCCATATGCTTTATATTGGTTAGGTATTGCAAATGCTACCTCACAACAATTAACTTCTATTTTACTGGAAAGTCCATTGGCAGGTATGATGTATATAAACTATAACACAGTTGCTTCTTAGGCTAACTGGTGGTAATAAATCATAACTCAACACACATCAATTGATTAACCCAAGCAAATCCGTAGGATAAGACATTCATGAGGAATACTTGAGTTATTCACATGATCTCATGATAGTAACTGCATAGATAATAAACCATAACACAACCACTTCTTAGGTTAAATGGTGGTAATATGCCATAACACAACATCTTCTTAGGAAAGCTAGTTATAGATGTGCCAGTTAACTAATTCAAGTGAACCAGAAGGACAAGCCATTCATGAGCAATACTTGAATTACACAACAAGTCATCTATAATAGGTATATATATATATATATACTAGTCAAACATCCTCAGCATTCCGGTGGAGGATAAGCCACATCGGTAGGAACACCATGGTTGTTAGACTGACAATATAGTTAGATATAATAATTAAACAACCCAAATAACACATGAGAATAATTTAGGTTTTTTACCACACATCAGTAGAAAATCCTCAGCGTTCCAGTGGAGAACAAGCCATACCGGTAGGAACACCGTAGATCTTTAACTGGCGGGTCTTATGATACACTGATGACATAATTTCAGACACAGCACCAAAATTACGTACATTACTGTATCCATGCATTAAGCATATAATACATATATAAATAAATATATAAATAAAACATCAACATTTCCTTAATCTAACCAATATTATACATTTGTTTATCCTATTTTGAAGGGTATAAAAGACTACTCATACTTCATTGCTACAGACAAGCAAGGAGTGCACCCACTGGAACTACTTGAAACATTGCTCTGATACTAGATGGAGAGCGAAAGGTTGAATTGGTGAAGCAAATATATGAGAAAGTTAGATTGCATAATTGATAGGTTCATAATTCACAAGGAACAATTGAAGCACAACCACCTTTATTATCACTCAAGATACAAAAGTGGCGATAGTTCAACTATCTGAATATAAAGATAGAAATATAGAAATACAGAGTAACGACAAAAATGTATCACAGACCGGCTTACAACTATCTCTTTCTTTTTCTTTCTCTTTTTTTCCTTAAGGATTTCTCTCTTTGAAGCTCTTGTGGCTGGCTGGTTTTTGGAAGGGAGGAATTGGTCTTGGAATGAAGTATGGAGAGAATGAAGAAAAGACCCCTATTTATATAGGGGAGGGGGGGAGCTCACGGCCAAGGGGGGTCCTAACCCCCACCTTCACCTTCCTAAAGGTGGTGTCTTGCTGTAGATGTTTGGTTTGATGCTCTGGTCTTGCCAAGTGCCGCTTTTTGATTGGTCCATGTTTCTTTATTACACTTTAGTGCCTCGTAGTTTCGTGCCTTACAAAATTGCTTTGTATTTTCTGGTATTTCTACATTTGATCTTGTAATTTAAACATAAAGTATTTAAAAATTTAATTTACGCACTAACTATAATTTATAATGTTTAGTTGTTTTATCTTGCAAAATTGATTACTTAATCATTTTAATTTACACATGAATTAGGGTTAATCAAACTCACCGACAAAGTTCAAAGATCCCAGATGCCCTACCATTGCCATCACAATAGGGAATTACCAGGTGAAGCAAGCTCTTCTTGATTTAGGGGCAAAGGTCAACCTCCTACCCTACTTGGGGTATCAACAACTCCAACTTGAAGAGTTAAAGCCAACTCCAATCACTTTCAATTGGCAAACTGAAGCATTAGAACGCCAAGGAAAGTAGTTGAGGATGTCTTAGTTCAAGATGAAAATTTATATTTCTCTGTCGATTTTATTATACTTAAAACTCATCCGATTAGTAATCCTAGCTCACAAATTCATCTGATAGTAGGTAGACCATTCCTGTATACTTCTAATGTTGTTTATTAATTTTAGGAATGGATTAATGAAGCTTACTTTTGGGAACATGAAAATGGACTTCAACGTGTTCAATTTCACTGTTACTGTTTTGAATTCTGATAGTTAGCTCCCTGTGGGTTTGACCTCAGCCTTAAACTTACAAATACTATAGTTTGACCACTTATACTTGGGTGCATGACATAAATCAGGTCATATCATGTTTTTTGGCGTTGTAGCTGGGGAGTTATAGTGATTTCAAAATTAATAAGGAAGTTGCCTAGTTTGGATTATATGTATTCGCATAGTTTGTTGTATTTTTATTGTTTATGTTTGTTAAGGCATCAGTAGGGTCTTTAAATCAGTCTAATCCTTCATCTCCGTCTATCTCATTGTCACAAGCATCTTTTGAGTTAAGCATGACTCATAATAATCAAAGGGAACAAGAGGTAGTTTAGAATATCCGACCTTTAAGAGAATTATTGCATCCCACACGCACTCGTGTCCTGTCATGTTTTTCTTTTCTCATAAATGCTCCAAATTTCAACAATAAGGTAGGAAAAATACATCTTTTACTGCAGTTTGATGGTCTGGAGTCTAAAAACCGTTATTTGCATATGAAATAATTTTGGGAAATATGTGGTGCTTTGCAAGATAATTTTAAAATAGCCTGGTTGAAGTTTTTTCCTTTCACTTTGAAGGATAAGACTAAGGCTAAATAGTGGCTAAAATTCTTTAAATCTCTGTCTATTCCAAGTTGACAAGTTTTGCAAATCGAATTTTTCAAATAGTTTTTCTTGTGCTTAGCTCAATTATTTGGAGAATTCGGGTCGGTATCACAGATTGGTTGGGAAGCTCAATTATTTCACAACTACTTGACTGGATATTTCCTATGTAGTCAGTATAGTAAGTCAGTTCATGGGGTGTCCTAGAGTACCACATTGGGAGGCAGTTATTCGTATTCAACGATATCTCAAACGTGTTCCTGGACTTGGACTGTTATATCGAGCTAATAGACATCTTAAAGTGGAAGGTTTCTCAAATGCTGATTGGGCTAGCTCTTCTTTTGATCGTAGATCAACCACTGGTTATTGTATTTTCTTAAGAGGTAACGTTGTCTCATGGAAAAGTAAGAAACAATTCGTGGTAGCAAGATCCAGTGCTGAGGCTGAGTATAGGGCAATGGCACATACGACGAGTGAGCTGACTTGACTACTACACTTACTCCAGGAAATTGGATTTTCAGTTCAACCTCCTTTGCAGTTGTTCTGTGACAACCAGACAGCTATCCATATCGCTACCAATTCAGTGTTTCACAAGAGAACCAACATATTGAGGTTCATTGTCACTTTATTCAGGACAACATAGTAGCTGGGAAAATTACGACTCAATTTGTGAAATCTAAATATCAGATTGCAGATATGTTTACCAAAGCATTGAGTCATACATGTCTTACAACAATTTGTTCCAAGCTTGGATTATATGATATATATAGTCCAGCTTGAGGGGGAGTGTTAAGAGTATTAGGGTAGTATGTATAAATTGTTAAGAGTGTTAGGGTATTATGTGTAAATATAAGAGTGTATTATGTCTTTCTTATTATTGTAAGTTAACTATAAATACAAGTGATGAATAAGAGGTAGGTTTAGTTTGAAGCCCTCTATGTTTTCTCTCTAATATTATGTTAATCTTCTCAACTTAACAGAACAAACCAAAGTCATTTCAAATTTTAACAAGCCTTTTGTCAATCCCTTTTTTGAAACATATAACCTAGGGTGGTGAAATCACTCAAATTTTAGTTTTAAAAACATACAACCTGTGAGTTAGTTACCAGGTCCACCTTCACCACAACCACAGACTCAACAGCCTTTTCAACCCCCACATAAGAGGAGTTTAGAGGACACAATGAATCAGTTCATTTAAAGTCAAATGAGTTTCAATACTCAAACCACCCGTGCATTTAATGATTTCAAGGCACAAACTTCACAAAAAATTGAGGATGTCAAGAGTCATCTAGCCAAATGGACCCAGTTTGTTAGCACAACATAGAAGGGAGAATTCCCATCTTAAACTAAACCTCCACAAGGTAGAAACCAGTCTAATATTAGGTTTTTCGAACTTTCTTCAAGTCAAGTACAAGTAATTACCACACTGAGAAGTGAAAATGTGATTCACGGGACCATTAAAGCCAAAACTCTTGAGCCAATAGCTAAATCAATCCCTTTAAATGAACGAATTGAGCCTGAACCTGTGATTGAAAAGGAACCCGAACCACCAAATGAAAAAGAACATTCAAGTCCTGTTCCGTTAACTTTTCATCAAAGAGTTAAGAAGCTTCAATCTTTGAACAATCATGCTGAAATATTTGAGTTGTTTAAGCAAGTAAAGATTAACATCCCCTTATTGGATGCAATCAACCAAGTCCTATCCTATGCCAAGTTTCTAAAAGATCTTTGCACAGTAAAAAGAAGGATCAATGTACAAAAAAGAGCATATTTAACTGAACAAGCCAATGTCATCATTCAGCACAAGACCCCTCTCAAGTACAAAGATCCTGGGAGTCCTACAATTTCATGCATTATACAAACAAATTGGATTGAGCAAGCTTTGCTTGATCTTGTAGCCTATGTTAATTTGCTTCCATATATGGTCTATGAGCAATTATGGTTGGGTGAGTTAAAACCCACCAATGTCACATTGCAATTGGCAGATCGTTTGGTAAAAATTCCATGTGGAGTTATGGAGAATGTACTTGTTCGTGTTGATAAGTTCTATTTCCCAGTGGCTTTCATAGTTTTAGATACACAACCAATTTTGCATGTCTCTACACAAATTCTTGTCATTTTAGGTCGACCATTCATAGCTACATCAAATGCATTGATTAATTATAGGAATGGAATTAAGAAACTTTCATTTGGAAACATGACTCTAGAATTAAATGTGTTTGACATTGCAAAACAATCCAGAGAGGAAGAAGAATTGCATGAAGTAAATTGTGTTGAGTTGTTAACTCAAAATATGTTTTAAATTCTTGTACAAAGAGAGAGACATTTCCATTAGAGTCTGTACAAAATGATGAGTTTGTAGATGTGTCAATCATTGAAACATGGAGCCTTAGATTTGAAGAATTATTGCCTTTTGAACCTAAGTCTATAAAGCCCAGTGATGGAGTTATCAAGCCAAACTTGAAACCTTTCTCGTTTGACTTGAAATATATCTTCTTGGGGGGACAATGAAACTCACCCAGTGATAATATATTCAAAGTTGTCAGAAGTCCAAGAAAAGAAATTGATAGAGGTCATAAAAAATCATAGAAGTGCTATCGGTTGGACGATAACAGATATAAAGGGTATAAGTCCTCTTCTTTGTACTAATTGATGATGACTCGGTGTGCCGCTAACCAATCCATCTCGAGAGTGACATTAAACTCTAACATTTCCATGACCCTAAGGTCCATAGTGACCAAAATCCTTGAGATCTCCAGCACACCCCCTGAACATATCTGATCAATGTAAACCCTAGCTCCTAGGGTAGAACTCACATGTAATGGCTCTTCTAAGGTTTCAACCTCTAAGCCCAAAATATTTCACACAAGAGGAAGAAATAAATGATTGTGATGCACCTAAATCAAACTACACACTTACCCATAAGCGACAGAGGAAGAATATGCCCTGAATCACTGATGGATCCACTAGCTCAAGTGGAGGTGTGATAGTGTAGACTCGCCCTTGGGTCCCTAAAGTGTCGGCCTTTAACCCCTATCCTCGGCCTCTGCCTAAACCCTGGCCCATCTGACCTATTTGTAGAGTCCCCACTCGTGAAGTAGTAGTGGTTTGTGTAGCACACTGGAACTGAAATTGATTTTCCTAGCCCATGGTGGGGTAGGGTGGAATGAAATAGTTCTATAGATGCCCCACTAATGACTGGGACTAAGATGTCCCATAACTTTGGGATTCCAACCGCCGCTGAGGATAATCCTGTCTTAAGTGGCCCAATTGGTGACACAGATAACATGTCTTCTGACCTCCTTGGAACGTCCCTTTGAAGTCTTTACCCCTTGGGAAAACTGATTATGACCTTGGCCTTGATAGCTTTGGCCCTGTCTCTTAGATCCTTATAGAGTAGAAGTATGTTCCTTGTTCCCCGAACTAGAAGAAGATGACTAGCCCTTCTTCTTCTTGTCTTTAGCACCCGCCTCCTGGATGCTCTATGCCTCTTCCATTTCCATCTCAACGGTGATGAGTCCCAAGCTAGAGATCCTTTGCATGTACCCAGGGGACCAATTACTAGAGCTCGAGCCAAGAAGATCAAAGTGGCAATGCAAGGGTTTGTTCAAGCAAGCATGGCTGAAT
>CM042196.1:13244537-13256411 GCA_023539305.1 Ilex asprella
TTCTTCCTTTTCTAACCCCAAGGTTATGTTTTCTAACCCTAGTGTTTCATTTTCATACACATTTAATCATGCATATAATTCACATAGCACATAACATGTAGCATTTAATGCACACAGCATGTAATGTATAATGGATGCAAGGGCCTAGACCCATACCCCGTAATCCCCAGGTAAATCGAGAACCTAGGCTCTTATACAAATTTGTGATGCCCCAAATCTGGGGGTCTTTTCCCAACTCGTTCATCACCCATTAACTCACGAAAGTACCCGTGAATGCTACTTAACCTGACACCACATCATAACATCTCCTTCAGCCGGATCATAATCGAAATAGAGTTTGGGCAGAGTTTCCCTTGTACCAGAGCACTCCCAAATGTATAACCTATGCACCTATTTACCACTTGACCATTCCTAGGTGAAAATAAACCTAGTTAGGAAAGGAACCCTACCTCTTGAAGCATAATACCGCATAGTAAAAGCTCCAAAATACCCAAATCAATCTTCAAAGACTTGATCCCAACAATCCAGTCATTGAGATTTTGGTGAAACCCACGATCTTTGGTACATACTCATAGTTGTCGTCACGTAGAACACTTTTTGTTCTTAGCCCAAAGCAATCTGACGAACAGAAACCCTAGATCAGACAAGAAAAGTGGAGATATGGGAGAGTTTCCATCTTCTTTCTCTATATCTCTATTCCAAAAATCAGCTGGACATTAAGCAACACATCTTTCTCTATATATATGGGGTAATTTTTATTTTTCCCCTTTTTGTACCCCTCATTTGCTTGGCTCTCAGTAAGCCACACGTCTAGTTTTTTTTATCTAATTTTGTTCCGAAACAATTAAATTTGTTCCTTGTTATGTTCAATATATTTTATTTAAACAAACCTTAATTTATTTTTCATGTTTCATAATTAAATCCTAATCAAGTTTATTTTAGTCACACGACATCAAATCGCATCGTAAAATGTAAAAAATACAACTGTGTTGTAATTCAACAAAAATTGACTGGATAATTAAATTTCTCAAGATGAATCCAACGGTGAGGTCCATTTCATCATTCGAGTTCTAGAGAGATTTGAATTTTTAACTTGTATCGTAGCAACTAATTACCATATTTTCGTTTTTAATAAAATTTTAATTTTTTTTGGGTTTTACAACAATAATAGGACTTACGTACTTGGGGGTATATCCAAGTGTATAGTATCTTTAAAGAGAAACCTCAATTCAGTTGGTGAGAAGGGGGGATGTAATTATGTGTGTATACACCTATTATTGGTAATTTGACAAAGTAATAACTGAGGATAAACACTATTTATCTAGGAAGGATGATGCATTTAATCAATTTCTAGTGCTAGGCTATATTTAAAAAAGAATTTGGGAATTGGATAAAATTAGTTGTGGGTGGATTAATGATGCTTCAAATTTAATTTTTTGAGGATGTTATGAGCATAATGGGTTACTGATTTTGCTTCGGGTTGACAAACACTCTAGTGTCCCTTGTGGATTTAGTGGACAAGATATCTCAACCCTAAATAGACTCACTATGATTATAGGTAATTGGTAATACTGCGGTGTATTCTCATAGTAGAAGGGAAGATAAGCAGTATTTGTAAGTGGAGTTGCAAACGTTACAAAAATTAAATAAAAAAGGGGGTTTGGCAAGAATGATGCACTTGGAAAGGTGTCATGAAGTGTGCGATAGGTGTAATAAAAAAGGACCACAATATCTTCCTATCTATGCGTGACTAGTGTAATAAAAGAGTACATATAGTATAAGAGGTACTTGCCAACCTTATGTAAATGTGTGGTATGTGGTGAATGTTAGGGTATCTAATGGGTAATGTGCATTAGGGTATATGTGCATGTGTTAGTGCTAGAAGAAATTGAGTATGATTTCTTGTGCTAGGAATGAGAGTAGAAAAAAAATAATAAATAATTAAAAGAAACAAAAAGGATGGTGAGTTTAATTTGGATATGTTTTAATGTAAACTGTTGTCTTGAAATAAATTTGTAGTGGAAGTGCCAACTATTCATAGAAGTTGCAAGTTATTATGTGGTGTGTAAATATAGGTATATTGAACAAGTACATCGTCCACAACACCTCCTGGGATTTTTACAGAACGATCTGCTAATTGCAATGTGACATTGGTGGGTTTTAACTCACCCAACCCTAACTGATCATAGACCGAATATGGAAGCAAAAGGACACTGGCTCCAAGATTAAACAAGGCTTGCTGAATCCATTTTTTTTTTATTATGCATGCAACTATAGGACTCCCAGGATCTTAGTACTTGAGAGGGGCCTTGTGCTGAATGATAGCACTAGCCTGTTAAGTTAAAAATGTTCTTTTGTATACATTGGTCCTTCTTTTCACTATACAAAACTCTTTTAAAAACTTGGCATATGATGAGACTTGCTTGATTGAATCCAACAAGGGGATGTTAATCTTTACTTGCTTAAACAACTCAAAGATTTCAGCATTATTATTCAACGATTGAGGTATCTTGACTCTTTGAGGAAAAGGAAAGGGAATAGGACTTGAATATTCTTTTTCATTTAGCATTTTTGGTTCCTTTTCAATCATAGGTTCAGGCTCCATTGGTTCATTTACTAGGATTGACTCAGCTATTAGTTCAAGATTTTTAGGCGTAATGGTCTTATCAATCACCTCCCCACTTCTTAGTGTGGTAATTGCTTACACTTGACTCGGGGAAGGTTCATAAAACACAACATTAGCCTGGTTTTGTCCCTGTGGTGGTTTAGGTTGAGATGAGAATTTTTCTTTCTCTAATATGCTCAAAGACTAGATCAATTTGGCTGAATGACTATTAATATCCTTAATATTCTGTGAAGTTTGAGCTTTGAAATCCTTAAATGCATGTATGGCTTGAGTATTGAAACTCATTTGAATTTGAATGAACTTATTCATGGTGTTCTCTAAACTCCTCTTATGTGGGGGTTGATAAGGTTGCTGATTCTGTGGTTATGGCGAAGGTGGACCTAGTGGTTGACTCATAGGTTGTTTGTTTTTTCCAACTAAAATTCGATTGATTCCGCCACCCTGGGTTATTGGTTTCAGAATAAGGGTTGGAATAAGGCTTGTTAAGAATTGAATTGACATTGGATTGTTCCATCAAGATCTCTTTGAATGCTGGAATGGTGTGACATTCCCCCGTGGGATGTCCTGACAATACACAAATTCCACATGACTACTCAGTGGAAGACACTACAGACACTTCCTTGGTTTTTGACATTTCTAGGGCTTCAAGCTTTTGGGACAAGGCAACCATTCTGGCCTTTTGGTCTTCATCTTCTTTTAACTCATATTTCCCTCCTTGGATGAAGATGGCTTGGTTTCAACAATGTTTGGACAGGCTGAGTCCCACATTTGAGAACTCTTAGAAATGGTGTCAAAAAATTCAAATGCCTGCTCAACACTCTTACTCATGAATCCCCTTGGGCCATCATTTCAATAAACTGACGCAGTGCAGATGGGAGGGCATCACATAAGAAACCTACTAGAGTCCAACTTTTCAAATGCATGATGAAGTCAAGGTTGGAGAAGATCCTTAAATCTCCCCCAACATTGATAAAATGTTTCCCCTTCTTTTATAGAATAATTCGTGAGTTGATGTCTCAATGCATTAGTGTAATGCACTGGAAAAAAAAACTTTTTGAAAAATTTAGTTTGCAAAACTTGCCAACTTGGGATAGTTTAGACTTTTAAAGAATTTAGCCACTATTTGGCCTTATCCTTCAAAGAGAAAGGAAAAATTTTCAATCGGTCCATTTCCGAATTATCTTACAAAGCACCACATACTTATTCAAATTCTTTCATATGCAAATAAAGGTTTTTAGATTCTAGACCATGAAACTATGGTTAAAAATGTATTGTCACTACCTTAATGTAGAAATTTGGAGCATTAGTGGGAAAATCAAAATATGACGGGACACTAGTGCATGTTGGATGCAAATATTCTCTTAAAGGTCGGACATTCTGAACTACCTCTTATTCCCGTTGATTATTATGAGTCATGCTTAACTCAAATGATGCTTAAGACGATGATGACAAAGATGAAGGATTAGACTAATTTATAGACCCTACTAATTACTTAACAGACATAAACAATTCAAATACAACAAATAGTGAATATGCATATAATACAAACTAGGCAACTTTCCTGGTCATTTTGAAATCACGGTAACTACTTGGCAACGACGCTAAAAAGTTTGATCTAACCTGATTTATGTCATACACTCAAGTATAAATGGTCAAATTGTAGTGTTTCTCGGTTTAAGTCTGAGGTCGAACCCACATGGAGCTAACTGTTGGGATTCAAAACAGAAATGGTGAAATGGTCGTGAATACAAAGTGTAAAGAAATAGCTTGTGGTGTAAGCTTAGAGCAAGCAAATAAATACTTAATTAAAACTTGGAAATGCAATAATTAAATGGTACCCTTCAGTTCAGGGATTCCACATGCATTATATTGGTTCAGTTATTGGAAATGCCAGCTTACAATAATTAACTCCCATTTTATTAGAAAGTCAACCAGTAGGTTTGATGTATATTGAACCACAACACAAGAAATGATTAGGTTAGCCAAAAGGTCTCTCTACCATGCATCAATCAAATAACCATAGTAAACCAGAAAGCGAGCCATTTAGAAGGTTTACTTAAGTTTTTAAGTCGGCAGGTTGATGATTCACCGATGACAGAGTTCCGATTTATGCATTGAATCAAAAGCATTGGATATGGCAAGATTTAACCCGTCTATAACCAATCTCTATGTAATAAGTATAGATAGTATGATATATAGCATTAAGTACCGCTCGGTGTTCATAACCTTGAGCATATTATAAATATAACTATCTATCAATTAAGGGAGGTATATACATTAAAGCATAAGTAAAACATCGACATTTCTTTAACGTAAACAATATTACACATTTGTTCACCCTTCACCAAAGAGTACAAACCATAGTTATCACAACCAGACTGGACATCGAACCAGCAAAGGGACCGAGTCAACGATTCACTGGTTCAACCGTTGGGTTAACTAGTCAGATAAGTTATATAATAAAAAGAATAATAAATATTATTAATAATGATGAATATATTAAAATTTTTGAATAGGTACAAAAAAATTATTTTTATGCTATAATGGATCAAATAAGAAATTAAGATCACAAAAAAAAATCACGAATCACTTTTTCATTGAAAAACATCATCTTCTGCGAAAAGCTCATTACCTGCAAAGAATTTGTCTCCAAAGACACGCACAAGAAAGAAAGCAACAAAGAGCGAGAAGAACACAAGTCTGGCCTTTTTTGGTGGACATTGAAGTCGTTGAACAAATCAAAACCCTCTGAATCCAAAACAAGGGTGTCAAACTTGTAATATGTTTCGAGTTTGAAGACTTTGTCATTGCCGGTGCCGGAGAAATATAAGTACAATAACAACACCCATAAGTACTGCATCAACAAATATAATATTTGCTCAACAAAGTCTAGATGGTACTTATTCATGTTTGGATTGGCAAGGGTTCTGGCTGAGATGGGACTGAGTGATATGAAAAGTAGGAAGATTCGCTGGAAATCATGGTCATTTCAAAGAAACGGCAATAGTGAGAATTTTGGACATTTTATAGAAATGGTTTTAGAACCTGCTGGTTTGACAAAAACGTCTAGTTCGTAATTTTTTTTAAACAACCAACTGGTTTGACGATTTTACTCCTGTTTAATTATCTAGGTTGTCCAAATCAAGAACTAGACCGACTGAGGTCCCGATTCATGGTCCAACCAGTCCGGTTCTGATAACACTGGTATAAATAGACTACTCACGTCTCATTGCTATAGACAAGCCAAAGGAGTGAAATAATCTCATTACAATCAAAATAAATACAAAAACAAAATATTACCATAGGAATAGTTGAAGCACTGTCACTCTTATTATTGGCTAGGGCACAAAAGTGGGAGAGGTTCAACCCTCCAAGTAAAAAGGATAAATAAAAATGTAGAAGTAGAAGAAATTGGTTGGAAAGTGATTCTGGCAGGGCCTTGCTCCATGGTTTCTCTCTTTCTCTCTTTCCTCACTGTCTTCACTGAGCTCTCTATGAATCCCCCTAAAAATGAAGCTAAGGCAGGGTATTTATAGGCTCTGGAGGGACCGTTTAAGAAAATAGACTCCCTGCTGACCAATTAGGTGCATTTGTAGCTTATTTGGACCAATTGGGGTGAATAAAGAGGTTTAAGGCGATTTAGGACCATCCGGATGCCACCACCACCATTCGGATGCTGGCATTTCTCTAGATTTGCATACTAGGAGACCTACTTCCTTTGATGTATTGGTGTGGTATTTACACTTGCCTCCCTTTCCTTATTTTGCACAAAACCATGCAAAATTTCAGACTTACGCATTAACCCTAATTTTCCACAACTTAGATCTTACCCTAATTTACGCACAAAAATTAACTTCAAAGCCTAATTTATTAACATAATATTTAGGGTTAATCCAGGACATTGTTCGTACCGCCTATCCATTCTTGTCAAGGATGGAGGTACCTTCTTGAAGTCATAAAGTACTATATTACTGTTGCATATGCATGTGGTTGAATATGCATGTGTGTGAAAATTTGGGAATTAAATTTCTTTTAAGGGGAGAAGAATATAAAACCCGAGAAAATATAACTTTTTATGAAAAAAGGCAAAACGGTATTTAGTCGTTGTGGTATGGGTTAAAAATCCAAAATTTTCTAAAACTCGAATAATGAAACAGACCTGATCATTGGATTTGTCTCGTGACATGTAGTTACCGAGTCAATTTTTATTGAATTCTGAAACAGGTGGATTTTTTACTTTTTATAGTGCGATTTGGCGTCGCGCGGGTAAAATAAATGCGATCGGGTTTTAATTACGAAATATGAAAAATAATTTAAATTTAGTTCAGATAAAATATATTGAACTTATAACGGGATGAGATTTAATTGATTCAGGATGAAATTGGATCAGTAAAAGGCAGGATGTGTAACGCGTTGTGAGCCAAGTATATAGGGAATATAAAAGGGAAAAAAAATCATACTTTCCCCATTTCTCAGCCTTGCCTCCTGATAGAGAGAGAGAGGTAAGAAGAGAGAGAAAACTTAAGAAATCTCCACCTTTTCTTTGTGATCTCCTTGCAATCTAGGGCAAAAAATTAGGGATTTCGCCAAAGTCTCAAAGCCAGAATTTTTGGAAATCATGGTTTGAAGTTTGATTTGGGTACTTGGGAGTTTCTACCACTTGTATTACGCTTTAAGAGGTAGGGTTCTTCTCATAGCTAGGTTTATTTTCAACCTAAAGTTTCATATGAAAATGGTAGCATGATTTGAGATGAAATCTCTTGTTTAAATATACTCATAGTGCAAATAGAGTATGAAAAATGATATAAGAATGAATAAAACCAATTTTACATGAATTGGGTATTGTTCAAATTGCTTGTTTGGTGATTTAATGACAATGTGATGAATTGGGCATGAATATGTGTTTATTTGAATTTGTGCCTTTTGGGTGTTTGATAAAATGCCTATGATGATTTAGAATATTATTTGAATGAAATTGATATAACATGCTTTGTGATGATGTTGGAATGTAATTATATATTTTATGATATAAGTTAGATTGAGGATTGGGAAATGTTCATGTTGTGCTCATGACATGTTAAACATGATGTTGTAAATGCAATTGAAAACTTAGTTGCATAATCATATGAAATGCAATGGTCCATTACATTTGTATATGCACAGGAAGTATCACATTCGTGGGCCTTTGACATTAGTGTTGCCATGTGTGCATGGTTTTGATCAATCACCATCCTTGGTGGGTTGATGTGTGGGCTCAAAAAAGTTGCGTCAAGGCTCGACTGAGTTGCACGGGTTGCATTGGATATGCACTCCGTTGGTATTAAGTCCACAAAGTATGTCAGCTTACGCAGAGCCGTTTGTTGAATTCCATAGAGGTCGCGTCGGTTGGGAGCACGTTGGTGAAAATCTATAAATACCCACCCCAAGAAAGACCAAGAATTTATAAATGGTCATTGGCTGGAATGCCTTGATACATACGTATGACATTGCATGTGCTTTGGGAGCCAGTGGAGGGCTCATGTTTTATTGCATGTGTGAGTTTTGTCACATAACATGGCATGGAATTGTGACATACTTGTTTGATTTTGAATTGTATGTGAACACTCATATGTATCTAGATTGGGTGGTAGTCTCTTTAGGAGATACCCCATTGAGCATGACTCTCTCTTTATGGGACCTTGTTAAGAAGAAGCCGACATGTGGCTTTAAGCTTGCATTTTGTAAAACAATGATGTAAATTATTTTGGGCTTGTAATAGTTTTCAAAGGGTTGTGTAATGAACTTTTATGGACTATATTTTGTGTAAAATTTGATGCTATGTGAGTTTGGGTAAATGTTGTATAAGATTGGGTGAGTTAAAATTGATAAAGGATTGAATTGGGGGAAAATTGGGCGCCGCTACCAGTAGCACGTTGATTAGCTATCAGTAGCAAAATTGTAGTGGGCAACTAATGCTAGCTCGCAGACAATGGGCTCAACTACATGTAGCAAGAACATGAGCTATCGGTAGCTCTTCCAAAATTTTTAAAAATTTAAAATATCTTTGTCAAGCCAGCGGGCCTTGAGCCCTTTTGTTCAAAGGATGTATATTGGACCTTGCCCTTTTGTTTAGGATAAATTGATCTATATTGAACCTTAGAATGGTCAAGTGATTGAAATGTGTACAAGTAATGCGTTTGGGAGTTCCAATACAAGGGAGACTTTGCCTAAACTCTGTGTTGGTTACGATCCTGGTAAATGGGATATTATGATATGGTGTCGGGTTATGCAGCATTCACGGATACTTTCGTGGGTTGATGGGTGATCAACGGGTTGACAAATAAACCTTGATTTTAGGGGCATCACATGTACATACCAAAGATTGTGGGTTTCACCAAAATCTCAAAGATGGGATTATTGGGATAAAAACTTTGAAGCTTGATTTGGCTCTTGTGGAGGTTCTTCCACGTATATTTACGCTTCAAGAGGTCGGGTTCCTTTCCTAACTAGGTTTATTTCTAACGTAGGGTTGAAATATGAAATGGGTAGGGTGTTAGAGATGAATCCCATGTATAAGGCATACCTAGGGTTGTTATAATATGAAATGGGTATATGGAATTTGATATAAACCAAATCTTGCATGATTAGGTTTTGATGAAATTGCTTGGTTGTCAAATTCATGGATAATGTGATGTTTTGGGCATGCTTTGTGTTTATATAATTTTGTGTCTTTTAGGTGTTTGATAAAATTCCTAAGAATGATTAAGTATGTTATTTGAATGGAGTGTTATAACATGCTTGGTGGAGTGTGATTATATGCTTTGAGATTTTATTGACATTTGAGAAATTGAATATGTTTGTGGAAATTATATATGATCATAATATGCTTATGATATTATGAACCTGACGTTGTAGATTGTAATTGTACATTACATTGCATATGCATGGGTGACATCGCATTCGTGAGCATTTAGCATGAGTACGGGTGTATGTTCATGATTTGATCAAACACCATATATAAGCTTAGGAAAGTTGGACCTAAGTTCAACTAAGTCACACGGGTTGAATTGAAAACAAGGGTCGGGGTTAACAAGAAGGGCTAGAGTCTCCCTCGAGTGTAAGACCCAGAAATTTTAGTTATGTAGTCCCATTGATATTGAGTCCATAAAATGTGTCGGTATACGCGAAGCCGTTGGTGGAAGTCCATAAATGCCATATCAATTGTGCACCCAAGTATCAATTGGTGGAAGTCCATATCAATTGGTGGATGTCCATAAATACCCATCCCAATAAAGACCCAAGTATTTTATAAAATGGTCATTGGATGTTAAACATCAATGGTGGCGGCTTAGAATGCCCGGATGCATACGCATGGCATTACTTGTGTTATGGGAGCCAGTGGAGGGCTGGAGTTGCATTGCATGTGTGATTTTCATCTCATTACATGGCATGATATTGTGGTGTTCATTTATGAATTATATATTCTTGAATGAATATTTGATTGTTGAATTGAATGTGAATATTTTATATGCATCTAGTTTGGAGAGTAGTCATCTTAATAGATACCTTATTGAGCATTACTCACCCATTGGTGTATGACCCTTACTTGGGTCCTTTTGGATGAAGGAGCTGGATTATGGCTTTTTTAGAATTGCATCTTGTACATCAATATGTAAATTCGTGTTGGACTAGTAATTTGGTTAAAAAGAGACATTTAATGAACTCTTTTGGGCTATATATTGATGTAAGTGAAAGAATGGATGCATGTTGTGTGAGTTTGGATGGGTAAGAGTTGAAAATGGAAAGATTTGGGAAAAATCTGGGCCCAAGTATTGGTACCTAAGTGATTTAGTACCAGTACCACGTTGTCGGATGGTTCAGGTATTGGCACCTAGACTGATGGATATCAGTATCTGGATTCCTGTGCGCTCAAGTACCAATTCCAAGGCTTCAAGTACTAGTACCCTGATGGACAGTGGGCTCAGGTAGCAGCAGTACCAAGACATAAAGGTGCCGGTAGCTACTAAATAGTGGGCTCAGGTACCGGTACTAAGTCACATAGGTACCGGTACCTAGCTAATGGAAGTCTGTTAAACAGAAGGCTTAAGTACTAGTACCATTTCTAAAATTTTCAAAATTTAAATATAACATTGCCAAGCCTTCAGATCTTGAGGCTTCTTGTTGGAATGATGTAATTGGTTAAACATTAAGTCCTAATTGGAGGGGATGGACCTTGGAATGGTTAAGTGCTTGAATGTTTTTCCCTAATCTCCAAACATGAGCCCGAATTGTGTGTATATGGCATATACGAGTTGGTGAGTGTCACTCTCCCTCGGGTTAAAATGCAAGAAATGGGAAAAATCGTGTGTGTCTGCAAAAGTGCTCCCCAAGCGTAGTGAGACTTGCAATGTTGTGTTTTACTTGGAATGGGTATTCCAAGGTCGTTTCCTCAAGGAAGGAAAGGTCAAATGTTTTGGAAGGGTGATTTGTAAGGAAATCAAAATTGGAAAATCTTGTGAATTATGTTTTGGTAAAAATGCAAGAAATCAATGTTGGCTAATCCATAGAGGTCATTCTAATGAGAATGCCAAATCGACTCAATTTATTCAATTAATGGTGTCTCAGTGTTTGATTGATTTGTAGGAAATGAGGGAGTAATGTGGATGTATTAGACAAAAGCACACCCTGTGACAAGTCTACAGTTTATCAAGAGCCAACAACCATGTCTGCAATCAACTTAGTCAAACCAAACACTTTACACTATAAGAAAAAATGAAAGAGAGTCGATTTTGCATACCCAAGAGAAAATTCCATTGGATTAGCCAACTAAAAGTCTAGCTACTCATAGAAAAAGCAAGAACCAACATAAGGTAAAGAGACATGGTAGTGAAATGAAGCATGAAACTTGTATTGATGCAAGAAAAGGTTTAAACTACAAGAGCAAATTCATTCATACCCAAAATACAAAGATTGAAGACAAAATACCTAAATTTAGAAATGAAAATGCTAGAACACTTAACTAAGCTTGATTACAACTTGAATAAAAGAGTTTAAAGTGAAGAGAGAAAGATTACAAGTAGATAAAGCTTACTACAATGAAAATGGTGAAGGAAATGGGTAAACCCAACTTTCTCTCTCTAAAACTTCTTATTCTACCTTGGATCTTCTCTCTCTAAAAGCATGTTGATTAACCCTAAATTATGTGTAAATTAAAATGATAAGTACTCACTTTTGTAAAAATGAAATAATTAAATATTATGAATTATATT
>CM042196.1:13256511-13273706 GCA_023539305.1 Ilex asprella
GATTTGTTCATGAGTTTTGTTGTATCAATCATCAGTGAAGTCAAAGTCTGGATTAATGGCAAGTTGGCATAGTATAGTTTTTGAGCCGGTGCTAGTGAAGAAAGTCTTACTTATGAATAAAATATGAAAACTTAGAATTTTATGATGTTATTGTTGGAGCACCGAGAAATTAAAAATTTTAAGATACGTCATTCAATCTTAAATTGATGATTTTGTGAGTACATTTGGAAAAGTGATATTTTAAAAGTAAAAGAGCGATTTAATGGCCATTCATTGAATATCGAATGTTTAGAGAATTTTGAGACTACTGAAATTTTATTTCAGAGAGATTCATAGTAATTGGAAGAAATAATATGTTGATTCTTACTGGTATAAAATGAATATCATTTTTCTTTGGAAATATTTGAGTGATTGTGATAGGTGTTAAATTATCAGATTATAGAAGAATTTCTTAAATGATTGGGTCATAAGGTTTGAATAAACAAGCAATGGAGCAAACTTCAGAGTCTATATTGTAATTGGTTATCTTTAGAGATTAATATATTGATTTGACCTAATGATTCAATTAATGTAATCGATATTTGGATCCTCTAAGATGATTACGGTAACTTAGGATGATATTGGTGATTTTGGTTATTTTTTCTGAATTCTTAGCTATATAAAAGGAACAAGTCTTGTGGTAATGTCAAATGTTAGGGTGGAGGTCCTGAGTCTCTAGAGTTGATCTTTTAAACCCGCTTCAAGTAATGATGAATATTCAATCAATCCTGGGGAAACAGATACTAAATTAGCTCACATAGCTACAATTGCATAAATATTAATATTTTGACAGCGTGCACATCAAAAGTTGCTAAGATGGACTACTTAATTTCAGTAAGAGGAGAAAAGATATTATGAATTTTGAAGAATAAAGTATTTTTAAGGAAGAGAGATTTTGTGTATGACTGATCATGGTGGAAGTTGCTTGGGAGACAGATATGGGTCAAGTTTTATGCATAAATGAGTTGGTAAAGGAAAAGAACAAATTTAACGGAAGACAATCAAAGAAAGAAATATATAAGATAGTAGATGCTGGTGGTTTTAGGTCCGCAACTTGTAATGGTCAATTTTCAATTTCTTCTTCATCAGATAAGTTTGCTTTTCTAAGGTGCACAAGAATTATTAGGTTACTCATGGATCAATTGTTGTGCGAGTCTTAGGGTAGACAATAAAATAATGGACAGGAAGCCATGAGTTATTCTATGATATGGCGAGGTGCTTCATCACAACAATATATTCTAAAGGTAATAAGTGGGGACTAGCAAGACTATCATGAGAGTTTGGGAAAGAGAGAATATAAATATGATTAAGAACAAATTGTGAACCTTAGTTCTAGACATCCTTGACATGTAATGTTTCTTATAAAAGGTGTTATCATTAACGTAGTCAAATTCATTCTACTTTAGTTTTACCGAGTTTGCCTTGGGTTTTATGGAGTAACTGTTTAACCTCGGAAACTACCCATGTCTTAATTCTTTAATTTGTGAAATCTGAAATGGGCACTATTTTTAATCAAGTTTTGGTTCTATAATGTCAATCTAAAGAGCTTGGTGGAGTGAAGGCTTAGATAGCTTATCGAAATCAACGATGAAACTTGACAAGATTATGGAACTGGATGGTTTTGCTTTGAGTTTTGATCGACTAGTTAAGGAATGAGAAGTGATAATAATTTGGTTATTGGATTTTACAATGCTTTGAGAGGTTATTCAATCTAAAGAAAGGTCAAGTCTAGTATCATTAGACGCTTCAAAGTCCCGAATAGAGTTGGTGTAACAGTCTATTGAGAGGCTTTATCACCTCGACTTGTTGCGAGTGTAACATATTCCATGTGTCTACGTTAAGAAAGAATATTTATAGCTCATTGCATGTGGTTTACAATGAACCATTCTATGTACATAGACGCTTAACTTAAGAGCAGCAACAATACAGACTCTGGACAAAAGCCAAAACAATTGGTTAATTTGCTATAACAAATCATGCAGTTGAGGCCATTATTCATGCAGACCTCAGCAAACCAATATTCATGCAGACCTCAGAAATAAACTACTGAAATGTCTTTTTTGAGGAACAATGGTACATGTCACCAGAACTACTATTCTATCTAAAGATGCAATTTGGGCTAGTCAATCAAAAGCCCAAACCAAAAATATTAAGTGATTAAGCAGGGATAGCAAGAACTCGGTTGGGTTTGGATAAAAACATGCAAACGTGATTTAAATTTATTAAGTATTCAATTTGGAGTCTCATTTTGTGGATCTAATCCAAGCACAATATGAATTCAAGACGTGAAATTTGAGTTTCAAACCAAGTTGTGCACCCAAATTTTTATAGCCGTATCTAACCCTAATTCAAAAAACTAAGCAACACATAGTACTCAAGTTGAAGGTCAATTCTATTTTTACTCAAAAGACAGTTTAGTAAATTAGTTTAACAATTTATTAACCTTTCAACTCTCCCAAATTACACCCCTACCTCTATCACGCGAGGCAAACCATTCTCTCATAGAGGCTGATATTTTACCAGGCATCCAATGGAATAACATATAATACAAGAAATCCAGAAAACATAGAGGATAACATGTAAGGACTAAAATTTAAAGCGCACATAAAAAAAAAAAGCAGATATATTTCGTTTTCGTACTGTGGAAAGTTATTTAAAAGACCTTAGCCTCCAACGATGATACTAATACCGTATCTCATTTGTTCATTCAAGAAGAAAATAACACATAATATATTTTTAATTTTATTATGTGTTTAGTCTATAATAGTCTAAGAAATTTTTTTGATATGGTACAAAAAAAATTTTATTTTTTAAAACCATATTCCAAGAATAGGTCTCCCTTTCTGGACTTGGCTAATATGATTCGTCATCATTACTAAATCTCAACTTTTATTTATCAACAGTGAGTGTTTGGAATAGACAACCAAAGTAAACACAAGTGCATGTACATGGAATGCTATTAGAACTGGACCGGTCATTGAACCGAAAGGGGGACTTGGTAAATGGTTCACTGCTTCAACTGTTGGGTCAACTGGTCGGACCAGTCATATAATTGAAAAAAATATAAAACAGAGGAGGCAAAGACTTGAGTGATATGGTCACTCGACTGATATGGTGGGAGAAAACGACAAGCTGTGCATGGAGTGTAAAAGGAGGTTTCCACAGAGGACCACAGGCCACTTGAGTGATATGGTCAAACCCCATCTGGCATTCGAACGCCAGACAATATTCAAATGTCCACACTGGAAAAACACAGAACTACGTTCAAACGTCAACAACGTTCGAATGTCCCCCACAAATTGTCTGCAGAGTAGTTAGTAAACTTGGTCTGCAAACACTTTTCACCTTCTTTTATTTTCCCCTCCTTTTGCCTATAAATACTCCCATGCTAGGAGCTTGTAGGGAGAACTTCTTCTCTGAAAAAAACTTGTAGTTCTTTTGTCTTGTGACATTAAGGAACTAGAGTTTGAAATGAGGCTTAGACTCCCACTCATTTAGCTAGATTCATTTTCTTTTTTTAGTTTCTCAATTTACTTGTAGTCTTTACATACATGCTATAACAACCATGATGGAGGCTTTGACTCCCCTTGTAGTTGTTTAGTTAATCTTTATCTACTGGTTGTAGCAACCATGTTAGAGGCTTTGACTCCACTTGTAGTTGTTTAGTTAATCTTTATCTACTTGTTGTAGCAACTATGTTGGAGGCTTAGACTCTCCTTGTAGTTGTACTTGCTTTATATATCAAGAGAGATAGCCCATCTTTTGGTTGTGGTGAAAACCCTCCAAAAGTGACTAGCTTTCTTCTTCTTTCTTTTGTTAGCTCTTTTCGCTTCCATTGCTTGAGCATCCTTGTGAAACCTGGGAAATTTTGAATTTTTCCAAAAAGGGCAAAATGGTCATTTTGTCACTATAATGTAAAATTAAAATACGTGTTCTATTGACCTCGTATGACACAACGGACTTCGCCGTTGGACTCGTTTCGCGGAATATAGTCACCATGTCAAATTTTGAGATAAGTTAAAATTTTGCACGTAGATCGAGTCGACTGGGTGGCAGATGGCCTCACCGAGGTTCCAAAAAGCGATAAGCTCAAATTTTAATTATTTTTGATTAAAAGTTCAAATAAAATTTAATTAAGCTTAACCCGTAATGTGATTAGTCGTTTCGGGGTGAAATCGGATCCGATTAATTGAGGGACACGTGGCGCGACTTGGACCGCGCATTTAAAATTATAAATAGGGCTAAATATCTGAAAAATCAGATATTCTTCACCCATTTTGAGTCGCCTTTGGCCGTCCATAGAGAGAGAGAGAAGAGAGAAAAGAGAAAACTCAGGTGTTCTTCAACTTTCTCCCTTGATTTCTCGGAGTTTGTCACTCGGAATCTGTTAGACCAAGAACTAAAGTTGTTCACTGTCACGAGGGCTATGTCTACGTACCAAAAACAAGTGTTTTCACTGAAGAATCAAGTGGAGTCTTTGAGAAAATCAAGGATCTTGGAGCTTGTGTTGGTGTTCTTGAGGTGTTCTTGAAGCCTTGGAGCTCCAGTCTTCATTTCACGCTTCAAAAGGTAGGGTTACTCCTACTTTGGTTCATTTCGTACCTAGCATGTTCATAAGGTGTTAAATGCATGTGAATACATATATTCCTTGTATATCCTTTAAGGAAATGAAGGATTAAGTGTAGGAATAACTTAAGCTAAGTTCTATCTTGTGATTGATATATGAAAGTTACTTGTATATCTTCTTGTAACTTAATGAAATAGTGGACTGTTTTGTAGCCTACTTTGGGATTGCTATGCATCCTATTTTGGGGGCTGTTTTATGGCTATTTGTGGACTATTTTAGTGGCTGAATCATGGCTGAATTGTGGCTGCCAAATGGCCAAAATTTGGGACTGTTATGGACTGATTTTATGGACAGCTATTGGGACTGTTTTGGACTGATTTTCCGGACTGTTTTTGGGACTGTTTGGACTGGTTCTATGGACTGAAATTGTGGACTGTTTTTAAGTTGTTTTGGATTGAAATTGTGGATTATTTTTGGACTGTTTTAGAGCTGAAATTATGGGCTGTTATGGAGTTAAAATTATGGACTGTTCTTGGTTTATTTCATTCTAGGATATTCATGTGAAAGGAGTTGATGTATGAGACCTTGTATAGGACTCTTGACAATTGTTAATGTTATGGTTAAATGGATGTTGGAAATGGATACAATATATTCTATCTTGAAATTTTGGTGTAGAAATTACTTAGAATAATTTCTTGTGTTACATGATGACGTGTAGGATTCTTCCTATTTGGGATTATTCCTCACCTTAGTTGCTTATATGAAATGTTTATGTGGGATGTTTGTATGGAAGAGTGGAGTGTTAGAGCCTTAACACTTACCAAATAATTAGGGAAATGACTTAGATCACTTCCTTGTTAAAAGTGGTTTAGAAAAGTTACTTATGAAGTCTTGTGTAACTTCATATTTTGAGGACAAAGTGTTGGTAACATGATTGTTCTAACCTATCGTAGGTTTTAAGGAAATTGGGATCATTCCGGCAGAAATGACTTAGAATAAGTTCTATCTTGAGATTGTGTGTGAAAGTTCTTTGTGGAATCACTTAGGATTTGTTATGGCGTAGGCACTCTATATGTGAATATTGTGTCTTGTGAATAAAATGGATTAGTGACATGAATTATAGGAAGACTTGCAGAGTTTTCCCTCCCTTTGGTTTCCTCCTACTTGTGTACAGTTAAATAATTAAGGGAAAGTGTAGCGAATTGGCTTAGGCTATCTCTTAGCTTGAGAAGGTTGCATGATAGTTACTTGTGAACTTTCTTGTAACTTAGTGGAATTTGGGCATGATTTGTGTTCAACATGATGGTTGCCTTAATATGTTGCTAAGATATTAGTTTCATGTTGTTTTATGGTAATTGCATGCTTAAGACATATATTGCCATGACATATGTTGACATGTGGTTTAAATTGTTCATAAGGCATTCATTGCATCTTGAACATGTGGAAAGTGTGCAATGAGGCATTGCATGTGCATGGGAACATCACATTCATGAGCATAAGTCATGGGTGTGGGAGTGTGAGGTGCATGTTTAATTAAACACCATGTTTGGTGGTTGATATGTGGACTTCGAAATGTGGATTGATGGTCACATGGAGTCGCATGATTGCATGAGAAAAAAAACTTGTGTCGGGTATAGCAAGTATGGCTAGACTCTCCCCCAGGTGCAAGACCCGGTCACTTGGTTTATACACTTCCCTGGGTGAAATTCCGTAAAAGTTTAAGGCCCACAGAGCTGGCGGTGTAATTCCGGAATCCGTTGCCCAACAAAGACACAGGGTTTTGATTATAAAAACATACTCTGTCAATGAGTATCATCCCATAATGATATGATTTTTAAAACGCATGAACTTTATTTAAAATGATCATTGGATGTTTTTCCGTCAAAGACGGGTTCATTATACATCGGTACTTCATTGTGTCGTGTGAGTCGGGGAGGACTCAGGGAAATCTGCCTGAGTGAGTCATATCTCATTTCATGGCATAACAGAATAGAATTTCAGCATTGAATGCATGTTCTTGCAAGGGATGGTGGATGTGTGTGTAAATTGTTGCATGTACACTCTTCGTGTGCATCTAGAGGGGGGAGTAGCCTCTGTAGGAAATTCTCTACTAGGTGTTGGCTCACCCTATACGGGAAACATTTCAGGTGCGAAGTGTGTGTCGGCGGACGGCTCCCATTTGGGTCCTCAAAGATGAAGAAAGCCGCATGTGGCTTTACTTGATGTTTTGTATAAAACACTTGTGAAACTTATGTCTTGAGCATGTAACCTTTTATAAATATTTGTAATAGAACTTATAAAGACTATCGTTAGAATAGCCTTGCATGTTTTGATATAAGTGTGGATAATTGAACCCGGTGTGACTAATGTTTACTTATAAACGGACCCAGTGCGGTCATTGTTTATATTGGGCTTCGGGTGGGTCATGTGAAGTTATATTGCACAGGTTGGTTTTGGGTAGAGCTCCCGGTACAAAGGAGACTCTGTCCAAATTTTTTTAAGTTATGGACTCCAGTAAATGGGGTATAACAGTGTGATATCGAGTTACTCGGTATCCACGAGTATTCTGCGGGTTGATGGGTAATCAATGAACCCCCGAATTTTAGGGCGTCACAATCCTTCTTTCTTAGAGGAGTGAAACTCTTGCACTTTTCTAGAGCTTTGCTAAAGCCGGGAAAGGTGGAACGTCATTCACTCATTCTTCGTTGAAGATTGGCTCCTTGGTTGTTGTTCTTTTATTGTGTAAGTTCTCTACTTGAAGGGATCAGAATCACTCACTTTTCTAGCTTTACCAAAGCCATGAAGTGTGAGTAGTTTCTCATTCACTCTTTAGTAAGAGGTGAAGGACATGTATAAATTATTCGAAAGTTATATTTTTGCTTTGTTCTAATGATTAATATTTATATCCCCTTGCTTATTGGATGATTGATTGCATCTAGCAAAGTTAAGGTACTTTGTATAATCGTGGTTATTTTTATGACACGGATGACTCTTGTATAGAAATGTCTTTTGTTTCAAGGCAAGTACCCTGGCTAGATCCTCATGACTACCCTTCAATCCTCCCCTTTATCGTACTTCATTTAAAGAACGGAATATTAACGTCACAGTTTGATGCCTTGTAGAAACACTTGCTTGTTTGTAGACGGGTTAAGTCTCGGCATATGTAATTCTTGTAAACTTCTAGAAAGACATCGGAATCATGTGCTTAACTCTCACAGTCCATCTTTATCTTCCGATTAACTTGCCTCTGACACGGGAGTTAGTTAAGTTATCAAGCATAAATATAATAAACCATATGATTAATTATATGTCCAGATCCTCGAACGAAAGAGTGACTTTCTTTTTAATTTGAACCTATCTTATATTTTATCTAAAAATTATCTTGGAAAGAATCTTATATTCTGTTCAGGAAATCCCCATCCATCATACAAACTTCAGATCGCAAGGATCAAAATCATTCAGTCTTTGCTACTACTTACTTTGAAACACCATCAACAGTTCCCTGTGGATTTGACTATGGACTCAAACTGGATTATTACTATAGTTTGATCTCTTGCACTAGGATGTACACACTGCGGATCAAGTCAATAGGTGCCTGAGATTGGGTAGTGTGATGCGTAGGAGCATGATGCCCTTATCCCCTATGTTGGTAATTGAGATATTTGACTATTGGAGCATTGATTTCATGGGTCCCTTCCCAGTGTCTTTTGGCTATTTGTACATTCTACTGGTAGGGGATTACGTGTCCATGTGGGTGGAGGTTATCCCAACCAAGACTAATGACCACCGGGTCATGATCAAGTTTCTCAAGGAGAACATTTTTTCTAGGTTTGGGATGTCTCAGGCAATGATAAGTGACTGTGGGTCGCATTTCTAAAATAGGCCATTTGCATTTTTGATGCATAAATATGGCGTCATGCACAAGGTGTCCACCGTATATCACCCAGAAACCACTAGCCAAGCCGAGTTGGCCAATAGGGAAATAAAAAATATCCTAGAGAAAACGGTGAATCCCAATAGGAAGGATTGGTCATTTAGGTTGACCGATGCCCTTTGGGCTTACCGCACAGCTTATAAGACAATTCTAGGCATGTCTGCCTATCGACTCATCTATGGAAAGGATGGCCATTTGCCAGTTGAGAAGGAGCACAAAGCCTATTGGGCCATAAAAATCTTGAACTTCAACATGAGAATGGTTGCAGAAAATAGGAAGCTTGAAATGAATGAATTGGAAGAGATTCGAAGAGATACGTATGAGAGCTCAAAATTTTCAAAAGATGGCTTAGATCTTTCATGAAAAATCCATTGTAAGAAAATCCTTTAGCCCGGATAAAAAGTGCTCTTATCTAATTCTAGTTTCTCAATCTTTCAAGGGAAACTCAGATCCCGTTGGGATGACCCTTATCTTGTTAAGGTGGCTTACCCTAATAAAGTTGTGGAAGTCACAAACCCCGAGGATGGTAGGACATTCAAAGTCAGTGGCCAAAGACTTAAGCCATTCTTTGAGGAGTTTGAAGCTCAAGGGGTGGAGGAAGAATTGGTAGATCTAGTCTATCCGAATTTGTTGGAGAAGTAACTATTCTTATGCTTTTTAGTGTACAATCGTTTTTATTTACTTTAACTGTTCATGTTACTTACTTTATCTTTTCGTATAGTGTTGTTTTTCTTAGTTGTAGATGTTGGTGTTTTTGTCAAAACTCAAGTGCAAGGTGTCCTCTAACCTTACTCATCTTTTTACAGTTCATCATTGCATATCATATTTTTTTTCTTGTATTGAGGATAATGCATGAATCAAGTTGGGGGGTGAGGTGCACCATTTGTATGATACACCAATGTTTGTTGAATTTTTTGTTGATAATACAAAGTTTTGTGGTGAAAATTCACATTTCACATATCATATATATTTTTGTTCATAGTAGTTACAAATTATGTGAAAAATTTGAGAATTTTTGTGAAAATATCTGAATGTTGACCTATATTCCCTTATTAAGAGTGCTATGGGTTTGTTGATATGTTGATCTTTGCCTTGAATTTTGAATACATTAGCACATTATAGAAATCCATTTTATGCCTGAGTATCACTTTTGCATTTGCTTTTGAACTCACTAATATGTTGAATGTGTAATTTCTTCAATTTAAGAATCGAGTTCACTTTTTAGTGATTGACATGAATAGTGGAGATGAGTAAGAACCTATGTGAGCTTTAGTGCAATCCTTGTTGGATGGAACTTACATTAACTCAAGGAACAATTTTTCAAATTCCTAATTTGTTCTATAATCTCATTATGCTTGTTTTGACTAAATGCATTTGGGTAGTGGATTGACTATGTCTTGAAATGCAATGCGCTCCTATATGCCCCATCTATAGAGGATCTTAGATCGTCTTTCATTTATTTTGAGCCTTAGCCTAGTTCCTGTGAAAGTTTATCCCTAGTGCCATGATTGAGCCTTAATTGTAAATCCATTTCCATACCACACATTTGACCAAACCAGTGCCAAATGATAAAAATCTACCTCATCTTGGTTGTTTCTAGAGATTAATATGAGTGATCATAAAAGAGAAGGAAGTATGGTGTGGAAACACAAACAAAGGGATGAATGATGTAGAAACTCAAAGAGTTGAATGGAAAAAGAATAAAAATTCAAGAAAAGGAGAAAAAGGAAGTGAAAAGAAGAAAAGAATGGCAAAAGAAAAAGAAAATGTTAATGAAAAGAAAGAAAATAAACAAAGAGTGTGGTGATGGTGTTGGGCTGAAAATCCCATGAAAAGGGAGATGTCTTTGAAACCAAAGACATCAACTCGGAACAATCCTCTTGGTTAACCTATATCCTTCATTTCATTTTCCTCTATATCACCCCAAGGCCCCATTATAACTCTTGAAATTCCTAAATGATCTAGAAAAGCATGGGAGATGCATACTTTTACAAGAAAAAGAGAAGTTGGTTTTGCTATCTAGTGCCCTAACATTCCTTTCATGACATTATGCCAAGGTTGTTTCACTTTCATGCATGAACATAATTTTTGGATTATATGTGAGCATACTTTATTTTGTGTACAAGATTCCATCTCACATATACACATGGAGAGCACGCTAGGATAACCATAGCGTGATTCATTGTTGAAGACACCCTTGGTGAGTTTTGCATTAAAGCTTAATTTGGATAGCAAAAGCGATGTGAATTCCGTTGTGTAAATGCTTAAATTATATGATCCTCTTCACGCACACATGAGTTTAAAAATGAATGTCTAGGTGCATACTCTAGACTAGCATTTAAAGCCATGGTGATGCTCATGTGTGCTTGGTTCAGGCATTTGAATGATGTGCTAGGTAGCCCTATGCTTACGGGGTAGGGGAATATTACTCAACTCTCAATATTTTGTAGGAATTAGGAATGCCCTTGTTATTTGAATATGTGTTTTTACATTTTGGTGGTTAAATGTAGACATCTATACCTTGTGTTTTGAAAGCATCAAAATTTTAAATCATATTACAATTTTGACAATGACTTGGGGCATGATGATTCAAATTGTGGTTTACAAGTGTAGCACATGTTTTGGTGGAGTAGAGGTCAATAATAGAGTGCTAGAATGTGTAGGAATTGAAATGAAGTAGAGAGGAAGTGATTTGGATAGCACAGGTTTTTTGCAAATAAGTGAAAACCTACCGGTAGTTTTTGCTCACTGGAGTAAAACCTACTGGTAGGTTTTGCCCAAAATGCCAAAATTAAGGGTTTTAATAAGTTTTTTTTTTTCGGAGAACTGTTCATTGTCTCCCTAAGATACAAACCCTAAGACCTTTCTCTTCCCCTCCAAACATTCCTAAACTTCAAAACTTCTTACCCATCACCTTAATCTCTCATCTCTCACTGATATGGTTGTTGATTTAGTGGTTTTCATTGAATATTTGCGGTTTTCATAACCTAAACCCTAGGTTTGTCGACTTTTACCCCAAACCCTAACTTCTTTAAATTTCCTCAAAAGTTCCAAAATCTTTGCAATGGCTCGCCCAAGGTGGATCATCCTTGACGTTGTGGATCCGATTGAAGGTTTGTTCATGGTTTTCTTGTCATTCTTTGTGTGTGGGGCACAATTACTTTGCATGGCCCGCACCAAGCGCACCGGGCCAAGTCCCCCAAACCCACAAGAGCTAGTACCAGCAAAAGGAGAGGGGAGGGGTCGAGCAAAAACCAGAGAGAGCATAGGAAGAAGGCTTGCAACGATGCTAGCTATCAAAGCATCAAGGAGAAGAACATAACTTGCGAGCGGTATGTCAATCGAAAATCCCTTGGCCCAAATAATGAGGTTGTGAGGATAATTGAGGCCCATGGGATGGGGATTTGGTTTGAGCCCATCGGTGGGTTCAACTTGGCTCTACGTCTAGAGTTTTACCAAAAATTTAAAGTAGTGGACGAGGATGCGTGTGTCTGGAGAACCAATGTGAGGGGGAAAACGTTTGATGTGACCCCTGTTGTGATTGCTACATTAATGAAGTACAAGAGATCACGCCCCTCCATCTAGGTCAATCCCCACAATATCCCTGGGGTCAAGACCATCTCGGAGTATGTGGCGTCGATGTACGATGAGCCGACTCAATTTAGGGGAACGATCTAAGTCGGGGGCCTCAAACATGCTTATGGGATGATGAATAAAGTATTGCATTACAATTTTCTTCCTAGAGGGGCCGAGAAGAGCCCAAATGTGGGAAAGCTAGCTCTCTTACATGCGGTGATGACTTGGAAGGCCTTGGACATAGCGCTCTTGATATGGGAGGTTATGAAAAAATTCGCTCAGGATAAGAAGTTGAAAGCGAATCTCCCTTTTAGTAATCTAGTCACCTGCATGTGCGACCATTTCAACGTCAAGGGATATGTCTGTGATGTGATTACTCTCCCAGAGACTGGATCCATTAGGAAGGCAAGTAGTAGCAAGAGGACGACGATGAGCCGGGGAGAGCGATCCTGACCTTCGAGGCTGGAGTCATCAACTACGGGACCATCCTTTATGGGGCCGTCTGCTCCTGGGCTGTCCACTTCTTCTCCAGTGCACACAGTACCTCAGTGCTTGGATGTGTTGGAGGAGACAGTTCATGGGATATTAGTGATGATGATCTGGCTCTTCCATCATGCGTTCCCTGGTGAGCCGATCCCCGGTGGACCACCACCTTAGGTTGCTAGACCTTCTACCTTTTCCCCCTTAGCTTCCACTGTTGTTGAGGTGGGAGACTCATATGAGGATGATGATGATGAAGAGGAGGAGGGGACTAAGGACGACACTGGAGAGGAGGATGCTAGGGAGGACGATGACGGAGACGAGGGGGATGGAGATGATGAGTAGGGTGCTATATTTTTTTGTCCTTTTTATTTGGGTTGTACATATTTAGGAGTGGAGTTATCGGCCTAGTAGAAGAGTCTGTAGGAATTTTAGGTTGTTTTGTCTATTTTTTAATTCTAACTCCATGTACTAAACTTTTAAAAGTAATTAATGAAATTCCACAATTGTTGTTTCTTCTTGCCCAAGTTCATTTATTTAATTGCATTGTGATTTTTGTATTTAGAATGTTTGATGAATTACTTGAGTGAATGGATTGCTGAACTTTCATACTCATTGGTTTAAAAATAAAGTTTGCTAGGGACTAGAAAAGCTCAGGTTAGGGGTGTGACTAGCACGAAATATTGCATATCATATGTGCATTTACACCCTTTTATACTTTCTTCTGTGGTGAAAACAAGGGGAATTGCAATGTTTCGAGCTTTTAATGAGGTTTCAGTGTGTTTGCAGGTAAAAGAGCTTAAATGGTGCATTTAGGTCCCCATTCATGGTGCTTAAGGTCAATAGAGTTGAGGAGGGGGCTTGACGAGAACTTGGGAGGTGAAAGAACCAAGATTTAAACAAAACAAGTTAAAACTTACCGGTCTGTTTTTCATTAAACTACTGATAGGTTTTGGCTATTGGAGTAGTTTCTACCGCAAAAATACCGGTTGGTTTTTCCTACTAGAGTAAAACCTACTGGTTGGCTTTGTCGTCGACCTACCGGTAGGTTTTTACTGAAAAACGCCAGATTCTGCAGCTCAAGCTCTGCCACATGGGGGTCCCACCTATAGGTCTCCCACTTGTTCCCTAACATTCCTTACACACAGACATGCCTCCTTAACCCTGGCCTTAGACTTTGAAGGCTAAAGTATTAATGAGGAGGAGAGAGAAGAGAGGAAGCCTAGGAGTTGCTGGGTAGACTGTCCTAGCCTACCCAATGCCATCCAATTAGCCTCATATGGATGGGACGCTTGTCAAACACCTAGGGGGACCTTCATGGACAAATTTGCAAGCTCCATTTAGCATTATTCAGATTATACTGCATTGTAGAGAGAGAAGCTAATAGAAGGAAGATAGTTTCAAGAGAGAAAGTTTAGGTTTTTGCATTCCTTTACCCTTTTTTCCTTGTAATCGTCAAAAATACTCTTATAAGCTTCATTTATTGTCCTGAATGTCATTTATTTCTAGTACATTGCAAGTTTAGTTGAGTATCTTAGATGTTGTATTTAAGTTTTTCATCAAATTCTTCAAATAGGTGATAAATTCACTTTTCTATAGTTTATGTTTTCTTGTATTAAATTAAGTTTCAATCTTCATTTCTTTACAATGTCTCTTTATTTCATTTATGTTATTGCATTAAATATGAGTAGCTAATCTTCAAGTTGGCTAATCCAAGGGAGAGTTCTCCTTGGGTATGCTAAATCAACTCTTTTTCTTTCCCTCTCGTAGTGTATGATGATGTGTGTTCTTGATACACCATAGACTTGTCATGGGGTATGCTTGAATCCTCACCTCCATTTTAGTCCCATGCTTCCTACAAATCAATCAAACTTCTAGGCATCATTGGAGGAAGGTCTTGAGTTGATTTGGCATTCCCATTAGAATGACCTCTTCGGATTAGTCAACACTTGTTTCCATTTCATTTTCATCGAGAACACGAATCACCAAACTCAAACATCAAATATTTTTACACTTTTCATTTTTCACCAAAATTACCTTCAAAACGATTCACCTCCTTCCCTGAGGAGACAACATTGGAATGTGAATTCCAAGTAAAAAACGATATTCGAAAGTCTCTCTGCGCTTGGGGAGCACTTTTGTTCACACACACACACACATTTTATTCACACATTCATTTTTTTATTTCTTGCATCAAACTTAAGTAAGAGTGACACTCACCTGCACACATAAGCCATATACACATTGTGGGTTCATGTTCGAAAATTAGGTTTGACGGATTAAGTCAAACATTTTTTGTGTCGTTGCCAAGGAAGGTAAAACATTGAATTTTGACTGATTGATGCCCTATGGGCTTACCACACTACCTACAAAACCATTCTAAGTATGTCTCCCTATAGGCTCTGATGTGAAACCCGCCAAAATAACGAGATCCAACAACGAAAGGAACCCAAGATCGTTCTACAGTTAGATTTGAATGAAAGACCTCGACCCGTTGTTTACGACAAACATGAACCTCGGTATATATAACCTCAACCCACTGTTTGTGTGAAACAAGAACCTTGGTATAAAGGAAGACGCCACAAACGGTGTGGAAACCCGTTTGATAAGTCATTGGTGAACGCCACGGAAAATCCCGATAAGTTCGTCTAGTTCTTCAAAGAACCAAAGAGAAAAATACTCTCACAATTTGCTGAATAATAATCTCATTTTTCATTGATTTGAATGCCTATTTATAAGGCTGGTCATTACAAGGATTAGAAAACTTCCTAAAATAGCTATCCAAATTAAGAAATATCTCTTACTTGTTGGTAAAGAAATATCTCTTATTTTCTTAAGACTCTTACTTGAAGAAAAGAAAAAAAATTAGCCCTTTAATTGGCTGATCACATGCCTAAATAGAAAAAAGGAAAGTACTTGGCATTCAAGCCTTGCAATCAAACCACAAAAAGAGTGAATAGTGCATGGTTACTGTAGCATAAATAGTGTAATGCTACAGTAACTTTGAAAAGTTGATAAGAAATAAAACATGTGGGCTAAGCATCCTCAAGCCCACTTACTCTAATAATAATAATCCTTTAACAAATTAGAGGCCTTAACAACAATAGACCAATTTAAGCTTAGCCTTAGCCCCTAGCCGGATTCTTCTAGAACTTGAATCATGTTGATGAATCTTTGTTGTCCAAGTAGATCATGGTCAATGGGCCTCCACGAACTTGTTTGAGTCCATGCCTCTTGAATCAGTCCATTGAGTAACTCTTTAAACTTCCTTGCTCGTGCTCTCGTAACCGGCCCAATTGGAACTTGAACTAGGTCCCTTGAAGTTGTGCTATGATTTGCATCATTCCCCTCCTCTTGAAAAGGATTTGCCCTCAAATCATCATCTACATCAAAAGGACTCAAATCTGTAACATTAAAAGTAGCACTCATATTGTACTCACCAAGTAAATCTAGCTTGTAGGCGTTGTCATTGATGCGCTCTAGGACTTGGAAAGGACCATCTTCCCTTGGGAGCAATTTGGAACGTCTTTGCGCTGAAAATCTCTCTTTTCTCAGATGCAACCAAACCCAATCTCTGGGTTCAAAAATCATCTTGTGACTCCCCTTGTTGGCTTGCTTTGCATACTGCTCCGTTCTTCGCTTAATGTTGAGTCTTGATTTCTCATGAATCTGCTTGACAAAGTCAGCTTTCTTCTTGCCATCTAAATTAAAATGCTCAGTCAAAGGTAAAGGAGATAAATCCAATGGAGTTAAAGGATTAAATCTATACACAATTTCAAATGGTGAAAATTTAGTAGCAGAATTAACAAATTGGTTATAAGCAAACTCAACATGCAGTAAACATTCTTCCCATATCTTGATGTTCTTTTTAATGATTGCCCTCAATAAAGTGGACAAAGTCCTATTTACTACTTCAGTTTGACCATCAGTTTGTGGATGACAAGTAGTAGAAAACAATAACTTAGTACCTAGCTTACACCACAAAGTCTTCCAAAAATAGCTCAAGAATTTAGCATCTCTATGTGAAACAATTGTTCTAGGCATGCCATGTAATCTCACAATCTCTCTAGAGAACAAGTCAGCAACATGCGAAGCATCATCCGTTTTGTGACATGGAATAAAGTGTGCCATCTTAGAAAATCTATCCACAACCACAAAAATTGAATCTCTCCCACGCTTAGTCATAGGCAATCCTAACACAAAGTCCATTGAAATATCAATCCATGGCTCACTAGGAATTGGTAAAGGAGTATACAAACCATTGGACTGCACTCTGGATTTAGCTTGCCTACATGTGACACATCTACCACAAATTCTTTCAACATCTCTTTTCATATGAGGCCAATAGAAGTGTTCCTGCAAAACAGCTAAAGTCTTTGCAACTCCAAAATGTCCCATTAATCCCCTACCATGAGATTCTTGCACTAACAACTCCCTCAATGAACAATTAGGCACGCATAGCTTATTCTCTCGAAACAAGAATCCATCAAGCCTAAAGAACTTATCACAATCGATTTTCTCACTAGCCCGGTATTCCTCATAAAATTCGTGATCATCAACGTATAAATTTTTAATGTGCTCAAAAGCAAGCAATTTTGC
>CM042196.1:13284676-13318045 GCA_023539305.1 Ilex asprella
GTTATGCTATATTACCACCAGTTAACCTAAGAAGTGGTTGTGTTATGGTTTATTATATAAGCACTTACAATCACGACATCAAGTGAATAACTCAAGTATTCATGTTGAATTGCTTGTCCTTTTAGTTTGCTTGGGTTAATCAATTGACGTGGAAATAACTAGTTAGCCTAAAAAGCGGTTGTGTTATGGTTTACATACATCAGACCTGTCGATTGACTTTTCAATAAAATGGAAGTTAATTGACCACTTATACTTGGGTGTATAATATAATATAATTCAGACACACTAAAAAGTGCAAATCAGTTTCACCAAAAATTTTGATTAAAAACCCTCGTTTTTTCAATTTCTAGGCAAAGCCTACAGGGCGAACGTCAAAAACCTATCGTTAGAAAAGTGCACTAGAAAATTTCTACCAGTAAGTTTTCGCAAACTTTTACCGATAGGTTTCAATTTTTTTAAAAAAAATTCCTATGCTCACCTCCACTCCAAGTTTATTCAACTCCAACACATTCTAATGACCTATTTACAAACTCAACTCCACAAAAAACATGATCCATGCTCGTGAACCACAATGTGTGACCTTGCCCAAATTCATTTAAGAAATTGCAATGCAATTTGAGTTTTGAAGCTTCCAAAACACATGACATGGAATTCTAAACTCAACAAAATGAACACCCAATATGTAAAGCACAACTAAAGTACAAAAGATATTCCTATTCCTTTCTCATATCTAATTTTTGAGCAATATTCCCCTATCCTATAAGCTTAAGGTTACTTGACACAATTTTTTCAAACACCCGAACCAAGCACACATGAATTACATCATAGCTTTAAATGCTATTTTTGAGTATACACCTACACATTTGTTTTCAAACTCGTGTGTGTATGAAATGAACATGTAATTTAAACATTTACTTAATGGAATCTACATTCACTTAGCTATCCAATATTAGTTTTGATGCAAAACTCACCAAGGGTTTCTCTTCAAAATAAATAACTCAATGATTATCTGGGCATGCTCTCCATGTGTATATGTGATATAGAATCATATGCACAAACCAAAATGCTCACATATAATCCAAATATGATGTGCATGCACAACTATTGAAACGAACTTGACATAATCTCATGAATGAGAATGTTAGGGCACTAGATAGCAAAACCAACTTTTCTTTTTCATTTGAAGTATGCTCTCATCTTGCTTTCTCTAGATCATTTAGGGCTTTCACAGGTTATAATGAGGCCTTGGGGTGATATTTAGGGCAAGTGAAACGAAAGATAGAAGAAGACAAAATGGCTTATTTTGAGGGCAGTGCATTTATTATCAAAAATTTCCATTCAGTCTTACCCTTTCTCTTCACTTTTTGTTTCTTTTTCTTCTTCTTTCCTCAACATTTTTCTTTCTTTTCTTTTTCAACCCCCTTTCTGATGAGAACTAAGGTGGACCTACTCTTGAAGATCCTTTGCATGTCCAAATGGGCCAATTACAAGATCAAGAGCCCAACACTCAAGATGGGCTTAAAAGAAAGAGAATCAATTTTGATCCACTTGATCCAAACTATAGAAGACATGAAGACATAACTTAGAGATATGTCCTTTTGTTGTTAAGGCTTTCAATTTGTTTAAAGAATTTTATCATTAGTTTAGAATAAGTGGGTTTGAGGATGCTTAGCCCACATATGTTTTATTATTTTATTTGAACTAGGGTTTAGAATAAGTTACTGTAGCACGTATTGTTCATGCTACAGTAACCATGCACTATTCACTATTTTTGGGGTCTAATTGTAAGACTTGAATGTCAAGTACTTTCCTTTTTCTATTTAGACATGTGATCAGCCAATTAAAAGGCTGATTGTATTTCTTTTCTTCAAGTAAGAGTCTTAGGAAATTAAGAGATATTTCTTTACCAACAAGTAAGAGATATTTCTTAATTAGGATAGTTATTTTAGGAAGTTTCCTAATCCTTGTAATGACCAGCCTTATAAATAGGCGTTTAATCAATGAATATGAGAGACAATACATAATGAATTTTGATTGTGAGTTGAGTTGAGTTTACTCCTCTTGTTCTTGATTGAATTTTTGAACTTATCAAAGGTAGATTACAACCTTTGTGGCGTTCCTCCTTGTAATTTGGGTTATTGAGACGGGTTCTTCAACATGTCTAGATTTTAATATAATCTAGGTTCTTGACACGAGTGCTCAACGGGTCTAAATTCAATTCTTCATCCATGGACCTGTGTTTGGCTTTCTTGGGTTGTTTTTTCAATATTGTTGTTGGGTCTCAAAGCAAGTCGATTGGGGTTCACATCACTTTCTCAACTTTTTCTTGGATTTTTCTTTTCTTTTTCATTCAAAATTTAAATTCGACACCATTCATCCCTTTTTGGGTTTCGTCATCACATTTCCTTTCCTTTATGATCAATCACAGTTAGTTTTGGAACAACCAAGGTGTGGTAATTTTAATCATTTTGCACTAGCTTGGTCAGTCATTTGGCATGAAAATGAATTTTCAAATTAATCTCAATCATGACACTAGGGATAAATTTTTCACAAGAAAAAGGTTAAGGCTCTAAGCAATTCAAAGATGGCCTAAGATCATCGCTAGATAAGCATGGGGAAACATATTGGCATTTTAAGACAAAGTCAATCAACTATTTACATGCACTCTAACCAAAGTGAGCTTGAGATTATTTAACAGATTTTTAATTTGAAAAATTGATCCTTTGAGTAAATGTAAGTTTCCTCAACAAGGATTGGCATTAGAGCTCATGTGGGTACTTATTTCATCTCTATTATGCATGTCAAGCTCTAAAATGTGAATCCAATCTGTAAATTGCCAAAATTACACATTGAAGATGCACTATGGTTGAGTTCGAAAGAAAGCACTTATGTAATATTCTAGCATAGGATAAACTTTTATGATGTGCTCATGTATTCAAATTTCAAAACGAAGATCTAACTATCACTCAACACAAAACACTTTGAATAGGGTAATATGGTTCAACATTCAAATATTTTTCACAAAAAATTTTAAAAATTTTCACATATTTTTCCACTGTTCTGTACAAAAATTTGATAGAATATGTAAATGGTTCATTTCACGAAAAAATTGTATTATAAAAAAAAAATTGGTGTTTCGTACAACTCCTTTTCCATAGTTTTAATTTCAAAACTCTCGAAGAATGGTTTAAATCTTTGGCCATTGACCTTGATTGTTTTACCATCTTTGAGGTTTTCTGTATCCATGACTCCGTTAGGGTAGGCCACCTTGATAATATAGGGGTCACCCCAACGTGATCAGAGTTTCCCTTGAAAAAATGGAGAGGCAAGAATTATATAAGAACACTTTTCAACTGGGCTCAAATATCTTCCTCAAAATAGATTTGTCATGGAAAATTTTTGCCCTTTCATTGTGAATTTTTGAGCTTTCGTATGCATCTCTACGAATTTCCTCCAATTCATTCAACTCTAACTTCCTATGTTCCCCAATATTCTCAAATTGAAAATTCAAGGTTTTTATAGCCCAATAGGCCATGTGCTTCATCTTTACTTGCAATTGACAAGCCTTATCGTAGACATACCTAGGATGGTCTTATAGGTAGTGCGATAGAGGCCCACAAGGCATCAGTCAATCTAAGTCATCAAATCCTTTTGATCTGGGTTAACCGTTTTCTCTAGTATGTTCTTTATCTCCCTATTAGCCAACTCGACTTGACCATTAGTCTTTGGGTGATAAGCGGTGGACACCTTGTGTGTTACACCATATTTATGAATCAAAAAAGTAAATGGTCTATTGCAAAAATGAGACCCACCATTACTTATCATTGCACGAGGTACCCCAAAACAAGAAAAAATATTTTCTTTTAAAAAATTGACCATGATTCGATGGTTATTGGTCTTGGTCAGAATTGCCTCTATCTACTTGGACATATAGTCCACTGCCAATAGGATATAGAGGTAGCCAAAGGACATAGGGAATGGACCCATGAAATTGGTGTCCCAACAATCAAAGATCTCAATGACTAGCACGGGGGAGAGGGACATCATGTTTCTATGGTTCACACTTTCAACCTTCAACACCTATCACATTCTTTGTGAAATAAAGCACAATCTATAATCAATGAAGGCCAATAAAAACCACTTTGTAAAATCTTAGCTGAAGTTTTCTTGGAAGGGAAGTGCCCATCACACACCTCAGAGTGGTAGAAGGAAAGGACATCCCATTGTTCATTTTTTGGTACGCACCTCCTCATGACTTGATCAGGGCAATATTTGAACATGTACGGGTTGTCGAAGTAGAAGTACTATATCCGCCATGAATCTCCTTTTATCTTCAGGGCTCCAATGCAGTGTGGTATTTGTCCTGTGGCAAGAAAATTGCAAATATCAACATACCATGGAAAAACTAAATGGATGGAAAATAAATGCTCTTCGGGACAGAAATCAGGGATAGGGATCTGCTATTCAACGTCTTGGACGACAAGCCGTGACAAATGATCCGCCACTGCATTCTTGACTCCTTTCTTGACTCATCAAATGAGTCTCAGCTTAGCATCCTACTTAGACAACAAATATTTCAAAACAGAGTGATCAGTGTAGACTACAATAAAGCAAACCAATAATGTATGACCTAAATTTCTCCAATGCAAACATTACTGCTAGCAACTCTTTTTTAGTGGTAGTGTAATTAGTTTATGCTTCATTTAGAGTCTTGCTAGTATAGTATATTACATATGGCCTTTTTTCTTCTCTTTGACCTACCACTGCACCGACGGCGTAATCATTCACGTCGCACATAAGCTCAAATGGTAGTTTTCACTTAAGTGGTCGCATGATTGGAGGTGAAGTGAGCATGTTTTGAGTTTTTTGAAAGATGCTTCACAATATTCTGATCACACAAAGGGAACATCCTTTGCTAGCAAATTGGTCAAGGGTCTTGCCAATGCACTAAAATCCTTAATGAATCAACGATAAAAACCAGCATGGCCAAGAAACGACCTAATATCTTTGACGACCTTTGGAGTGGGTAGGTTGGAAATTGCTTCTACTTTGGGTTTGTCTATTTCAATCCCCTTTGCGGATGCAATGTGTCTAAGCACAACCCCTTGTATTACCATGAAGTGGCACTTTTCCCAATTTAGCACTAAATTCATCTCTTCATATCTCTCTAGAACTCTCTCCAGATTTTCTAAGCATCCTCCAAACGAGTCCCCAAACACTAAAAAATCATGCATGAAGACATCCATAATCTCCATCATGTCGGTGAATATCCCCATCATACATCTTTGAAAGGTTCATGGATCATTGCACAAACCAAATGACATTCAACGATAGGCATAAGTACCAAAAGGGCACGCGAATATGGTCTTCTCTTGATCATCCAAGGCAATCTCTATCTGAGTGTAGCTTGAGTAGCCATGCAAGAAGCAATAGAAAAGATGCCCAGCTACCCTCTTCAACACTTGGTCGAGGAATGGCAAAGAAAATTGATCCTTTCTAGTGATAATTGATGCAAACTCTTCAAACGGTGACCACCCTTGTTGGAATCAACTCATTCTCCTCATTTGCTACTACAATGACTCCCAAATTCTTTGGTACTACTTGTGTGGGACTAACCCATTTACTTTCAGCAATTACAAAAATAGTGTTCACGTCAAGTAACTTGAGCACTTCATCTCTCACCACATCCTTCATGATAGGATTTAGCCTTTGTTGTGGTTGTCAGGATGGCTTCGAGTCTTCTTCTAAGTAAATTTTGTGAGTGCAAATGAGAGGGCTAATTCCCTTGATGTCGGCTATGGTCCAACTGATGACACCTTTATACCTCCTCAAGACTCGCAACACCTCGTCTTCTTGTCTTGACTCCAAAGAAGAGCTTATCACCACTGTGAATGTCTTGTGCTCCCCTAAAAATGCATACTTGAGGGTAGATGGCAATGGCTTCAACTCCAAGATGGGTGTTTGCACAGTTGATGGAAAAAATCTTCTTCTCTCGTGGTGGAAGTTTTTAAGATGTTGGGTCCAATTCCCCATCCCTTGCACACTCTCTAGCTCCTTATCTTCAATAATCTCTTCCTCCACCAACTTGGAATTGTAAAGTAACTCCATGTGATGCTCCACCGAAGTGAATCCGATTGACCTCATGAACTTCATCATCATCTCCCAGTTGCTTACAAAGATTGAACAAATTGATATCCATCATCATGTTTTCAAATGCAAGCTTCATTAGACCATTCATGCAATTTATCACAGCATTAGAAGTTGCAAGGAAAGGGCTACCTAATATGATAGAAATCTTTGAACTAGGGTTAGCATCGGGGTGAGTGTCAAGTACAATAAAGTCAGTGGGAAGAGAAAATTAGTCCACTTGGACTAAAACATCCTCAACTCTCCCCTAGGTGTTATCATACTTTGATCCGCTAGTTGAAGAGTAATTGGGTTTGGCTTCAACTCTTCAAGTTGGAATTGTTGATACATCGAAAAGGGTAGCAGGTTGACACTTGCTCCTAATTCTAGTAACGCTTTCTCCACACAACAATTCTTAATGGTTATGGCAATGGTAGGGTAGCTGAAATCCTTCAACTTGGGTGGGTTGTTGGTCCTCAAGATGAAGCTCACTTGCTCAATGAGGAATGTCTTATGCACATTCAACTTCCTCTTTATAGTGCATAAATCTTTCAATATCTTGGCACAAAAGGGTATTTACTTGATGGCATCAAGGAGTGGAATATTTATCTTCACCTGCTTAAACATTTAAATAATATCTGAATAGTTAGCAACTTTAGTTGGTGACTTCAAAAGTGGGCAAAAAGGGTAGGAACAGGACAATCAAACACATTCAAGTCAACTATATTTTGCTTTCTAAGTTTTTCACTCTCCTCGGAGCTACCCTTAGTCTCTTTTTCATTTTCCTATATGGCGTTGGGTGAAACTTTAAGCAAAATGGTTTTATTGATTTGTTTGCCACTCCTAAAAGCGGTGACCGCCTTGAGTTGCTCACAACTCTTTTTGGAAGCCTCAGACGATTCAGTCACATGTTGACCCCTTGGGTTTTATTGGGGTTGAGTGGGAAATTTTCCTTTCTCTTGTTGGGACGACCCTATAGCATTGATCAACTTAGTGATTTGAGTCTAGATGTCATTAAAAGCGGCAGCGGTTTGATTTGGTGATTGTGTTTTGGCTTTGAATGAATTGATGCATGACATCCTCCAAATTTCTCTTGTGAGGAAGTTGGTAGGTGGGTGGGTTGGGTAGTCCTTATTGACCAAACCCTTGTTAATGTGGGTTTTGTGAAAACCCTTGTGGATTGGACCGTGGGTATTGAGAGCTAGATGAGGGACTATGGCCATAGTATGATTGGTTTTTCTTGGATGGAATGGGAGGTGATAATGAGCTAGACCCATGAGGAATAGGGTTGTCATTCTTCCAACAAAAGTTCGGATGGTTGCTCCATCTGGGATTATATGTGTTGGAGTGTGGATAGAATGATTACCTACTTTGGTTGAAATCATTCACTTGCTCATGATATACCTCTTTGAGTGTCGGAATGTTTGGGCACTTTGAAATAAAATGCTTAACACTCTCACATATAGAGCAAAACTGTACGGCCTTTGTGATGTTAGACACATCATGCCTCCTATTCACCTCTAGACTCTCCACCTTGTGAGACAATTTCCTTATTCTAGCGAGCAAGTTTTCGTGGTCACGCAAGTTATACATCCCCCTCCACTTGGTTGACCACCTGGAGAGGTCCTTGGCACATCGATGGAATCCATGATGTCCCAAGATTGGACATTTTCTGCCAATGTGTTAAAGTACTCAAGGGCCTCACCGGGATCCTTACTTATGAACTCTCCGTTGCACATCATTTCGATGATGGTTCAAATCCATGATGTGGAATGGAGTGTAACAAGTCCTTATATCTATCCCCAACATTGATAGAACTAATGTTTCTTAAGAGCAGTGGTCTTGGGCACTAGAAAAATTTTGTTTCAAAATTTGGAAAGCATTTGTGCCCAAGAGCTTATCAAGCTGGGTTTCAACGAGTTCAACTAAGTTTTAACTCTGTCTTTGAAGGAGAAAGCAAATAATTTCATGTGCGCCATGTCTTCCATGGCATGATTTGTAATGAACGTTCCAACTATTTCCTCAAATTCCTTAATGTGTAGGTAAGGATTTTCTCGTTCCACTCCGTGTAATAGAGGAAGTAATTGCAACATGCCCAATTTGACAAGGAAGCTATGCTTTTACATTGATAGAAATATGCATGAGGGTGGTGCTTCAAGTAGGTTGTAGATAATCTCTCATTGACCTCGTCGAAGAATCAATTAGGAGATTATTTCCTTCATTTATTGGAGGGGGAATTGCATTCGAGGGTTTAGCAGTCGGTGGTTTTGCATTCCCGCCCCTCAGATTATTGGCACCATCATCCCCAAAATTGTCTCCAACAACGTCAGGTGGGTCTTGGTCTACATTCATATTTGGTCCTAGGGCTTGTCTCACTAATTTATTTTGATTGTCACGTCTCCACATGCAAAAACACTACTTACAATTGAAAAAGAGTATACATAAATATGTACTAAGGGGCAACGTACGCCAGCCCGTGTTGAGAATCATGAGACTTACCTCTGTTGTCCCCAAATCACCTTCGAATTCGATGCTTAGGCCTTTCCCGACAATGGCGCCAAAAATGCTTGAATGTTTATCCCTAATCTCCAAACATGAGCTCGGATTGTGTGTATATGGCTTATACGAGTTGGTGAGTGTCACTCTCCCTCGGGTTCAAATGCAAGAAATGGGAAAATCTTGTGTGTGAACAAAAACATGTGTATTTGTGTACAAAAGTGCACCCCAAGCGTAGAGATACTTACAATGTCGTGTTTTACTTGGAATGAGTATTCCAATGTCGTCTTCTTAGGGAAGGAAATGCCAAATGTTTTGGAAGGGAGATTTGTAAAGAAATAAAAATTGGAAAATCTTGTGAATTGTGTTTTGGAGACTTGTGTCTTGGTAAAAAAGCAAGAAAGTAAAGTTAGCTAATCCATAGAGGTCATTCCAATGAGAATTTTAAATCGACTCAATTCATTCAACCAATGGTGTCTAGGTGTTTGATTGATTCGTAAGAAGTGTGGGACTAATGTGGATGAGTTAGGAAAAAGCACATCCAGTCATAAGTTTACAGTGTATCAAGAGTTCACAACCACATCTGCACTCAACCTAGTCAAACCAAACACTTTACACTAGGAGGAAGAATGAAAGAGAGTCGATTTTAAATACCCAAGAGAAAATTTTCCTTGAATTAGCCAACTAAAAGTCTAGCTACTCATAGTAAAAGCAAGAACCACCATAAGGTAAAGAGACATGGTAGTGAAATGAAGTGACTTGATCCAAAATGTGTACTCTCAAGTGCAGGTGGCCAAGTTGTAGTTATAATCTGGTTAAGTTCGAAGTAAAATCTAGAGAGAACTACAATTGGTGTTTTAGAGTAAATAGTGACTGAGACCAATGTGACTAAAACCCTTGAGATTTGAAGTTATGATGTTTATGGGATTTTCCAGACACTATAATATTCTTTTGGAATTTCCAGACATAATATAAGATTCTCTCAAATGAAAGAGTCACCCTTTAGCTCGAGGATTAGGACATGCGGTCAATCATTCGGTTTTTATATTTGTGCTTGAGAACTAAATTAACCCATATGTCAACAACAAGTTAATTGGACGATAAAGATGGACTGTGAGAATTAAGAGCACGGGTCCAATGTCTTTATAGAGATTTAGAAGAATTGTCAGTGTCGGGATTCAACCCATCTACTGATTAGCACAAAACATTGCATATTTTATGCACCATTACATCCCTTTTTATACTTACTTTTGAAATTAAAATGAATGGAATGGAATGGTTTGAGTTATCAACGAAGTTTCAGTATGACTGCAAATAAAAGGGCTTAAATGATGCTTGTTGAGCCCTCTCATGATGCTTATGATGAATGGAGATGAGGAGGAGGCTTGACGATAGCTTAGTAGGTCGAGGAACCAAGAAATCAGCAAAACCAGGAAAAACCAACCAGTAGACCTTACTAGTAGATTTAGGCTACTATCCTGCATCAACTAATAAATACCGGTAGAGTGTGCCTACTGGAGTAAAACCTACCATTAGGTTTTCTGCGATATAGCGGAAGGTTTTAGTGAATTACGCCATAATCTGAATCTCAAGAACTGCAATCTTAGGGGTCCCACTAAACATTCTCCTACCTGCCCCTTGCCACTCCCAACACCAGGGACATCCCTCTTACACCTCTTCTTGGACTTTTGGATGCTTGGTCATTAATGAGGAAAGAGGAGAGAAAAGGTGTTGGGTGTGGAGACAAGGCCTGCACCAACCCTATTCAACCCATCCCTTTTCAGCCCCTCAGTAGGGAGATCACATCACAGGGCTATAGCATCACTCCATGGACGTTTTTGGGAGAGGGATACACCATTAGGGAGGGGGATGCAATATTCATTGTAATAGAGAGAGAGTCCAATGAAGAAGATGAATAATGATAGAGAGAGAAGTTAATATTTTTGGATTTTCTTCCACACATTGTCTTGTAATTTCATGTAAGACTCTTCTAAGCTTTGTTTGAATTCTTTAATGCCATTTATTTCAAGTTGCTTTCAAGTTTAGTCCTTCATCCAAGCTTTCACCATTAAGGCATTCAAACTTCTTCATTTCTTAGTTTTAACATTTAATGCACTCTCTTTTAGTTGATGGTTCCTTGCATTAACTTAGCTACAATCTTCATTTTCTTTATAACGTCTTCTCATTACATTGTGGTCTTTACCTTAAGTATGAGTAGCTAAGCTTTTTAGTTGGATAATCCAAGGGAGATCTCCACTTGGGTATGACATTATAACTCATTTTCTTTCCTCCTCTCATAGTACGATGGCTCGGTTTGACTGGGTTGAGAGTGGACGAGATTGTGAGTCTTTGATATCCCGTAGACTTGTCACGGGTTATGCTTGGATCCTCACTTCCAACTTGTCTCCAGCTTTCCACGAATCAATCGTACATCCATGCTCTATTGGAGGAAGGATTAGAGTTGGCTTGGCATTCCCGTTGGAGTGAACCCTTCGGATTGGCCAACGCTTGTTTCCCATTGCAATTTCATCACAACATAAATCATAAACCAATTCCAAACAAAAAAAGATTTTACACTTTTCTTTCACCAAAGTCACATTTTGCATGATTCACTTCTTTCCCTGAGGAGACAACCTTGGAATATGATTCTAAGTAAAACACGACACACGATAGTCTTCTTACGCTTGGGAAGCATTTTTTTTCACACACACACACATTTCATTCAACATTTCCATCATTCCATTCAATTTTTCCATTGCCCTTTCCTTTGCATCATTCCAAGGGAGAGTGACACTCCCCATCCGTATAAGCCATACACACATTGTTAGGGTTGGTGTTGAGAGATTGGGAATACTACAATGGAAACTACCAAGCAATTTTGGCACCGTTGCCGGGGAAGGCAAACGTTGAATCAAAAAGGTGATTTGCGAACAACGAAGATAAGTCCGGTGATGTTCATCATGGGCTGAGGTACATTGATCTTTGTTTGTACTTTTGTTGTTTACATTTCTAATTGTAGATAGTTTTGTTATATGTGGGGACGACATGATCAAAACCGACTAGCTAGACAACTCCTGGGCCCCAATATGAACTTTGACCAAGACCCACCCAAGGATGCAGGTGATAACTTTGAGAATGTAGGTGCCAATCCAAACATGCAAAGGGGTGGGGGAGTGTAAGAACCTAGAACGCCCAATCCACGAATGCAATTCCCCTTTCTCGTGAATGAAGGGAGCAACATCCATATTGAGCCTCCAAGGTCAATGAGGGAATTCCTTCAACTAACTCGTAGCACCACACCCTCATGCATCTTCCTTCTGGTCCGAGCTCGCCTCTTCTTAATTAAGTCAGGGATGTTGCTGTGACACCCCAAAAGTCCGGGGGGTCAGTAGATTACTCATCAACCTGCGAAATACCCATAGATACTGAGTAACTCGATATCGCGCCATTATGCCCCATTTACCAAGGTCCATAATTTAATAAAAATTGGGCAGAGTTTCCTTTGTACGGGAAACTCTACCTAAAACACAACTTGTACAATATATCTTTACATGACCCCATCCGAGGTCCAGTATAACACGTTGACCACACTAGGTCCATTTATAAGTAAACATTGGCCACACCGGGTCCAATTATCCGTACTTACATCAAGATATGCAAGGTTATAGTCCATACAAGTTTTATTACAATTATTTGCAAAAGATTACATGCCAAAAAACATAATTTCCATAAGTGTTTCTACATTAACACAAAATAAAACCACATTCGGCTTTCTTCAAACATGAGAGTCTAAATTGCAGCCATCTGCCATTGTATTTCCCCTACCTGAAATGTTTTCCCGTATAGGGTGAGCCAACGTCTAAATGAGTATATCCTACAAGGGCTACTCCCCACCTTAGATGCATATGCAATATGTATATGCAACAAACAACATTTAACAACTATTCATACAAGAATATGCATTCAATGTTAGAATACAATCATGTTATGCCATGAAATGAGATGATACTCACTCATGCACTTAAACCCAAGTCCTCACCAACTTCCAAAACACAATGCAATGTCAATGTGTAATGACATGTCTTTGACGGAAATACATCCAATGTTCACTTTGTTTTTAAAATCATGCATTTTATATATAAATCAGATCATTATTAGATGGTACTCATTAAATGAGTATTTTATTGGAAGTCAAAATCTTGTGTCTTGTTGGGCAACGGATTTTGGATTTTATACCGCCGGTTCCATATACCATACTACACTTTTTTGGAATTTCACCACAGGGGAGTGTATACCCAAGTCGCCGAGTCTTTCACCCAAGGGGGGAGTCTACCCCTTCTTGTTATACCCAACACAAGTTTTTGTTTATGCAACATGCGGCTCAATGGGATCTTCGATCCGACCTTACCAATTCCACATATCAATAACCAAGAATGATGTTTGGTCAATCATACATACACACACCCACACTCATGACTCATGCCCATGAATGCGATGCCAATTCCATGTCCATATTGTAACGCCTGTCAAATGAACAATTTCTACATATCTATGTATACCATGGCAATTTATATCATATGAATATAATCACCATAATCCATTACAAGTTCAATATATCCTAAAGCATATATCAACACTTCATCAACATGTTATCACATAATACATGCTAATATCACATTTCATTCACAAGGCATAATATAAAACACAAAACATGCCCACATGATCTCAATTTCCAAGGGATTACATAAAAACTTCCATATACCAAAATCAAGCCAAGATTAGACCACCAAAACAGCCCACATAAACCACCACATAACAGCCCGTATATAGCCCACAAAATGGCCTAAAACAGTCCATAATATGGCCGAAAAAACTCCGTAATTCAGCCCCTTAACAGTCCAAAATTCAGCCCCTTAAACAGCCCAAATTCAACCTCTAAACCGGCCCTAGAACATCCCAAAGAAGAGGAGTAAAACCAAAGTAAGAAGAACCCTACCTCTTGTAGCGTGGAGGAAGCGATAGAACTTCCAAGAACACCAACAATCATCCAAGAACTTGATTTCTCCGAAATCTTTCTTTGGATTTTCGGTGAAATCCACTTTTCTTGGTACATAGACGTAGCTCTTGTCGCGGTGATCGACTTTAGTTTTTGGCTCGACGGATTCCGACTGACAGAACTTCGAGAATCGACGAAGGAAGTTTGGAAATCTCACTTTTTATCTTCTTTTCTCTCTTCTTCCTTAAAAAACGTGTGGAGGCTGAACAATGGAAATATTTCTCCAAAAAATATGATTTAAGTCACTATTTATAATTTTAAAGACTTGACTCAGATTGCACCAAGTGTCTCTCACATATTCGGATCTGTTTTCGCCCCGAAATAATTTATTACATTCCGTATTTAGTCCAAATTAATTTTATTGGTACTTTAGTCCAATCATACTTAAATTTTAAAATATTTATTTTTGGGGACCACTGAGAAAATGTTCGACGGACAAAAAGTTCGACTATCTCGGAATTTGACAAAATTTGACAGGGTGACTAGATTTTATGACACAAGTCCAACGGCGAACTCTGTTTCCTCATCTGAGGTTTAGAACATGAGTATTTTAAATACGCATTATAGTGGCAAATTACCATTTTACCCTTTTTTGAAAAAGTTCAAATTTACCTGGGTTTCACAGTTGCAACTACTTCCCACACTCCATGGAATTGGGAAGGAGAACCCCTATTTGCATATAAAGGATTTCGAGGAGATAGTTGCATCCTTCCTTACCAATCATGGTATGGAAGACATAGCTAGGCTAAAATTGTTACCCTTTTCCCTGAGAGATGAGGCAAAAACATGGATCGATTCCTTGAGACCTCAATCCATAATATCTTGGAACCAAATGCTCTCCAAGTTTTTAAATAATTTTATTCCTGTGCATAATACCACAGCTCTAAAAAAATAAATCCAAAACTTTTAGGAGAAGTCTAATGAGCAATTCTACTAATGTTGGGATCGGTACAAGGAATTTCTACAATCCATTCCACACAATGGCTTTGAACCATGGCAATTGGTGTGTTTCTTCTATGAAGGAATCACACTGGGCCATCGACAGTTCACCGATATGATGTGCAATGGGGAGTTCTTGAACAAAGACCCTAATGAGGCCTTAGATTACTTTGATACATTGGCACAAAATACACAATCATGGGACATTACGGATCCCACCGATGTACCAAGATCTTCTCCTCAAGGGAGTAGCCAAACTCATGGGGGAGAGATTTATGACCTGAGATACCGGGAGGACTTGCTTTCCAAAATTGCCAAGTTGTCTAGGAAGGTTGAGAGCCTTGAAGTCAATAGGAGACACAAGGTGTCTAATGTTTCAAAGATTGAGGAGGGCTGCTCAATTTGTGAGAGTGTAGATCATTCCATATTGGAGTGTCCTAACATTCTAGCACTTAAGGAAGTGTATCACGAGCAAGTCAATGCCTTTAGCCAAATGAGGCAATCATTCTCTCCACATTCAAACACTTACAATCAGGGTTGAAGTAATCACCCAAATTTTAGTTGGAGGAATGAGAATCCCATTCCTCATGGTTCAAATGCATATTCACCTCCCGTGCCTCCTAGGCAAAATCAATTTCAATCGCAAGGTCAAGCGTCTAGCTCCCAATACCCTCGGTCTAGTCCACAAGCGTATGCACAAAACTCGCCTCCACAAAATTTCTCCCATGGTCCACCACTCCAAAGTTCTCCCCAACAAGGGTCATCCAATCCTCCCACAACCCATCCTCCCTATATGAGGAATTTGGAGGATATGGTTCATGCTTTCATCCAAAGCCAGACAACATTCAATCAAAACCAAACCACCATCAACAATCAAAATGCCATAGCTTTTAATGACATTAGGACCCAACTCACAAAGTTGACAAACTCTATGAGGGCATCACAACAAGAGAAGGGGAAATTCCTAGCTCTACCCCAAGAGAATCCTAGAGGTCAACATGTTATCAAGTCATCGTAGCCCTCACGAGAGAGTTATGAGTAACTCAAGGTGGTCAACACCCTTCAAAGTGGTAAGGAAATTAATAAGACATAGTGTCAAAGGCCTCACCCAAGGCCACATTGCCGATAGAAAAAGAGACCAAATGTGACAACGAGGGGGATGAGGTGAGTAATGAAGTAGGTGAGAAAGAAAAATTAGTTAATGATAGTGTGCTTGTTTCCCCTATGTCTGTTCCTTTTCCCAGTCGTTTGAAGCCACCCGTCAAGGTGGCTAATTATGCTGATAAACTTGAAATGTTTAAGCAGGTAAAGATCAATATTCCACTCCTTGATGTCACTAAGAAAAATCCATTGTGTGCTAAGATCTTAAAGGATTTGTGCACAGTGAAGAGGAAGCTAATTGTCCACAAGAAAGCATTTCTCACCAAGCAAGTGAGCTCAATCTTGAGGACCAACACCCCACCCAAGTTCAAGAATCCCGGATGCCCTACCATTGCCATAACAATCAGGAAATGTCAGATGGAGAAAGATCTCCTTGATTTGGGGGCTAGTGTAAACCTCCTTCCATACTCGGTGTACCAACAACTTCATATAGAGGAATTAAAGCCTACTTCAATCGCACTTCAACTAGCGGACCTTAGTGTTTGAACACCAAGGGGAGTAGTTGAGGATGTATTAGTTTCGTGTTGATTTTATTGTGTTTGAAACTCACCCGGTTGCAAATCTCAGCTCCCAAATCCCTGTAATACTTGGTAGACCTTTCCTTGCCACATCTAATGCTTTGTTTAATTGCAGGAACGGTCTTATGAAGCTAGCATTTGGGAACATGATTATGGACCTCAACATGTTCAACTTGTCCAAGGAACCAGGGGATGATGAGGAGGTGCATGAAGTCAATAAGATTGACACCTTGGCGACAGAACAATTGGAACTTTTGGGCATGTTAAAGTTGAAAGAAGAAGAGAATGTTGATCTAGAGGGAGTTGATGATCAAGAGGAATTGGAAAGTGTAAAAGGGGTAGAAAAGTGGATCCCTACATTTGAGAAGCTCCCTCACCAAGACAAGAAGATTTTCCCATCAAATGAGCAAAAACCCAACTTGGAATTGAAGCCATTACCTTTCCCATTTGAAGTATGCATACCTTGGGGAAGATGAGACATTTCTGTTGGTAATTAGCTCAACATTGGATGCAAAGCAAGATGAAGAGCTCTTGGAAGTGTGGAGGAGGCATAAAGGGGAAATTAGTAGGACAATTGCCGATGTCAAAGGGATAAGCCCCCTCATTTGCACACATCGGATCTATCTTAAAGAGGACTCCAAGCCGTCCTGGCAACCACAATCATGAAGGAGGTAGTCAGGGACGAGGTGCTGAAACTACTTGAGGTGGGCATCATTTTTTAGATTGCTGATAGCAAGTGGGTTAGCCCCCATGCAAGTTGATGTGAACCCCAATTGACTTGCTTTGAGACCCAACAACAATATTGGATACAACCCAAGAAAGCCAAACCCAGGTCCATGGATGGAGAATTTAGACCCGTTGAGAACTCGTGTCAAAAACCTAGATTATATTAAAATCTAGACCCATTGAAGAACCCGTCTCAAGAACCCAAATTACAAGGAGGAATGCCACAAAGGTTGTGATCTACCTTTGATAAGTTCAGAAGTTCATTCAAGAACAAGAGGAGTAAACTCAACTCATCTCACAAACAAAATTCATTATGTATTGTCTCCCATATTGTCTCCCCTTTTTCATAGATTAAAAGCCTATTTATAAGGCTGGTCATTACAAGGAAACAAATCCTAATCTAATAAAGAAACAAATCCTAATCGAATAAGGAAACAAATCCTAATCGAATAAGGAAATAAGTCCTAATCTCAATAGGAATAATTAAAGAATAAAATTTGTGACCCTTTCTCTAAAAAATGCCCTTGAGTGAATAGTGTCATGGGTACTGTAGCATGAATAGTACCATGCTACAGTACTTATTCTAAACCATAGTTCAAATAAAATAATAAGACTTATGTGGGCCAAGCATCCTCAAACCCACTTATTCTAAACTAATAATAAATTTTTTTAAAACAAATTGAAAGCCTTAACAACAAAAGGCCCTATCTCTAAGTCATGTTTTCATGTCTTCCATAGTTTGGATTAAGTGGATCAAAATTAGTTCTCCTTCTTTCACGCCCATGTTGAGTGTTGGGCTCTTGCTAGCTTCATCCCAAGTGGATTTCACCAATCCTTGCATTGTTTTCTTGATCTTTTTGGCTCTTGATCTTGTAATTGGCCCATTTGGACATGCAAAAGATCTTTAAGAGTAGGCCCACCTTAGTTCTCATCACAAGTAATACCCAAAAAGTCGGGAGTCACGGCTTTGGAGAATAAGTTTATTCTAGCAAGGGTGCCCTTGAGACTGCAATGGAAGTCTGGCTACAATCAAATCGAGATTGCAATGGAAGATCAGGAGAAGCCCACCTTCACTTGTCCCTACGGTACCTTTGCTTACTGTCGCATGCCTTTTGGGCTATGTAATGCCCCTGAGACCTTTCAACGTTGCATGGTGGAGATCTTTAGTGATACGGTGGAGAAGATTGTTGAGGTGTTTCTGGATGACTTCTCGGTCTTTGGGGATTCTTTTAGTGGATGCCTAGAAAACTTGAAAAAATTTCTTGAGAGATGCAAAGAGAAGAACTTAGTCTTGAATTGGGAGAAGTGTCACTTCATGGCGACACAAGGAATTGTTCTCAGGCACATCATTTCAGCAAAAGGGATATAAGTTGACAAATCAAAGGTGGAGGCCATCTCCAACCTCCCCACACCGAGAGTCGTCAAGGATATCAGGTTATTTCTAGGTCATGCGGGTTTTTACTGTCGATCCATTAAAAATTTAGTGGATTGGCCCAACCTTTGACAAATTTATTGTCTAAGGATGTCCTATTCGAGTGGTTGGATGATTGTGAGACATCTTTTACAAAACTCAAAAGCATACTTGTCACACCTCTAATTATGCGACCACCCAAGTGGGATTTATGATGAGCACATAATATTGCATATTTAACGGCCTTATTACGTGCATTTTAACTCTACTTTTGCATATAAGTTGATAGAGTTAGCTGAAATTATGAATAATGTTGAATTTTCGATGTTACAGGTAATTATAGTGTAAACCATGTATTTTGGAACCTTGTAACTATGCATGGATGTGTGGTGAAGGCATGGACACATTACATGTAGATTTAGAGGCTTAAAAGTGAAGAAATCAAGGAGGTATTGGTGCTTGAGAACAATGGCACCATCAACCACACCATTTGGTTACAATGCCTCGGTTTTCCTCCTTTTTGACCATGATCCGCTTAGAATTTGAAAAGTGAAAAAAATGAAAGTTGTAAATTTGGATGCCTTTTGTATTGTGACGAAATTTCAGCTCAATCGGACGGTTAGATCAAAGTTATGACAATTCTATAAAAACTGGTCTGGAGCAGACAAAGTGTACCAGTACGCATATCAGTATCCTGAACTCCAGTAGGCTTAGAGTACCAGTACGCCATGCCTAAAGTGCCACAATGCCTGCAAATCATGCTCCACTTGTTTGGGGGTCCCACCATTGATTCTCCCACTTCCTCTTGACTTTCCTTACACATCTACATGCCTCCTACACCATTCTTGAAGGCAAAGGCATTAATGAGGATGGGAGAGAAGGGTGCTGCCAGGGGAGTTGCAGGCTAGGCTTGTCCTAGTCTGTCCAAAGCCATTAACTCATCTCCTATGGATGGGAGGCCTTTCACACAAACCTGGGGACCACCATGGACGAAATTACAATGCTCACACTCTATATATTCAACATTCATAAACATTTCAAAGGGGTGGCTACCTAAGTTTAGGAGTAGTCCAAGGAAGAAGATGATGAATAGCAGATAGAAAGCTTATGTTTTTACATTTTCTTCCATCCTTTCACTTGTAATTTATTGTAAGACTCTTGTAATATTTATTTAATGTCTTTAATGTCATTTATTTCGTGTCTATTTCAAGTTTAACTGTATGTTTTGCATTTCACCATTGTTGTCTTAAGTTTTCTTGACTTCCTAGCTTTAAAATGGGTATTGAATATTTTTCTTCATAGTTTAAGATTTCTTGCTTTAAGTTAAGTTTCAATCTCCATTTCAGTTATGTCTCTTTACATTAAGCATTGTCTTTCCTTTTATTCATGAGTAGCTAGATTTTAAGTTGGATAATCCAAGGGAGATCTCCCCTTGAAGAATCCATTTCAACTTTTCTTCTTTCCTCCATTCGGTGGACGATGGTTCGGTTTGACTAGGTTGAGAGTGGATGTGGTGGTGAGTCTTTGATATACCGTAGGCCTGGTCACGATTTATGTTTGGATCCTCACCATCTCGTCTCTAGCTTCCCACGAATCAATCATTCATCTATGCACCATTGGAAGAAGGTTTTGATTTGACATGGCGTTCCCATTGGAGTGAACCTTTTGGATTAGCCAACACTTGTTTTCTTGCATTTCATTAAGAACAAAACTCACCAAAACCAACTACAAGATTTTACACTTTCCTCTTTTTCACAAAATCACCTTCACACAAATTCCCTTCCTTCCTTAAGGAGTCAACCTCGGAATACTTTTCCAAATAAAACAACGACAATCAAAAGACTCCTTGCGCTTAGGGAGCACTTTTGTTCACATATGCATTTCATTTCATATATTTTGTACATTTTTTTTTCACCATTTCGTTGCCCAATTTCCCACATCGTTCGAGGGAAAGTGACACTTCTTTCACACATAAGCCATATATTTACACTTTTGAGGGTGATGTACAGAGACTAGGGAATATATTACAATGGTTTTCATCAAGCAATTTACCTTTTGAGCTGATGTGCGACGTCTGTGATTACTTGGTCGGGGCAGTGCTCGGTAAAATGGAAGATAATAGACCTTATGTAATGTACTACGCTAGCAAAACGCTCAATGAAGCTCAAATGAATTACACTATCATAGAAAAAGAGTTGCTAGCGGTAATATTTGCATTAGATAAATTTCGTTCTTACATCATTGGGTCACCGATAGTAGTCTATATTGATCATTCTGCTTTAAAGTATTTGTTGTCTAAGCAGGACGCCAAACCAAGACTTATCAGGTGGATCTTCCTACTCCAAGAGTTCAATCTAACAATCACGGACAAGAAGGGAGTGGAGAACGTGGTGGTGAATAATTTATCTCAACTAGTGGTGTAAGAGGCCGATGAGCACATTCCTATTCTGATTTTCTTCCCTGTTGAGCAATTACTTTTGATCCATTCAATTTGTCCATGGTATGCTGATATATGTAATTACCTTGCAACAGGACAAATACCACCGTAATGGAGCCCGGAGGATCGAAGAAGATTTATGGCGGATGTGAAGTACATCTACTTCGACAACCTGTACTTGTTTAAGTACTGTGCTGACCAAGTAATGCAGAGATGCATAATGTAGAATGAACAATGGGATGTTCTCGCACTCTGTCATTCAGAAGTATGTGGTGGCCGTTTCTTAGCAAAGAAAACGTTGGCAAAGATCCTACAGTCAAGTTTTTATTGGCCCTCTATGAGAAAGAGTGTGATAGATGCCAACGTTTGGGTAGTGTGACCCGAAGAAACATGATGCCCCTTTTCTCTGTACTTGTTATAGAAATATTTGATTGTTAGGACATCGACTTCATGAGTCCCTTCCGTTGTTTGACTATCTATATATTCTACTAGTAGTGGACTACGAGTCCAAATGGGTGGAGGCTATCCCAACCAAGACCAATGACCCACCGGGTCGTGGCTATGTTTCTCAAGGAGAACATCTTTTCGAGGTTTAGGATGCCTCGTGCAATGATAAGTAACGGTGGATCACATTTCTACAACAGACCATTTGCGTCTTTGATGCACAAATATGGGGTCACACATAAGGCATCCACCGCATACCACCCACAAACCAATGGTCAAGCCAAGTTGGACAATAGGGAGATCAAGAATATCTTAGAGAAGACGGTTAACCCAAATAGGAAAGATTGGTTAGGAAAACTGATTGATGTCTTATGGGCTTACTAAACTGCCTACAAGACTATCTTAGGCATGTCTCCCTATCGACTCGTCTATGGAAATGTTTGTCATTTGCCAGTTGAGATGGAACACGAGACCTATTTGGCCATAAAGACTTTGAACTACAATTTAAGGATGGTCGAAGAGCATAGGAAGCTAGAACTGAATGAATTGGAAGAGATTCGAAGAGATGCGTATGAGAGCTCAAAATTTTCAAAAGAGCGGGCTAAGATTTTTCATGGCAAATCCATTGTACAGAATTCATTTGAGCTCGACGAAAAAGTGCTTTTATATAACTCTCATTTCTCGATTTTCCCAAGCAAACTCCGATCCCATTGGGACGACCCCTATCTTGTCAAGGTGGCCTATCCCAATGGAGCTGTTGAAGTCACAAACCCTGAGAATGGCCAGACATTCAAGGTCAATGACCAAAGACTTAAGCCATTTTTTTAGGGTTTTAAAGGACAAAGAGTGGAAGAGAACTTGATAGATCCAGTGTATCCAGAATTCGTGGAGGAGTAACCTGTTTTTATGCTTTTTAGTGTACAGTCTTGTTATTTACTTATGTTATTTTCATTTTCATGTTACTTACTTTACTTGGTCGTATAGTATTGTTATTCTTAGTTTCAGATATTGGTGCTTTGGGAAAAGCTCATCTTATTGTTTTACTATCCTTCATTGCATAGCATATCTTTTTGTTGCATTGAGGACAATGCATGAATCAAGTTGGGTGGTGAGGTGCACCATTTGCATGATACACCAATACTTAGGGGAATTTTTCTGGATAATACCAATTTTGGGGGTGAAAATTCACCTTTTGCATGTCATATAGATTTTTGTTTGCATTAGAGGAAATTATGTGAATTTTTTTTTGTGAAAAACATCTAAATGATGATATGTATTCTCTTATTAAGAGTGTTTGGGTTAGATAATATGTTGATCTTTCTTTCGAACCTTGAGCACATGAGAATATTATAGAAGTTAATCCTATGCGTGAGTATCACATATGTATCTATTTTTGAACTCAACCGTATGGGCTCCTTGAATGTGTAATTTTAGCAATTTACGAATTGGATTCATATTTTAGGCTTGACATAAATAGTGGAGATGAGTAAGGACCCATGAGAGCTTTAGTACCGATCCTTTTTGGGAGAGAACTTACATTTACTCAAGGAACAATTTTTTAATGTCAAATTTGTTCAATAATCTCATTATGTTTGGCTTGGCTAGGTGCATTTGGGTAGTAGACTAATTTTATCTTGATATATGTATAATGCCCTCCCATTCTTACCTAGAAGTGATTTAAGGACATTTTTGAAAATTTTGAGCCTTAGCCTTGTTCTTCAGAAAATATTAACCCTAGTGTCATGATTGAGCCTAATTGAAATTCGTTTCTATGACATACATTTGACCAAGCTAATGAAAATGATAAATATCTACCTTACCTTGGTTGTTCCTTGAGCTGAAAATGAGTGATCACAAAAGAGAAAGAAGTGTGGTGTGGAAATTCAAGCAAAGGGATTAATTGATGTTGAAACTCAAGGAGTTCAATAGAAAAAAAATGTTGAAAATCCAAGAAAATTATGAAAAAGGGGTGATAATAAGCAAAGAATGATCAAAAGAAAAGGAAAATGTTAATGAAAAGAAAGGAAAGAAACAAAGAGTGTTGTGATGGTGTAAGAATAAAAATCCCATGAAAAGGGAGGTGTTTTTTGAAAAGAAAAAAAAAAAGTCTTTCACTCAGAATAACCATCTTTGTTATCATGTATCCTTCATTTCTTTTGCCTCAATATCACCTCCAGGCCCCATTATAACCCTAGAAGTCCTAAATAATCTAGAGAAGCATGGGAGATGCATGATTTTAAAGAAAAGATGAGTTAGCCTTGTTACCCAATGCCCTAGCATTCTTTTCATGAGATTATGCCAAAGTCACTTCATTCTCATACATGAACTTCATTTTTGGATTACATGTGAGCACACTTTGTTTAGTGCAAAAGATTCTATCTCACATGTACACATGGAGTGTATACCAAGATAACAATAGTGTATTTCATTGTTGAGAGTGACCCTTGGTGAGTTTTGCATCGAAGCTGAATTTGGATAGCCATTCGAATGTAAATTATGTTGCGTAAGTGCTCAAGTTACTTGTCCATTTCACACACACACGAGTTTGAAAATGAATGTGTAGGTGCATACTTTAAACTAGTATTTGAGGCTATGGTAATGGTCAAGTGTGTGTAGTTCAGTCATCTAAACAATGTGTTAAATAGCTCCATGCTTGTAGAATAGGAGAATATTGCTCAACTTTTGAGGTTTGAAAAGACTTAGGAATACTTGTGTTAGCTGAATTCATGTTTTATATGTGGGGGTTCGTTTTGATAGTTAAAGATAGAAATCCATACCTTGTGTGTTGAATGCGTCAAAATTTTAAATCGCATTTCAATTTCAGTATCGAGTTGGGCATTATGATTCAATTGTGGTTTACAAGTGCAGTACATGATTACGGAGGAGTAGGGGTCATAATTTTAGTGTTAGAATTTTAAGGAATGGAAATAAAATGGAAAGGGATAGATTTCAACAACTGAGGGGTACTGTGCAAATAAGGCAAAACCTACCGGTAGGCCATACCAGTTGGTTTGGGCCACCAGTCTTGCACCTACTGCAAAACTACCGGTATTTTTTACCTACAGGTAGGTTTCTGACGATATACCAGTAGGTTTCACCTAGAATGCTAAAATTAGGGCTTTTAGTTGAATTTTTTTGAGGAACCCTTTCATTGTCCTCTTAAATTACTGACCCTCTTGCACTCCTCTCTCACTCAATCTACTCCCAAGCTTCGCAAATCACTTATCTATTCCATTGAACTTTCAATCCCCAACCCTAGGCCTATTGCATTGGTGTTTTCATTGAAGATTTGAAGTTTGCCCTCTTTGGAACCCTAGGATTACCGATATTCTCTCAAGCCCTAATCTCCCTTCATCTTTCTAAACTCTCCAAAATCTCTCAAATGGCTTGTCTTGTGGTGATCCACCATGAAGTTATGGACCCAATGGATGGCCTCTTCTTGACCCTTTTCACACTTTTGACTATGAGGGCACTGTTGTTTTGCACTGTTGCTTTCCATTATAGACCCAATGGACTACCAACGAACCGAGGCGAGCCCACTACGACCTTCAAATGTTGGTGGCCAAAAGAGGAGTGGGGAAGGGCTGAGTAGATAGGGAAGCGAGCAAAGAAAAAAAGCAAGGAACGATGGTAGAACTCTTAGCATTGATGAGAAAAATGTAACTTGTGAGAGGTACGTTGATAAGAGGTCTTTGGAGGTGACTAATGATGTGGTGAGAATTATCGAGGCCCGTGGGATCAGGATCTGGTTTAAGCCTATAAGTGGTTTCAATTTGTCTCAATGCCGTAAGTTTTACCAAAGACTTAAGGTGGTGGATGAGGAAGCAATGATCTCGAGGTCAAATGTAAGAGGCAAGAATTTGGACGTCACTTCGGTTGTTATTGCCACTCTCATGGAGTATGAGTGGCCGCCTCCTTCCATAACTATCTACCCCCTACAATATCATGAGGGTCAAAACCATTCAAGAGTATGTGGCGTCAATGTAGGACCCAACGCAATTCACGGGGACGGTCCATGTTAGGCCTCAAGCACACCTGCGGGCTAATGAATAAGATTCTGCATTACAACCTGTGTCCCAGAGGTGCCGAGAAGACACCAAACATGGAGAAGCTGGTCCTCTTAGTCACGGTGATGATGGGAAAAGCCATTGATATTTCACTTTTCATCTGGGAGGTGATGAGAGATTTCGCCCAGGCTCAAAATCGAAAGGAGAACCTCCCTTTCGGAAACTTGGTGACCCGTATATGTAGTCATTTCAATGTGAAGGGGTATATCTCGGACAAAATCACCCTACCAGATACCAGGGCCATTAGCAAAGCTAGTAGCAGCAAGGGGTCCGCTATGACTCAGGTTGAGCGTGCTAGGGTTTCAGGCCCGGGGTCATGTAGTGTTGGGTCGTCTTATGAGGCGCCACCTGAGTCAGGGCCATCTGTGTTTGCCCCATCCTCTTCTTCATCGGAGAGCTCAATACCTCAGAGCCTTGATGCATTAGAAGCTATGCTGGTGAGACTGTTTCAGCATACATTTCCTGGGGAGCCCATCCCGGGAGGACACATACCTCCAGCTGCTGGACCCTCTATATCTGTCCCCTCTGCCTCCATAGTGGTTGAAGCCAGTGATGATGACGATGAAGACACTGAGGATGAGGAAAGAGAGAGTGAAGGTGGTGATGATGATGAAGGTGATGATGGTGAAGGTGGTGATGATGGTAATGGAGATGAGGAGTAGGATGTTGTAGTTGTTATCTTTTCTTTTTGTTTTGGATTGTACATATCTTGGAGCGGAGTAACTGGCCAAGTAGAAGCGTCCCTAGGTCTGATGTGAACCCCAATCGACTTGCTTTGAGACTCAAACAACAATATTAAGAAAGCCAAACTCAGGTCTATGGATGGAGAATCTAAACCCTTTGAGAACTTGTTTTAAGAACCTAGATTATATTAAAATCTAGACCCATTGAAGAACCCATCTCAAGAACCCAGATTACAAGTAAGAACGCCACAAAGGTTGTGATCTACCTTTGATAAGTTCAAAAGTTCAATCAAGAACAAGAGGAGTAAACTCAACTCAACTCACAATCAAAATTCATTATGCATTGTCTCCCATATTGTCTCCCCTTTTTCATTGATTAAAAGCCTATTTATAAGGCTGGTCATAACAAGGAAACAAATCCTAATCTAATAAGGAAACAAATCCTAATCTAATAACGAAACAAGTCCTAATCTAAATAGCAATAACTAAAGACTAAAATTTGTGACCCTTTCTCTCAAAAATGCCCTTGAGTGAATAGTGTCATGATACTGTAGCATGAATAGTACTATGCTACAGTACTTATTGTAAACCCTAGTTCAAATAAAATAATAAGACATATGTGGGCCAAGCATCCTCAAACCCACTTATTCTAAACTAATAATAAATTTTTTTAAACAAATTGAAAGCCTTAACAACAAAAGCCCCTATCTCTAAGTCATGTTTTCATGTCTTCCATAGTTTGGATCAAGTGGATCAAAATTAGTTCTCCTTCTTTCACGCCCATGTTGAGTGTTGGGCTCTTGCTAGCTTCATCCCAAGTGGATTTCACCAATCCTTGCATTGTTTTCTTGATCTTCTTGACTCTTGATCTTGTAATTGGCCCATTTGGACATGCAAAGGATCTTTAAGAGTAGGCTCACCTTAGTTCTCATCAAGGTCTTAGGCCAATTTGTCTCTTCTTGAAATCCAACTTCATGTACTCCCAATTTGAAAGTGATGAATGAAAAACCGCAGTTTTTATTCCATCTTGCCCATGTTCATTTTGTTAATTGCATTATGATTTCTTATTTTGAATGATTGGATGACTTGGGTGTGTAAATAGATTTTTATATACGTATACTCTTGGTTTGAATTGAAATTTTGCTAGGGACTAGCAAAGCTCAAGTTAGGGGGTGTGATTAGCACAAAACATTGCATATTTTATGCACCGTTACATCCCTTTTTATACTTACTTTTGAAGTTAAAATGAATGGAATGACACAGTTTGAGCTATTAACGAAATTTCAATATGACTGCAGATAAAAGGGCTAAAATGATGCTTGTTGAGCCCTCTCATGATGCTTAAGATGAATGGAGATGTGGAGGAGGCTTGACGATAGCTTAAGAGGTGGAGGAACCAAGAAATCAGCAAAACTAGGAAAACCTACTAGTAGATTTTGGCTACTGTCCGACATCTATCGAAGAAATACTGGTAGATTTTGGCTACTATCCTGGACCTATCCAAGAAATACTAGTAGACTTTTCCCACTAGAGTAACACCTACCGGTAAGTTTTCTGTGATCTACCGGTAGGTTTTACAAAACTATGCTAGAATCTGAATCTCAAGCTCTGTAATCTTGAGGGTCCCACTGGACATTCTCTTACCTGCCCCTGCCACTACCAACACTATGGACATCCCTCTTACAGCTCTATTTGGACTTTGGGATGCTTGATCGTTAATGAGGAAAGAGGAGAGAGAAGGCGTTGGGTGTGGAAACAAGGCCTGCACCAACCCTGTGTAACCCATCCCTTTTCAGCCCCTAGACAAGGAGATCACATCATAGGGCTATAGAATCACTCCATGGACGTTTTTGGGAGAGGGATACACCATTAGGGAGGGGGATGCAATATACATTGTAATATAGAGAGAGTCCAAGGAAGAAGATGAATATTGTTAGAGAGAGAAGTTAATTTTTTTTTGCATTTTCGTCCACACATTGTCTTGTAATTTCATGTAAGACTCTTCTAAGCTTTGTTTGAAGTCTTTAATGCCATGTATTGCAAGTTGCTTTCAAGTTTACTCCTTCATCCAAGCTTTCACCATTAAGGCATTCAAACTTCTTCATTTCTTAGTTTTAAAATGGGTATTCACTGCACCCTCTTTTAGTTTATGCTTCCTTGCATTAACTTAGCTACAATCTTCATTTTATTTATAATGTCTTCTCATTACATTGTTGTCTTTACCTTAAGCATGAGTAGCTAAGCTTTTTAGTCGGCTAATCTATGGGAGATCTCCACTATGGTATGCCATTACAACTCATTTTCTTTCTTCCTTTTAGAGTACGATGGCTCGGTTTGACGGGGTTGAGGGTGGACGAGATTATGAGTCTTTGATATCCCGTAGACTTTTCACCGGTTATGCTTAGATCCTCACTTCCAACTCGTCCCTAGCTTCCCACGAATCAATCGTACATCCATGCTCGTCCCTAGCTTCCCACGAATCAATCGTACATCCATGCTCTATTGGAGGAAGGATTAGAGTTGTCTTGGCATTTCCATTGGTGTGAACCCTTCAGATTGGCCAACACTTGTTTCCAATTGCAATTTGATCACAACACAAATCACAAACGAATTCCACATAACAAAAGATTTTTCACTTTTCTTTCACCAAAATCTCCTTCTACACAATTCACCTCCTTCCCTGAGGAAACGACCTTGGAATACGATTCCAAGTAAAACACGACGCACAAAAGTCTTCTTGTGCCTGGGAAGAATTTTTGTCCGCACACACACATTTCATTCCACATTTTCATCATTCCATTCCATTTTTCCGTTGCCCTTTCTTTTGACATCATTCCTAGGAAGAGTGACACTCCTAATCAGTATAAGCCATGCACACATTGTTCGGGTTGGTGTTGAGAGATTGGGAATACTACTACAGAAACCACCCAACATCTATAAACAAGCAAGTAATTCTACTTGTCGTCCAACCACTGTAATATTATTCCATTCTTAGTTGAAGCACAATAATAATGAAGATTGAAATGTAGTCATGAAGATCTAGCTAGAGTACTTGCAAAGAATAAGTGAATCACAATAAGCCTATCTTCAATGAAGAATGAGTGAATCACTACCCACCCTTCAAGGATACAAGAGAGCTAGAAAGGTGAGAGAGTTTCACTCTTCTAAGTGAAGAAAGAAGCTTTTACAATGGAAGCTAATGAAACTAATAATGAAAGTAAAAGAAAGCTTGTTACATTTGGCGGGTTTCTTCCTCTTCCAAAGATTATTTTCTTTAACTAGCTCCAATGGAAGGTATTTATTGAAAAGGAGAAGGGGTAAAAGGAGAGTAAAAGAATAGTTCTAGGTGCTGAAGGTCCAAGTGAATGCCCCAAAATTTGGATGGAGATCTAATCTTCCTGCAGCCTGTTTGGGAACAACGTTCAAATATTGTTGGCATTCGAACGTGGAAGTCTGTCTTCTTTGATGGGCGTTTGAACATGGATTAGAGTTTGAATGTGGTACTCAAGTGACTTTTGTCACCCACAGTAGATAGCTGAAACAAGTTGGCGTTCTCAAATAATTCAAGATGACATTCAAACGTGGATTAGCGTTCGAACGTTTCACTGTACCTCTTGTTCTTCTCAGGAAATAGCTGCAACATGCCATTTGCCATCACCCTAGCAATATCTTGGGGGCCTTAATTATATCAAGATGACATTCAAACGTGGATTGGCATTCGAACGTTGATGCTTTGCTTTCTTCTTCTCCAATTCTCTTCCAGAACACGTGGGTGTTGCTTGAAAAGTTTGATATCCATTGACTTTATTCCTTTGTACAACTTTTTTCTTGAAATTTCAACATTTAAACTCCTTCAAAGCATAATTAGTCTTGTAAGTGCATGGTGAAATGTTAATTTTAACTATGCATCACCCCCCCCAACCTAAATATTGCTAGTCCCTAGTAATACAAAACTTTCTAAACGAAAATATATATACGATGCCATTTTCATAGGTCATCTGGTTATATTTAGCATATGCAACAAGTCGTTTTACCCCTAGGCTCCCCCTAGTGGACGAATGTTGTCTCGTGAGAGTTTCCAATGAAGCTACCCACAAACTTCAGTTGAACCGATGTGTGTGAAATTTCTTGTCAGAGTGAGTTAGCACCATGATTGTTGAGACACTGAACCCTCAATTTTGACTTGTTTCCCAACTAGTTCTCTTCCATAGGTATGTACTTTATGCAAAATTAAACAATTGCTACATTGGTATTTGAAATTCCTTATGTGAAAAGAATAATCATTCTAGCGATAAGAATTATTATATAACAAACATTCTTCTTTACAACCTTCCATGGATTGCTTTGATTTCACAAACCTATCTTAGAATGCTCTCAACAAATTTTTCTTTGATTATAGTGACTTTTCGGTCAAAGGTCATGTCATTAGAAGAAGACTAATTGTAAAATCACATGCTCATCAATTAAAGGGAGTGAAATCCAAGGAAACAGACTAATCATGTTTGGCATCATCTCATGGAAAAATATTGCAACAAATAAAGTAATACTATTAACATACCCCAAACTTTTTGGTTGACGACACACACATGCATCAGACTTGAGATCAATTATGGTTTTTTTCCAAGTTGTAATGTGGCCAGCGGTAAGCGGTTAATAAAATGACGGATAAGAAGAGTTCAAAATGGGTTATCCAATTTGGTTATATGCACATTCTCTCATTCTTTTCTTCAACTTGTCTTTGGAAAAATCACTCTTGCTTCTTTCTTTGTTCTCTTTTCATTTCATTACCTTTTTCTTTCAAATCACAATTCTTTGGCTAGATTGACTTCTTTTTCTTTTTCTTTCTTTGCTCATCTCATTCTACCCTTTTGTTTGACCTTATTCTCATTTCTTCTCTCTTTTCATACCCAGGAAGCTAACCTTTTAAAAAACGTGCAATAAAATTAGATAACCCAAGTAGGGATTTAGAATTCTTTTGGCTTGGTCAAATTCATGCTTGTACCAAAAAAGAATTAACATTTTGAGGCTCAAACATGGCTAGCAAAGGATTATGTATCAAAAGAAATAGATAAAGCTCAAAAATTCAACAAATGGCCTAAAATCCTTTCTCAAGCATGTGCACATGTAGTTGTCGTATGAACAAATTCTTTGTGGGATACATCAATAGAATGCTCTATTTGCGTCAATTAAAACAATTTTAATGAGATTATTCAAATATAGAAAGTGAAAAACCTTACTTGAGTAAATATTATTTTCTCTCAAAGCATCGCAAGACTAAAAAACTTGCCATGGTAGTCTTCGTTATCTCAATTGGTTACGTCAGGTTTTCAAAGAATGTCGGTTATATATCAATTCCATTTTCTAGCTTAGTTATTCTGCACTTTAAGAATAAACAAATACCATTGTAAATCTAAGCATAGAGTAAATACCATTTTTCAAAGAAATGTGATTTTAAATCTGGATTTTTAGGTGAGGTGTCAAACCAATCATGTGCTTATTCACTTTAGTAAGCAATCTCAATATTTACATATGTTCCATTAATCATTAACAAATAACAATGTAATGCTAAATCTAACACATGCATTTTAAAAAACATAATAATAAAACTAAATCATTCATTTCACAAAATATCATAGTTCAACACAAAAGGACTCAAATCATCCAAAAACAAACAGTCATCAATCCCAAGTATAGAAATCACTTTCACTCTCTCGCCTCTCCAGAGCCTGAAGGTCCGCCAGATTCACCTCGCAACAAACAGAGAATCTCCTCTTGCTAACGAAGAATCTCATCTTGCTTGGCGTTGATGCCAAGCATGATCTCTCGTAGCGTATGTTGGTCACTGGTTTCTGTATGGGCCTTTGCATGGGCCTGCTTAGCCTCCCTCTCCTCCTCATCATCCAAGGCATCCTAAACTTCATCACTGCCATGGGCTAGTGGCACATCCTGCCTCGCCTCTGGCCCTCCACTATGGCATTGGCTCCTTCGAAACGATACTTTATTCAGGGATCCTTTCGACTTGAGCACCTCCATCTCTGGCCGAACCTTCACTCCTCAATCCAAGCACATCTCCATAACTAGCGGGCCGAAGGGGACTGAATTCCTCTTTGCATCACATCGCTTAATCATTTCAATCAGTATCAAGGATGGGAGGTGATGTGAACCCGTGGAGATAAGCTCCTTGAACCCACGAAAAAATTGATTCCAAACCCAAGAAAGCCAAAATTCAAGTGGAAAAGGAAAAACTTTCCAAGACTCAATGAGAACTTATCTCCAGAAAACCTTGGTTCGAAAGCCAAGACCCAACAAGAACCGGCCTCAAGAAACCTTGGTTGTAAAGAGAAACCATAAAGGTTGCAAGCCTTTGATAAGCCGGGTGCTCACAAAAGAACAAGAGGAGAAAACTCTCAACTCACAAAGCTATTGCTCTCAAAATAATTGCTTTCTTGATCTTCTTGACTCTTGATCTTGTAATTGGATCATCTAACCTTGCAAAGGATCTTTCAGAGTAGGCCCACCTTGGTTCTCATCATTCTTTCTTTCCTAAAAAAGATTCGTCATCAAATCTTCAGCGACATCTTAAGGAGAAAGATCAAAAACATTGAAGGTAGCGGAACAAAAAATTTTGAATTTTCTCTGTTTTTTTATCTCTTTTTTTTTCTTTTATTTTTGTTGGACCATTTTTTTTCACCAACTGATTTGATCAAAAACTAGATAGTAAACAATTGACAAAACCTTTACAATAACTTAAACCCAGGAAGAATGAAGTCCTAGAATCAATTATGCAAGAAATAAAAGGATAGAATATGACCTGGTTGGAAACCTTGCTCTGATACCAAATGATGTGAACCCCAATCGACATGCTTTGAGACCCAACAACAATATTAGAGAAACAACCCAAGAAAGCCAAACTCAGGTTTATGGATGGAGAACCTAAACCCGTTGAGAACTGGTTTCAAGAACCTAGATTATATTAAAATCTAGACTTGTTGAAGAACCCATCTCAAAAACTCAAATTATAAGGAGGAAACGCCACAAAAGTTGTGATCTACCTTTGATAAATACAAAAGTTCAGTCAAGAACAAGACGAGTTAACTCACAATCAAAATTCATTATGTATTGTCTCCCTTTATTCATTGCACTAAATGGCCTTTTATAGGCTACAAAACTTGGCCTCCAAGGAAGGCATGAATAGTAACTTTGCCATGAACAGTAACTTTGGCTTGAACAGTAATTTCAAAAATTTAAAATAAAGGAAATAACATAATTAATGTAAAATATAAAGGAAATAACATAATTAATGTA
>CM042196.1:13318055-13329605 GCA_023539305.1 Ilex asprella
ATAACATAATTAATGTAAAATATAAAGGAAATAACATAATTAATGTAGATTATTCTAGAAGATAATCCTTCCAAGTATAGGAGTATTGGTCTTCAAATTCCTTCCATGCTTGTGGTCAGAAGCTCCCAATCTTTGACCCTTCTCCAAACTTAATTAGCACTTTCCAAAACTGTGGCATGCCAAAGATGGAAAGATATCACCAAGATCTTCCAAAATCATTACAAGACTTGAAGGAATAATAGCACAAGATTTGAGGAATAATTTTGAAATCTTTGGCAGCCCATAATGCATGATAGATCAAGCCATATTTGGACCCAAATCTGGCCCAAGAGGTTTGGCCCAATGGGCCTAATGACCTGTCCTTGCATTATTAAAGGTAGATCACAACCTTTGTGGCGTTCCTCCTTGAAATTTGTGTTCTTGAGACGGGTTCTTCAACGGGTCTATATTTTAATATAATCTAGGTTCTTGACACAAGTTCTCAATGGGTCTAAATTCTCCTTCCACAGACCTGAGTTTGACTTTCTTGAGTTGTTTTTCTAATATTGTTGTTGGGTCAGCAAGTCGATTGGGGTTCACATCATTTGGTATCAGAGCAAGGTTTCCAACCAGGTCATATTTTATCCTTTTTATTTCTTGTATAGTTGATTCTAGGGTTAAAAAAAAAGGATGTCAAAATTCTTAGGGTTTTGTGTGGTAGCTAAAAAAAAATAAAAAATTTTATTGTTCCAGGGTTTGAGTTATTGTTAGGGTTTTCTCAATTGTTTATTATCTAGTTTGTTATCAAATTAGTTGGTGAAAAAAAAATCATCCCCCAAAAAAAATAGAAGAAAAACCAGAGCAGAAAAAAAGAGAGGAGAAAATTCAAATTTTTTTTTTTACCTTCAATGTTTTTTATCTTTCTCCTTAACATGTCGATCAAGATTTAAGGACGAATCGTTTTGAGGAAAGGGGGAATGATGAGAACTAAGGTGGGCCTACTCTTAAAGATCCTTTGCATGTCCAAATGGGTCAATTACAAGATCAAGAGCCAAGAAGAACAAAGAAAGAAATGCAAGGATTGGTGAAATTCACTTGGGATGAAGCTAGTAAGAGGCCAACACTCAAGATGGGCTTGAAAGAAGTAGAATCAATTTTGATCCACTTGATCCAAACTATGGAAGACATGAAGACATGACTTAGAGATAGGGCCCTTTGTTATTAAGACTTTCAATTTGTTTTAAAAAAAAATTATTATTAGTTTAGAATAAGTGGGTTTGAGGATGATTAGCCCACATATGTCTTATTATTTTATTTGAACTAGGGTTTAGAATAAGTAGCTCTAGCATGGTAGTATTCATGCTACAGTACCATGATACTATTCACTCAAGGGCATTTTTGAGAGAAATGGTCACAAATTTTAGTCTTTAGTTATTCCTATTTAGATTAGGATTTGTTTCCTTATTAGGTCAGAAATTTTTATCTTAGTAGATTAGGATTCGTTTATTTATTTGATTAGTATTTGTTTCATTAAAATGAACAGCCTTATAATAGGTGTTTAATCAATAAAAAAAGGGAGATGATACATAATAAACTTTGATTATGAGTTGAGTTTACTCCTCTTGTTCTTGATTGAACTTCTGACCTTATCAAAGGTAAATTACAACCTTTGTGGCGTTACTTCTTGTAATCTAGGTTCTTGAGACGGGTTCTTCAATGAGTCTAGATGTTAATATAATCTAGGTTCTTGAAACGAGTTCTCAACGGATTTAGATTCTCCATCCATAGACCTGAGTTTGGCTTTCTTGGGTCATTTTTCTAATATTGTTGTTGGGTATCAAAGCAAGTCGATTGGGGTTCACATCTATGATTTGGTTTTTCCATATCGCATATAGAAATCGAGCCATCTTCGGGAGGATCTCGTTCTTTCATCCAATGGGGAAAAGTTTGAGACGATAATAAAATTGAGCATTTTGTATCTGTCCGTCAACTCCCCTTGCCTAAGGAACCGCCTTCCTGCCCATACAAATGTCGACATTCCCGTCAACTCAACTCCTACCACGTCCAACTCCACATTCCTCCTCAGGGGGTAGCTAGGCCTTGGTACTCCTGGTACAACCCTCAACTCCAAAATATAATCCTTGTCTACGTCGATGTGTGCCCCCCTCACATACGTCTTGAATACCCTGTGCACAATCTCGGCATTGAAATAAAATTCTCTCACCAGTTATTTCACCACATCACCATTATTACTCAAATACATTCTCCAACCTCTAGCCATCATGTTAGGAAAAATTCCCAAATACGTAAAATCCGACAATTCAATAGTACGTTCACAAACAATTGCTTGGTTTTGAAAGAAATTTTTGTACCTATCGGCCTTGAAAGCAATAGGGAAGTGAGTGCGATCGTATCTTTGGACCAATGGTGACCTCCCTCCCTTTGCTTGATCCTCTCCTCCACAAAGTTGGGTTCTTGGTTGGCCGCCTTTTGCCTAGCTGGCATTTTCATCTTTGGAGGCATTTTTGGATTTTAAGATTTTGAGGGCAAGAAAAACTTGGGATTTCGTTGTTAAAATGTGAGAAATGAGACTGGAGTGTATTTTGGATACTTGGCTTTGGGTAAAAAGTGAGAAAAAATTGGGTTCGGAGGCTTGGGTAGTGAAGGAGCGATCTAGGGGTTGAAGAACTTGAAAGGTTTTGGGTGTTTTTGAAGTGGGGAAGACGAACCAGGAATTTATACCCAGGCAACCATCGTTCGAAAGTGACTGACGTTCGAACAAGGCTAGGAGGAATTTTAAAAGAAGGTTGCTCCCAGTACTTTTGATGTCTTCTAGTTCAAACGTGAAAATGGCATTTGAACGTGGGGTCCTAGTTCAAACATACTTTTGTTGTTCAAACGAAATGTGCTCCCAGTACTTTTGATGTTCTGTAAAGGTCAAAGTAATGTGGCTCCTAGCGTTCGAACGTTAACTGGCATTCAAACTCCAAAATAAAAATCAAAATTTATACACATTTATATACACATATTAAAAGAAGACTGCATGCACAAATGAAACTTGGAAAATCATGGCGTCTCGGGATAAGTCCCTGCCTATGCTAGAATTTCATTGGTATTTTAGGACATTCCCAACTCAGCCCACATCTTTATTTCAACAAAAAGACTTTGTACATTTAATAAAAAGGTATTTACACTTTTTACAAAAGAGTTCGGACCTTTTCCTTTCATCCCAAAAAATGCTTTTTTTTTTACAATTTTGTCAAGAAATTCTAATCTGAGCCTTGGCTTGTCTCCATGTCAGTTGGACTATCAGTGACTCTTCCAACTTGTTGTCACACATAATGTGTAAGTGTCAAACTGGTATAGTATGACATCTCAAGAAAATTCTTATTCTATTCATACACTATCCAGTCTAATCAATCAAGTGTGCAACTGAAAATTGGTTCAGCACACTGATTGTATTTTTTTCATGTGAAAGATGCTTCCACATTATTTACAGGCACCCAGTCGTTTGGTCGTTTGGCATAACGACGTTTAGTAAAAGTGCTTTTGCCACACAATGGTTTTGCTTGTTCTTCTTGGATTTCAAATTTTCTCACCAATTTTGTTTTTCTCAGTATCACAGAATGCACATCAGATAGGAAAGTGTGTAAAACGCCTAAACTGAACCAAAAAATCTTACTATCATGCTTGCTAAACTTAAGACACCCTATCTGTTCTTTAACGTTTGCCAGTCACAAAGACGATTGAAGCTGCCTTAAAGACATGATCATCAATTTTTGTTTATATACTATAGAGACTGTATAAATATGAAATACGAGATAGAATACGCAATACGATCAAGAAAATATTTTAAAACCACAAAATATGAATTGTGGTTCTCACCCCCAACCAAAACTCAACATTTCCCTCAATGTTTCAAATTTACTAGTGTACACAAAGTGTAGTTAGGGTTGAAAGTAGAGATATGTTCTTCTGCTGATGCCTACAAACAAAATACACAATTATATCATCTTGACAAAAATCAAGGTTTCTGTTAACATGGAAACCCTTTTGCATAAGTTCAAACAGAACAAGGAAACCCATGAGCAAATACATAATTAAAATGCAAAACATGTAACAAAGGACTGTGTCTATGGAATGTGTGGCCATGGATTTGTAGAGAATAGATCATTTGAAGAGAAAAAGGAAGAGGAAGAAGAAGAAGAACGGCGGACGGGAAAAATGGGATTAGGGTTTACAGGCCTTATAACGGCGTCCATAAAGATCAGAGTTGAGTTGAATTTTTCTTGACCCGACCCTTTTTTGTGTCAGTAGAGGTGAATATCTGTGAAATATTCTGGATCCATTAAAAAAACAGTTTCCACATCTTTAACAAACTCTTCAAAAAAAGGTTTCAAACGTTGACCATTGACAGTAAAAATATTACCATTTGACGGATTCTCCTCTTCCACTATCCCATGTCTAAACACTTGTTTCACAATGTGAGGCCCAATCCACTTTGATATAAACTTACTAGAAAACAGGTGGAGCCTTGAATGAATATAAGGACTTTCTGTGAAGGGGAAAAGGATTTTCTCACTATATTTTTTTCATGAAAAACTTTCATCCTTTCATTTGAAATTTTAGCATTGTCATATGCCTAAAACTCTTCCAATCCATTAATCTGAAATTTTCTTAAAATTTTAGCCTTGTTCATGGCTTTAATGGCCCAGTATGCTATGTGTTCTAATTTCACTGGTAGGTGACAAGGCTTGCCACAAACTAATCAATAAGGAGACATGCCTAAAATTGTTTTAAAGGCAGTTTGATATGCTTAGAGTGCATCAGTTAGTCTTTACGATCAATCTTTGTTGTTCGGGTTTACTATTTTTTCTAAAATTAGTTTGATCTCTCGATTAGTTAATTCAGCCTGTTCGCTAGTCTGTGCATGATAATGGGTTACAGTTTTATGAGAAATTAAGTACTTTTTCATAAAATTTCAATAAAGGACGATTGCAAAAATGAGCACCTTCATCACTTACAAAGGATTTAAAAATTCCAAACCTGGACAAAAATGTTTTTTTTTTTAAATTTTGATCATTATTTGTTGATCATTATTTCAGCATAAAATTACTTCAACCTATTTGGACAAATAATGAACAACCACTAGAATATATAGATAACCAAAGGAGGGGAAATGGTCCCATGAAATCAATTCCCCAAAAATCAAAAAATTCAATTACTAGAATAGGGTTCAAGGGCATCATGTTTCTTTTAGAAGTGCTTCCCAACCTTTGGCTTCTATCACAGATTAGACAGAAGACATGGAAATCTTTAAAAAGTGTAGGTCATTAAAATCCACACTATAAGATTTTTGCAGCAATTTTTTTAGATGAAAAATGACCACCACATGCTTCAGAATGACAAAAAGATAGTGCTTGATGGTTTTCGTTGTATTCCTTAATCTCTGCACATCACCCTCAAATGTGTGTATGGCTTATACGGATAGGGGAGTGTCACTCTCCCTCAAAATAAGGTGAGAAATGGGGCAACAGAATGTGTGGAGTGAATGAAATGTGTGTGTGTGTATGAACAAAAGTGCTCCCCAAGCACAGGAAGACCTTCAGAAGTCGTGTTTTACATGGAATTGGTATTCTAAGGTCGTCTCCTCATGGAAAGAGGTGAATCGTGTTGAAGGTGATTTTAGTGTAAAAGGGTAAGGAGTAAAAATCTTTTGTTGTTTGAGTTTGGTTTGTGATTATATCTTGATGGAATTGATATGGGGACAAGAGTTGGCTAATCCAAAGGGTTCATTCCAATGGGAATGCCGACTCAACTCGAGACCTTCCTTCAATGGTGTCTAGATGTTTGATTGATTCGTGGGAAGCGAAGGACTAGAATGGAGGTGAGGATCCAATCATACCCCGTGACAAGTCTAAGGGATATCAAAGACTCACAACCACGTCCACACTCAACCTAGTCAAACCGAATCAACATACACTACGAGGAGGAAAGAAAATGAGTTGAAATGGCGTACCTAAAAGGAGGTCTCCCTTGGATTAGCCAACTTAGAAGCTTAGCTACTCATAATAAAAGCAAAAACATAAACATAATGAAAAGACATTGTAAGAAATGAAGCTTGGAACATAACTAATGGAAGAAAACACACAACTACAGGAAAGTGCATTTAAGGCCCATTTGAAGAGCTTTGAGATGAAAACTTAAATACATTAATGGTAAAAGCTAAGCTACTCAACTAAACTTGAAATGTACTTGTGATAAATGACCTTAAAGGCATTAAACAAAGCTTAAACAAGTCTTACAATAAACTACAAGTGAAAAGATGGAAGAAAATGCAAAAATTTCAACTTCTCTCTTTAGTACCATTCATCTTCTTCCTTGGGAGTTTCTATCTCTATTCTAAGTATATCAAATAATGCTGAATTGGGAGCCTTCAAAAACGTCCATGGAGCCTCCTTAGCCTGTGTGATGTGATTCCCATCAATAGGGGTTGAAAGGGATGGACTGAGAAGGCTAGTGCAGGCCTAGCCTGCACACCCAGCTTCCTCCTTTCTCTCTCTCCTCATTTATGTCCAAACATCAAAAAGTCCAAGATAGGGTAAAAAGGGGGTGTATTGTGTGTAAGAAAAGTTAAGGATGAGTGGGAGACCCAACGGTGGGACCCCCAAAGTTGCAAAGCTTTAGATGCTAAAGTTATCCTGTTTCAGTAAAACTTAACGGTAGATCGCGAAAAACCTACCAATAGGTTTTACATCAATAGGAAAAAAAATACTGGTAGCTTTGCTGTAGGTGCAGGTCTAATAGCCAAAACCTATCGGTATGGCCTACCGGTATGTTTTCTCTTGTTTTGCTGATTTCTTGGGTCCTTTACCTACTGAGCTCTCATCAAGCCTCATTCTTAACTCCAATCATCTTCAGCACCGTGAGATGGCTTATCTAGTATCATTTAAACCCTTTTATCTGTAAACATACCGAAACTCCATTAACAGCACAAACATTGCAATTCTGCTCATTGTAACTGCAAAAGCAAGTATAAAAGGAATGTAAAAGTACATAAAATATGCAATATTTTATGCTAATCAGATATTACATGTTTGCTCTCTTGATTGGGAATACAACGCATTATGATTTGAACCTTACAGTACTTAAACACGTATGGATCCTCCTAAAAGAAATTACGAAACTCCCTCGAAAATTTCTTCTTATCCATTATTGTAAATGAAGGAGGAAACGTACTGCTTGGTCAAAAACCTTGTTATTTCCTAACCTCTAAAAACCATCCTTTCGAATGTATAGTGTATGGACGAAGGGGAGTGTTAGCCCTTGGGACAGTGTCAAAAGAAAGGGCAAGAAAAAAGGAAATTGATATGGTGGAAATGTGAGATGTAGTTGCACAAAAATGTGTGTGTGTGTGTACAAAAGTGCTCCCCAAGCGCAAGGAGACTTTCGCGGGTCATGTTTTACTTGGTGGTATTCCGAGGTCGTTTCCACGGGGAAGGAATGCAAATCAAGCGGAAGGTGTTTTTGAGTAAAAGAAAGTGTAAAATCTATGTTCTTGAAAGCTGTTTGGTGAAGTTTGTGTTGATGAAATTGAAATGAGAAACGAACGTTGGCAAATCCAAGAGGTCACTCCAATGGTGATACCATCTCAACTCAAATCAATAGAGCATGAATGGACGATTGATTCGTGGGAAGCTAGGGATAAGATGGGTGAGTATCTAATCATAAACCGTGACTAGGCCTACGGAATATCAAAGACCCACTGACTTATCCACCCTTAATCTAGTAAAACCGAACCATTGAACTTTGAAAGGAGGGAGGACAATGAGTTGAAATGGTATACCCAAATGGAGGTTCCCCTTGGCTTTGCCAACTAGAAGATTTAGCAACTCATGCTTGAAATAAAATTAACTATGTAATGAGAATGCATTACAACGAGATGAAGTTCTTGAGTAACTTTTTGCAAGAAGACATAAGCTAGAAGAGAATGATTTTAAAACCCATTTTACTGCTAAGAAAAATAAAGAGCTTTTGATGCATTAATGATAGAAGCTTTAAGAGAGCATTAAACTATTAATGAACATAAAGGAACTAGCATTAATGACATTAAATGAAGTTCTAAATTACAAGACAATGTATTGAAAGAAATGCAAAAATCTCAATTTTATCTCACTAGAACACTATTCATCGTCTTCTCCCACACCTTCTCTCTCTATATCTTCTGTAATGTGTGTAATCTGAATGATGGAGCCTCCTTTTCCCAAAAAGGTGCCTTGGAGTCATGCCCTAGCCTGGAGATGTGATCTCCATCAGTAGGCTGCAGGAGGAATGGCCTGGACAGGGGAAGTGCAGACCTTGTTTGCACACCCAGCAACTCTTCTCTTCTCTCTCCTCATTGATCACCATGGCTTCAAAGTCCAAAGAGAGGTGTGAAAGAGATGAATAGTGTTGTGGGCAAGTTAGGAGAGCATGTGACACCCCAAAATCTGGGGGTCCGTTTATTACCCATCAATCCATGGAATACCCGTGGATACCGAGTAACTCAACGTTGTGCCGTTATGCACCTCTTATCAGGGCCCATAATTGAACAAAAATTGGGCAAAGTATCCTTTGTACGGGAAGCTCTACTCAAAACACAACTTGTGCATCATATAATAACAAGACCCATCCGAGGTCCAATATTCAACTATGACCACACCGGGTCCATTTATCCATACTCATAAACTCTGTTACAATTTCTGTTATATTAAAACAGTTCATATAAACTCTGTTACAATTTCTTTTACACATTACATGCCACAATTTAATTACAAGCCTAATTTTACAAAAGAAATGGATTGAAAGCCACAAGTCAGTTTTTCTTCCTTAAGTGCCCGATTGAGTGCTGTCCATCGGCGTATAACCTGTAACTGAAATTTTTTTCCCGTATAAGGTGAGCCATGCCCAGTAAAATAATTCCTACAGAGGCTACTCCCCACCTAAGTGCACATGCAATGTTTACATACAACATTTATTCTCTTCAACATTCCAAGTAAGAATAGGCAACTCTATATTAAAATTTACCATGTCATGCTATGAAATGAGATGGGACACACTCATGCAACTTTAACCCGAGTCCTCACCAACTCCCACAACACAATGCAATGCACTGGTGAAATAAACCGTCATTTGACGAAAAATCCACCCAATGATAGTTTGAAATAAAAGTTGTTTTATTATAAAACCAATCATTGGTGGGTGTTACTCATTGAATGAGTACTTTATAAATGAAAATCTTGTGTCGTGTTTGGGCAACGAATTTTGGTATCTCAACCATCGGTTCCATAAACACCAACACTTTTCTAGAATTTTACCGCCGGAAAGTGCCTGAGCCATGTGACAGGGTTTTGCACCCGAGGGAGAGTCTAGCCCTACTTGCTATACCCAACACAAGTTTTCTTCCATGCAACCGTGTGACTCAAAGGGGATCTTCGATCCACTTTGTCCCGAGCCCACATACCAACCATCAAACAAGGTGTTTGATTAACAATGCATACCACACACCCACACTCATGACTTATGCCCATGAATGTGATGCTAAATTCATGCCCAGCATGCAAAGAATGCCAAATGGACAACTTAAATAACATATCAACATGTATCATGGACAATTATGTCATATATATATAATCTCCATAATTTTATCACAATGTCAAAACATCAACTAGCATGTATCAACATTTATATTCAACACAATTGACAAGCATGTTATTACATAATCTATGCCATTAATGATGAGAACTAAGGTGGGCCTACTTTTAAGATCCTTTGCATGTCTAGATGGACCAATTACAAGATCAAGAGCCAGAAAGATCAAGGAAGCAATGCAAGGATTGGTGCAATCCACTTGGGATAAAGCTAGCAAGTGCCCAACACTCAAGATGGCCTGAAAGAAGGAGAACCAATTTTGATCCACTTGATCCATGCTATGGAAGACATAAAGACATGACTTAGAGATAGGGTCTTTTGTTGTTAAGGCTTTTAATTTGTTTAAAGAGTTGTTATTATTAGTTTAGAATAAGTGGGTTTGAGGATGCTTGGTCCACATATGTCTTATTATTTTATTTGAACTAGGGTTTAAAATAAGTACTGTAGCACAGTACTGTTTATGCTACAGTACCCGTGGAACTATTCACTCAAGGGCTTTTTTGAGAGAAAGGGTCACAAAATTTAGTCTTTAGTTATTCCTATTTAGATTAGGACTTGTTTCCTTATTAGAATAAGATTTGTTTCCTTATTAGATTAGGATTTGTTTCTTTATTAGATTAGGATTTGTTTCCTTGTAATGACTAGCCTTATAAATAGGCTTTTAATCAATGAAAAAGGGGAGACAATATGAGAGACAATACATAATGAATTTTGATTGTGAGTTGAGTTGAGTTTACTCCTCTTGTTCTTGAATGAACTTTTGAACTTATCAAAGGTAGATCACAACCTTTGTGGCGTTCCTTCTTGTAATTTGGGTTCTTGAGACTGGTTCTTCAATGGGTCTAAATTTTAATATAATCTAGGTTCTTGACACAAGATATCAATGGGTCTAAATTCTCCATCCATAGACCTGAGTTTGGCTTTCTTGGGTTGTTTCTCCAATATTGTTGTTGGGTCCAAAGCAAGTCGATTGGGGTTCACATCATTTGGTATCAGAGCAAGGCTTCCAACCAGGTCATATTCTATCTTTTTTTTCATTATCACTCTCTTTTTTTCCCTCAAACTCACTTTTTAATCTCATTTGATCATCATGCACCTGTCTAGTTGTTAATGGTACAAGTGTTACAGGTTTGCTATGCATTACAAAAGAATATCTATTTCTATATCCATCATGCATAACTTGCCTATCAAATTGCCAAGGGCGTCCCAAAAGCAAATGACCTGCATGCATTGGGACTACATCACACAAAACCTCATCAACATAACGCCCAATGGAGAAGGACACTAATACCGGGCTATTCACCTTAATCTCCCCACATTCATTCAACCACTGCAACTTATAAGGAGTAGGGTGCTTAATAGTAGGCAAATTAAGTTTCTTAACTAATAAGGTACTAGCAACATTAGCACAACTTCCTCCATCAATGATAACACTACATACCTTATTGTTAATATGGCAGCGAGTATGAAATATGCTGTCACGTTTTGCCTCGTTGTCCTCCTCCTTCACTTGGGCATTCAAGGCACACCTCGTGACCAAAATTTCACCCTCAACTGGATATTCCTCTCCTTCACTCTCCTTACTCTCCACATCATCATCAGATTCACTTTCAGTTTCAAAATCACCATTATCCCTAAAAAACATAGCACGTTTATTTGGACATTGAGATGCAATGTGCCCCCTGCCCAAACACTTTATATCTCTATTTCTAGAAGTTTGAGAATCAGATTTACCTCGCTCCTTGCTAGCTTCTATGTCTTTGCCTTTGTTGGAAGCTTTTACTTTACCCTTAGAATCTGATTTCTCTTCCTTCTTGCTCCAACTAGAACTCGATTTCCAAGAATATGATTGAAGAATCCCCAAGAAAGTTCACAAACCAG
>CM042196.1:13334724-13344884 GCA_023539305.1 Ilex asprella
TCGTCAAGTTAGCCTATCTAATTCTCAATTGGTTATGATGTCTCCACTTCTATTCATCCTCTAAACATTAGAGATGCAAATGACCTATTATAGAAATGGAATCCACCATCACTGGTCGTTGCTTGGGATATCTCAAACCTCGAAAAGATGTTCTCTTTTAGAAACTTGACTACAACCCAGTGGTCATTAGTCTTAGTTGGGATAACCTCAACCCACTTGGACATATAGTTCACTACCAGAAGGATGTATAGATAACCGAGTGATATAGGAAACGGACTCATGAAGTCGATGCCCCAACAGTTGAATATTTCTCTGACAAGCACAGGGGAGAGGGGTATCGTGCTTTTTCGGGACACACCACCCAATCGTTGGCATCTATCACATTTCTTACAGAATGACACACAATCTTTGATAAGAGAGGGCCAGCAGAAACCTAATTGAAGAATTTGGTCGAAGTTTTTTTTTGCCAAGAAATGTCCACCGCAAGCTTGTGAATGGCAAAATGAAAGGACTTCCCACTGTTTGTTTTCTAGTACTCATCTCCTTATGACCTAGTCAAGGCAATACTTGAACAAGTACGAGTTGTCGAAGTAGAAGTATTTCACATCTGCCATGAATCATCTTCTATCTTCTAGGCTCTATTGCGGCGGTATCTGTCCAGTTGCAAGGTAATTACATATATCAACATACCAAGGACAAGCCAAATGAATCGAAAGCAAATTTTCATAAGGAAGAGAGTTAGGGATAGGAATGTGCTCATTGGCCTCTTGCACCACAAGCCGGGATAAATGATCCGCCACTACATTCTCAACTCCTTTCTTGTCCTTGATCGTCAGGTCAAATTCTTGAAGGAGGAGTATCCACCTAATGAGTCTTCATTTAGAATTCTGCTTATACAATAAGTACTTCAAGGCTGAATGGTCAGTGAAGACAACAATAGGCGAACCAATGATGTATGAGCAAAATTTATCTAAGGCAAACACTACTATTAGCAACTCTCTCTCAGTGGTGGTGTAATTCATCTGAGCATCATTGAGTGTTTTGCTAGCATAGTGTATCACATATGGTCTATTACCTTCCCTTTGACCGAGCACTGTACCGACTACGTAATCACTCGAGTCGCACATGAGCTTAAAAGGTAGATCCTAACTGGGTGGTCGCATGATTAGAGGTGTGAATAGCATGCTTTTGATTTTTGTAAAGGATGGTTCACAATCATTCGACCACTCAAAAGGGACCTCCTTAGACAGCAGTTTGGTCAATGGTCGGGCCAATGCACTGAAATTCTTTATGAATCGACGATAAAAACCTGCATGACCCAAAAATGACCGGATTCCCTTGAAGGTTCTTGGCGTGGGGAGGTTGGAGATGGCCTCCACCTTGGATTTATCAACTTCAATTCCCCTTGTCGACACTATATGGCCAAGCACAATTCGCTTCGTCACCATAAAGTGATACTTTTCCCAATTCCACACTAGATTCTTCTCCTCACATCTTTGTAGAACTTTTTCCAAGTTTGTCAAACATCCGTCAAATGAATCCCCAAACACTGAAAAGTCAACCATGAAGGCCTCCACTATCTTCTACACCATATCACTAAAAATCCCCATCATGCATCGTTGGAAAAGTCCCTGGAGCATTGCATAGTCCAAACGGCAAGCGGTGGTAGGCGAAGGTACCATAGTGGCAGGTGAAAGTGGTATTCTCTTGATCCTTCAATGCGATCTCTATTTGATTATATCTAGAGTACCCATCTAGAAAGCAATAAAATAGGTGCCCTGCTACTCTTTCCAAGACTAGATCAAGAAATGGCATTGGGAAATTTCTAGTGCATGAGTTCAACTTTTGATAATCAATGCATACTCTCCATCTGGTGATCACTCTTATAGGTATAAACTCATTCTCATTATTACCCACTTGCTATCGGCAATCGGAAAGATGATGTCCACATCAAGTAGTTTCAACATCTCATCCCTCACCACCTTCTTTATATTGGGATTCAATCTCCTTTGAGGTTGCTAGAAAGGTTTGTCATCCTCCTCAATGTAAATGCGATGGTTGCAAATGATAGGGCTTATTCCATTGATATCGGCAATTGCCCCTTTATGCTTTCTCAATACCCTCAAGAGTCTTTCTTCTTATTTCGCATTCAAGGTTGAGCTTATGACTACCGAAAAAGTTTCTCCGTCTCCATGATAGGTGTACTTCAAATAGGAGGGTAAATGCTTCAACTCCAAGTTTGGATTTTGTTTATCCGACGAAAATATTTTCTTTACTTGGTGGGGTAACTCCTCAAATGTAGGGGTCCATCTTTCCACCCTTTCAAATCTTCTGCCTCCTCTTGCTCGTCCAACTGCTCAAGATCACCAATTTTTTCCTCCTTGAATTTTAACATGCTCTCCAACTCCAATGCTCCTCGACCAAGGGGTCGATTTTATTGACCTTAGTTACATCCTCATCATCACCCGGTTGCTTTGCTAAGTTGAATACATTAAGCTCCATTGTCATATTCCCAAATGCCAACTTCATTAGATCGTTCTTGCAATTTATCACAGCATTAGATGTGGCAAGGAAGGGTCGTCCAAGTATAACAGGAATCTAGGAACTAAGATTAGCAACATGATGTGTATCTAGCACAATAAAATTGACGAAAAAGTAAAAATTTTCAATTTGAACCAAGACATCTTCCATTTGAAAAGTAATTGAGGTGGGTTTCAACTCCTTAAGCTGAAGTTGTTGATACACTAAGTGGGGAAGCAGATTGACACTCACCCCCAAGTCAAGCACCTGGCAATTCCCTATGGTAATGGCAATTGTTGGACAACCGGTGTCTTTGATTTTTGGAGGAGGGTTGGTCCTCTATATTGAGCTCACTTGTTCGATTAAGAATGCTTTCTTCGGACATTCAATCTCCTCTTCACTGTGCATAGATCCTTCAAAATTTTGGCACACGATGGTATTTGCTTGATGGCTCCAAGGAGTGGGATATTGATCTTCACATGCTTAAACATTTCCAAAATATCAGTATAATTTGCCACCTTGATCGGTGGCTTCAAACGATTCGGGAAAGGGGCAGTCATGGGAGGAATAAATACACAATCATCATTCAAATTTTCTTTCTCAACAACATCTCCTTCTCTCTTTTCACTCACCTCACTTTTTTCGGCCTCACCCATTAGCTCTTCATTTGGCAATGTGTTTTTGGATGAGATCTTGGGCACCACGGTCTTTTCAATTTGTTTGCCACTACAAAGAGTGGTGACCGTCTTGAGTTGCTCACAACTCCCATTGGTGGGCTCGGTCAATTCAACCACTTGTTGGCCTTTAGGATTTTCTTGGGGTTGAGTGGGGAATTTCCCCTTTTCTTGTTGAGATAACCCTATGGCATTGGTGATTTTGGTGACCTGAGCTGAAATGTTGTTGTTGAACGTGGTTTGGCTTTGGATGAAGTTATAGAGTACATCCTCCAAATTCCTCTTATGGGGAGGTTGGTAGGTGGATGGATTTGATGGTCCCTGCTGGTTAAAGCCTTGTAGAGGTGGATTTTGAGAGAAATTTTGTAGGGGGGATTGGATGAATACCCTTACGGATTGGACCAGGGGTATTAGGAGCTAGATGCTTGCCCTTGGCCATGGTATTGGTTTTGCTTGGGAGGCATGGGAGATGAATATGCACTTGGCCCATGAGGAATTGGGTTCTCATTTCTCCAACATAAATTTGGGTGGTTACTCCAACCTGGATTGTAAGTGTTCGAGTTCGAAAAAAATGATTGCCTTGTTTGATTGAAGGCATGGACTTGTTCATGGTATACCACCTTAAGTGATGGAATGTTAGGGCACCCCGATATAGAATGCTCTACACTCTCACAAATCGTACACCCTTCCTCGATCTTAGACACGTTAGACACCTCTTGTCTTCGGTTGACTTCAAGACTTTCCACCTTCCTAGACAATTTGGAAATTTTTGAAAGTAAGTCCTCCCTATCCCTCAAGTCATAAATCCCTCCACCTTGAGGTTGGCCACTCCCGTGAGGCAAAGACTTTGGAACATCTGTCGGGTCAGTGGTGTGCCATGACTGTGCATTTTGGGTCAATGTATCAAAATAGTCTAAGGCCTCTCGAGTTCTTTGCTCAAAAACTCCCCATTGCAAATCATATAGATGAGCTGTCGATGGCCCGATGTAATTCCTTCGTAGCAGAAACTCACCAATTACCATGGTTCAAAGCCATGGTGTGAAAGAGTATGTAGCAATTCCTTGTACTGTTCCCAACATTGGTAGAATTGTTCATTGGGGTTCTCCGTGAAGTTTTGAATTTTCTTTTTTAGGGTGGTGGTTTTGTGCACCGTGAAATATTTATTCAAAAACACAAAAATCATTTGGTCCCAAGATGTTATGGTCCGGGATCTCAAGGATTGAAGCCACGTTTTGACCTATCACTCAGGGAGAAAGGGAAAAGTTTCATCCTTGCTATCTCTTCCATATTATAATTTGGGAGAAAGGTTGCAACTATCTCTTCAAAATCCCTTATATGCAAATAAGGATTCTCATTTTTGATTCCACGAAAAGTGGGAAGTAGTTGCAACATCCCTGGTTTAAATATGAAGAGATGGGCTTGGACAGGAAGGAGGATGCATGAAGGAGTGGTGCTACAAGTTGGTTGAAGGAACTCCAGCACTAACCTTGTCGGAGGGTCAACTTGGATATTGTTTCCTTCATTCCTACGAAGGGGAAAATGCACTTGTGGGTTGGGCATTCTAGGTGGTTGCACTCCCCCACCCCCATGAACATCTGGATTAGCACCAACATTATCAAAATTATCACCCATATTCTCGGGTGGGTCTTGGTCAATATTCATGTTGGGTTATAGAGGTTGTCTAACTAGTCGACCTTGGTTGTCCCTTACCCAAATGCAAAAAAATATCTACAATTGAAATTATACACAAACAAGAATATATACATGGAGCAACGTACCTCAGCCAATGACAAAAATCATGGGACTTACCTCCATTGTCTGGAAATCACCTCTTTGATTCGACACTAGCCTTCCCCGGCAACGGCGCTAAAAATGCTTGGTCAAAAACCTAGTGGTTTCCTAACCTCTAAAAACCTTCCCTTAGAATGCATATTGTATGGACAAAGGGGACTGTCACTCTCCCTTGGGATAGTGTCAAAAGAAAGGGCAAGGAGAAAGGAAATTGACACGGTGGAAATGTGAGATGTAAATGCACAAAAATGTGTGTGTGTGTGTACAAAAGTGCTCCCCAAGCGCAAGAAGGCTTTCGCGGGTCATGTTTTACTTGGTGGTATTCTAAGATCGTTTCCACGGGAAAGGAATGCAAATCAAGCGGAAGGTGATTTTGGCTAAAAGAAAGTGTAAAATCTTTGTTCTTGAAAGTTGTTTGGTGAAGTTTGTGTTGGTGAAAATGAAATAAGAAACAAACGTTGGCAAATCCAAGAGGTCACTCCAATGGTGATACCATCTTAACTCGAATCCCTCCTCCAATAGAGCATGAATGAACGATTGATTCGTGGGAAGCTAGGGATAAGATGGGTGAGTATCTAAGTATAAACCGTGACTAGGCCTACGGAATATCAAAAACTCACCAACTTATCCACCCTTAACCCAGTCAAATCGAACCATTGAACTCTAAAAGGAGGGGGCAAAATGAGTTGAAATGGTATACCCAAATGGAGGTTCCACTTGGCTTTCCCAACTAGAAGATTTAGCTACTCATTCTTGAAATGAAATTAACTATGTAATGAGAATGCAATGCAAAGGGCTGAAGTTCTTGAGTAACTATTTGCAAGAAGATATAAGCTAGAAGAGAATGCATTTAACACCCATTTTACAGCTAAGAAAAATAAAGAGCTTTGATGCAATAATGGTAGAAGCTTTAAGAGAGCATTAAACTAGCAATGAACATAAAGGAACTTGCATTAATGACATTAAATGAAGTTCTAAAGATTCATACTAGAGATTACAAGACAATGTATTAAAAGAAATGCAAAAATCTCAATTTTCTCTCACTAGAACAATATTCATCATCTTTTCCCTGAACTTCTCTCTCTATATCTTCTGTACTGTGTGTAATATGAATGATGGAGCCTTCTCTTCCCAAAAAGGTGCCCTGGAGTCATCCCCTAGCCTGGAGATGTGATCTCCATCAACAGGCTACAAGAGGAATGGCATGGACAGAGGGAGTGCAGACCCTGTTTGCACACGCATCAACTCTTCTCTTCTCTCTCCTCATTGATCACCATGGCTCTAAAGTTCAAAGAGAGGTGTGAAAGGGATGAATAGTGGGTGTGTCAGGGGAGCATGGAAGATCTACTGGTGCGACCCTTGAGGCAGCAAGCTTGAGATGCAAAGAATTGGAGCAGACTCAGCAAACAGTATCGATACTGTGTACCGGTACCTCGAACTCCAGTAGCCTCAGCGTACTGGTAATACACACCGATACTGTTTCTGCTTTTTCTTTCTATTTTTTGATTTTTCACCTCTTGAACTTTCCTCTAGCCATTCTTTCATCCCCAATCATCTCAATACATTTGGGAAGGCCTTAAGAAGCCTCTTTTAACACTTTTTATCTTCAAACATAAAATATATTTGTTAAGATCTCAATCCATGCAATTCCCATCATTTAACTCCCTAAAGCAATTAAAATAAGATGATTAGCACATAAAAATATACAAAGTTTTGTGCTAATCACGTAACAGTAGCACGAAAGTTAACAATATCGGCATACTATGGTGTTTCCACGATTGTGGATAGTTGTTCATCAGGGAAATTTTCATTGATTGGTAGCCCATCCTCATAAAATTCATATGTTAGTCTGGATTGGTGATCTACCACCACATTCTCGACACCTTTCTTTTACTTAATGATCATATCAAACTCTTGTAATAAGAGTATCCATCTTAAGATTCGTGCCCTGGAATCTTTCTTTGTGAGCAAGAATTTTAATGCTGCATGATCAGTAAACACAATTATAGATGAACCAATAAGGTAAGAACGAAATTTCTCGAGAGCAAAAACCAAAACAAGCAATTCTTTTTTAGTTGTGGAATATTTCATTTAAGCATCATTCAAAGTTTTACTTACATAGTAAATCAAATATGATTTTTTTCCTTTCTTTGACCTTACACTACTCCCACATCATAGTCACTTGCATCACACATCAATTCAAAGAGTAGAGTCCAGTCAGGAGGTTGCATTATTGGGGCAGAAATTAACATACCCTCAAGCTTATCCAAAGCTTGTTGGCATGCTCCATTCCATTTAAAGGTTACATCCTGACTTAGGAGATTACACGTGGGTTTTGATATGGTACTAAAGTCTTTTATGAATCTCCTATAGCACCCTGCATGTCCTAGAAATGATCAGGCATCTTTAACAGTTTTGGGGGCAGCCAAATTTCCAATCAAATCTATCTTTGCTTTGTCAATTTTTATGCCTTCAGAAGACATAATGTGACCCAAAATAATGTCTTGTGTTACCATGAAATTTCATTTCTCCCAATTGAGCTCCAGATTGTTTTCCTTACATCTTATTAACACTTTCTCTTGGTTTGTTAGACACAAATCAAATGAATCACCATATACAAAAAAATCATCCATGAAGACTTCCAAAAATATCTCAACCATGTCACTAAACAAACTCAACATGCACCTTTGAAATATTGTAGGAGAGTTACAAAGTCCAAACGACATCCTTTTGAATGCAAAGGTGCCAAAGGGGCATGTGAATGGTGTTTTCTCTTGGTCATCAAGTGCTATTTCAATTTGATTGTATCTAGAATACCCATCTTGGAAACAATAGAATGCATGACTTGTAATTCTTTCCAGGACTTGGTCAAGAGAGGAGGAAAATGGTCTTTTTTAGTTACCAAATTAAGTTTTCAATAGTCTATGCACATCTGCCATCCTGTGACAACTCGAGTTGGTATCAATTCATTGGTATCATTTTTAACCACTGTCACCTTAGACTTCTTGGGCATAACTTGGGTTGGGCTAACCCATTTACTATCAGAGATGTGAAAGATTATTCTTGCATCCAATAGTTTGAGCACCTCGGTCCATACAACTTCCTTCATGTGAGGGTTCAACCGTCGCTGCCTTTGATGAGAAGGTTTTGCTTTCCCCTCAAGGTATATAACATGATTACAAATTAATGGGCTTATACCTTTCAAATCAGAAATGGTCCACCCAATGGCTCTCTTATGACATCTAAGGACTTCAATTAGTTTAGACTATTGTGAATCTGCAAGCTTGGATGAAATGACTACTGGATATGACTCGTCTTCCCCTAAAAATTCATATTTTAGGTCAGATGAGAGGGATTTCAATTCAGGCTTTGGTGGCTTGACAGTAGATGAGATTGGCTTTGTACCACTTGAGGCTAGTTCTTCAAATTTGGCTAGCCATGTCCCTACAGCATGAGTAGGGCAACTCTTTGGACTTTGACAATCGTTTGTTAACTCAGATGCAATAGACTTGAACAGACAAGATTCAACGAATTTTTCACAAAATGCATCATTCCAATGTTCATTTGCCAAATACTCAATGAGGTTTACTTCTGCCACTTCCTTTTCCTCTCCTAGATGCTTGGCAATGTTAAAAATGTTAAACTCAAGAGTCATATTCCCGAAAGTTAATTTCATGACTCCATTCCTGCAATTGATTAAGGCATTTGAAGTTGCTAGGAAGGGTTGACCAAGAATGATGGGAATTTGATTCTCTGAATGCATTGTTGACTGAGTATCCAAAATAATGAATTCAACAGGAAAGAAGAAGTTGTCAACTTGAACAAGGGCATCCTAAACAATGCCCCTAAAAACTTTGATAAACCTATCTGCCAACTGGAGTGTGATAGAGATGGGTTTGAGTTCACCCATACCCAATTGTTGGTAGACCGAGAAAGGGAGCAAATTGACACTGGCTCCAAGATCCATAAATGTTTGTTCTACCCTAAAATTTCTAATGACCCATGACACATTTGGAAACCCTGGGTCCTTGTATTTTGTAGGGGTTTTATGTTGGAGTATAACACCAGCTTGTTCTATCAAGAAGGCTATTTTCTGAACATTTTGGCTTCTTTTGATTGTGCACAAGTCTTTTAGAAACTTAGCATAAGAAGGAATCTGTTTGATTGCATCTAGAAGTGGAATATTGATTTTTACTTTCTTAAAAAAATCATAAATTTTTGCATGGTTTTTCAACTTCTGTATTCTTTTGAGTCTTTGATGAAAAGGAGGAGGAATAGGACATGGAGGATCTTTTTCTTTTGATTGCTCTGGTTCCTTTTCAATCACAAGTTCAAGCTCAACTGGTTCATTGACTGGGTTTGACTTAGGTTTTGGCTTTGGAATTAACATGTCTCTAATGGTTTTGTCAATTACCTTGCCACTTATCAGTGTAGTGATGACTTAAGCTTGGTCTTGTGGTGTTTCCATGGTTGAAGGATTTCCTACATGACAGTGACCTGGTGGTTGTTTTGGTTGGGCAGGAAACTTGCCCTTCTCATATGTGGTCATTGACTGGGTCAACTTTTGGATATGACTATTGAGATCCTCGAAGGACTAAGTGGTTTGGGTTTTGAAGTCATTGAAAGCCTGACTGGAATAATTGTTATAGTTCATTTTGCTTTGCATGAATTGGTTCAATGTGTCTTCAAGACTTATCTTGTGTGGTGGTTGGTATGGTTGATAGGTCCATGAGGTGGTGGTCGTGAACCTTGTTGTGGATTCATGAGAGTTGGTTGTGTGTTTCTCCAACTGAAGTTCGGGTGATTCCACCACCCTCGATTATATGTTTCAGAATGCAAGTTGGAATAAAGGATGAGAACTAAGGTGGGCCTACTTTTAAGGATCCTTTGCATGTCTAGATGGACCAATTACAAGATTAAGAGCCAAGAAGATCAAGGAAGCACTGCAAGGATTGGTGCAATCCACTTGGGATGAAGGTAGCAAGAGCCCAACACTCAAGATGGGCTTGAAAGAAGGAGAACCAATTTTGATCCACTTGATCCATGTTGTAAGACATGAAGACATGACTTAGAGATTGGGCTTTTTGTTGTTAAGCCTTTCAATTTGTTTAAAAAAATTTTAATATTAGTTTAGAATAAGTGAGTTTGAGGATTCTTGGCCCACATATATCTTAT
>CM042196.1:13347508-13415162 GCA_023539305.1 Ilex asprella
AGGTATTTTTCCAATATCATAACTCAAGAGAAATAAGCAACAAATCATCAAAAGATATGGTTTTATTGTTCCAAACAAAACACTAGTGTTTTGAAATCAAGAACAAATGAATATCAAGTCTTGAAATCAAGAATAAATGAATATCAAGAAGTGAAATCAAGAATAAATGAATATCAAGTTTTGAAATCAAGAACCAATGAATATCAAGTTTTGATATCAAGCACAAATCAATATCAAGTTTATGAATCAAGAACAACAAGAAGAAAAATATTTGTACTTCTTGAAAAACTAGAGTTTAGATGTCAAGAACAAAGGTTTATTGGCTCTCAAGCCATAACTTCCATCAAAACATGGTAAGATAGCAAGAACATCAAGAAACAAGGATTCCAATACATATATAAGATTTAGAGTCAAAACATGTATATTTATAAGTCCTAGCATCAATGAACAAGAGTGGAAGAAAACTCCTACCTTCTTCTTCCCTAGAGTTCTTGAAGAACTTGAGATTTTAATCCACTTTAAGGTGAAAATCCTCTTTGATCTTGTGTTTCTCCCATTCTTTCTTTTTTCTCAAGGCTTTCTAGGGTTATAAATGGTGTATGGGGCAAAAGGAGGCGGCCTTATATATATTTAGGGGAAGAAAATATCTCAACTGACATAAATCTTGTGTTCTGATTCGTTGATCACGTTCGTACGTCGTTCGAACGCCTTTAGTGCAAATTATTATTTTACATTCGAACGTCACTTGCTCCCAGTACTTTTGTTTTTCCATCAGACAAGCTCCCAATACTTTTGTTTTTTCCATCAGACCAGAGTACTGGAACGGACAGTCGTTCGAACGTACTTTCACGTTCAACGTCAACCCAGTTTTTGCTATAACTTCCAATGAAATTTTGACCTATTTAGATATCTATTTGGAAAATTTTCGTGAAATAGACTTTTGTAGTCCTGGAAGTCTACTATCTATTTTCAAAATTTTAGATCAAATGGGAATCAAAATAAAAAGTTATGATCCTAACACAAGGGTAGTATCAAAACTCCTTCCTATTCAAATTCTCCCTAAGTGTGCTTTCACTCCGGAATGCTTCCAACTTGTACAACATACCCTATTACCTCAACTAACATTTTTATTTCTAATGTTACAATCCACATAATTCATACATACGTCATTATATATATTAGCATTTCAAAAGCATAATTACGTTACTATATAATTATAAGAATATAGGGGTTTACAATCCACCCTTCTTAAAGAAAGTTTTGTCCTCGAAACTTACCTTGAATAGAGAACAAATGAGGGTACTTTTCTTGCATCTCCAGCTCTAGTTCCCAGGTAGCTTCCTCCACCCTATGATGTTGCCATAATACTTTCACCATTTGAATTACTTTATTGCAAAGCACCTTCTCCTTGGTATCGAGAATCTCCATAGGTTGTTCTTCATATGTTACTCCATCTTGAACTCCAAGCTCTTCCAAATCCACGACATGTGTTGTATCCGATTGACACATTCTTAACATTGAAACATGGAACACGTCATGTACCCCTGACAACTGGGCTGGTAACCAAAATTAATACGCAACTTTGCCCACCGCTTTGATCACTTCAAATGGTCCGATATATCTTGGATCTAATTTCCCTTTCTTGCCAAATCTAAACACTTTCTTCTTGGGTAACACTTTGAGGAACACATAGTCCCCCTCTTGGAATTCCAATGGTCTTCTTCTTGTTCTATATGCATAGCTTTTCTGTCTACTTTGTGTCGTGCCAATGCTAGATTGAAAACTATTGTTATATGCAATTTTCACCAATAGAAGATATTCACTCCTACTTCCCTTGAAGTCCAACACGCAAGCTCGTGACATGTCCTCCAAAATTGTTATCACCCTCTCGTATTGGCAATCCGTTTGAGTATGAAAGGCGGTGTTAAAGTAAAACTCTGTTCCCATAGCTCGTATTAGACTTTGCCAAAATTGTGCCACCAAATGAGAATCACGATTTGACACAATAGAGAGTGAAACTCCATGTAATCTAACAATCTCACGAATATAAAGCTTGCTTAAGGTCTCTAAAGTGTCCGTGGTCTTTATACTCAAGAAATGAGCATTTTTTGATGAGTCTATCTACAATGACCCATACGACATTATGCCCTCATGACGTTCGTGGAAAATCAGACATGAAATCCACGGTGATGTGATCCCACTTTCACTCTAGGATAGGTAAGAACTATAGTAATCTTCCGGGTTCCCTGCTGACTCACTACGCACTTTGCAATGTACTTGGCCACATCTTCTTTCATCCCTTGTGTCTGCGAATAGATTAATATTTCATCAATAAACACAATGACAAACAGATCTTGATACGATCAAAATACCCTGTGCATCAAATCTATAAAAGGCTGTAAGAGTATTAGTTGCATCAAATCCGAACGACATTACTGTATATTCAAAATGACCATACTAAGTACGAAAAGATGTCTTAGGAATATCCTCCTCTTTGATCCACAGTTGATGGTACCCTGTACGAAGATCAATCTTGGAGTAATACTTAGAACCCCTCAACTGATCGAATAAATCATCAATTCATGGCAACTGATATTTATTCTTCATTGTCACCCGATTCAACCTTCGATAGTCTGTGCATAACCGAAGTGTTTCGTCATGCTTCTTCACAAAGAGGACCGGGGCTCCCCAAGGTGAAGTGCTTGAACAAATAAACCCAATGGCCAAGAATTGGTCTAACTGCTTCCTTTGCTCCTTTAAATCCAAAGGTGCCATTCTATAGGGAGCAATGGATATGGGTTCAGTTCCTGGATATAGATCAATCCTAAACTCAATCTCTCTCTGTAGGGGTAACCCAAGTAGTTCATCTGGGAAGACATCCCAAAAATCCGACACTATCAACAACACGACCGAATGAATTTTATCCCAATCTTCTCCCATTAAGCTAGCTAAGAAACTCAAACGACTCTCTGCCTTAGCTTTCAAGAATCTATTACCCACAGTAGGAAGTGGATAGAAAGAATTTCGATCATTAGTGAAACTGAAAACTACCCCTCCTGGTAATTGAAATAAAATTCGTTTACCAAAAAAAAATCCATTACTGCATGAAAAGTGGACAACAAGTTCATTCCAAAATATTATATCATAACCCTTCATGTCTAATGCAATCAAGTCTATAATCAATTATTGCTCCCTAATTCGAAGCACACAACCTCTACACACCCTTCTAGTATCCAACCGTTCCCCTGTAGGCATGTCGATACTCAAGTCATGTTCTAGATTCTCAAGTTATATTCCCAAGTTAATAGCATATGTGGTGCGTAGGAAGGAGTAGGTAGCACCGAGATCAAATAAAATTCAGGCTCAAGAGTTATAGAGAAGAAAAATACCTTCTACAAAGGCATTGGAAATGTCTTCCTCCGGTTGGGTCAAAGCAAAAACTCTTTCCTGATTGGTACCGCTTGGGCCTATAGCTCCTAACAGTTTCTAGTGTAGTGGCTTCTATAGTGATGGCTAAATTGCATGTACTTGTGTAGTTGCTTAATTGGTCTTTGGTGGAATCAATGGGCAGTTATTTCTGATATGCCCGAACCCTCCATATGTGAAGCATTGACGTGGATGCTTGCTCTATTTTACGTCACCCTAGCTCCTCGAATGACTTGATTCCTATGCCCCAAAGCTTGGTCATGTCAGTAGTATGGAGCTGCCCTTTGTGTAACTCCATTGCTGCTAGCACTAATCCGGATTCAACCTCCCCTCGCGAAGTGCAGTCGTCCCTGGTAGTTGTTTCTATTCTGGTATTGTACCAGAGTGGTTAGCTCCCTTAGGCATTGATAAATGCCATTCAAGGCATCAGGTGGTGGTGGTGGTGGGTTTGTTTGACCTCCACAACCACGCCAACGTCCATGTCTACCTTTCATTCTACATATCAATTTACAATTTAGTTTCCTCGATGTACTAGACACCCTAACTATCACCTACATCCTAAGCATAATGCATGTCTAAGTTTTAGGTCGACAATTCATTCGACCTAGCCCTACATCTCTAGTGGTAATCCATAACCTACAGCTCCTACGTAAGACCTAATTCCTAAGTTTTGATACCAAACTTGTAACGCCCCCAAATCCACCTTGGATGGCATTACTATTACAAACCATTCACATCATAAGAGTAGCTAACAAAACCCATAGACAAAGAGAATTTTATTCATCGTACATAATATCTTCAACATTACATCCAAAAGAATATGCCCAAACTAAGACACTTACGCAGCAGAATAAGGAAAATATTATCCATACATTATCTCAGCAAAAATCTCCTAGTCTAGAACATAAGAAGAACAATTCTAGACACCCCTCTCGAGATCCACACTTCCTTCCAATTGAGCTTCTCAAGCTACCTGCTCATCATATCCAATCTTTTCCTCTAAATCGAAATCTGAGAATAAATATTGTTTATAGGGGGTGAGCACTAAGCTCTGTAGCAACATCCTCCCAAAACTCGAACAAGGTTTGGAAAACATATAAAACAGTTCGGTCTCAGTTTCCAAAATATCATACATAACTTGAAATAAAACAGTGACAATTCATCTGATCTCAACTAACACAATAGCAATAAATTAAAAGAAGAGTAAAATCATTCCCAACAATAAGCCATTTCCAACCAAAGACCATTTCCAACAAGTTCCTATAATAAACAATTTTCACAACAATAAACCCTAACCCATAATTTGTATATATGTATCTCATGTATGATGTAAGATCTCGCATGAACACACACATTGAGAATATTTTGGCCCCCCACACACACCCAATCCTCGCAAGGATTTTAGGAAGGGCATGTACCATCACAATGGCAGTGACAAAATCCAACCCAGGAATAGTATACTAGCCCCTAAACACGGTACCTGTGAGCGAATAGTAGTTTGATCTTCGCAAGTCACCAACCCCATTACAAGTGGTAGAAAAAATTCAAACTCGCACGGAGTAAGAAACGCATCTACCCACTCTATGATATCCAGTCAATAGTTACCCATGTTCATCCAAACATCCACACAAGAGGTACAATACCAACCAATCTTTCAAACCACAAGTATCTCAAAATTTTTCATTTTATAGGTATTTTTCCAATATCACAACTCTAGACAAATAAGCAACAGATCATTAAAAGATAGAGTTTTATTGTTACAAACAAAACACTAGAATTTTGAAATCAAGAACAAATGAATATCAAGTCTTGAAATCAAGAACGAATGAATATCAATTTTTGAAATCAAGAACCAACGAATATCAATTTTTGATATCACAAATCAATATCAAGTTTATGAATCAAGAACTACTACAAGAAAAAATCCGTACTTCTTGAAAAACTAGAGTTTGGATGTCAAGAACAAAGGTTTGTTAGCTGTCAAGCCATAACTTCCATCAAAACATGGTAAGATTGCAAGAACATCAAGAAACAAGGATTCCAATACATATATATATAAGATTTGGAGTCAAAACATGTATAATTATAAGTCCTAGCATCAATGAACAAGAGTGAAAGAAAACTCCTACTTTCTTCTTCCTTAGAGTTCTTGAAGAACATGAGATTTTGATCCACTTCGAGGTGAAAATCCACTTTGATCTTGTGTTTCCCCATTCTTTCTTGTTTCTCAAGGCTTTCTAGGTTTGTAAATGGTGTATGAGGCTAAAGGAGGCGGCCTTATGTATTTATGGGGGAAGAAAATATCTCAGCTGACCTAAATCTGGTGTTCTAATTCGTTGATCACGTTTGAACGTCATTTGACGTTCAAACGCCCTTAGTGCAAATTGTTGCTTTACGTTTGAACGTCAGTTGGCGTTCGAATGTCTCTTGCTCCCAGTACTTTTATTTTTCCATTAGACAAGCTCCCAGTACTTTTATTTTTTCCATCAGACAAGAGTACTGGAACGGATGGTTTTTCGAACGTATTTTCACGTTCGAACATCATCCCAGTTTTTACTGTAACTTCCAATGAAGTTTTGACCTATTTAGAGGTCAATTTAGAACATTTTCGTGAAATACACTTTTGTAGCCCTGGAAGTCTACTATCTATTGTCAAAAGTTTAGATCAAATGGAAATCAAAATAAAAAGTAATGATCCAAACACTAGGGCAGTATCAAAACTCCTTCCTATTCAAATTCTCCCCAAGTGTGCTTTCACTCCGAAATGCTTCCAACTTCTACAACATACCCTATTATCTCAACTAACATTTTTATTTCTACCGTTACAATCCACATAATTCATACATACATGATTATATTATGAGTATTTCAAAATTATTATTACGTCACTATATAATGATAAGAATAAGGGGGGTTTACAGGTGATCCAAGAGGCTGATAAACACATTCCTAACCCAGATTTTTTCCTTGATGAGCAATTACTTTCAATTCATTTTATTTGTCCATGGTATGCTGACATTTGTAACTATCTTGCAACATAACAAATACCACCACAGTGGAACCCAGAGGATCGAAAGAGATTCATGGCGAATATGAAGTACTATTACTTCAACAACCCATACTTTTTCAAGTACTTCCCTGACCAAGTCATGTGGAGATGCATACCAGAAAATGAACAATGGGATGTCCTCGCTTTCTTTCATTCAGAAGCATGCGGGGGCCACTTCTCAATGAAGCAAACTTCGACAAAGATCCTACAGTCAGGTTTTTATTGGCCCTCTCTGATAAAAGATTATTTTTCATTTTGTAAGGAATGTGATAGATGTCAATATTTGGGTAATGTGACCCGAAGAAATATGATGCCCCTCTCCCCTGTACTTGTTATTGAAATATTTGATTATTGGGGCATTGACTTCATAGGTCCCTTTGCTATGTCGTTTGGCTATCTATACATTCTACTGGAAGTGGACAACATGTCCAAGTGGGTGAAGGCTATCCCAACCAAGACCAATGACCATCGGGTCGTGGTCAAGTTTCTCAAGGAGAACATTTGTGCAATGATAAGTGACGGTGGATCACATTTCTGCAATAGACCATTTGCATCTTTGATGCTCAAATATGGTGACACACACAAGATATCCACCACATACCACCCATAAACCAATGGCCAAGCGAAGTTGGCTAATAGGGAGATCAAGAATATCATAGAGAAAATGATTAACCCAAACAGGAAAGATTGGTCAGACAGACTAATTGATGCCCTATGGACTTACCACACTGCCTACAAGACTCTATTATGCATGTCTCCCCATCGGCTTGTCTTTGGAAAGGCTTACCATTTGCCAGTCGAGATGGAACACAATGCCTATTGGATCATAAAGACTTTGAACTATAATTTGAGAATGACCAGAGAACATAGGAAACTACAATGGAATGACTTGGAAGAGATTCGAAGAGATGCGTATGAGAGCTCTAAAATTCCAAAAGAGCGGGTGAAAATCTTTCATGACAATTTCATTGTACGAAAGTCATTCTAGCCCTGCCAAAAAGTCATCTTTTACAACTCTCGTCTCTCGATTTTCCAAGGCAAACTCCAATCCCGTTGGAACGGCCCCTATCTTGTCAAGGTAGCCTACCCTAATGGAGCTGTGAAAGTCAGAAACCCTGAGAATGGCTAGACATTCAAGGTCAATGGCCTAAGACTTAAGCCATTTTTCGAGGATTTTGAAGGACAATGAGTGGAGGAGGACTTGAAGGATCTAGTGTATTCGGAATTTGTGGAGGAGTAACCTGTTTTTACGCTTTTTAGTATACAGTCTTTTTATTTACTTATGTTATTTTCATTTTCATGTTACTGACTTTACTTGGCAGTATAACTTTGTTTTTCTTAGTTTCAAATATGGGTGCTTTTGTCAAAGCTCAAGTGCGAGGTGTTCTCTAATGCTAATCATCTTTTTACAGTCTTTCATTGCATATCATATCTTTTTGATACATTGAGGACAATGCATGACTAAAGTTGAGGGGTGAGGTGCACTATTTGCATGATTCTCCAATATTTATGTAAAGTTTTAGTGTATAATACCAATTTTTTGGGGTGAAAATTCACCTTTCACATAGCATACAGATTTTTGTTTACAATAGTGCAAATTATGTGAATTTTTTTTTTTTTTTTGTGAAAAATATCTGAATGTTTATATGTATTCCCTTATTAAGAATGCTTGGGTTAGATGATATGTTGTTTTTTGTTTTGAACCTTGAGCACATAAGCATATTATAGAAGTTTATCCTATGCGTGAGTATCACATATGCATTTGCTTTTGAACTCAACTGCATGTGCTCCTTGAATGTGTAATTTTTGCAATTTACGGATTGAATTCATATTTTAGACCTAACAAAAATAGTGGAGATGAGTAAGGACCCATGAGAGCTTTAGTGTCAATCCTTTTTAGAGGGAACTAGCAATTACTCAAGGAACAATTCTTAAATTTCAAATTTGTTCAATAGTCTCATTATGCTTTTTTTGGTTAGGTGCTTTGGTGTGGTCAATTAAATTGTCTTCAAGCGCATAATGGCCCCATGCTTATCTAGAAATGATCTTAGGCTATTTTTGAATATTTTGAGTCTTAGACTTGTTCTTGAAAAAAAAAATTATCGCCAGTGCCGTGATTGAGCCTTGATTGAAATTTGTTTCTATGCCACTCAATATCGCCCGAAGGCCCCAGTACAACCTTTGAAATCCTAAATGATCTAGAGAAGCATGGGAGATGCATAATTTTAAATGAAATGATGAGTTATACTTGCTACCCAATGCCCTAGCATTCTTTGCATGAGATTATGCCAAAGTTTCTTTATTTTTATACATGAACTTCATTTTTGGATTACATGTGAGCTCACTTTGTTTTGTGCACAAGATTCTATCTCACATGTACACATGGAGTGCATGTCAGGAAAACTATAGTATATTTCATTGTTAAGGGTGACCCTTCGAGAGTTTGGCATTGAAGTTGAATTTGCCTAGCCATTCGAATGCGAATTCTATTGCGTAAATGCTCAAATTACTTGTCCAATTCAAATACACCCAAGTTTGACAATGAATGTGTAGGTGCATACTTTAGACTCGTATTTATGGCTATAATGATGCTTATGTGTGCTTAGTTCGCCCAGTTGAACAATGTGTTATTTAGTTCATTGCTTGCAGAATAGGGAAATATTTCTCAAGTTTTTTATATTTGAATGAATGGAGAATACCCTTGTTAGTTGCATATGTGTCTTGCATTTTGGATATTCATTTTGGTAGTTAAATGAAGAAATACATGCCTTGTACGTTGAATGTATCAAAATCTTAAATTGCATTACAATTTAGGTAATAATATGGGCATGATGGTTCAAATTGTGATTTTATTAGTGTAACACAGGTTTAAGGTGGGGTACATGTCATAGGAGAAGTATGAGAATATGTAGGATAGGTCTTGAAATGAAGTAGAGTGGTTGTGTGTTGGACAACAGCGGTATTTTGCAAGCAAGGCAAAACCTACCGGTAGGCCATACCGATAGGTTTTGGCTACTGGAGTACAACATACCGGTAGGTTTCACTTGGAATGCAAAAATTAGGGTTTTTTATCTAAAATTTTCGGTGAACCCTTTCATTTACCTCCTAAATTACAGACTCTCTTGCACTCCTTTCTCACTCAATCCACTCCCAAGTTTCCCAAATCACTCCTCTACCCAATCCCCAACCCTAGTTCAATCGAATTGGTGTGTTCATTGAAGATTTGAAGCTTTCCCCCCTTTGGAACCCTAGAATTGTCAAAAATTCCTCATGCCCTAATCTCATTTCATCTTTCAAATTCTCCAAAAATCTCTCAAATGGCTCGTAATGTGGTAATCATTTAAGAGGCTTTGGACCCAATTGAGGGCCTCTTCTTGATTCTCTACTCACTTTTGACTATGGGGCATTGTTGCTCTGTATGGCCCGAACAAAGCAAACCAGACCCGACTCCTCTCAACCTGAGGAGCCTAACAGTCACAAGAGAAGTGGAGAAGGGTCAAGTGGGGACAGAAATGAGCAGAGAAAGAAGCCCAAAAAGGGGGCACGGAACCAGTTGATTCACGAAAAGAATGTCACGTGCGAGCGGCACCTCGACCACATTTCTCTTGGCCTGAGGAACGAGGTGGTGCTACTCATTGTTGCCCATGGGATGTCATTCTGGTTTGAGCCAATAGATGGGTACAACTTGTCTCTATGCAAAGAGTTCTATCAGAAGCTTTCAGTGTAAGAGGTGAATGAAGTTGAGAGTTTGAGGGCTAATATAAGGGGTAAGTTGTTTGAGGAGACTCCTGATGCTATTGCCACTCACTTAGGGAATTATGAGAGACTACCCTCCTCCATGCCTGTCTATCCTCATAACATCACCCCAGCCCAGACTATTGCTGAGTTCGTAGCTTTGTTAAATGGTGACCCTAGTCAATTCAAGGGGACAGTCCACATTGGAGGATTAAAGAATTCCTATTGGCTGTTGAATAAACTTTTTCATTGTAATCTAATCCCGAGGGGTGCGGAAAAGACTCCAAACATTAAAAAGTTGGCTCTTTTGGACGCAGTTATGTCAGGAATGACAGTTGATTTTGCTCTTTTTATGTGGGAAGTGATGAAAGACTTTGCAGAGACATAGAAGCCCAAGGCAAATCTGCTATTTGAGAGTTTGGTGACTTGGATGTTCCAGCACTTTAAGTGCAAGGCCTATGCTTTTGATAAGCTCACTCTTCCTGACATCGGGGCAATTGGGAAGGCAAGTAGCAAGAAGAGAAAGGCAATGAGCTGAGGGGAAAGAGCTAGGGTTTTAGGGCAAGAGTCTAAGGCTGCTGGGCCTTCTTCGTTAGTCACATCCTCTTCTGCAGTAGAGCGCTCAATACCTCAGCGCCTCGATGCATTAGAGGTGTCAGTGCATGGGATAGAGGTGACAATGCAGGGGATATATATTATGATGGCTTGGCTCTTTGGTCATACATTCCCCATCGAGACCATTCCTGGTGGACCACCTCTGTCAGCTGTCGGACCCTCCGCCTCTATCCCCTCTGCCTCCACGGTAGTTGAGGTGGGGGATGATGATGATGATGACACAGATGAGGAGGAAGGAAAGAGAGACTTTGATCGGGAGGATGATGGAGATGGAGATGGAGATGGAGATGGAGACGAGGATTAGGGTTTATTGGTTCTTCCTTTTTTTCTGTTTTTGTGTTGGATTATACGTAGCTAGGATGGAGTCGTTGGCCTAGTAGACAAGTTTCTAAGAATTTTAGGGCATTTTTCCTTTTTTTGATGTCTGACTCCATGTACTCCAACTTTGAAATACATTAATGAAATACCAAAGTTTCCGTTCCATCTTGTCCAAGTTTATTTCATTAATTGCATTACGATTTTTGTATTTTGATTGTTTGGTTGAATTTCTTCTTTAAATGGGTTGTTGTATGCTGTACTCTTGTTTTGGAAATAAACTTTGCTAGGGGCTAGCAAAGCTCAAGTTGGGGGTGTGATTAACACAAAACATTGCATATTTTAAGTGCATTTACATCCCTTTTTTGTTCTAGCTTTGGTGGTTAATATGAAAGGATATGCATCATTTGAGCTATTTAGGAATTTTGATGGGTTTGTAGATAAAAGGTGATAAATGATGCTTGCTAAGCCTTCTCATGGAGTTTAAGATGAATACAAGCAAGGGATGACTTGAAGTGAGCTCGGGAAGTAGAGGAACCAAGATTTTTGCAAAAACAAGAACAGTCCAAATTCTACATGTCAAGTTTTGCCATCTTGGGGGTCCCACCAAACATTCTGCTACCTTCCTTTGCCACTCCCAACACCATGGAAATCCTCTTACACCTCTTCTTCGAATTTTGGATGCTTGATCATTAATGAGGAAAGAGGAGAGAGACGGTGTTGGGTGTGGAGACAAGGCTTGCACCAACCCTGTCTAGCCCACCCTTTTAGGCCCTAGGCATAGAGATCACATCAGAGGGCTAAAGCATCACTCCATGGACGTTTTTGGAGAGGTCTGGCACCATTAAGTGAGATACATTATAATATAAAGAGAGAGCCTAGGAAGAAGATGAATAGTATTAGAGAGAGAAGTTGAGATTTTCGCATTTTCTTCCACATAGTGTCTTGTAATTTCATGTAAGAATCTTCTAAGCTTTGTTGGAAGTCTTTAATGCATTATTTCAAGTTACTTTTAAGTTTAGTCATTCATTCAAGCTTTCACCATTAATGCATTCATGTTCTTCATTTTCTTACTTTCAAAATTGGTATTAAATGCATTCTCTTTTAGTTTATGTTTTCTTAGAGGAAGGATTCGAGTTGACTTGGCATTCCCATTGGAGAGAACCCTACAGATTAGCCAACACTTGTTTCCCATTTCATTGTCATCACAACACAATCACAATCCAAACTTCAACCAACAAAAGATTTTACACCTTTCTTTCACTAAAATCACCTTTAACATGATTCAAATCCATCCCTGAGGAGACGACATTAGAATATTTTTCTAAGTAAAACATGACACACAAAAGTCTTCTTGCGTTTGGGAAACATTTTTGTTCATTCAAATTCCACATTTCCATCATTCCATTTCACCATTTCCTTGCCCTTTCTTCTGGCATCATTCCAAGGGAAAGTGACACTTCCCCCCTTCACACATACATCATACATACATCAAGGGATGATGTCCAGAGCTTAGGAACAACAAGGAAAAATCCAAGCAATCACTACCCACCCTTTAAGGCTACAAGAGAGCTAGAAAGGTGAGAGAGTTTCACTCTTCTAAGTGAAGAAAGAAGCCTTTGCAATGGATGCCAATGAAAGTAAAAGAAAGCTAGTTACATATGGAGTGTTTCTTCCTCTTCCAAAGATTTTTTTCTTTAACAAGCTCTAATGAAAGGTATTTATAGGCAAGGAGGAGGGGGTAAAAAGAGAGTAAAAGAATAGTTCTAGTTGTTGAAAGTCCAAGTGCCCCCTAAAATTCGGATGGAAATCTAATCTTTCTACAGCCTGTTTGGGAACAACATTTGAATGCTGTTAGGGTTTGAACATGGAAGCCTGTCTTCTTTGATGGGCGTTCGAATGAGGATTGGACTTTAAACCTGGTACACTCAAGTGGCTTTTATCACCCACAATAGATAGTTGCAACAATCCACATCTCATCACCCTAGCAGTCTTCTGGAGGGCCTCAAATAATTCGAGATGGCGTTCGAATGTGAATTGGCATTCGAACATTGTACTCAAGTAGCTCTTGTTCTTCTCAGGGAATAGTTGCAACATGCCACGTGCTATCACCCTAGCAATGTCCTGGGTGCCATCAATTATATCAAGATGGTGTTCGAACGTGGATTGGCATTCGAACCTTGATGCTTTGTGATGTGAACCCCAATCGACTTGCTTTGAGACCCAACAATAATATTGGAGAAACAACCCAAGAAAGCCAAACACAAGAATTTAGACCCGTTGAGAACTCGTGTCAAGAACCTAGATTATATTAAAATCTAGACCCGTTGAAGATCCCGTCTCAAGAACCCAAATTACAGAAGGAACACACAAAGGTTGTAATTTACCTTTGATGAGTTCAAAAGTTCATTCAAGAATAAGAGGAGTAAACTCAACTCAACTCACAATCAAAATTCATTATGTATTGTCTCTCATATTGTCTCCCTTTACATTGATTAAACGCCTATTTATAAGGCTGGTCATTACAAGGAAACAAATCCTAATTTAATAAAGAAACAAATCCTAATCTAATAAGGAAACAAATCCTAATCTACTAAGGAAACAAATCCTAATCTAAATAGGAATAACTAAAGACTAAAATTTATGACCCTTTCTCTCAAAAATGCCCTTGAGTGAATAGTGTCACTGTACTGTAGCATGAACAGTACCGTGCTACAGTTTTTATGGTAAACCATAGTTCAAATAAAATGATAAGACATATGTGGGCCAAGAATCCTCCAACCCACTTATTCTAAACTAATAATAAAAATTCTTTTAAAACAAATTGAAAGGCTTAATAACAAAAAAAGGCCCTATCTCTAAATCATCTCTTCATGTCTTCCATAGTTTGGATTAAGTGGATCAAAATTAGTTCTCCTTCTTTCAAGCCCATCTTGAGTGATGGGCTCTTGCAAGCTTCATCCCAAGTGGATTTCACTAATCCTTACATTGTTTTCTTGATCTGCTTGGCTCTTGATCTTGTAATTGGCCAATTTGGACATGCAAAAAGATCTTTATTATTAGTTTGCTTCCTCCTTCTCCAATTCTCTTCCAGAACACGTTGGTGTTGCTTGAAAGTTTGGTATTCATTGACTTTAGTCCTTTGTACAACCTTTTCCTGAAATTTCATCATTTCATCTCCATCATTGCTTAATTAGTCTTGCAAGTGCATAGTGAAATGTTAATTTTAACTATGCATCATGAAGCATGAAATTTGTATTGATACAAGAAAAGGTTTAAACTACAAGAGCAAATTCATTCATACCTAAAATACAAACAAAGATGGAAGACATTATACCCAAATGAAGAAATGAATATGTTAGAACACTTAGCTAAACTTGATTACAACTTGAATAAAAGAGTTTAAAGTGAAAAGGGGAAATATTACAAGTAGAATAAAGCTTACTACACTGAAAATGGTGAAGGAAATGTGTAAACCCATGTTTCTCTCTCTAAAATTTCAACCTCTACCTTGGAGCTTATCTCTAAAAGTATGTAAAAACTGAATAATGGTGTAATACTCTTCTTTTTCATCCATACCCTCTCATTTAGCATCTGTGAACTGAATTGGAATGATTAGGGAGAGGTTGGACACTTCCACTAGCAAGTTTAGTCCAGGCATGGTCTTTTCAAGCTTCACCAACCACCCATCTTCTCTCTCTTACTTCTCCTCTCTCTCTCTTACTTCAAATTTGACTTTAGGGTTTAGGAGAGATCATGGGGTGTCAAACATGTTAGGGTGTGTCTTAGAGGACAAGAGGTGGGCCCCCGGCGTAGATGGATTCGTGTGAACAGGTGTTTGGCAAATCTAGTTAAAACTTACTGGTAGAACGTAAGAATAGGGTGTGGCTTAGAGGACAAGTGGTGGGCCCTCGGAGTAGATGGAGTCATGTAAACAGGTGTTTGGCAAATCTAGGTAACACCTACTGGTAGAACGTAAGAAAACCTACTGATAGGTTTTTTTTCAGTAAGATTTTCCACCGATTGGTTTTTACATGGCTAAGATAGAAGAATTCCAGTAGCATTTTTTATCGGTAGGTTTTGAATCATCTATTAGTAGGTTTTGACTGAATTCTACCGGTTAAGTTTTGATTAACTTCTACCGGTAGGTTTTGTCATGCTTTGGGATTTCCTTGGTTCCATGAGATCCTGAGCCATTCGTTAAGCATTCCTCTCTTCCCCATTTCCTTTGAGCACTTGATGGAAGGCTTTATAGACGACCTTACTTTCTCTTTACCTACAATCTCACGAGTCTCCATTAATAGTGAATTTGAAAGCATTTTCCCCAATTTTGGGTGCAAAAGAGATACAAGATATGCAATATTCTATACCCATCACCAAGTAGTTGATATGGGTATAGGTTACGCGTTGGTTAGTGTTCCGGTACAAGGGGGACTTTACCCAGAAGCGGTGTTGGTTACGATCCCAAGAAAAAGGATGTTATGACATGGTGTCAGGAGATACAACATTCTTGATCAACGTATTAAGAAAAGACCCTAGATTTTGGGGCATCCCAAAATGGGTCGGGAAGCACAATCAGCAAGTAAGGTTAGCGCGTACGAGAGAGTTAAGGAAGCGGGAGAGAAGTTTGTTTATTGTACAATTTTCTAAGGTTTTTTTAATATGTTTGCAATTATAAAAAACATAATTATAATTTGGAAAATTGGAAAATTTGGTGGAATTACAAACTGCCCCTCCAAGCACTCACTAGGAGGAAGTTGAAGGTGGTAGTTACTGGTGCAAGGAATGCATGCAAATCTCCAACTTGCAGGTTTGCTAATATTTTGTGGATGGGAGTGTAAAATAGTGAGAGGATGAAATTTTAGGAGCGAGAGAGAACATAGGGAATAAGAGAAGACAGATAAGTAAAGAGAAATTTTTGGGTTTGAGACAGGGCTTGATTTGAGGGTTGAGATCAATGTCAAATACTTTCTGTTGACAAGAGGTATTCACTGGTAGGCTTAGAGTTCGAGTTGATTTATGGTATATGCTTGAATTTGAGTTTAAGGTGTAGATGGGTTTGGATTTTTCAAATGGGCTATGGATTTAGCTTACTTTTCTTTTAATTAATCACCAGAGTTGTATTCTTGGATGGATTTGGAAATGTTTGGTGGTGGTGAGAAGGCCAGCTATGGTCCATGGTAGTGGAATAAGAAACTTGAGTTTGAGTTTAACTTGAAATTTGATCTCTTTTAAATCTTTTTTATGCTCCGTAATGGATCATGTTCCTAGCTAATTTGGTCCCAAGGAATCCATTTTTTGCCTTGGAATTGAATTTAAAGGTCATTAAGGAGGTCAAAATTCAATTTCCAGGTCTGGTCATTTCTGAAAAATCAAATATTTACCTTAATTTAACTAGAAATTTGTAGAGTTTGATGGAACTTCAAAATTAGTAAACAAAGGGAGTTAATGGGCTTTGAAATCTATGGAAAAATGGAGTATGGAGTGAGAACAAAGGAGCTAAAGTTATATGCTTGGACTGAGTGGTAGAGCTTAGGGCATCAAAGTCAGTAGCCAAAGGAAGAAGAAGGAGGAGGGGACCATTACCCACCCTAATGGCGAGTGACCACTAGTTGGATCCAAAGTTTTGTAGTGTCCATATAGAGGTTTTGGTAAATTAGAGGTCAATTTGATACCTAGATCAATATATCATGCAAAATATTTATTTTTCCCTCCGAGGCCAATTTGATACTGTTTTGGGTATTTTGGCCAAATAAATTTATATGTATTTTTAATTAGATAAATGGAGTATGTTTGTGAAATTTCATGAAAAAATAACATCATTTCATCTTTGGCTATTTCTGATCAAAATTTAGAGACCGGCAGGATTTATGTGAAACCCAAGCCGGCGTAATATTTTACTTCATAAATAGTGTGAGTTTAAGTACAATTTATGAATATTAGCATGGATTTTAAATTATGATAATTAAACTCATTAAAGTTGAGCATGTGCAAATTGAGGAATGTAATAGAAGAATTACATGATAATGGGGAGAAAAGTGAGATTTCAAAATAATTTGGAATTATTGATTGATTAAAAAGATGAATAAGCAAAACAAGAGGGGGGATTTAGTGTAATTTTTTTACTCTTGTATGGGAGGACACCCAACATGTGTAGCTCCTCTAGCCACGTGCTTGTGAAAAAATATAAAGGGGCTTGTCTTAGGCGATGTTAGAGAAGAAGAGAAGAAGAAAACCAAAACAAGAAAAAGCAAAGGAAAGAAAAACTACAAGTTTCGGGGAGAGGGAGCTCGCTAAAGAGCATGTTTTCTTGAGTGAGGAGTTTATTTTTTGCATGAGTTCTTGATCTTTGATTGTGTTGAAGTATTGAAGAGAACTTAAAGCTCTTGGGTGAGGATTCAGAGGAAATTCGAAGGAACTGGGTCACAATAGTGGTAAAAGATTCTCATGAATTTCCATGTTTTTCTGCTTCTAAATGCATTCTTGTGGCTTGGGTAGAAGTTTTGTGGTGTTAGAATTGGGGTTGGGTGATGAAAGATGAAGTTTGAACAAATTTCTGAAATTTGGAACATGGTTCAACCAGTTGAATAGAGTACTAAATGCATTCCAATCGGTTAAAACACTTGTTGAACATGTTGATTAGAGTACTAGTTGCACATTAACTGATTGAAGTATGTGTTGAACAGGTTGATTAGAGTACTGAAAGGGTTCCAACCGATTTAAGGGTCACAACCAACAAGTTCATCAAAGTTAATTTGGGAAAATTTGTTGTGATATTATAGTCTCTTATTTAATTGATCAAAGACCTTGTTATGCCATTCAATGGACCTTAAATGGGTTCTTTATGAGTTTTATGGGCTGCATATACACCACTGGGGAGGATGAGGAAATGTGTTAAATTTGCGTGGGTAAACATGCATACATGCATGATGGAGTTAAATGAAAGTGCTAGACATTTGGGCGTGAAATACTATGGTATAGGAACTAAGACATCAACCTCTACATCAAATGCATAGAATGGTAAATAATTGTTGTGTATCAAGATTTGAGGTGAGTGGGTTTTTCCCTTATGGTTGATAATGGTCAAGCTATACTTATGTGATGTTATTAAATGTCTATGAAGATTTAACCTAAGAGGCAAGTGCAAGTAGCAAATATTGGCATGGTTTCGCCATTGTGGCAGTGCCTTTGTGGTGGATATATGTTACACCTTGGTGGCAATGTGATTAACCCAAAATAATGCGTTAATGAATTAGTTTGTAAGGTTAATTGTGTGCGTAAATTAGGTTAAAATAACTGATGAGAACTAAGGTGGGCCTACTCCTGAAGATCCTTTGCATGTCTAAATGGGCCAATTACAAGATGAAGAACCAAGAAGATCAAGACAGCAATGCAAAGATTGGTGAAATTCACTTGGGATGAAGCTAGAAAGAGCCCAACACTCAAGATGGCCTTGAAAGAAGGAGAACCAATTTTGATCCACTTGATCCAAAATATGGAAGACATGAAGACATGAGTTAGAGATAGGACCTTTTATTGTTAAGGCTTTCAATTTGTTTAAAGAATTGTTACTATTAGTTTAGAATAAGTAGGTTTGAGGATGCTTAGCCCACATATGTCTTATTATTTTATTTGAACTAGGGTTTAGAATAAGTTACTGTAGCATGTACTGTTCATGCTACAGTAACCGTGCACTATTCACCATTTTTGGGGTCTAATTGTAAGGCATGAATGCCAAGTACTTTCCTTTTTTTATTTAGACATGTGATCAGCCAATTAAAAAGCTGATTGTCTTTCTTTTCTTCAAGTAAGAGTCTTATGAAATTAAGAGATATTTCTTTACCAACAAGTAAGAGATATTTCTTAATTAGGATAGCTATTTTAGGAAGTTATCCTAATCCTTGTAATGACCAGCCTTATAAATAGGCGTTTAATCAATGAATATGAGAGACAATACATAATAAATTTTGATTGTGAGTTGAGTTGAGTTTACTCCTCTTGTTCTTGATTGAATTTTTGAACTTATCAAAGGTAGATCACAACCTTTGTGGCGTTCCTCCTTGTAATTTGGGTTCTTGAGACGGGTTCTTCAACGGGTCTAGATTTTAATATAATCTCGGTTCTTGACACGAGTTCTCAACGGGTCTAAATTCTCCATCCATGGGCCTGTGTTTGGCTTTCTTGGGTTGTATTTCCAATATTGTTGTTGGGTCTCAAAGCAAGTCGATTGGGGTTCACATCAATAAACTAAGTTATGGAAAGTTAGGGTTAATGCATAAGTTTGAAATTTTATAGGGTTTTATGTGAAAATACAGAAATACAGGGGGGATAAAGTGTGCAAGCAGAACGAGGAGGGGGAGGCAAGTGTAATTATGACATGAATACATCAAATAAACAAGTAGCACACCAAGCAAGACCCATAGAATTTCCACCATCCGAAAGGTGATGATGTCGTCCGAACGGTAGCTAAACCGACTTAACTCTCTCTCCTCTCTCCATTGGTCCAATGATGCAACAAAATCCACTTGATTGGTCAATTAGGAGTCTGCCACCTCAAAGGGTCCCTCTAGTGCCTATAAATACACTGCCATAGCTTCAGTTTTAGGGGATTGGTCTAGAGCTAAGTCCAAACAGTGAGGAAAGAGAGAAAGAAATAAAAAAAGAAGCAAGGCCATGCAAAACCTACTTTCCAGCCATAATCTCTCTACTTCTACATTTATGTTATTCCTTTTTACTTGGAGGATTGAACCTCTCCCACTTTTGTGCCCTAACCGGTAATAAGAGTGGTAGTGTTTCAGCAATTCCTCGGGGAATGATTTGTTTTGTATTTGGTTTCAGTTGTAATGAGATTATAGAAATGAGGTGTGAGTAGTCTGTTTATACTCTTCGGTGAAGGGTGAACATATGCGTGATATTGTTTGAGTTATGAAAATGCCGATGTTTTATTATGCTTTAATGTTTATACCTCCCTCAATTGATGGATGGGTACATTTATAATATGGTCCTAGTTATGAACACCAAGTGGTACTTAATGCTATATATCATACTATTTATATTTATTACATACTTCATGCATGATTCATTGATGTACGTAGTTGAGCTTTATGCAACAGTCAAAAGATTGATTATAGACGGGTTAAGTCTTGCCACAGTCAATGTTTTTTATTCAATGCATAGACCGGAACTCCGTCAATAGTGAATCATCAACCTGCCGGGTGAATAACTCGAGTATTCCTCCTGAATGGCTTGCCTTCTGATCTACTAGGGTTATTAAACTGAAGCATGGTACAGAGACCTTCCGGCTACCCTAATCAGTTGTTGTGTTATGGTTCAATATACATCAAACCTACCGGTTGACTTTACAATAAAATGGTAGTTAATTGTTGTAAGGTGGCATTTTCAATAACTTAAACGATATAATGCATGTTAAATCCCCAAACTTAAGAGTATATTTTTTATTATTGCTTTTCTAAAGATTTAATTAAGTTTTTATTCAATTATTCTAATCTCCCAACACAAGCTATTCCATTGCACAGTACATCCACGAACAATTTCACTGTTTTTGTTTTGAATCTAGATAGTTAGCTCCCTTTAGGATTGACCTCGGACTTAAACCGAGAAATACTACAATTTGACCACTTATACTTTGGTGTATGACATAAAATATGTTAGATCATGGCACCTTTGGGGCAAATACATGTGGCCCAAGTAGAAGACAAGTAGCCTTATAGGCAAATATATTTAAGTGTTTGAAGTGATTTTATTATGATTATGGCAAATGTTTACCTGTTAACATTTGATGATAGTTCCATATTAGAAATGCACATTTTAGATGATGATATCTAAAGTATATGTTGTTATTATGAATTTAATGAAATTGTTCATTCACTGAGTTTGTTGTGCTCACCCTGACCCCCCTTAGTTTGTGGTTTCAAGGAAAAAGGAGAGGGTTTGGAGTCCACCACTGTGTCTCAGAGTGCCAAGGAGTTTATATGGAGTCTTGATGTCATATTTTGTTATGTTTAAGACATATAACTATGTACAACTGTTGAACTTCGATCTTTAAGCGTTGGTTAAAGATGATGTGAAGTTCCATGTAATTGTGAGACCTAAACTTTGTCTATATGGATTACATATGTATGGGATTATGTTTGGGTTGTTTATTAAGTTAAGGAATATTTTATACCATGCGTAGGATGACAGATTGTTGATTGTCATAAGGGGTCCACCATCTTGAGTTAGTTCATATGTACTATATCAGTGATGGGGTGTGACATTTTGGTATGAGAACTTAGGTTTTTAAGATTCTATAGACACATGAGCGTAGGCCAGTAATGGACAGTCTAGGGTGTCAGAGTGAGTCAAATTTGTACGTGTTACCTTTATGCATATGAATGTACATGCTTAGATATGTACATTGCAGTGTTACATTTAAGTAATAATGAATCCACCAGTGGGTCAAGACCCAACAGGACAAGAAGGATCTCATGGTCCTACTATAGCTGAGGTGAATCTTTACAGAGAAATGCTCTGTCCTCTCTCTAGAATTCCCTTCTTATGCCTTCAACACTGCTCCATGACTCTATTCCTCCCAAACCCCCAGATTTATCCATTTCTTTTCCTTCTCTGCCTATTCCTACATCCAATAATCATGTAGCTACTTCAAAATCTTTGGAAGCGACCAAGACTTCTTCAGCAATCTCTGAGGGGCCTACTCTTAAAAATGGCCCTTCTTATTCATCCTTCTTCCAAAAACAGCTTCATGGTTGTGAAAAGCCAGCTAAAAGGGTGCTCTTTCTCAATAGGGAAACGATAGTAGTTTGGACTAAAGAAGAAATGAATGAGGCCTTCAAGCCGCTAGAGCTTGCTGTCATTGGTAAGTCTTCATATGGTCTCCCTTCATTAAGTTCTATCAGAGACTTTATACAGTCTAAATGGTTTCTTAAAGGAGAATTTTATGTGGGAAGTTTTGATGCTAGACAAATACTATTAAAGCTCACTCTCCATGAGGATCTCATAAAGGTTTAATTGAAAGATATAGCCTATATAAATGGCCATTTATTTCATTTTTTCAAATGGTTTCTAGAGTTTGAATTAGGAACTGAACCAATTATTATGCCCATGTGGGCATCCCTTCCTTCCTTGCCATTGCATTTGTTCCCTAGAAAGCATTTAGAAATCCTATTGAGCCCAATTGGAAAGGTGTTAGCAGTGAATGGTCCAACGCTAAATCTTTCAAGGCCAAGTGTAGCAAGAGTGTATGTATTGGTAAATCTGTTAAAAGAAAATCTAGACCGAATTAAGCTTGATATGGGTGGATTGAAGGATAGATGGCAAAAGATTATTTATGAGAAAGAAAGAAAATATTGTAAAGTTTGTTCAAAGCAAGGCCATGTGGAGAGTGAATGTAGAAAGAAGAGGATATATTGAAAGAAAAAGAGATGGAGAAGGGGAAACAAAAGGAGCAAATTGTCCAGGGAAATACACATGAAAAGAAAGAGGTTGTGCAAAAGGTTAATGAAGCTATTTTGGATCACAAGCTGGATGAAAATCATGATATGCTCATAAATCACATTAACATGAATCCAAAAGGTGCTGAGAAGCCAACAGTTGCTATGGAGATTTTAGGGACTGGACATAAGAATAAGGTGACAAAGACTCAAGACAAGAAACATAAGAAGGAGAGGAGGCCACTGAAGACTAGAAGATTCAAAGTGCATAAGGAAATTTACAAAAAGAAAAGGTTTAGTATAGGAAAAGAGAAGATGGTGCTCCTTGGGAAATTGAGGGACTCCAATGGCAATGAGGATGGAGAAGTGCAAGTTCGGCCTTTGAGCTCAGAAAATCATATGCACCTGCAATCCCAAGATTCAACAACCCATCAATTGGAAAAAAAATGGTGAGAATGTGACCCAAACATTATTGAACCCAGAATGTCGTGGTCCTATAGAGATTATTCCATTTAAAGCCTCTTAAGAGTTCTTGGATTTTCAATGAACAATTTCTTTTAAATTGATTAATCTGAATCATGAGGATGGTGAAGTTTTTTCCAGTTCAGATGAATATTTTGATTATTGTTTTGAAGACTCTTTGGTAGAAGCTCCCATTGATTATGATCCATGTGTTCTAAATAAGTAAAATCACGATTCATGGTACAAACCAATATTTGTTACCCAGCAAATGGTGGACGTTGTTCATCAGCGTGTCCACAGTCAAGAAGAGTTAATTCCAACAATGTCCACTGATGAGATTCATCAGGCACCAAAAGCAAAAGGCATTTTCTCTAAAGATGATTAGGTCAAAGAAACTTTAGAGAAAATGAAAATAAAAGAACTTTTTACGCAGATGGAGAGGAGTGCATTGCACATATATTAGCTCATGACTCTTTTATGGTTACATCCAAGAATTGCTAAGAAGGCTCACAAATGCTTAGACGAAAAGGAAATAGAAATAGGAGGAGCTAGCTGCCTTAACAATGGCATTGCATAATGTTCCAGTTAGGAAAGATTCACCAAGAATCACTAGGTCCAAATCTAAATCCATGATAGCTTTCAAATTCCAATGCAGAACAATAGATATGGATTTGGGCATTAAGGAAGCTAATTTTGGGGGATTTCATGGAAAGCTTTCAAACATTAAGGGTGCTAGTTTTTGGGATTTCATGGTCATCATTCAACCAGTCTTTACTAATTTAAAGGAGAATTTTTAGGGATTTTTCAACAGAATGATCATGATATGCTGCTGATGAGAACTAAGGTGGGCCTACTCTTAAAGATCCTTTGCAAGTCCAGATGGCCAAATACAAGATCCAGAGTCAAGGAGTGGAAGCATGTTAAAGTATACTTGCTACAAGCTAGGAATGAAGAGGAGCTTCAAGCTGGACCATATGCTAATGGGCCGGGTCATGAGGCCCATTGGGCCGACCTCTTTGGCCAGATTTGGACCCATATATGGCCTAGAACTATCATTCATTATGGGCTGCCAAAGATTCTAGAATTATTCCTCAAATCTTGTGCTATTATTCCCTCAAATCTTATGATGATTATGGAAGTTCTTTGGGATATCTTTCAATCTTTGGCATGCCACTCTTTTGGAAAGTACTAATCAAGCTTGGAGAAAAAAGGTCAAAGATCGGGAGATTCTTATCACAATCAAGGAAGTAATTTGAAGACCAAATACTACTATTCTAGGAAGGATTATCTTCTAGAATAATCTACATTAGTTATGTTATTAACTTTATTTTAATTTTTGGAGTTATTGTTCATGCCTTCCTTGGAGGCCAAGTTTAATCTACAATAATTAGGTTATTTTCTATATTTTAGATTTTAGGAATTATTGTTCATGCCTTCCTTGGAGGCCAAGTTTTGTAGCCTATAAAGGCCATTTATTGCAATGAATAAAGGGAATTATTTTGGAGACAATACATAATGAATTTTGATTGTGAGTTGAGTTGAGTTTACTCCTCTTGTTCTTGATTGAACTTTTGAACTTATCAAAGGTAGATCACAACCTTTGTGGCGTTCCTACTAGTAATCTGGGTTCTTGAGTTGCGTCTACATTTTAATATAATCTAGGTTCTTGAAACAAGTTCTCAACGGGTTTAGATTCTCCATCCATAGACCTGAGTTTGGCTTTCTTAGGTTGTTTCTCCAATATTGTTGTTGGGTCTCAAAGCAAGCCGATTGGGGTTCACATCAGCTGCCCACCAAATCTTGCCTATTTAATGTGTGATCATGTGGGAAGATTTTATTCAAAGAGAAGATCTCCAGCTCAACATGCAGATAACTGTTTGTTTGACTACTGCTACACTGCAACTATCTCACTGTTCACGTTATTGTTCATCTAGAATAGAATTTGCTTCAAAGGTTGGTAGTTCAGCTGAACTGCTCTAACATTTATAGCTTGCTGAGTTCCTACATCAGCCAGTTAAGAAAGCAGCAAGAGTTCCTACATCAGTTAGTTAAGAAGGTTGCAAGCTTTGGACAAATTTATTGTACTAAGCATGCATATTTTGCTTTCTTTTATTTATTTCATTATTCCATGTAACTAGATTTTATTTGAAATCAATAAAACTCCCTCGTGCCGTCAAGGTTCACTTAAAAAAAACTATAGTTGAGGGAGGTGGTAGTCAACTATACGAAGGTAAGGAGGGGCAATAGAAGCAATAGGATATGGTATAGAGGGCATTTGAGATGGTGGCATAGATGGCTGCAACAAAAAATTGGTTGGTGGAAATATAAACAAAAATAGGGGCAGCAACACGAGCAATACCACCCAAGCCACAAGTGGAGCCACTTGGTACTATAATAAGAGGTTTATGAAATTGAATCCTCCAACATTTGTAGGATTAATTAGTCATCCATAACCTAAGAACTAGTTGAAATGGATGGAAAATGTAAAACCCGAAAATATTAAAGTTTTATTAAAAAGGGCAAAATTAGCTGTTACGGTACAAGTGGAAAACCCTAATTTTCTAGAACTCTGATGGCAAAATAGACCTCACCGTTGGATTCGTGTCGCAAATTCTAGCTATCTAGTCAATTTTCTTAGAGTTCCGAGACAGTCAAAAATTTCATGTTTTACAAGGTGATCATGAGTCGCGCGATCAAACTTTTTTTATGAAACCCAGGAAATAATTTAAAGTTAGTTCAATAAAATATACTAGACTTAACCTGGGATGAGATTTAATAGATTCGGGAAAAAATTAGACTAATCAAAATAGAGAAACATGGCACATTGTAGGCCAAGTATTTGAAGGGTATAAAAGGGGGGAGAAAACCATTGGCTTCAGCCATTCTAAGAGAGAGAGAGAGAAACAAAGCCTCTCACATTCTTCCTTCGATCTATGATGATCCAACTATCGGATTGCTTCGAGCCAAGAGATAAAGTTTCCCTACACAATGAGAGCTGCGCGTCCATACTAAATATTGTGAGTTACGTTAGACATGATTTTTGGTATCAAACTTCGGAGGCTTGATTTTGGGCATTTGGAGCTTCTAGTTCATAGATATACGCTACAAGAGGTAGGGTCCCTTTCCTAACTTGATTTATTTCAAACCTAAGGTTGAAATATGAAATGGATAGGTAGTTAGAGATGAATTATCATGAATAGAACATACCTATTGTTGAAATATGGAATATGGGTATAAGTTAAAACCAATTCTTGTATGATTTGGTTGATGAAATTGCTTGATATGGATTTCATGAACAATGTATTGTTTCGACATGCTAAGTGTTTACATTTGTGCCTTATAGGTGTTTGATGAAATACCTATGGATGATTAAGTGTGTTATTTGAATAAAAAATGCTATAACATGCTTAGTGGTGTTGAGAAATGTTATTATATGCATTATGATATAGTTGACAATTGAGAAATTGGGAATGTTGTGAAAATTGCATATGTTCATAATATGCTCATGATATGATGAACAAGATATGGTAAATTGCAATTGTACTTTACATTTGCATATGCACAGGTAGCATTGCATTCAACATGTGTGGGTGTGTGAATAGTTTTGATCAAACACCATTTGTAGGGGATTGATACGTGGGATCGAAGAGGTTGGACCTAGGTTGGACTACGTAGCACGGGTTGCATTGAAAATATGTGTCGGGGTTAGCAAAAAGGGCTAGATTCTCCTTGGATGCAAGACCCAATAATTTTGGATACGTACTCCCATTGGTATTGAGTCCATAAATGTGTCGTTGTACGCAGAACCATTGGTAGAAGTCCATAGATGCCTTTTCAATAGGGTACCCAATGGTGGAAATCCATAAATACCCACCCTAAGAAAGACACAAGATTTTATAAAATGGACATTGGATGTCAAACATCAATGGCTAGGGTTTGTAAAGCCTGGATGCATATGAATGACATAACATGTTTTATAGGAGCCGGTGGAGGGCTCGGGTTTGCACTGTAAGCGTGGGTTTCACCTCATGATATGGCATGGAATTGTAGCTTTTATTTATGACATGTATGTACTTGAATGAATGTTTGATGTGATGAATTGCATGTGGCATTTTGATCTAACATGATATAAGTAGTCAAATTGCAGTATTTCTTGGTTTAAGTTCGAGGTCAAACCCACAAGGCGCTAACTATCATGATTCAAAACAGTATTGGTGAAATTGTCATGGATGCAAAGTGCAATGGAATAGCTTGTGGTGTGACCTTAGAACAATCAAATAAAAACTTAACTAAAACTTTGAAAGACAATAATAAAAAGACACTCTTCAGTTCAGGGATCCAACATATATTATATTGTTTACTTATTGAAAATTCACCTTACAACAACTAACTCCCTTTTTATTGGAAAGTTAACCGATAGGTTTGATGTATATTAAACCATAACACAACAATTGACTAGGTTAGTCAGAAATTCTTGGTATCGTGCATTAATCAAATAACCCTAGTAAACAAGAAGATGAGCCATTCGGAAAGTTTACTCCAATTATTCAATAGGTAGGTTGATGGTTCAGTGATAACGGAGTTCCATTTTATGCAATGAATCAAAATCATTGGCTATGGCAAGATTTAACCAGTCTACAACCAATCTCATGACTATTACATAAAGCCCAACTACGTACATCATTGTATCATTCATGAAGCACGTAATAGAAATAGATAGTATGGTAAATATCATTAAGTACCGCTCAGTGTTCATAACCATGAGCATATTATAAATATAACCATCCATCAATTAAGGGAGGTATAAAGATTAACAAATAAATAAAACATCGGCATTTCCATAACATAAACAATATTACATATGCATTCACCCTTCACCGAAGAGTATAAACGAACTACTCACGCCTTATTTTTATAGACGAGTAAAAGGAATAAAATAATCTCATTACAACTGAAACAAAATACAAAAGAAATCATTCCCCAAGGAATAGCTGAAACACTACACCCTTATTACCCGCTAAGGCACAAATGTGGGAGAGGTTCAACCCTCCAAGTAGAAATGATAACATAAATGTAGAAGTAGAGAATTCTTGCTAGAAAATGATTATGGCAGGGCCTCGATCCTCCTTTCTCTCTTTTCTCTGTTTCCTCTATCACTGACTGAACTCTAGGCAAATCCCCTGAAAAATGGCTGAAACAGCCTATTTATAGGCATTGGTAGGTGCTCTTAAGGCGGCAGACTCCCTGCTGACCAATCAAAGGAATTTGCAGCTTAACTGGACCAATTGGGCGAGGAGAGAGAACTAAGGCGGCTTCGGGACCATCCGGACGGTGAGATTTCTCTGGTTTTTGCATGTTAGCTACCTCCTTGTTTTAATGTATTAAGTTGGTAATTATACTTGCCTCCCGCTACTAATTCATCTTGTACACTTGAATCCTCCTGTATTTTTGTAATTTTGCACAAAACCCAGCAAAATGTCCAACTTCCGCATTAACACTAATTTTCCATAACTTAGTTATTTTAACCTAATTCATGTACACTTTTAACTTTCAAACCTAATTCATTAACACATTATTTATGGTTAATCACACCCCCAACCAAACATAACTAGTCCCTAGTAATAAAATAAATAACAAAACACAAGAAAATAAAATCACTTTCGTAGATTTCATGATTGCATTTAGCATATGCAACAAGTCTTTAAACCCCTAAGTGATCCTTAGTGGACAAGTTTTGTCTCATGAAGTTTTTCAACGAATATACCTACAAACTTCAACGGTTAGGATTCCATAATTCACATTTTTCACAGATAAAATTAAATAATCATTTCTCTTTATTGCTAGGATAATTCTCTTCCCTGATCACTATAGTAAGAGTAACACACATTAGTTGTAACACTATTCCATATGTTTTCAGAAAAACTTGTGTGTGTATGCAATGATTCCTTTATTCCAAAATTCACTTAGGAAATATCACCACCCTTCACTCAGTTGTACAAGAATTAGCCTCGATGTCAATCCTTTCCTGGAAATCACTCAGCAAAGAACTCACTCAAATTGTAGTGACTATCACTCAAAAATTACATGTGATGAGAGTATTTTGATCAAAGCAAAGTAATGCACATGTAAAATACAAAAAGAAAGGTTATTTGAATAAAATTGAAATTTGGCATAATCTCATAAAAGAATATTAACACTGCATCAAACATTATCAACGTTCTCCCCTTTCTGATGAATAGATAGAAATAATACACATGCATAACTTCTGGTATCAAAAAGGGCTTTATTAGGGTTATAACGTGGCCTAGGGTATCAGGCTTAAGAAACGATGTCAAAGGTATTCAAAAAGCTATCTGTTCCGATTAGTGTAGCACACCTCCTCCCTAATTCCCAAACTTCTACACATCGTATTTCCCATTTCTTCATTTTCAATCCCATTTTTCACTTTCTTGGCTAATTTCTTTCTTTGCTTTTTCTTTTAGGTTTCTTTTTGTCTCTTTCACATATTCTTTTCTTTCCTTGAACTTTAGTCATAATTTTCTTCTTTTCTCCTTTCCCGTACCATACTTTCTTTAGGAGAGGGTGCAAGAAAATTAGATAGCAAGAGTTGGTCGAATATATATTTTCTCATGGCTTGGTTAATCGATGGGATTTAAGAAAGGAAATTATACTTTTAGGTTCAATCACGGCTTACTAGGGATATAATTTTGTAAAAGAAATGGCTAGGGCTCAAAATTAAATTACAAATGGCCTAAGATCATTTTCCAGAAATCATACACCTACATAATTTCCAGGTATAAATTTAATGAAAATGTTAACCATGTTATTCAATGAGTGCTAACCAAAACAAAACTAATGAGATTATTCAAAGGAATTTTAACGCTGAATAGAAAATTCTTACTTGACTAAATGTGAAATATCTCTCCAAGGAGGATTGGCTCAAAATTTGCATAAGGTTTACATCGCCACTATATATGTAAGCTTAATAAAGGAGTATAACATTTCAAAAGGTTTTCAAAATATGGAATTTTTACATGCTGAAAATGCTTAGTTTCTATGAAAATATAAAGAGAATGCACAATCAATGTATGAAAATTCCGCGCAATCGGGTTAGGATTATCCCTGTAAAACATAATGATAATAACCTAATTCTTATCGTGAATCATATGAAATAAGCATCCTAACACAAAAAAAATTAGCAAAACAATACACTAACTATGTTAATCAAAACCAAATCCAAAACCATCATCCAAAACATAAAAACTGAAAAAAAAAGTGCATAAATAAAAAGTTCAGTACAAGTAGTAAAAGTGTGGAAATTCTAGAGTCTTAGATCACAAGGCTAACAAACCTCCACCATACTTTCCTCGCAGTAGCCTCAAAATCTCATTCTAGTTCTCTTTGTAGCTAGCCATCCTTTGATCTAGCTGGTGATTCTAATCTCCAACCCTAACAAAATCTGGCAGTCGGACATGTAATCAACTAGAATGTATAGCTGCTCTTCTTGTTGCTGAGACTCTTGTGGCGGCTGAAAGTCTACACCTCCCGGGAATGGATCTGCTTGTGGTGCTGGTGGTGCTTCCTGTTGCTTCTTGGGTTGCCCTCCATCGCTCTTTCTCAATGAATTTTTATCCAATGGTGCCAAATGCCCCACCATTGGCCATGAGGGATCTACAATTACTCATTTCTCCCTACATAACTCAAATAATAACATAGCAAATGGGAGTAAGGGCTTCTTAACCTTCATAGTCAACATCATTTGGTCCATTATTAGATTGGGCAAATCAATGGTGTGTCCCATTCCAAAGGGATGTAGAAAAATAGGCTCTCTCAGTGTAAATTTGATTTTTCAAGGACTGAGGCAATAGATTGTTCATAGTTATCAAATTCAAGATTATATATTTGTCAGTTAAGTCCCCTTGCTTAATATACTTATTTGTCCTACCCCAAGTATACTTTGGGTTCCCAATCAACTCGATCCCAATAACAATCATGTGCAATGTAGTATAAGGATATTATGGGTTTTGATATATCAGGATCGGATTCAAAAAATTTGCAATGGTAGTCGGAGTAACTTGGAACACCACCCCCTAACATAAACACGGAACTGTCTTGGCCCAATTTCTTTAGCATTACTATAAAGTTCACAGACCAAGCATTCATACGCAAGACCAACAAATTTTACATAATCAAGCCAACCTTGTGCTGCCAAATTTTGTGTCACCCCTATGTGTTTAAAATCCTCATAGATAACAAGCCTTTCAGCAATAATAGTTTTCGAGTAAAAATAATTATCATACCAGACTTGCTAATTAATATTCTCGAATATCGCAACATCAAAGACATTCTGTCCCTAGGGTTGTTCTTGTTGATGTGGAGGTACTTCAGGCAGTGAAGATGCTCCTCTCCTTGGTCGGCTTGATGAAGCTGTCGTTCTTGTTCTTGGATCCATGATTTCTTGGATTTCTTGCTTGATATGAGCTTTTAAGGAATTTCGATTGGTTGAATCCTATAAAAGAGTATGGATAAGTGTTTAATCGGAATAGAATTCAAGAAAAGTGGATGGGTGAAGAAAATCTGAGTAGAAAAGGTGAAGAAGCTACTGGATTTTCATATTTCTATTGCGAGGGAGATGCTAAAAATTTTTAGTTTACACCTGCCTTCTTTTATACTAGGCAATACCATCCAGACGGTCTCAGCACCATCCGGAAGGTGGGATCCTTTGGAATTTGCTTGATCCTGCAAGTTGCTATCCTATGATATTCTCCTGGTTTCCAGCTTCAGTTCTTCAACCTGCAATTACAAAATCAGTTTTAAATTCAAACTTACAAATTTAACTACTTAAATCCTAACTTGTTACCCTAATTCATCCTATAGTTATTTGCATTTATACAAATCCAAAAATTATTCATCTTTGATCATAATCAATTTTAATCAAAATCTTCTAAATAAGGGACATATGTGAACCAATTAATCTTCTGTCTCACATAACTTGCAAACTCGGGACTGGAATAAGATGGCGTCTCAGGGTAATCCTTACTCTGTCCATACTTAATCCAATCAAGATGATCTAACACTCTACCTGAAATTAGCTCAGCACACTAATTGTATTCTCTCGTATGCATTAAACGACCACACTTTACACAACCATCGAGTCGATTGCTCGTCAACATTTGGCAAATGAACTTTTTCCGCACAAAGATTTTGCTTGATTGTCAAGAATTTCTAATTTTCTAACAACCTTTGCCTTCGCTATGATTAAAGAATGTATGTCTTTTGGAAAAGTAGGTAGCATACCCAAACTAAACTAAAAAAAAATTCTCATCCATTTTTGAAAAAATTTTGAAATTTGTGATTTTTGTTGAAAATTGACTCGCGATACAGTTCTTTAACGTCTACCAATCACAAAGACGAATATGAATTGTTCCCTCCACCATCCTAAATTTAACATTTTTCCCAATGTATAACATCTATATAATAAAACAAAAGTGTCTTTGAATTTTATTCCAGTCATATTTTCCCCCTCAAAACCATCACCAATCACTTACCTCACTCATTATCCTTTTGTCATACTCAAACGTCAAATCACATCACTCATTTCTATCACATGTTTAATCAGTCATATATTTATTCTCTAAAAAATCATATAACTCATTTCTATCTGATATTTAATCATTTAATATTTAATTAATTTTTAGTTAATATATTTTGAAAAAATTTAATATAGTGGGATTAATTTTTTAAACGCGCAAATTTTATATTTATCATGCCTTCAGGCACGGGTTATAACTAGTTATGAGATAAAATTATAGAAAAATGCTAATAAGATCTGGAGGCGAGACAAATCCATAATGCAAAACCATAATCTATAAAACAAACAACAAACATTTAGTAAAACTATTTACAGTCAAACACTTATAAATACTTTTCAAGACATATATTTTGGTTCCATTAACTGAATGAAATTCACATTTTGAACAAATCCATCATGATATTGCTTAAGCCTTTGACCGTTTACTTTGAAAATATTTCTAGTTAATGGGTTTTCAATTTCAACTGCCCCATGTTCAAAAACTTGCTTAAAAAAGTAGGGCCCGTCTATCTTGATCTTAACTTTTCAAGGGATAGGCAGAGCCTTGAATTATATAACAAGAATTTTTGAGAGGGTTTAAAATACTTCAACATTATATTATTATCATAAAAATATTTCTTTCTAGACTTGGCGATCTTTGCATTTTCATATGCTTCATTTCTCAGTTCTTCCAATTCATTAATTTGAAGTTTGTGGGATGCACTAGCTTAGCCAATATCAAAACTCATCATTTTGATTGCCCAATATGCTCGATGTTCCAATTCCACAAGCAAGTGACATGGTTTACCGTAAATTAATCGAAAAGGAGACATCCCAAAATAATTTTGCATGCAATATGGTCAGCTCAAAGCACATCAATCAGTCTAAAAAACCAATCCTTGTGGTATGGATTTACAATTTTTTATAAAATATATTCTCTCCCTATTGACTGATTCAGCTTGTCCACTTGTCTGGGGATGATAAGGGGCAGATATCCTTTGAGAAATTAAATATTTTTTCATTAGGTTATCAAAGAATTTATTACAAAAATGTGTTCCCCTATCACTGATAATGGCTCGAGGAATTTCAAATCTGAATAAAATTTTTCTTTTAAAAACTTGATCACGTTGTGGTGATCATTATTTCAACAGGTAATTGTCTCTACCCATTTGGAAACATAATCAACGGCAACTAAAAGGTACAGATGTCCAAAAGATGGGGGAAATTGTCCCATAAAATTGAAGCCCCAACAATAAAAAATTTTAATGGCCAAAATAGGGTTCAAAGCTATCATTTTTGTAAAACCTGGCGAATTTGAACTTTTTGTGCATAAGGGCAAAATGGTCGTTTATCATCCTAATGCTTATTTGAGATACTCATTCTCTAGACCTCAGATGAGGAAACGGACTTCACCGTTGGATTCGTATCGCATTATCTAGTCACCCTGTCAAATTTCGTCAAATTCTGAAATAGTCGGACTTTTGCACGTCGTTCGAGGCGACTGCGTGGCGAATGACATTTTAAAGGTCTCCAAAAATATTTTTTTGAAAATTTTCTTAAAATTAAATAAAAGTTCAAATAAAATTAATTTAAACTTAATATGAGGTATAATGAATCATTTCGGGGCGAAAAACGGACCCGGAAGTCGAAAATATGCGGTGCGATGTGGACCGCACATTTACAATTATAAATAGGGGCTAAATATCTGAAAAATAAGATATTCTCACCACTTGCTCCTAGTTTGGCCGGCCATATAGAGAGAGAAGAGAGAAAATAGAGAGAAAGACTTGATTCAAGTTTTCTTTCTAAGATCTACGAAGATCCGTCGGTTGGAAATCATTAGACCAAGAGTTAAAGATGATCTACTCGACAAGGCCTACGCGTACGTACCAAAAACAAGGGATTTCACCAAAGATCCAAGAGGAGTCTTTGGGGAGAACTCAAGATTTTGGACTTGGGGTGGTGTTCTTGAAGTCCTACACTTCAAGTGAGGTAGGGTTCTTACTACTTGGGTTTTACCTTAAGGGGCTCTTTTGGGTGACTGAAATATGACTGTTATATGGCTGAAACATGACTGTTTTATGCTTGTTTTAACCATGTTTAAGGGGCTGAATTAGGGGCTATTACATGACTATTTAAGGGGCTGTTACATGACCTCTTTTATGGCTAAATTGTGGGCTGTCTAGTGCCTGTTTAAGGAGCTGTTTTATGCATGTTTTATGCATGTTTAAGGGGCTGTTACATGCCTGTTTAATGGGCTGAATTAGGGGCTGTAACATGGCTCTTTTATGGCTGAATTGTGGGCTATTTTGGGACTGATTAGTGGGTTGTTTTGGGGCTGATTAGCGGGCTGTTTTGGGACTGATTAGTGGGCTGTTTTGAGGCTGATTTGGGGCAGATTAGCGGGCTGTTTTGGGACTGATTAGCGGGCTGTTTTGAGGCTAATTAGTGGGCTGATTTGGGGCTGATTAGTGGGCTGTTTTGGAGCTAATTAGTGGGTTGTTTTGAGCTGAATTTTGTGGGCTGTTATGTGTTATCATGCGCCTTGTGATTTAAATGCGTTATTGGCATAGATTGTGTAATAACACGCTTGTCTATTGTGTTGATTATAAAACGTGGATACATGCTAGTTGATGTGTTAACATTGTGACAAGATTTGGTAATTTTATACTTATGTTGTATATTGCCATTGGACATGTGGATATGTACTACATTGCTCATTTGACATAATTGCATATTGAGCATGATATGGGCATCACATTCATGGACATTGGATATGGGTGTGGATGTGTGATTGCATGGTTTATTCAAACATCATACTTGGTGGTTGAAGGGTGGGCTCAGGAAAGTGGGATTGAAGTTCCTATTGAGTCGCACAGTCACATGCATGGAAAACTTGTGTCGGGTAAAGCAAGTAGGGCTAGACTCTCCCTCGGGTGCAAAACCCGGTTATTGATTTATTCACTTCCATCGGTGCAAGTCCAAAAAAAAGTGAATTAGGCGTACGGAGCCGGCGGTGTAATTCCAAAATCCGTTGCCCAACAAGACACAAGATTTTAATTTTTAAAGTACTCATTCAATGAGTAACACCCATCAATGATTTAGTTTTATAATGAAACAACTTTTATTTCAAACGATCATTGAATGAATTTTTCGTCAAATGAAGGTTCATTTCACAAGTGCATTGCATTGTGTTGTGGGAGTCGGCGAGAACTCGGGTTGAAGTTGCATGACATTATGATTTTTCAACATGGAATTGCATGTTCTTGTTGAAATGGATATTGATTGTTATCGTTTTTCATGTAAACACTACATATGCATATAGGTGGGGAGTAGCCTCTATAGGAAATATTCTACTGGGCGTGGCTCACCCTATACGGGAAAATATTTCAGGTGCGAGATTCACTCCAGTGGATGGCTCTCATTGGGGTCCGCAAGGGTAAAGAAAGCCGATTCGTGGCTTTATAACTCCTTTTGTAAAACTTTTTGAGCAAACTACGTTTTTTGGATATGTATATCTAAAAGATTTGTAATCTAACAGTTATGGACTATTTTTGATACAGCATTGCATGTTTTGATATAAATATGGATAGTTGGACCCGGTGTGGCCAATGTTTACTTATAAATGGACCCGGTGTGGTCAATGTTTTATATTGGGACTTGGATGGGTCATATGAAATTTATTGTACAGGTTGGGTTTTGAGGTAGAGTTCTCCGTACAAAGGAGACTCTGCCCAAATTTTTATTAAATTATGAACCCCGGTAATTAGATACAACGGCGTGATGTCGAGTTATACGATGTTCACATGTATTCCGCTGGTTGATGGGTGATCAACGGACACCCGGATTTTGGGGTGTCACAATTTCTTTTGGAAATATTCCCCATTCTTTGACATCAGTCATAGTTTAGTCAAAAGACATGCACATCTTTAAAAAGAGTGGGCCAGTAAAATTCACACTACAAAATTTTAGCAGAAGTTTTCTGTGAAGAAAAATGCCCTCTCCAAGCTTCAGAATGGCAAAATGAAATAACCTGACTGATTTCATGATTGTGTACACAACGCCTTATTATTTGATCTTTACTGTATTTAAACACATAGGGATCTTCCCAAAAAAAAAATATGTACCTCTCAAAAATTTCCTTTTATTGGTCCAGATATAATGAAAAGGAATAATACATGTCGCTAAATAATTGGCTATATCTACATACTATAGTACTTCTGTTACTACAAATAACAGCTCATCCAGAAAGGTTTCTCTGATTGGTATTGACTGATGTGAACTCCCAATCGACTTGCTTTGAGACCCAACAACAATATTGGAAAAACAACCCAAGAAAGTGAAACTCAGGTCTATGGATGGAGAATTGAGACCCGCTGAGAACTCGTGTCAAGAACCTATATTATATTAAAATCTAGACCCATTAAAGAACCCGTCTCAAGAACCCAAATTACAAGGAGGAACACCACAAAGGTTATGATCTACCTTTGATAAGTTCAAAAGTTCAATCAAGAACAAGAGGAGTAAACTCAACTCAACTCACAATCAAAATTCATTATGTATTGTCTCCCATATTGTCTCTTCTTTTTCATAGATTAAAAGCCTATTTATAAGGCTGGTCATTACAAGGAAACAAATCCTAATCTAATAAGGAAAAAAATCCTAATCTAATAAGGAAACAAGTCCTAATCTAAATAGGAATAACTAATGACTAAAATTTATGACCCTTTCCCTAAAAAATGCCCTAGAGTGAATAGCGCCATGGTATTGTAGCATGAATAGTATCGTGCTACAGTACTTATTCTAAACCCTAGTTCAAATAAAATAATAATACATATGTGGGCCAACCATCCTCAAACCCACTTATTCTAAACTAATAATAAAAATTCTTTAAACAAATTAAAAGTCTTAACAACAAAAGACCTTATCTCTAAGTCATGTCTTCATGTCTTCCATAGCATGGATCAAGTGGATCAAAATTGGTTCTCCTTCTTTCAAGGCCATATTGAGTGTTGGGCTCTTGCACCAATCCTTGTATTGCTTCCTTGATCTTCTTGGCTCTTGATCTTGTAATTGGTCCATCTAGACATGCAAAGGATCTTTAAGAGTAGACCCACCTTAGTTCTCATCATTGACTATTCCTTTTTATCATAATTGAACCTTGATATATGATCAGCTGCCACATTTTCAACTCCCTTCTTGTCTTTGATGGTAAGATCGAATTCTTGAAGCAATAGTATCCAACGTAGCAGACATGGTTTAACATCCTTCTTAGTGAACAAGTACTTCAAGGCTGCATGATCAGTAAACACAACAATCGAGGATCCAATTAAATACGAACGAAATTTATGTAAAGCAAATACAACAAGTAATTCTTTTTCTGTGGTAGAGTAATTCATTTGTATATCATTCAAAGTCTTGCTTGTATAATAAATCACATAGGGTAGAAATAAACATGTTTTTCAGTCTATCAAAAGCCAATTGACAAGCATCATTCCAATCAAATGGTACATCCTGACGTAGAAGATTACACATAGGTCTGAATATCAAACTGAAATCTTTAATGAATCTTCTATAGAATCCTGCATGACCTAGAAGAGATCTGACATCTTTTACAGTCTTGGGTGGAGGGAGATTGGCTATTAAATCAATTTTGGACTTGTCAACTCCAATTCCCTCTATAGAAACTACATGTCCTCAAAGAATACCTTGTGTAACCATGAAATGACACTTTTGAAAATTCAAAACAAGATTTGTCTCCTCATATCGAGTAAGGACTTTTCCAAGATTCTTTAACCATAATTCAAATAAATCACCGTATACTAAAAAATCACCCATGAAGACTTCTAAAAACCACTCAACCATATCACTGAAAATGCTTAACATACAACGGTAAAAAGTGGCTGGAGTGTTACATAATTCAAAAGACATTCTTTTATAAGAAAAAGTGTCAAAGGGGTCTGTAAAAGTGGTTTTCTCCTGATCATCAATTGCTATTTTAATCTAGTTATAGTCGTAATATCCATCCAAAAAACAATAACATGCATGCCTGGCTATCTTTCTAAGACTTGAAGTAAAAAAGGTTGGGGAAAATGATCTTTTCTGGTGAGGGAATTCAACTTCTGATAGACAATACACATACGTTAACCAGTGACTGTACACATATAGAATAATTTATTTTCTTAGTTTTTTATGACTGTGACACCCGAATTTTGAGTCACTACTTGTGTTGGGCTGACCCATTTGCTATCAGATATAGGATATATGATATCAACATCTAATAGTCTAAGTACTCCAGCCTGGACTATTTCTTTCAAATGTGGATTCAACCTTCTTTGTGGTTGTCGAGATAGTTTAGAATCCTCTTCTAAGTATAAACAGTGAGTACACAGAAGATGACTTATATCCTTTATATATGTTATTGTCCAACCGATAGCTTTTTGATGATTTTTTATGACCTCTATCAATTTCTTTTCTTGAACTTCTAACAACTTTGAAGATATTATCACTGGATGAGTTTCACCCTCCCCCAGGAAGACATATTTCAAGTTAGTCAGGGGAGGTTTCAAGTATGGCTTGATAACTCCATCACTGGGCTTTATAGACTTAGGTTCATAAGGTAATAATTCTTGAAATCTAGGACTTCATGTTTCAATGACTGACATATCTATAAACTCATCATTATGGACAGACTCTAATGCATGTGACTCTTTCTTATACAAGCATTTTCGAATAAATTTTGAGTTAGCAACTCAATACGATTTACTTCATGCAATTCTTCTTCTTCTTCTCTGGGCTATTTTGCAATGTCAAACACATTCAATTCCAAAGCCATGATTCCAAATGAAAGTTTCGTTATTTCATTCCTACAATTAATCAATACATTGATGTAGCTATGAATGGTAGACCTAGAATGACAAGGATTTGTGTAGAGACATGCAAAACAGGTTATGTATCTAAAACAATAAAATCCACTGGGAAATAGAACTTATCAACTTGAACAAGTTCCTCCACAACTCCACGTGAAATTTTCATAGAACGGTCTGCCGATTGCAATGTGACATTGATGGGTTTTAACTCACCCAAACCTAATTGCTCATAGACCGAATATGGAAGCAAATTAACACTAGCTCCAAGATCAAACAGGGCTTGCTCAATGCAGAATTTTTTTGTTATTCATGAAACTATAGGACTTCTAGGATCTTTTTACTTGAGAGGGGTCTTGTGATGAATGATGGCACTAGCCTGTTTAGTTAAAAATTCTCTTTTCTATACATTGATCCTTCTTTTCACTGTGCAAAGGTCTTTTAAAAACTTGGCATAGGATGAGACTTACTTGATTGCATCCAACAGGGGGATGTTAATTTTTACTTGCTTAAACAACTCAAAAATTTTAGCATGATTGTTCAAAGATTAAGGCTTCTTAACTCTATGAGGAAAAGGTAACAGAATAGGACTTGAATGTTCTTTTTTATTTGGCGGTTCTGGTTCCTTTTCAATTAGATATTCGGGCACAATTGGTTCATTTATTGGGATTGAATCAGCTATTGGTGCAAGAGTTTTGGCTTTAATTATCTTTTCAATCACCTTACCACCTCTCAATGTGGTAATTACTAGCACTTGACTCAGGGAAGGTTTGGAAGACACAGTATTAGACTGTTTTAACCCTGTAGAGGTTTAGGTTGAGATGAAAATTTTTCCTTCTCTTTGTGCTCATAGAATGTAATAATTTGGCTAGATGACTCTTGATATGCTCAATATTCTGTGAAGTTTGAGCATTGAAAACATTAAATGCATGGGTGGTCTAAGTATTGAAACTCATTTGACTCTAAATGAACTAGTTCATGGTGTCCTCTAAACTCCTCTTATTTGGGAGTTAATAAGGCTGATAAGGATGTTGAGTTTGTGGTTGTGGTGAAGGTGAATCTAGTGGTTGACTCACAGGTTGTGTGTTTTTCGAACTGAAGTTCAGGTGATTCCGCCACCCTAGGTTATAGGTATCAGAAAAGGGATTAGAGTAAGGCTTGTTAAATTTTTAAATGGCATTGGTTTGGTCCATTAAAACTTCTACGAATGTTGGAATGGTGGGATATTCCATGTGGGATGTCCTGACAATACATAGATTCCACATGATCACTCAGTGGAAGACACAACTGAAACTTCCTTGGTTTTTTTCATTTCTAGGGCTTCAAACTTTCGGGACATGGTAGCCATCCTAACCCTTAGGTCATCATCTTCTTTTAACACATATTTCCTTGGTTTAAATAATATTTGGTGAGGCCAAGTCCCATATTTGGGAACTCTCAAAAATGGTCTCAAAAAACTCAAATGCCTCCTCGGGACTCTTACTCATGAATTCCCCGTGGGCCATCATTTTGACAAACTGACCCAGTACGGATGGGAGGGCATCATAGAAGAAACTAACTAAAGTCCAACTTTCAATTGCATGATGTGAGCAAGCTTGGAAAAGATCGTTGAATCTCTCCCAACATTGATAAAAAATTTCTCCTTCTTTTACAGAAAAATTCTTGATTTGACGTCACAATGCATTAGGGTAATGCACAAGAAAAAACTTTTTGAAAATTTTGGTTTGTGAAACTTGCCAACTTGGAATAGATCTGGTTTTTAAAGAATTTAGCCACTGTTTAGTCTTATCCTTCAAAGAGAAAGGAAAAAGTTTCAATTGGGCCATTTCAGAATTATCTTGAAAAGCACCACATACTTCCTCAGTTTCTTTCATATGCAAATACGAGTTTTCAGACTCCAGACCATGAAACTGTGGTAAAAGTTGTATTGTTCCTACCTTAATGTTAAATTCTGGAGCATTTGTGGGAAAAGCAAAACTTGACGTGACACTAATGCATGTGGGATGCAAGTATTCTCTTAAAGGTTGAATATTCTAAACTACCTCTTGTTCCCTTTGATTGTTATGAGTCATGCTTAACTCAAATGATGCTTGTGACGACAAGGATGACAGAAATGAAGGATTAGACTCATTTTCAGACTCTACAGATGACTTAACAGACATAAGCAATGAAAATACAACAAATAGTGCAAATACATATAATACAAACTAGACAACTTCCCTGTTCATTTTGAAATCATCGTAACTCCCAGGCATTGACACAAAAAAGCTTGATCTGGCCTGATTTTTTCATATAATCAAGTATAAGTGGTCAAATTGCAGTATTTCTCGATTTAAGTTCGAGATCGAACCCACAGGGAGCTAACTGTTAGGATTCAAAATGCAAGGGAACAACTTGTGGTGGGAGCTTAGAACAATCAAATAAAAACTTAACTAAAATATTGAAAGACAATAATAAAAAGGCACTCTTCAGTTCAGGGATCCAACATGCATTATATTGTTTAGTTATTACAAATACCACCTTATAACAATTAACTGTCGTTGTAACGCCCCAAAATCCACCTTGGACGGCCTTACTATCTAAAACCATCTACTTCATGAGAGGAACAAATAAAATCCATAAATAAAAAAAATTCCATTCATCATACATAACATCCACAACATCATCCAAAAGAGCATGTCAAACCATGGCCATTAGATCCAAAAAGAATAGGCCACACTATGGCAATTGCATCAAAAAAAAAAAAAAACTTAATCTTGCAGTGAATAAACAAAATATCATTCATACATTGACTAAAAATGCATCCCCCTTGTCTACGACATAAAGAGAACAACTCTAGACATCCCCCTCGAGATCCACGCTTCCATCCAATTGAACTTCCTAAGCTACCTGCTCATCAACCCCGAGCTCTTCCTCTAAACCGAGATATGAAAATAAATATTGTTTGTAGGGGGTGAACACTAAGCTTGGTAGGAAAATCCTCCCAAACTCGAGCAAGGTTTAGAAAATATATAAAATCTGTCGATCTCATTTTATAGGACTTTTGAAAGAAAACAGTGACATTCATTTGATCTCATATTTACGCAATATCAATATATAGAATGAAGAAGTGAAACCAATTTCCAAACAATAAAACATTCCAACATTAAACCATTTCAACCACATTTGTATTTGTATCCCTAGTGTACCATTAACCACAATATGTATTTGTATCTCAGGTAGGGAGTAAGACTTCACATGAATACACACATTGAGAAAATTCTGGCTCATACACACATACCTAATCCTCGCAAAGATACCAGTCTTTAGGAAAGGTCTATACCAACGCATCGACAATGACGATCCAACCCATGAATAGTATACTAGCCCTCAGCCTCGATACTCGTGAGTAAATAGTGGTTTGGTTCTTGCAAGATACTAACCCCACTACGAGTGGTTGGGAACCTTCAAACTTACTCGGAATAAGAAACGCATCTACGAACTCGACGATACCCGGTCAACGGTCACCCATGTTCATCCAAAAACCCACACAAAAGATACAATACTCAACCAATTTCTCAAATCACAAGTAAAAGCAAGAACCTCTAATTTCACATGTTTTTTCCCACATAACAATTAAGAAAATAAGCAATAGATCATCAAAAGATATAGTTTTATTTTTTCAAATAAAGCACTAGAGTTATTGAATCAAGAGCAATGGAATATCAAGGGAACAATCTCCATTTCTTAAAAAACAAGGGTTCTGAGATCTAAACAAGGATTTTATGGATATCAAATCATAACTTCATTCAAAACATGATAAGATTTGCAAGAACATAAAAAAAACAATGATTTCATAACATATAACTAAGATTTAGGGTCAAAACATACATATATATAAGCCCTAGCCTCAATGAACAAGAGTGAAGAGAAACCCCTACACTGCTTCCTTATTGTTGTGTGGAAAACTAGAGATTTTGATCCAATCCAATGTGAGAATCCCCTTAAATCTTGTGTTTCTCCCCTTGCTTCTTACTCTCCAAGGCTCTCTAGTGGTTAGAATTGATGAAATGGGGCTAAGGGAGGCGTCCTTAAGTATTTATAGTGTAAAAATTGGAGAAAATCCTAAAACTTATTGGGGTCATTTTTATGGTAGCGGCCGAACAGTCCTTGGGCATCCGAATAGTTCAAAGTCCCTTTTTTTTAATCAAAAATAAAGTTTTTGGGTAAGGAGCACCGTTCGGACAATGCTTGGAGCGTCCGGACGGTGGCAACTTTTTGTCTCAACTTCAAGAGCTATTTTCACCTATTTAGAAGTTGATTCAGGAAATTATTGTGAAATACCCTTTTGTAGTCATTGAAGTCTAAGTGTCTAATGTCCAAAAATCAGCTCAATCAGAGTTCTTATTAAAAATTTATGACTAAAATACTAAGGTAGTGTTAAATTCTTTCCTACCCGAATTCTTTCTAAATTGAGCTTTAACTTCGAAATACTTTCTAAACTCTAATACACCTCATATTACCTCTCTTTAGGTTTCTTGATCTTCTAGATTCAATGGAAATCTTTTTTTGACCTTAAAATATTTAGAAACTTACTTAACATCCCTTCCCAAGTTTAAACGTATTTGAAACTTAAACTTTACAATCAGTATTTTAACAATTATTCTAAGTTTCTACCATCATTTTATTCGTCTTAGGAAAAATCTTAAGATAATATTATTGTTAATACGGGATCTTACAATCCACCCCTAAAAGAAAGTTTCGTCCTCAAAACTTAATCGTCGAGTTAGTCTGTCTTATTCTAATTGATAACAGGGTCTCAACACAATATTAACCCCTTACTTATCAAATCCAAGATCATAATAGAATATAATATTCTAAATTGTAAATCCATCTCTTCCACTTATAACATATTTGAAGTTACGTAGACTCCCCAAGATTAACTTCATTCACTATAACTCATTTATCACCTTTATTCTCAATAATTGTATAGGATTGTTCCAACTAATTTCTTATCATGCATAATTACTAGATCATAGTGCTTAATTGTGTACTCATCAAATATCACTTCTCTTTTGAATTTCACCAATTATTTCAATAAAACTCATATTTGTTTCCTACATGTATCTTATTAATAAGCATATCAAAATAACTCAAATGTAATTCCGCTAATAGGGTTACTCATCTTTTCTACACTAACATCAGGGTGTAACACAAAACTTAGTACTGACATTATGGTAAGATTTATCTTGATTGCTGAAATAGATACTACATTCTTAATGACTTTGTCTCTCACTAGCCAATGAAATTCATAATCTTTGAAATCTACAAAAATTTCTATTCACAACTACACACTCCCACATAAATCAATATTCTAGGATCAACTCTTAGGTTGCACATCCATTTGCAATTCCACATGATACTCCTTACCTTAACCAGTGTACTCTTAACTTAAATAGTTCACTTCGCACTCTGATATAAATTATAATCCACCAATTCACAAATCCAAACTAGCCACGAGATAAGAATTCTCATAGGTTTGAAAGTTTTGAGAAGATCTGTCAGATTCCACCAAAGTGTACCATTGAAACCTAACCACACTTGTCCTTCAATTATAGTTTCTAAAATGTGTACACTAAAGATCCATCTAATCCATTCAAATGGAATTTTAGTAATTAAATAACTATAATACTTAGCCTAAGGGAAGAGTTATTTATCTCCAAGATATTTACTTTCAGTCTCCAATCTGGGGCTCAAATCAATATTCCAAAATAGTTATTCCAATATAGGCTCTCATTCGATGTTACTTCATTGTATTCCTTCAATTGATCATAATTGAGAGTTATACTATCTCATATTATCGTACTCACCCTAGACGAAAACATAACACTCCCATGGTTCATATCGCAAAACCAAAACTACATGCGTCCCTTAATTTCTATGACTTTTAAGTAGCACACATAACTTTCCATAAACTTATTATTCAAAACTTAGTTCATCTTAAAAACATCTAAGTTGACGTTACCTCTACACATCCAAATTGGGTTATCACATATCTTTTTTTTTATCCAAATCACATCTCCTTCATGTCCAAAAAATATAAAGCAACACTAATAGTATAATAGAATATTTAGAGTAGACAAAGCACCAAATCATAGTCACACTTCAATCAACATGGGTATGTCTCTCAATCAAATCTTAATTAGTGTGGAAGTTTTCTTAAGGATAAGTCATTCACAATCTAAGAAGAAAGAACAACACTTCACTATCCAAGGAATAACACAGTGCAGAGTTTTTATCAACTTTGGAGAATAAACTGATTTAACTCAGGTGTTTCTACAATGTGAGACCTATATGGTTGGAAAGATATACGAGTTAAGCTTCTAACAAAAAAACGGTGCAAAATTTAGACTTTCCAACAAAGAGTTATAATCAAATTGGTGAAAGGTAGTTTGCTTGACTAATGGTTCTGCTATACTCGTCCAACTCGAGTTTAGGTGTCTTTTGTCACAAATCCTAACTCATACCCATCTGCTAAATAGATAGATGGCTTGCATAAAGATCTATGCCAAGCATCATTTACAACCTAAAATCCAAATTACCATCCATCTCCTAGAATAGTCCAAAGCAACATGATATAAAACTAGAATATCCATCCCAAAATTTTTGTCAACTCCTCAAACCTAGCTAGTCTATAAATTTGAACAAATAATTAATCCCTAACCTAACTAAATAACAAATCACACTTATCTTCTAAACATATAGCTTCAAACAAATCAAAACCTAAAGTTTCTTCACCCCAAACTAATACTCCAGTGACAGTCCACAACCTACAACTCCCTTGTAAGACCTAAATCCTAAGCTCTGATACCAAACATGTAACGCCCCAAAATCCACCTTGGACAACCTAACTATCTAAAACCATTTACTTCATGAGAGCAACTAATAAAATTAATAAATAAAGAAAATTTCATTTATCATACATAACATCCACAACATCATCCAAAAGAGCATGGCAAACCATGACCATTAGATCCAAAAAGAATAGGCCACACTTTGACAGTTACATCAAAAAAATAAAACTTAATCTTACAGTGGAATAAATAAAATATCATTCATACATTGACTAAAAATGCATCCCCTAGTCTAGGACATACATAGAACAACTCTAGACATATCCCGCGAGATCCACGCTTCCATCCAATTGAGCTTCCTAAGCTACCGGCTTATCAACCCCGAGCTCTTCCTTTGAACCGAGATCTGAAAATAAATATTGTTTGTAAGGGGTGAGCACTAAACTCTATAGAAAAATCCTCCCAAACTCGAACAAGGTTTAGAAAATATATAAAATCCATCGGTCTCATTTTACAAATATCATATAGGACTTTTGAAAGAAAACAGTGACATTCATTCGATCTCAAGTTTACGCAATATCAATATATAGAATGAGGAAGTGAAACCAATTTCCAAGCAATAAACCATTTCAACCACATTTGTAACTGTATCCCCAGTGTACCATTAACCACAATATGTATTTGTATCTCAGGCAGGGAGTAAGACTTTACATGAATACACACATTAAGAATATCCTGGCCTACCCACACATACCCAATTCTTGCAAGGATACCTAACTTTAGGAAGGGTGTATACCGACACATCGGTAGTGACGATCCAACCCATGAATAGTATACTAGCCCTCAGCCTCTATACCCGTGAGCGAATAGTGGTTTTGTCCTCGCAAGACACCAACCCCACTACGAGTGGTAGGGAACCTTCAAACTCACTCGACATAAGAAACGCATCTATCCACTCTATGATACCTGGTAAACGGTCTCCCATATTCATCCAAACACACACACAAGAGATACAATACTCAACAAATTTCTCAAATCACAAGTAAAAGCAAGAAACCCAAATTCCACATGTATTTTTCCAACATAATAATTCAAGAAAACAAGCAAGAGATCATCAAAAGATATAATTTTATTTTTCCAAACAAAGCACTAGAGTTATTGAATCAAGAGCAATGGAATATCAAGCGAACAATCTCTATTTCTTGAAAAACAATGGTTTTGAGATTAAAATAAGGATTTTTTATGGCTATCAAACCATAATTTCATTCAAAACATGATAGGATTTGCAAGAACATCCAGAAACAATGATTTCATAACACATATCTAAGATTTAAATTCAAAACATACGTATATATATAAGTCCTAGCCTCAATGAACAAGAGTGAGAAGAAACTCCTACCTTTATTCCTTACTGTTCTGTGGAAAACTAGAGATTTTGATGCAATCCAATGTGAGAATCCCCTTCAATCTTAGTGTTTCTCCCATTGCTTCTTACTCTCCAAGGCTGAAATGGGGCTAAGGGAGGCGTCCTTAGGTATTTATAGCTTAAAAATTGGAGAAAAACCCTAAAACTGATCGGGGCCATTTTTAGGGTGGCGTTCGTACGGTCCTTGGGCGTCCGGACGGTTCAAAGTCCCTGTTTTTGATGAAAAATAAATTTTTTGGGTCAGGAGTACCATTCAGACGGTGCTTGGAGCATCCGGACAGTGGCTACTATAAAACACGGAAAAAATTAAAATTTTTCCAAAAAGGGCAAAATGTTCATTTTGCAACTATAGTGCGAAATTAAAATATAGTTCTATAGACCTCGTATGACACAATGGACTTCGTCGTTGGATTCGTATCATGAAATATAGTCTCCCAAACTAATTTCATTAAATTCCAAGATAATCGAATTTTACGCGTTTTACGAGACGATTAGGTGTCGAATGACCTCACGAAAGTCCCCAAAAATTAAAATTTTAAAATTTCCTTATAATTGAATTAAAGTTTAAATAAAATTAATTTGAACTTAAACCGGGATGGAATAAATCGTTTCTGAGCAAAAACGAAGGAAAGAGGGGGCGTGTGGCTCGATCTGAAATTATGTGAAATTTCAGCATAAATATCTTCTGAAATTATGTCTCACATGTTGGAGTGGAAAAGAGGAGAGAAAGTGGGTTTTCAAGCTTTCTTTCGCCAATTATCGTCGATCGGAATCCAGCGAGCCAAGACTTGAAGTTCATCTATTCGACGAGGGCTACGTCTACGTACCAAAAAACAAGGAATTTCACCAAAGATTCAAAAATGTGATTTTGGGATATTCAAGGTTTTGGGCTTGGGGAGGTGTTCTTGAAGTTCTCCACACTTCAAGTTAGGTAGGGTTTCTTCTACTTTGGTTTATTCCAACCCTATGGTGTCCATGTGTCAAGGGTTGGGTGTGTATTTATATATATGTGGACCTATGTATATATATATATGATTATGAAAATGAGGAAACAAGTCTAGAAAAAACTTAAATCAAATTCTAGCTTGAATTTGATATGTAGAAATCACTTATGTGATTCCTTGATGCTTGATGATATGGGGGCAAATTTGTGTAATAACATGATATGTTTGCCCTGGAGGTGTTTGATTAAATGCCTTGAATAAGTGAAGTAGTCATTTTGATGTAATTGAAATAACATGTTGGGGCTTTGTTGATAATATGTGAACATATGCTTTATGACATGTTAGCATGATGATTGTTTATAGAAATTATATGCATATAATATAAATTTCTATGGAATATGATGATATGTGGTTATTGCTTATTTGGCATTCATTACATGATATTGGCATCACATTCATGGGCATAAGTCCTGAGTATTGGTGTGAGTGTGTATGGTTAATCAAATGCCACTCTTGGTATTTGATAATTGGACTCGGAAGAAGGGGAGTGAAGATCCCATTGAGTCACACGATTGCATGAAAAGTTGGGTCAGAGCAGCAAGAAGAGACTAGAAAATCCCTTGATTGAGAGACTTGGTGATTGGATATTCACTTCGTTGGTATAAGAGTCCATAAAGTGTGTTGGTGTACATGGAACCGCTGGTGGATTGTCCATGAATTCCGTGTCGGTTGGGTGTTGTTGGTGTAAGTCCATAAATATGCATAAATGCATGACGGAGTTAAATGAGAGTACTAGACACTTATGTGTCAAATATTATGGTATAGGAACTAAGACATCCACCTCTACATCAAAAACACCGACTGGGAAATAATTATTGTGTTTCAAGATTTTATCTGAGTGGTTTTTTTTCCTTGTGGTTAGTAATGGTCAATGTATACTTGATGTGAAACCCGCCAAGAATAACGAGAACCAACAACGAAAAGGAACCCAAGATCGTTCTACGTTCAGATTTAAATGGAAGACCTCGACCCGTTGTTTACGACAAACAAGAACCTTGGTATATAGACCTCAACCCGCTGTTTGTGAAACAAGAACCTTGGTTTAAAGGAAGACGCCACAAACGGTATGGAAATCCGTTTGATAAGTCGATAGTGAACGCCACGGGAAATCCCGATAAGTTCGTCTAGTTCTTCAAAGAACCAAAGAGAAATATACTCTCACAATTTGCTGAATAAATAATCTGAATTTTCATTGATTTGAATGCCTATTTATAAAGGCTAGTCATTACAAGGAAACAAATCCTAATTTAATAAAGAAACAAATCCTCATCTAATAAGGAAACAAATCCTAATCTACTAAGGAAACAAATCCTAATCTAAATAGGAAACAAATCCTAATTTAAATAGGAAACAACTAAAGACTAAAAAAGTGAATAGTGCACGTTACTGTAGCATGAACAGTAACGGTGCTACAGTAGCTATGACAACCCTAGTTCATAAGAAATAAAAAAAAAACATGTGGACCAAGCATCCTCAAGCCCACTTATTCTAAAAATAATAATCCTTTAAATAAATTGGAGGCCTTAACATCAACGGGCCAATGTAAGCTTAACCTTAGCCGGATTCTTCTAGAACTTGAATTATATTGATGAATCTTTGTTGCCCAAGTGGATCATGCTCCATGGGCCTCCACGAACTTGCTTGAGTCCATGCCTCTTGAATTAGACCATTGAGTACCTCCTTAAACTTCCTTGCTCGTGCTCTCGTAACCGGCCCAATTCTATTATCTTTCACATCTTCGAATTTGTGTTTCCTTGAGCACCTTATGGATTGCATCAATACTTATGTAATGTTATCAAATGTGTAAGAAGATTTAGCCTGAAAGGCAAGTATAAGTAGCCAATAGTGGCATGATTACGCCTTTGTGGTGGATTTATGTTACACCTTTGTGGCAGTACATTTGTGTAGAGTACATGTTATGCCTTGGTGGTAGATATATGTGGCCTAAAGTGCCAGACAAGTAGCCTTAGAGGCAAATACATATAACTGTTTGAAGTGATTTTATTGTGTTTATAGCAAATGTTTACCTGTTAACAATTGATGATAGTTCATTGTTAGCAATGCATGTTTTAGATGATCATGTCTGAAGTATATTTTGTTATGATCTATTTAATGAAATTGTTCATTCACTAAGCATGTTGTGCTCATCCCCGTAGTTTGTGGTTTCAGGGAAAAATGAGGGAGCTTGGAGTCCACTGCTGTGTCTTAGAGGGTCAAGGAGTTTATGTGGAGTCTTGATGTCATATTTTGTAATGATTAAGATATATAACTATGTACAGTTGCTGAGCTTTAAGCTTAAGCATTTGATTAAGGATTATGTGAAGGTCCATGTAAATGTGTGACTAGAACTCGTTGTATATGGATTACATATACATGAGATTATGTTTGGGTTGTTTATTAAGTAATGGAATATTTTATACCATACTTAGGATGACAGGTTGTTGATTGTTAAGAGGGGTCCACCCTTCTAAATTAGTTCATATGTACTATATTAGGGATAAGGTGTGACATTTTGGATTCAGAGCTTACGTTGGCAATCTTAGCATTCTCATAAGCACCATTCCTAAGTTCTTCCAATTCATTGATTTGAAGTTTCCTAGAAGTCTCTACTTTATCTATCAAAATCCTTTCTCTTAATTACCCAATATGCTCTATGTTCAATGACTAACCCTAATTAGTATGCAAATTAGAATAATTAAATAAGAAAATTTTGTAAGATAAAACAGTTAAAAACTATGTACTAGGGTTTGTGCGTAAACTAGGGTTTAAGTGCATAAATGTTTTAAATTTCAGGGTTTTATGTGGAATTGCTGGAAATTACAAAGGACAATCTGTTAAAGCTTGAAAGAACAAGAGATGCAAGTGTAAAATAACCAAGACATAGCCAGCACAACAAAGACAATCAAGATCACTTTTCCAGCAAAGCACCACCATTCAGATGGTAGTGGTGGCGTCCAAACGGTGGCTCTATACAGTTGGTCATGCTCCACCTCCTACTTGATCCTTGGCCTATATATATAGCATGTACCTTCATTCTTCACTTGGCTGGGAGGGCAGCTCCAGAGGAAGTATAAAAGGGAGAAAAATAGAGAAAAAAGAAGAAAAATAGAAAGTCGTAGAACAATTCAAGATCTAGTTCGTCCTACTCTCTGCCACCTTTGTGTCTTACTTGATATTTAAGGGTGGTTGTGCTTCAATTGTTGCTTGCGAGAGAAGTGTTACTGTCTATATTATATCTACTTTTGTAATGGAAATTACCCACACTTCTTGCTTATCTATAGCAATGGAGTGTGGGTAGTTTACGTATACCTTTCAGTGAGGGGTGAATATATGTATAGTATTGGTTAATTTATGAAAATACTGATGTTTTATTATGACCCCTCTACTATATACTATTATGTACTTAATGCATGATACAGTGATGTACGTAATTGGGTGTTATGTAAAAGAAGCTCAAAATTATGTCATCAGTGAATCATCAACATGCTAGTCGAATATCTACGGTGCTCCAACAGTATGTCATGACCTCTAGGTGCACTGAGGATGTTTGACTGTTGCATGGTATAGTTGTCAGATTAATAACCTAAGTGATTCTCCTAAATGACTTGTCCTTCTAGATTACTAGGGTTGTTTAATTGATATAAGATAATAATATTAACAGTTGAGTGATTCAAGTATTTCTCCAAAATTAATCAATTGATGCATATGTCTATCAGCTAACCTAAGAAGTTGTTGTATTATGGTTTAATATGTATATACTTCCCACATTATAATATTGCCAATTGAATAATTCTAGTGATCCTCATGAATGGCTTGACCTTCTGGTTTACTTGGATTAGTCAATTGTCATATATTACCACCAGCTAACCTAGGGAGTTGTGATGTTATGGTTTAATATTACCACCAGCTAACGTATGAATTTGTTGTGTTATGGTCTAGTATACCACCCCCTAACCTAAGAAGTTGTTGTGGTATGATTTAATATACATTAGAACTACCAATTGACTTTCCCAGTGACAGGAAAGGTTAATTGTTGTAAGGTGGCATTTCCAGTATTTAACAAATACAAATCATATGGGATCTTTAAACTGAAAGGTACTTTTTATATTATTGTCTTTTAAAAATCTATCTGCAAACAAAATTTTACTTAGATTAGTTATCGATCTAAGCTCACATCACAAGCTATCTCATTTTATATTGTTTTAAACAAAAACTACACTATTCTCATTTTATTTCCTAATTATTAATACTCTTCGTGGGATTGATCTTGGACTTAAACCTAGAAAACTACAATTCGACCACTTATACTTAGGTGTATAATATAAATTAGATCACAAAATAAGTTCAAATTAAGTTTTTGACACCGTTGTTGGGGAGTTACGGTGATTAGAAATCAAATATAATAAGTTGGTTATGTAAATCATTTACATGTTTATAAACTATTTGTTTACTTTTAATAGTTTATGTCTGTTCATTCATTAGTAGGTTATGTAAATCACTCATCTCATCTACACAAGCATCATTTGACTTAAGTTTGGCTGAAAACGTACCTAGGGAGCAAGAGCCAGAAGTAGTTCAAAATGTCCGACCTCTAAAAGAATATTTACATCCCACACGAACTAATGTCCTGTTATGTTTCGTATTTCCACCAGACGCTCCAAATATTAATATTAAGCCAGGAGCAATACCGTTATTACCCCAGTTCCATGGTTTGGAAATTGAAAACCCTTATATTCATATGAAAGAATTTGAGGAAGTCTCTGGAACTCTGTAAGATAAATCTGAGCTGACTCGATTAAAACTTTTTCCTTTTTCTTTGAGAGATAAAGCTAAACAGTGGCTTAATTCTTTAAGAGCTAATTCTATTACAAATTGACAAGCTTTACAAACTGAGTTTTCAAAAAAAAAAATCTTGTGCATCGTACTAATAAATTAAGACGTCAAATAATGAATTTTTCTGTAAAAGAAGGAGAAACTTTTTATCAGTGTTAGGAAAGATTTAAAAATCTTCTCCAAGCTTGTCCACATCATGCATTTGAAAACTGGAGTTTAGTTGGTATCTTTTATGATGCTCTTCCTTTAGCTATGAGACAATTTGTTGAAATGATGGCTCAAGAAAAATTTATGAATAAGAATCCTGAAGAAGCATTTCAATTTTTTTATACTATTTTTGAAAGTTCCCAGATGTGGGACTCAACTTCTTCAAATATAGTTGAAACTAAGCTATCTACGCTCGAAAGAGGAAAATATGTATTAAAAGAAGATGATGATTTAAGAGCAAAAATGGCTAGTTTATCTCAAAAACTAGAAGTCTTAGAACTGAAAAAAAAAATAAGCAAGTAGTTGTTGTTTCTTCTACAAACCAAATATGTGAAATTTGTGCATTGGCAGGACATCCTACTGGAGAATGTCCAACTATACCTGCATTATAAGAAGTCTTAATCGAACAATCTAATGCTATTCTAACTTATAATAAACCATATCCAAATCCATATTCTGAAACTTACAATCTCGGATGGAGAAATCATTCAAATTTAATTAAAAAAATTCACAACCTACAAATCAAACACAAGATCCACCACAGCTATAGATTCAACAACAGTATCAACCTTATCAACCTCCACATAGAAGGACTCTAGAAAATACTACGAATCAATATATTCAGAGTCAAATGAATTTTAATACTAAACAACTCAAACATTGAATGAGTTTAAATCTCAAACTTCACAAAGTATTGACGACATAAAGAGTTATCTAGCTAAGTTGACCCAGTCATTGAGTATGTCAGAAAAGGAAAAGTTTCCATCTCAACCCAAACCTCTACAAAGTTAATTTAATACTGTATCTTTTGAAGCCGAAAAGAAACCAAAATAAATAAATAAAGAAGATCATTCATGTCCTATTCCTTTACCTTTTTCTCAAAGGATCAGAAATCTCTTACCTATAAAAGATCAATCTGAAATTTTTGAGCTGTTTAAACAAGTAAAAATTAATATTTCATTGTCAGATGCAACAAAATGAGTTCCAGCTTACGCTAAATTTTTAAAATATCTTTGCACAATAAAAAGAAAAATCAATGTACTTGAAAGCTTTTCTAACTAAACAAGTTAGTACTATAATACAACATAACACTCTTCTTAAGTACAAAGAGTCAAGTAGTCCTACAGTCTCATGTATCATTGAAAAGTTTTGAATTGAACAAGCTCTACTAGATCTTGGAGCTAGTTGTAATTTAATACCATATTTGGTGTATACACAATTAGGATTAATTGAACTGAAACCTACCAATGTTACACTGCAATTAGCAGATCGATTGATAAAAACTCCAAGAGGGATTGTGGAAGATGTTATTATCTAAGTTGATCAATTTTATTTCCCAGCAAATTTTATTATTTTAGATACTCAACCAATTTGTCATGCACCTGCATACATACCAGTTATTTTGGGTCGACCATTCCTAGCTACATCAAATGCATTGATTAATTATAGGAATGAAGTAATGAAACTTTCATTTGGAAATATGACCTTGGAATTAAATGTTTTTAACAGTGCAAAACAATCAAGAGAAGAAGAAGATGTTAACTCAAAGTTTTTTTAAAAAAAGAATTGTATGAATTAGAATCTATACTTGATACTGAGTCTGAAGATATATCATCAGGGAATCCAAAATGTGTAAATTTACTATTGAAACCTAAGGAATCTAATGTCAAAGTTTCTAAACCAAAATTAAGACATCTTCCAACTAACTTAAAATATGTCTTTTTAGGAGATAATAAAATCTATCCAGTGGTAATATCATCAAAATTATCTGAAATTCAAGAAAAAAGAGTTAACAAAAGTTTTGAAAGATCACCAAAGTGTTATTGGATAGACAATAGCATATTTAAAAGGTATAAGTCTACTTTTATGTACTCATTATATCTATTTAGAAGAAAATTCTAAACCATCTCGTCAGATACAAAGAAGACTAAATCCACACTTGAAAGAAATAGTCTGAGCTGAAGTACTTAAACTATTACATGTTAATATTATCTATCCTATATCTGATAGTAAATGGGTTAGTCCTACACAGGTAGTTCCTAAGAAATCTGGTGTCACTGTAATAAAAAATCTATAAAATGAATTAGTCCCGATGCGTGTAGTCACAGGTTGATGTGTGTTTATTGAATATCGAAAGCTAAATTCCCTCACCAGAAAATATCATTTCCCATTACCCTTTCTAGATCAAGTTTTAGAAAAATAGCTAGTCATGAATATTATTTTTTTAGATAGATATTATGGGTATAATCAGATTAAAATTGCAATAGATGATAAAAATAATTACATGTCCTTTTGGTACTTTTGCATATAAAATGATACCTTTTGGATTATGTAATGCGCTAACTACTTTTCAGCGTTGCATGCTAAGTATATTTAGTGATATGGTGGAACGACATTTAGAAATTTTTATGGATGATTTTTCAGTATATGGTGATTCATTTCATTTATGTTTAAAAAATCTTGAAAACGTACTGATTCGATGCGAAGAAACAAACCTTATTTTAAATTGGAAAAAATGTCATTTCATGGCTACACAAGGTATTTTTTTAGGTCACATAGTTTTATAAAAAGGAATTGAAGTTGATAAATCAAAAATTGACCTGATAGCTAATCTTCCTTCACCGAAAAGTGTAAAAGACATTTGACCTTTTCTAGGACATGAAGGATTTTATAGAAGATTTTATAAAAAAATTTAGTGCATGATCTAATCTTTTGTGTCAAGATGTGTTATTTGAATAGAATGATGTATGTCAATTAGTATTTGATAAATTAAAAAGCATGCTTATTTCTGCACCTATTATGCAACATCCTGACTGGTCTTTACCTTTTGAATTAATGTGTGATGTAAGTGATTACACAGTAGGAGTTGTATTAAGCCAAATAAAAGATAAAAAAATCCTATGTTATTTACTATGCAAGCAAAACTTTAAATGATGGACAAATGAATTATTCAACTGCAGAGAAAGAATTACTTAATATTGTGTTTGCACTACAAATTTCATTCATATATGGTTGGATCATCAATTATTGTATTTACAAATCATGCAACTTTTAAAATATTTACTTACTAAAAAAGATACTAAGCTACTTCTACTACGTTGGATTTTGTTACTTCAATAATTTGATCTTATCATTAAAGATAAGAAAGGAGTTGAAAACATAGTAGGATATCACTTATCAAGGTCAAATTATAATATAAAGGAAGAACCAATTCCAATAAGAGAAACCTTTCCAGATAAACAACTATTTGCAATAACATAAGTATCATGGTATGCAGATATAGCAAATTATTTAGCTACTGACATTATACCTGGACTGATAAAAATAAGTTTTTAAGTAAGGTATGTAATTTTTTCGAGGAAGACCCTTATTTGTTTAAATATTGTAAATATCAAATAATAAGACGTTGTATACCTAATCAGGTAATTCAGTTTTATCACTCAGAAGCTTGTGGAGGCCATTTTGCTTCAAAGAAAACCGCAGCTAAGATTTTGCAGTGCAAATTTTATTGGTCAACTCTTTTTTAAGACATACATATCTTTTGTTTAAATTATGACAGATGTCAAAGAATGAGAAATATTTCAAAAAGAAATATGATGCTTTTAAACCATATTTTAGTTGTTGAAATTTTTTATTGTTGGGGCATCGATTTTATGGGACCATTTCCTCAATCTTTTGGATATCTGTACATTTTGGTTGTAGTTGACTATGTTTCTAAATGGGTTGAAACAATTCCATGTAGAAAAAATGATCACAGAACAATGATCAAGTTTTTAAAAGAAAATATTTTGTCCAGATTTAGAATTTTTCAAACCATTTTTAGTGATGGTGGATTACATTTTTATAATAAATTTTTTGAAAATCTTATGAAAAAATACTCGATTTCTCATAAAATTTTCACTCCATGTCATCCACAAACAAGTGGACAAGCTTAATTAGCTAATAGGGAGATAAAATACATTTTATAAAAAACAGTAAATTCATATCGTAAAGATTGGTCTTTAAGATTGATTGATAAGTTTTGGGCTTATCGTACTGCATATAAGACTATTTTAGGAATGTCTCCTTATTGGTTAGTTTATGGTAAACCCAGTCACTTGCCTGTAGAATTAGAACATCAAGCATATTGGACAATCAAAAAGATGAATTTTGATATAAATAAAGATGGATTAATTCGTAAACTTCAAATAAATGAATTAGAATAATTAAAAAATGAAGCTTATGAAAATGCAAAAATTGCTAAATCTAGAACAAAAATTTTTCATGATAAAAATATTATGCAAAAATCTTTTTAATTTTCTCAAAAAGTTCTATTATACAATGCAAAACTTCGTTTATTCCCTGGAAAGTTAAAATCTAGATGGACAAGACCATATATAGGTAAGCAAGTTTTTGACTATGGCGCAATTGAAATTGAGAATCCATTAACAGAAAATATTTTCAAAGTAAACGATCAAATGCTTAAACCCTACTATAATTGATTTACTAAAGATATAAGTTATGTACAACTTTTTTGATCCAGTTTATGAGATCTGAAAAATATATATTGTTATTTAAATATAAAATTTAAATAGTAATTTTTTATTATTTGTTTAACAGATTGAAGTCCATTGTCCGAAATCAAACCCGGATCTCCTAAGTAAAGCCAGATATTGGTTATACATTGCGGATAATGTTTAATTTAAGTTGGGGGTGTGGGTGTGAATTTACTATTTAAGTGATTTTATTTTATAAATTTGTTCTTCTTTGTGCTTTGCAGAAGTTAAAAAATCGGATAGTGAGTCAATTTTCAATAATTTATGAGTCATTTTAAAAAATTTTCAAAAATAATTATACAATGGATGAGAAACTATTTTGGTTAAGTTTAATTTTATTACATCATCTTCCAAAAGATATAGATGTATTGATCATACAAAAAGCTAGAAAAGTTAGAAATCTAGAAACTTTTGAAAGTCAAGCAAAACCCCTATGTGGAAAAAGTACATTTTCTAAACGCCAACGATCAAAGCGTTTTGGTGGTTGTGTAAGATGTGGTCGTTTAGAGCATTTGGGACAATATAATCAAAGTGCGGAACCAATTTCAAGTCCAGTGGATTAGGTATGGGCAGAGTAAGGATTATTGTGAGACGTCATCTTATTATACTTATATGCTAACAAGATACGTAAGAAGTGAAATTAATCATGTCATTGGTGTTAGTGATCCAGAAAGTTCTGACTCCGAATCAGTGTGATCAAATGATGTGTAATTTTGGAATAGTACAAAAATATAAATAACTATAGGTTAATTAGGAAAATGAGTAAATATTAAATAACAAATAAATAAATAATAAAAACAATTTTTTGAAAAAAAAAATGGTTAGCAAAGTTATGTAGAATATTTAAAGTTGTATTTAATTTTGTAACTACAGAATTTCAAGAAATTAGAAGCAGCAGCTTGCAGATAGCAAAGCCAAGAAACCAGTGTAATAGCATCGTTCGGACGGTGGGGCTAGCGTCCGGATGGCAGTGACCATTTAAATATCCTTTCCTTGCAAAAAAACCGATCAGTTCAATCTTCCTCACAATCCAAATTCGAAACCAATGGTTTTTTTCCAAAGGATTCATCTCAAATATGCTACACTCATCAGTTTTTCTTCAAATCTGCTACACTCATCCATTTTTCTTCAAATCTTCTCTGATTATTCACTTACCCATTACATTTTGAAGGTTTCTACGGGCTGAAATCAGTTGAAACTGAGTATTTGAAGAGAAATCAAGAAAAATATGGATTCAAGACGACGAACGAGAGGATCTTCAAGTCGTGCACGAAGGAATCAACTTCAGTAACCTCTAGCACCTCCACAACAACCCGGACTAGGAAATATTTACAATGAGGTGATTTTGCACAATAGGCCTGGTATGATACTCACTTTATCACTAAAACTATCTTTCCTTAAAGGCCAGTGATCTCTGAAGATTTTGAAAACATAGAAGTTAGACAAATTCTTGCTGCAAGAGTATGGTTGAATTATGTTAGATTTATTACTATTGCTTATGGCAGCTTGGTTTGAGAATTCTATAGTAATGCATAGATAATTGGAGAGAGACAATTACGTGTGTTTGTACGAGGTAGAATTTTTCAAGTTACACCGGCTACGATAGCCGAATTTTTATTCCCATGCAAAGACAATCCAACCCTCAATATCCTTATACTCAATTGTCTGATTTAACTGAAGTAGGGATAGAATTGACGGGTAATCTAGATTTTGTTTGGGGAAGGCCAAATAAATACATAAAACAAGGGGATTTGAAAGACATATACCGAATTCTGAATTTGATATCAATGAACAGTTTGTTACCCCGAGCCCAGAAAAATCAGATTTTTACTAAAAAAGCCTACTTTGTATATGCCTTTGGCATGAGACACACAACTGATCTTCCAAACCTTATCATGGATCAAATGATACTTCTCATGGATAAAAAGAAACCCTCACTCCCATATGTCATATTAATTTCTCAGTTATGCAGGGACAATGGAGTGATTGTTGATCCATCATGGAAAACAGTGGAACATTGTGGACCATTAGATGAAACTTCATTGAAGAAAAATCATGGAGGATACCCTGAGGAATAACCCGAAGCACCACCTCCACCACAAGATGAGTCATTGCAAGTACCAAAAGAATTCTTTCCACAAGAACAGCCTCCTCTACCACAAGATAAGCCATATGTACTAGTGGATCACAGGACTGATAGACGAATTTTGCTAGGATTGGAAACCACGATTATTACCAGCATCAACCAGATCAATCAATGTATGGATGATTATGAGCCGAATCAAGCAGAGATGTTGAGGCTACCGAGAGAGTGTTTCGGTTGAGGATTGTCTACATTTTGATTTGAAACACTGGAGATTCTACAAAACACTTTGTCATCTTTCATTCATCTTTTATTTTAAGCACTTTAAACTATGTTATGTTTTAAACCTGTTTTTAGTTTTGAACATTATGTTTAATTTTGTTTTCGTTAAGCTAATATGTGACTCATGTTTTCTAGTTAGGAAGAATAGTTCATATGATTCTTGGATGAAAAAAATATATGATTCTTGGATGAATTAGGTTAATATTCCCATGCTAAGTGAGAATAACCTTAATCTGATCATGCGAGATTTTTATATTTTAGTTATATATTATCTTAATATTTTTGTTTAAACTTATTTTTATGAGCACAAAAAGATTATTTATTTGAGAAACTGTAAAACCCGAGAAAATTTTAAATTTTTTCTAGAAAAGGACAAAATGGTAATTTGTCACTATAATGAAGAATTAAAATACATATTCTATAAAGCTCGTATGACATACGGACTTCGACATTGGATTCGTATCGCAAAATCTAGTTACTCAGACAATTTTTGTCGAATTTTTGAGATAGTTGGGTTTTCACGTTTTTTGAGGCGGCGGTGTCAGGTGACCTTAAAAAATAAATTTTTATTAAAATTTTAAAATTTCAAAATAATTTAAATAAAATTCATATAAAAATATTTAAGCTTGAACTGGACCGAAATTTAATCGTTTCATGGCAAAAACAGACCCAAGAAAAGGGGGCATGTGGAGCGACGTGGGCCAAGCTTTAAAATTATAAATAGGGATTAAAATATCTGATTTTTTGCATTATATTCTTCTGAAACTAGTGGCTTTGCTGGCTATAATGTTGGAGAGGTGAGTAGAGGGAAAAAAAAAGAAGATTCAAGCTTTGTCTCTCAGATATACGGAGTTCCACCGGTTAGAATTCTACAGGCCAAGAATCATAGTCGATCTCCTCAACAAGGGCTACGCCTACGTATCAAAAAAGAGCTGATTTCACCAATGATCCAAAGACATAATTTTGGAGAAATCAAAAGTTTGGTCTTGAATCGTGTTCTTGAAGCTTCCTTTGGGTGTTTTACGCTTCAAGAGATAGGGGTCCCTCCTACTTTAGTTTTTTTCCATCCTATTATGTCCATAGGAAAGGGTTGGACTGTTTTGTGTATTTAAACACTTACCTATTATAATTGGTTTAATGGAAATGGGTGGGCACAATTCTAGTGTAAATTGGTAATTAAAAATTACTAGTTGTGATTTCTTGGAAGTTTTGACAATTGAGTATGTGAAAATTAATTATTTTGATTTTTTTTGAGTTATGTGAAATAAAGTGTATATTAAGTGTGGGAAAAGGGAACCGAGATGTGCTAAACAAATCTTGTAAGAAATGGGTTGTAGAATTTACTTGTTTGACAAATTTCATGAAAAACTAAGGGTATTTGGAGTGAAGAAAATGGATATGGAAATTGGGTAAAGTAAATTCTAAGTTGAATTGGCATTTAGAAGTTGCTACTTTATAAATTCTTGGAAGATTATGATAGATGGATATTAAGAAATTGGTAGAATAATTTCTATTTTGAAATGGTTGTGTAGAAATCACTTAATATGATTTCTTGAGCTATATGATGAGTTTGAGTGTATTATGTGTTTACACGAGTGGTGCCTTGAAGTTGTTTGATTAAATGGCTAGGTGAAAATTAAGTAAGTTTTGCATGAACTACGTATAACATGCTTGGATATTGTATAGAATCAAAACTTGCCTATGGCTATGGAAAAGAGGAAATGTGTATAGAAATGGTTTAACCAATTTCTAGCTTTGGTTGATGAAAGGAAGTTACTTGTATAATTTCTTGAAATTTGGTATTATGTGGGCATGTTATGTGTTTATACAGTGCCCTGTGAATGAAATGGATGATGTGATATCATGTTGGTAAATTGTTGTTGATATATGTTTATTGACATTGTGTCAAAGTTTGGTAACTATATGCTTATAATATAAACTGTCATGAAACATTTGATATTGACATCACCTTCATGGGCATTAGTAATGAGTGTGGGTATACAAAACCAGGGTTTTGACATTGGGTTTGTATCGCGAAATCTAGTCACTCTGTCGAATTTTGTCAAATTCTGAGATAGTCGGATTTTACATGTCGTTCCAGGTGAGTAGGTGGCAATTGACCTCACAAAGGTCCCCAAAATAGAAATTATAAAATTTTCATATAATTGGGTAAAAGTACAAATAAAATTAATTTGAACTTAAACCGAGTTGAAATAAAACATTTCGGGAGAAAAACGGACCCGAGAAAAAGGGAGGCGTGTGGCTCGTTGTGAGCCAAGTCTTTAAAATTATACATAGGGGCTAAATATCTGAAAAATCAAATATTCTTACCCCATTTCAGCTGGCCTCAACATCTGGGAGAGAAAGAGGCGGAAAAGAGAGAAAACAATAACTTTTTCGCCGATTCTCGGAGTTCCGTCGGTCGGAATCTATCGAGCCAAGAGTTAAAGTTCATCTCCTCGACAAAGGCTATACAGCTATACCAAAAATGAGGAATTTCACCGAATATCCAAAGAGGAAAATTTGGAAAATCAAGAGCTTTGAGCTTGTTTAGGGTTATAGAAGTTTTTTACACTTCTATTGAGGTAGGGTTTTGCCTACTTGGGTTTTATTCCTAACCTTTGATGTTTATGGAAAAGGGTCTAATATTGAAATTGACCTAAGGTGTATCTATGGTCATGGAATGAGAAAAATTGATATTAAAATATCTAAAGACCAATTTTTGCTTGAATTTGGTACATGAAAGTTACTTGTGTTCATTCTTGTAACTTGGCGAAATTTGAGGCATGCTTTGTGTTTCATAAATTGTGCCTTGAAGGTATTTGATTAAATGTCTTGGATAATTAAATGTTGTTATTTTGATGTAATTGAAATAAGATGTTTGAGTTTGTTGCAATATGTGGACATATGCTTATTAATATATTGAGCATAATGAGGATTTATGGAAGTTATATGCATATGATATAAATTTTCATGGAATATGTTGATATGTGGTATAGTTTTTTCATATGGTATCCATCACATGTGAGACATGACATTAACATGCAATGGTTCATTACATTGCATTTGCACAGAGACATCGCATCATGAGGGTGTATGTGCATGGTTGTTGTCATCACCTCACTTGGTGGATGACGGGTAGACTCAGAAGATGTGGATCGAAGATCCTATTGAGTCGCATAGTTGCATGAAAGAAAATTGGGTTGGGATAGCAAGAAAAGGATAGAAGATGCCTTGGGTGAGAGACTCGATTATTGGATACGCACTCCGTGGTATAAGTGCCCATAAAGTGTGTCGGTGTACGCGGAACCGTTGGTGGAAGTCCATGAATTCTGTGTCGGTTGGATACCATTGGTGTAAGTCCATAAACATCCACCACAAGAAAGACCCTAGATTGTAAATGTCATTAGATGTATAACATGGATGACAGAATCATACACGTTGGCATTGCATGTGTTGAGGAACCGAGAAGGGCTCAGATTGAGTACATGAGTGAGTCTCATCTCATTGCATGACATGTTATAGTAAATTCCTTCATTGAGTTCCATACACTTGATTGGAATTGTTGTGATAATTGTTGTTTCAAGTGAACACTTCATGTGCATCTAGGGGGGAGTAGCCTCTATAGGAAATATTCTACTGAGCGTGGCTCACCCTATATGGAAACATATTTCAGGTGCAGAGTATACGCAGGTGCACAAATCTCATTCGGACCATCATGGGTGAAGAAAAGCCGGAATGTAGTTTTTGCTTTGAAATTTTGTAAAACTTTTGTTAAAACTTATTTTTGGCATGTAAAATTGTGTCAATGCTTGTAATAGAACTTGTATGGATCATGTATAATGTAAAAAACTTCATTATACATGTTTGGGATGAATTTGGAAAGGTTTGAAGCAAAAAACAGGTGAAATACCAGTACTATGTACCGGTACTGATGCGAATCCTTAAACGAATTCACTCAACAGATCAGATTGTATTGCATTAGGTACAGTCAACTCCAGAGAGCAAACCATACCGATACGCAGTATCGGTACACTTTCCCAAATTTTCAAATTTTAAAATTGTTTTGTCATGCTTTTGGCCTATGTTTCCCTTCCCTCCAATAATGTAAATGGACCCTAATGAGGTATAAATCAAGGTTTATTGGACTAGAGTTGGATCCAATGAAAAATTGAAACCAGATTATATTTGTGGGTTAAAATCCCGGTTAAAGGGATGTTATCGACGTGGTGTAGGGTTAAGTGATATCCACGGGTTAATGAGTTGTCAATGGTTAACAAAAGACCCCTTGAATTTTGGGGTATCACAGCTTGGTATCAGAGCTTAGGTATACGAATTACCTAGGGCTTGATAGGCATTGGGTCTAGGCCATGTGCATTTTATGTTATGTTCTTTACTTGTTACATGATTATGTGCTACGTGTTATGTGAATTATATGAATGATGCTATGTATATAAAAAGAGCAACACTAGGTTTAGAGAAAACATAACCTTAGGTTCGGAAAAATGGAGGAACAGTATGGTTCCAGATGTGAATGTCTACTAGTGGGTGACATACGCTCTATTAGTGAGACAATGAGGAAGATCTTAAAGTGTAAACTTGATCCCTATTTTGGGATACAACGTGAGGCTCTATTGTTAGCTTACTTCTGTGTAGATGACAAATAGAGGAAGGGGACGCCGAGGCGGTGGGTGGAACAACCAACCACCACCGGCCTTTCATCACCAATCCTTTGTGGAGGCTATTGGTGAGGCGGTAGCAACTATTGCACAGACTTGTGCTACAACTGCTACTATTGCACAGACTGGTGCAAATGTGGGACAAGGAGGTTCAAGCAACCTCCAGAAGTTCTAGGCACACCATCCTCCAACTTTTATGGGAGGGGTGGACCTGAAGGTAGCTGACCGTTGGTTCTAGCAGGTTGAAAAGGTCTTAGGGGCTATAGAGATCATCTCTGACGCCACCAAGCTAATGCTAGCTACTTTTTAGCTGGAGGGAGAATCCCAATTGTGGTGGGATTGGGTAAAGGCCTCAAAGAACTTAGAGGCGATAACTTGGGAAGAGTTCCAAGAGCTCTTCATAGGTAAATATTTTTTGGCGTCTGTCTGGCTAGTTAAGGCTCGGGAGTTCCTGAATCTGATACAAGGGACTATGACGGTGTTAGAATACGTGGCTAAGTTCACAGAATTAGCTCGTTTCGTTGACAACTACGTGGCCACTGGTAGGCCCAAGGTGCGAAAGTTTGAGGATGGGCTAAAAATGTCCAATTCGAGGTAAAATTGTGGATCTTCTTCTTTAGGACTTTAATTTGATGGTCGAGACAACTATGGCCATTGAGAGAGAGGTGGAGGATGCACGGAACATCAGAGAAGCGGGTGTTAAAGACAAGAAGAAGGAAGGTCAATCCTCTTCTTCTAGTACGAGAAAGAAGCAAAGGACTTCTGCTTCGAAGGGACAACAAGGCCAGGGCCGCGACTATCAAGGTCAAGGCCAAGGTCGATCCTCCCAAGGCGGGGGAAACTTCAGGACCACCTACTAGGCAGGTTAGAAGACTTGCTATTTCTGTCATTATTCGGGTCATATGAGGAAGGATTGTCCTCAGTGATGGGGATCTCAGAGTTATGGAGCATCCCAATCCCAGTCTTCGATGGGATTTACACTAACGCACTTTTTTTCCTCCCTACTCCACCGCGGGCCAGGGAAGCCAATACCATTCCCAGGGAGCTGCACAGGCCTCTATCACTTTTCGAGCGCAGACTCCACAATCAGGCCAAATGGGACAAAGCATGGGTCGAGGTCGCGGCCTAGGTTCACAAGGCAGGACTTCTGTGACCCAAGGGTGTGTCTGTGCCAACATACCTCAGACTGAGCCAGCAAATCAGTCGATTTTCCAGGGAACATTTCTACTCTCTTGCTTGTGGACAAGGGTAATATTTGACTATGGTGCATCTCATTCTTTTATTGCTGCATCAAGTGTGAAAGATTTGGGCTTAGAGATTGAAACCTTGGAAGAGACATTTCATGTGAGCTCTCCCCTAGGAGCTAAGTTGAGGGTTGATCAAATATGTCGGGGGTTGTGAGTTAGAGATCTCGGGGATTCTACTCACCGTGGACTTTAGGGTTATGGACATGTCGAACTTTGATGTCATCCTTGGTATGGATTGGTTGACGGTACATCGTATCGTTATTGATTGTGATCATAAGATTGTCACTAAGTATACGCTGGATGGTGTTTGTATCAAGTTTTAGGGGAAAAACATGATGCTTTATCCCAAAGTGGTAGATGAATCCCTATGGCACAGACAGTTGATGGGTTGGCTAGCAAGCCTTACCCTAGAGGATGAGGCAAGACAGGAGTTGGGTCTACTTCAGGTGGTTTGTGAGTATGAGGACATTTTTTCGGATGAACTACCGAGATTACCTCCACATAGGGACATGGACTTCACCATTGAGTTGCACCCTGGTACGTCGCCCATTTCTATGACTCCATATAGAATGACACCTGCTGAGTTGCAAGACCTCAAAGTCTAACTACAAGAATTGTTGGACAGAGGCTTTATTAGACTGAGCACCTCACCTTGGAGAGCTCCAGTGTTGTTTGCCTAGAAGAAGGACAAAACCCTTTGACTATGCATAGACTACAGTAGTTGAATAGGATTACTATCAAGAATAGGTACCTTTTGCTGTGGATAGATGTTTTGTTGAATCAACTTAGAGTAGCGTGGGTCTACTCCAAGATAGATCTCTGCATCGGTTACCATCAGTTAAGGGTTAGGGAGATTGATATCCTTAAGACAACAAGGAATGAGTGAATCACATTCCACCCTCCACGACTTTGGTAAAACTCTAGAAAAGTGGAAGAGTTTCCACCTCTAAGAGAGAAGGAAGCTCAAACAATGGAAGTAAAGGACATTAACAAATGAATGTATATAATAGCCTGTATGTAAAGATCAAACATAAAT
>CM042196.1:13424567-13436090 GCA_023539305.1 Ilex asprella
AGTAGGATGTCCTGTCAATGCACAGATTCCACACGCTTGTTCTGTGGAATGACCCATTTCAACTTGATGAATTTTCTTCATCTCTAAAGCTTCAAGCTCTCGAGACAAAGTGAACAATTTTGCTCTCAAGTCATCATCTTCTCTCAAGACATACTTTCCCCCTTGGGAAGTGGATGGTCTGGCTTCACTAGTGGTAGGTGAGGCTGAATCCCACATTTGAGAACTATTAGATATGGTGTCAAAGAAATAGAATGCCTCCTCTGGACTTTTACCCAAACTCTCATTGGGCCATCATTTCGACAAACTGACGCAGTCTAGTGGGCAAGGAATCATAGAAGAATCCTACTAGAGTCCAATTCTCAAAAGCTTGGTGTGGGAAGGCTTGGAGTAGTTCTTTGAATCTATCCCAACTTTGGTAAAATGTTTTTCCTTCTTTAACTGAAAATTTCATGATTTGTCTTTTGAGTGTGTTGGTCTGATGTAAGGGAAATTTTTTTCTGAAAATTCATTTTGAAAGATCTGCCAGCTTGGCATGGAAAGAGATTTTAAAGAATTTAGCCATTGTTTAGCTTTGTCCTTTAGGGAGAAAGAAAAAAGTTTTATCTTGGTAAGTTCCAAATTATCTTGAAATGTTCCACACACTTCTTCAAAATCTTTCATATGTAGATACAGATTTTTGGTATCCAATCCATGGAAAACAGGTAATAATTGTGCAGTCCCCGACTTTATAGTAAAGGGGGTGCATCTGGAGGAAATACAAAACATGAGGGGACACTATTTCTTGTGGGATTTAAGTAATCCCTCAAAGTTCGAATGTTAGGCTCTTTATTTTTCCTCATGGGAACTTCTCCATTTCTATCAATATTTGTCATAATACTCTCACAAGAGTCTGCTATTGATTTAGGTGAATTTGGTTCAGACTGGTTCACAAACCTTGAGGATTTTGCCGATAAATTTTATAGTAAGGAGTATTCTCAGACATAAAATAAATGGAACACAATATATTTACAGTGAACTACAGAATATATACGAAAAAGAAAGATCTTTTTATCTTTTACCTTAAAACACTTTTACCTAGGTTCTCCGGCAATAGTGCCAAAAACTTGACTTGATCCAAAATGTGTATACCCAAGTGCAGACAGTCAAGCTGTAGTAATAATCCGGTTTGAGTCCGGAGTCGAATCCACAGGGAACTTGTTGTGTTGGTGTTTCAAAGTAAGCAGTGGTAAAGATCAATCGATTGTAACTTTTGAGATTTGTACTTGTGAGATTGGGAGGATTTTCCTAGTTTGAATATGAACTTCTTTCCAAGAAGATTTTCTAGACAAAATATAAGATAAATTTAAATAGAAGAAAAGTCATTCTTTAGTTCGACGATTAGGGCATGTAGTCAATTCTCTGGTTTATTATATTTATACTAGATAACTCAATTAACTCCCCGTGTCAATAGCAAGTTAATCGGAAGATAAAGATGGACTGTGAGAATTAAGGCCATGATTCTGATGTCTTTTTAGAAGTTTACAAGAATTGCCTGTGCTGAGACTTAACCCGTCTACAAGCAAGCAAGCGTTTCTATAAGACATCCAACCATGGTTTTAATATTCCATTCTTTAATTGAAGCACAATAATGGGGATGATTAAAGGGTAGACATGAAGATCTAGCCTAGATACTTGCCTTGAAACGAGGAGTCTTTCCATGTAGGAGTCATCTGTGCCATAGAAAGACTCTCGATTATACAAAGTATCTTAGCTTTGCTAGATGCAGTCAATCATCCAATAAACAAGGGAATAAACATTAAGAATTAGAACAGTGCGTAAATATAATTCTCGGATAATTTATACATATCCCTCACCTCTTACTTAAGAGTGAATGAGAAACTACTCACTCTTCATAGCTTTGGTAAAGTAAGAAAAGTGAGTGATGCTCATCCCTCTAAGTAGAGGGCTTCACAAAATAAAAGCACAATAAACAAGGAGCCAATCTTAAACGAAGAATGAGTGAATTACATTCCACCCTTCACGACTTTGGTAAAGCTCTAGAAAAGTGGAAGAGTTTCACTCCTCTGAGAGAGAAGGAAGCTCAAGCAATGGAAGTAAAGGACATTAACAAATGAATGTATTTAATAGCCTGTATGTGAAGATCAAACATAAATGGTGAAATAAACTTCTTAATAAAAGCAAATGTAAACATGAATATAAAGACTAAAAGTAAATAGAAGAACTAAAACTCTTAAGTAAATGTGAACATGAATGTAAGAAATGAGTGGGAGTTCTAAGCTTCCCAACTCAACAAGAAAAAGTTTTAAGACAAAGTAGATTAGAAGTGCCGCCTAGTGTTCCTTCTTCTCTAAAAAATGGGTGTATATATAGGCAAGGAGAAGGCAAGGGGGTGAAGAAATAGTGCTTTCTGTCTAAGTCAAAGTGAAAATCCAACAACACTGCAGATAGTCTGTCAAGGACATTCGAACGGTGGGTGACGTTGAAACGTTTTTGCTGTTTTTGCTCTAAGGACGTTCGAACGGTGGGTGACGTTCTAACGTTTCTTCTGTCTTTACTCTAAGAGCGTTCAAACACCACCTGGGATCTGTCCTTGTTACTCAGATGTCACATGGCCTATGGTCCTCTGTGGAATCTCCTGCCACTCTATGTGCAGATATTGGTGTTCATTTGCTACAACACACCATATCTTCAATCAGTCCGGTCTTGCAAGTACTTCAGGGGACGTTTGAACGTGAGTTGGTGTTCGAACGTTGGTTCTTTGTTACTCTGGGCTTTGGTTCTTGGCTGCAACACATTCTGTCTCAGCAGGCCTGGTTATCATGAGCGTTAGAATGTTAGTTGGCGTTCGAACGTCACTTCCTTGTTCCAAGCTTTTCCAATTTGTTTCCTAATGTATTGGTATTGCTTTCGAATGTACTTTTTTGTTGCCCTTGAACCCTTTTATTCACTTTAGAACCTGAAATGTCATCATTTAAACTCCATCAAAGTATAATTAGTCCAAAAAAGGGAATAATAATATGATACATTTGAGTACTAATCACTATTCGAGAGTGGCCTACACCTAAAGCCATTACTGAGGTGCGTAGCTTTCATGGTCTTGCTAGTTTTTATAGAAGGTTTGTAAAGGACTTTAGCACCATAGCTGCACAATTGACTGGAATTATTAAGAAAAACATAGGCTTTAAATGGGGAAAGGAACAAGAAGTTGCTTTTAATTTGATTAAAGAAAAATTTAGTTCTGCACCAAGAAGTTTGTTATCCACACTAATCATGAGTCTTTGAAACATTTGAAAGGTCAAGGTAAGCTGAATAGACGTCTTGCTAAATGGGTTGAATTCATTGAAACCTTCCCTTACGTTATCAAATACAAGATGGGAAAAGAGAATGTGGTTGCTGATGTTTTATCTCGTAGGTATGCTTTAGTTTCCATTTAAAATGCAAAGTTGCTTGGTTTTGAGTACATTAAGGATTTATATGCTATTGATTCTGACTTTGCTAATGTGTTTGATGCTTGTGAGAGTTTGGGTTTTGTTAAGTTTTATAGGCATGATAGGTTCTTGTTTCGAGAGAATAGATTGTGTGTTCCAAATTATGCGATGTGTGAGTTATTAGTTAGAGAAGCACATAGGAGTGGTTTAATGGGACACTTTGGTGTTAGGAAAACCTTAGAAGTGTTAGTTGAACACTTTTTTTGGCCACATATGAAATGGGATGTTGAGCGAATTTGTGAGAAATGTGTTGCTTGTAAAAAGGCTAAGTCTAAGGTTCAGCCCCATGGTTTGTATAATCCCTTACCTATACCTAGTTCATCTTGGATAGATATTTCCATGGATTTTGTGTTAGGTTTACCTAGGACAAAAAGGGGATGGGATTCTGTGTTTGTTGTTGTTGACAAGTTTTCAAAGATGGCGCATTTCATTGCATGTCATAAGACCGATGATGCTAGGAATATAGCTGATTTGTTCTTTAGAGAGCTGGTACGTTTACATGGAGTGCCTTGGGGCATTGTGTCTAATTGTGATGCTAAGTTTTTGAGCTATTTATGGAAGACGTTGTGGGGTAAGCTTGGTACTAAATTACTCTTTTCTACTACTTGCCATCCACAAACATATGGGCAAACCGAGGTAACTAATCATACTTTTTCTTCTTTATTGGGTGCTGTCATTGGTAAGAATTTGAAAACTTGGGAGGATTGTTTGCCTAATGTCGAATTTGCTTATAATCGTAGTGTTCATTCTGCTACTAATTATTCACCTTTTGAAATTGTCTATGGTTTTAATCCCTTAACTCCATTAGATTTATTGCCTTTGCCTGTTAATGAGTGAGCTAATTTAGATGGAGAACGAAAGGCTAAATTGGTGAAGCAAATGCATGAGAAAGTTAGATTGCACATTGAGAGGCGAACGAAGCAATATGCTACTCAAGCTAATAAGGGTCTTTGAGCCTGGAGATTGGGTTTGGGTGCATATGCGGAAGGAGCGCTTTCCCGCACAAAGGTGTTCTAAGTTGCAGCGTAGAGGAGATGGGCCTTTTCAAGTGGTGGCACGGATAAATGATAATATGCTTACAACCTAGATATTCCTGGTGAGTATAGTGTTAGTGCTACTTTTAATGTTACTGATCTTTCTCCTTTTATTGCAGATTATGAAGATTCAAGGACGAATCCTTTTGAGGAGAGGGGGAATGATGCAATACAATCTGATGTGAACCCATGGAGATAATCACCTTGAACACACGAACAAATTGATTTAAAACCCAAGAAAGTTGAAATTCAAACGGAAAAGGAAAACTTCCCAAGATCCAAAGAGAACTTGTCTCAAGAAAACCTTGGTTCGAAACCCAAGACCCAACAAAAACCTGCCTCGAGAAACCTTGGTTGCAAAGAGGCGCCACAAAGGTTGCAAGCCTTTGATAAGCTGAGTGCTCACAAAAGAACAAGAGGAGAAATCTCTCAACTCACAAAGCTATTGCTCTCAAAATAATTGTTGTTTTATTCATTGCACTAAATGGCCTTTTTATAGGCTACAAAACTTGGCCTCCAAGGAAGGCAAGAACAATAATTCCTAAAATCTAAAATATAGAAAATAACATAATTATTGTAGATTAAATTTGGCCTCCAAGTAAGGCATGAACAGTAGCTCCGAAAATTAAAATAAAGGTAATAATATAACTAATGTAGATTATTCTAGAAGATAAACCTTCCTAGAATAGTAGTATTTGGTCTTCAAATTACTTCCATGATTGTGATAAGAATCTCCCAATCTTTGACCCTTCTCCAAGCATATCCCCAAGATCTTCTCATAATCTTCACAAGATTTGGAGAGATAATAGCACAAGATTTGAGGAATAATTCTGGACTCTTTGACAGCCCATAATGCATGACAATTCTAGGCCATATTTGGGCCCAAATCTGGCCCAAGAGATTCGGCCCAATGGGCCTTGTGATCCGACCCATTAGGATAGGGTCTAGCTTCAAGCTCCTCTTCGTTCCTAGCGTATAGCAAGTATACTTCACATGCTTCCACTTCTTTTAAGCCCATCTTTGATAAGGTGGAGTTAATTGAGTCCGAGGAGTATTCAGCCATGCTTGCTTGAATAAACCCATGCATTGCCACTTTGATCTTCTTGGCCCGAGTCTAGTAATTGGACCCCCCGGTACATGCAAAGGATCTCTAGCTTGGGACTCATCACAATCTGATCCGTTGAGCATAAATGGAGGTCCTTTGACTTGGGCGAAAGCAAAAAGGATGAAGGAAGCATTGAACGGGCTAATTCAAGACATATGGGCTGATTGTGCAACTCCAAGCATGAAGAGTGTGTTTGAAGACTTTTCTACCATGGCATGCGTGGGCTTTAAGGGGAAAAGCCTCAAGTTTATTTTAACGTAATTCAAGTCCAACAAACCTAATTAAATGACTGTATGGGCTGATTTAGATTATTTAGGGATTTTGGGATGATTACTTCTTTAAAGCCCAACTTTAGTTATTCCTAGTTAGATTAGGATTTGTTACCTTAGCAAATTAGGATTTTTTTCTAGGGCTTTATATGCACACCCAAGACCTTGTAAAAGATAGAATATTTTTATGAGTATTGTGAGGTTTCTACCTTATTGTTCTTCCAAGAACTTATCAAGAATTAATATTTCTTGTGGCGTTCATAGACTTATCGCTCAATCTTGAGTGTGTCGCCTATCTCTTGAACTTTTAACCTTGGATTCTTGTTTCTTGAAATCATTGGATCTAGGGTTTTTGGTTCTTATAATTCTGGTTTGTGAACTTTCTTGGGGATTCTTCAATCAATTTGCGTATGGGTTCTTGAATTCGTTTAAGGATTCGCATCAGGCTGCAACTTAGAACGCCTGTGTGCGGGAAAGCACTCATTTCGCATATGCAACCTCCTTCTTTCCCCCTTATTAGCTTGAGTAGCATATCACTTCGTTTGCTTCTCAAAGTGCAATCTAACTTTCTCATGCATTTGCTTCACCAATTCAGCCTTTCATTCTCCATCTACATTAGCACACTCATCAACCGACAAAGCCATCAAATCTAATGGAGTTAAAGAATTAAAACCATAGACACTTTTCAAAAGGTGAATAAATAGTAGTGGAATGCACACTACGATTCTAAGAAAATTCAACTTGAGGCAAACAATTCTCCCAAGTTTTCAAATTCTTACCAATGACAGCACGCAATAAAGTAGAAAGAGTACAATTAGTTACCTCGGTTTGCCCATCTATTTGTGGATGGCCAGTAGTAGAAAAGAGGAATTTAGTACCAAGCTTACCCCACAATTTCTTTTAGAAATAACTCAAAAACTTAGCATCACAATCAGACACTGATGAGAATAAAGGTGGGCCTACTTTTAATGATCCTTTGCAAGTCCAGATGGGCCAAATACAAGATCCAGAGTCAAGAAGTGGAAGCATGTGAAGTATACTTGCTACAAGCTAGGAATGAAGAGGTGCTTCAAGCTAGACCATATGCTAATGGACCGGGTCATGAAGACCATTGGGCCGACCTCTTTTGCCAGATTTGGGCCCAAATATGGCCTAGAACTATCATTCATTATGGGCTGCCAAAGATTCCAGAATTATTCCTCAAATCTTATGCTATTATTCCCTTAAATCTTGTGATGATTATAGAAGATCTTAGATATATCTTTTCATCTTTGGCATGCCTCTCTTTTGGAAAGTACTAATCAAGCTTGGAGAAAAAAGGTCAAAGATTGGGAGATTCTTATCACAATCATGGAAGTAATTTGAAGACCAAATACTACTATTCTAGGAAAGATTATCTTCTAGAATAATCTATATTAGTTATGTTATTACCTTTATTTTAATTTTCGGAGTTACTGTTCATGCCTTCCTTGGAGGCCAAGTTTAATCTACAATAATTAGGTTATTTTCTATATTTTAGATTTTAGGAATTATTGTTCATGCCTTCCTCGGAGGCCAAGTTTAATCTACAATAATTAGGTTATTTCTATATTTGAGATTTTAGGAATTGTTGTTCATGCCTTCCTTGGAGGCCAAGTCTTGTAGCCTATAAAAAGGCCATTTTTGTGCAATGAATAAAGGGAATTAATTTTGAGAGACAATAAATAATGAATTTTGATTGTGAGTTGAGTTGAGTTTACTCCTCTTGTTCTTGATTGAACTTTTGAACTTATCAAAGGCAGATCACAACCTTTGTGGCGTTTCTACTTGTAATCTGGGTTCTTGAGACGAGTTCTTCAATGGGTCTAGATTTTAATATAATCTAGGTTCTTGAAACAAGTTCTCAACGGGTTTAGATTCTCCATCCATAGATCTGAGTTTGGCTTTCTTGGGTTGTTTATTCAATATTATTGTTGGGTCTCAAAGCAAGTCGATTGGGGTTCACATCAGACACAATGATCCGAGGCAATCCATGTAAATGCACCATCTCTAAAGAACAAATCAGCTACATTGCCTTATAACACGCAATGAAATGTGCCATCCTTGAAAACCTGTCAACAACAACAAACACAGAATCCCGTCCCCATTCTTTGCTAGGTAAACCTAACAAAAAATCCATGGAAATATAAAGGTGAACTAGATATAGGTAAGGGATTATACAAATCATGGGGCTGAACCTTAGACTTAGCCTTTTTACAAGCAACACATTTCTCACAAATTCGCTCAACTTCCTATTTCATATGTGGCAAAAAAAAGTGTTCAACTAACACGTCTATCGTTTTCCTAACACCAAAGTGTCCCATTAAACCACCCCAATGTACTTCTCTAACTAATAACTCACGCTTCGAACAATTAGGCACACACAATCGATTCTCTTGAAACAACAACCCGATGCCTATAAAACTTACCAAAACCCGAACTCTCACAAGCATCAAACACATTAGCAAAGTCAGAATCAATAAAATATAAATCTTTAATGTACTCAAAGCCAATCAACTTTGCATTTAAGGTGGAAACTAAAGCATACCTACGACATAAAGCATCCGCAACCACATTCTCTTTCCCCATCTTGTATTTGATAACGTAAGGAAAGGTCCCAATGAATTCAACCCATTTAGCATGGCGTTTATTCAGCTTACCTTGACCTTTCAAATGTTTGAAAGACTCATGATCAGTGTGGATGACAAACTCCTTAGGGCAAAGATAATGTTGCCAAGTCTCTAACACCCTCACCAATGCGTAAAGTTCCTTATCATAAGTCGGGTAATTCAAGGCAGCCCCATTTAGCTTCTCACTAAAATATGCTAAAGGACGACCTCCCTGTATTAAAATAGCTCCAATTTCAATACCTGAGGCATCACACTAAACTTCAAAAGTTTGAGAAAAGTTAGGCAAAGCAAGTAAAGGTGCAGAACTATGTTTTTCTTTAATCAAATTAAAAGCAACTTCTTGTTCCTTTCCCCATTTAAAACCTACATTTTTCTTAATAATTCCAGTCAATGGTGCAGCTATGGTGCTAAAGTCCTTTACAAACCTTCTATAAAAACTAGCAAGACCATGAAAGCTACATAGCTCAGTAATAGTTTTAGGTGTAGGCCATTCTTGAATAGCCTTAACCTTCTCCTCTTCAACCTCAATGCCCTTAGCACTATCAAAATATCCTAAGAAAACAATATGACTAGTGCAAAACGAACATTTCTTGGGGTTAGCAAATAACTGAGCATCACACAAAGAACATAACACAAGTCTCAAATGTTCAACATCCTCATCTAAGCTCTTACTGTAAATCAAGATATCATCAAAATAAGGGACAACGAATTTACCAATAAAAGCAAGCAAAACATGGTTCATTAAATGCACAAACGTACTAAGTGCATTGGTTAAGCCAAAAGGCATTACCATCCATTCATATAAACCATATTTAGTCTTAAATGTCATTTTCCATTCAGCACCTTCTCTCATCCTAATTTGATGATAACCATATTTCATATCAATCTTACTAAACAAACAAGTGCCATGCAATTCATCTAACATGTCAGCAAGTCTAGGAATGGGTTGATGATACTTTATCGTTATTTTGTTCATGGCGTGACAATTGGTGCACCTCCTCCATGACCCATCCTTTTTAACACAAGTAACACTGGAACTACACAAGGACGCAAGCTCTCCCTTACATGACCCTTCAACATCAACTTGCCTTTGCAGCTCCTTCGTCACCTCAGGATTACTCTTATAAGCTGCACAATTGGGAATCATTACACCAGGAATGAAATCAATCTGGTGCTTAATCCCTCTAACTGGTGGCAAGCCATTTGGGATTTCCTCGAGAAAAACAACACCGAACTCCTGCAAAAGAGAATCAACAACACTAGGCAAAGCAGGGTTAAGCTCGTTAGTATTTAAAAAGGCCTCCTTGTGCATAAGTACAATCATCGGCTACCCGGAATAAAAACCTCCCTTAACCTCTTGTTCCTTTGCATAGAAACTCACATTTTTCCTCTCTTGCTTTTGTGAACTCTCACTATTTTTTTTTCTCATTCACGTTTTTTCCCACTTTCACTCAATTTCCCTATTTATTTTCATCTTCACTCTCTTTTCTTCCCTTAAACTTACTTTTTAACCTCATTTGGTCTTCATACACCAGTCTAGGTGTTAACGGTACAAGTGTATAGGTTTGCCATGCATTACAAAAGAATATATATTTCTATATCCATCATGAATAACTTGTCTATCAAACTGCCAGGGAAGTCCCAAAAGCAAATGACAAGCATGCATTGGGACTACATCACACAACCTCATCAACATAACGCCCAATGGAGAAGGACACTAATACCTGCATATTCACCTTAACCTCCCCACATTCATTCAACCACTGCTACTTATAAGAAGTAGGGTGCTTAATAGTATGCAAATTAGGTTTCTCAACTAATAACGTACTAGCAACATTAGCACAACCCACTCCATCAATGACAACACTACACACCTTATTGTTGATATGGCAGAGAGTAAGAAAGATTTCACCTTCACACGTGACCTCGTTGTCCTCCTCCTTCACTTGTGCATTCAAGGCACGCCTCATGACCAAAATTTCACCCTCAATTGGATATTCCTCTCCTTCACTCTCCTTAATCTTTCACATCGTCATCAGATTCACTTTCAGTTTCAAAATCGCCATTATCCCTAAAAATCATAGAACGTTTATTCAGTTTCAAAATCACCATTATCCCTAAAAATCATAGCAAGTTTGAGAATTAGATTTATCTCGCTGCAAGTTTGAGAATTAGATTTACCTAGCTCCTTGCTAGCTTCTAAGTCTTTGCTTTTGATGGAAGATTCAGCCTTACCCTCAGAATTTGATTTCTCTTCCTTCTTGTCCAACTAGAATTCAGTTTCCAAGAAGATGAAGAACCCGAATTCTGCCCTAATCGAGTAGAACCCTTCTGTTTGAGTTGCCTCTCAACCTTCATTGCCATGTGTAGCATATCCTCCATCTTCATATAATGCTGCAATTCAATTACATTTTGAATATCTCGGTTCAAACCAGACAAGAATCGTGCCATGGTTGCCTCTCGATCCTCCTCTACATTAGCCCGAATCATGGCTATCTCCATCTCTTTATAATACTCTTCAACACTCTTGGACCCTTGATTCAACCCCTACTGATGGGAACCAAGGTGGGCCTACTCTTAAAGATCCTTTCCAAGTTTCAGATGGGCCAATTACAAGATCAAGAGCCAAGAAGATCAAGGAAACAATGCAAGTATTGGTGCAATTCACTTGGGATGAAGCTAGCAAGAGCCCAACACTAAAGATGGGCTTGAAAGAAGGAGAACATTTTAGATAGGGCCTATTGTTGTTAAGGACTTCTAGTTGTTTAAAGGAATTTTATTATTAGTTTAGAATAAGTGGGCTTGAGGATGCTTAGCCCACATATGACCTATTATTTTATTTGAACTAGGATTTTAGAAGTTACTGTAGCACAATACTATTCACGTTACAGTCTGTGACACTATTCACTCAAGGGCATTTTTGAGAGAAAGGGTCACAACTTTTAGTCTAGGGTTTTATCTAGTTTTGGGAAGGGTATT